>OZ037937.1:8063969-9263969 GCA_964035585.1 Polytrichum formosum | reverse complement strand
GATAGAGGTACACATTTTCTTAATGACCTCATTTTAGAGATGACTCAGAGGTTTAAGATCGACCATAGGAAGACTACTCCCTATCACCCTCAAACTAATGGTCAAACGGAGCGGGTGAACGGGATTCTAGTGGGCATTTTACGCAAGACGGTCATCGATTCAAAGAGAGATTGGGACGTCAAGTTAAACGCGGCTTTGTGGGCTTATCGGATGACTTACAAAGTGACAACACAAGCTACTCCGTTTTCTTTGGTTTACGGTATTGAGACTACACTCCCTATTGAATTTGAGGTGGAGTCATTGAGGGTTGCAATAGGGACACGCCTCAACGACAATGAGTCTTTGAGAAATAGGCTCGGGGATCTAGAGGAGTTGGATGAGAAGAGGCGGAGGGCCGCTCAACACATGGAAGCAATTCAAAGGCGAAGGAAGGTTATTTTTGACAAGCGTCACAAAAAGAGGGCATTAGAACGAGGAATGTTGGTTATGCTCCAAGATGGGAAGAAAAAGGATTTTCCGGGCAAATTTGATGCGGTTTGGTTAGGTCCTTACATTGTGGCGAATACCTTTCCTAACAACTCGGTACAATTGGAGACACTCAATAGACAAAGCTTCACGACACGAACGGCCGGAAGTAGGTGCAAGCAATTCCACACATGAAGACACTTGACTTCAAGCAAAACATTCTAGGAGCCGTTCCCAGATGGTCGCCAATAATGTGAGCCCAAATTGATGTTCACATGTGTTGTTAACACTTGTAAAACATTACAAGTCGTGTTTTGTTGATTTATGATTATTCACAAAAATATAAAAAGAATGAAGCTTGAAGAAAGCTAAGTTTGAAGCATTAGGCTTGTGTGGAGTGAATTTAAGTAGTATGAGGACATACCTTGGTAAAGTGTGGTAGGTAGAAAGCCAAGGTTAGTTAAATGTTTGAATTAGGATCTTTGTTGATCATTTGAGGGAGGAAGGCTTAGGAGATTAGATGAGAGCCTACAAAGTAGGGGGAGATTTCGAAGGCTTATCGAGAGCCTTGTAGATGGGATGAGTCCCTACTTAGAAGAAGAAGGTTAAGGGGTTGTGATTGGAGGCTCTAATCCTCTCACCCTATCCTTACCTCATGCCCTCTCTCCCTCTCAACTCACTATATAATCCCTCATTCTTCCCTCACTCATCCTCTCTTTCCTTCGTGCTCCTTAAGCACCCCACGGGTTATAAGTGTGGGTGTGTGGGAAGCAAGATAGGAGCACATGTGTGTGCTTAGTTCTTAGGAGAAGAGCCAAGGCTATTTAGCCTTGAAGAGGGATTGACCTCTTGTTAGAAGTAGATTGGGTTTAAGGAATTTGAAGTTTGATTGTAAACTTCAACTTGTTGCATTGAGATTCATATTGAAGTGAGAGAGTTCAAACTTGTTTAAACTTGTGGCATTTAGAGTGACTAGATTGTACTAGGTGCATTACTTGTAGTGTTTTATTAGTTATGAACTTGAGCAGAACTTTATAGTGAGAGATTTGTCAATTATGGATGATCAGAGTGTTCAATGGGTATGAAAATTTGAGGGATTGTTTATTATAAAGTATGGGAGTTGTGGTAAAAATTTAAGAGCTTCAGTCATTGGGATGAAAGAGTTATTAAAAGTTGAAGGGGAGCGTGTCTAGGAACAAAGCAGCAAGGTTTGAAAATATGTATCTCTTAGAGGGTTATAGATATGGATACCAAAATTTGACACTACCTTTTGAACTTATATATCTATCTTGTGTCAAAATTTTAGATTGATTGGACGTAGGAGTTGGAAGTTATTAGAGTTTTAATGACCAAATGCTTTATCACAGCATTCATACTAAGTAGTTAGAGTTAGAATTTCATGCATAACGTTTGCATATGAACTCTGTTTGTGCCAAAATTTGGTGTGGAGGATTTTGATAAGGTACTTAACAAATGTACCAAATTTCACTTGAAGAACATAAGTTGGGTGGGAGTTATACTATTCTGAAGTTTAGTAGGAAGATATTGATAGAGATTTACTTCAATAAGAACTTAGAGAAGGAAGGGCAAGGATAAATATATAAGTATTTTTTAATACTTGTATTTAAAGCCTATGTGCTCATGGAATCCACAAGCGAAGTGTCATGTACCAATACGGAATCAACCACGATGACATGTGATAGCACGGAATCAATAAGCGAGAACTCATGTAGTAGTGTGGAGTCGACGGCAAGGACTCGATTCACTAGAGGGATATCTTTGAAGGCATGCGTGGCCAAAGCGGCCGGGTGGACATTAGAAAAGGCTAAGGATATAACCTTGTCCGACATTAAGGAATGTAAAACTACATAGTGTGGTGTTAATCAAGTTGTGTATATTCCAAGGGTAGATTGGAATTATATATTGGGTTACAATGAGAGAAGTCTCTACATGTCATTATAAACTTTTCCACTCGGGCTAGGACGAAATCGAAGGGTGGAGGATTTTTGGTGACAGAACTTAAACAGTAAAGAACTTAGGGAGCTTGGAAGCTTTAGAGATCCATTTATAATGAACTATGAATTCAGTTAAGTAGATGAGAAACTAACTCTTTAGATGACATTCCCTAGATGGACGTAAATAAACCATTTTTGGGATGAATGCTATGAATAGAAGTTCATGGGATAAAAATCACATCTATGAGTGCACATAAGACGAGTTCCATATACCTCATATGCACATGGGAATTTAGATAAGCTCATTTTTAAAAATAGATTTATACGGACAAATTTCAATAATAAATAACATAAAAGGTTTACAATAGGCAATTTGGACATTTAGTAATAGGGGAAGGAAGAGTAATTGCCAAATTCAATAATTTGTGAATTTTGAAGACTATGTAAAGGAACCATATCGAGCACCTAAAGCATATCATTCAACATCAAACATCTTATGTGAGCATCATGAAGACTAACAGGAGTGCATTTGTGAAGATCCTTCAAGACTATTAGGAGTGCATTTCCGAAGACCCTTGAAGACCAAAAGATTTAGAGTTTTCACCCAACAACTTTCCACTTTAAGACTTAGAAATTTTTTTGGCTTCAAGACTTAGAGGTTTTCAAAGCTCTAAGACTTAGAGATTTTTCAACTTCAAGACTTAAAAAAAAATTCAAAGCTTCAAGACTTGGAGATCTACCAAAACATTTGGCATCAATATTTATAAATTTTCATCAAAGGTGTTAAAACATAAAAACTTGAAAAATTCCCACGGGGGGGTCACTCTATAGGATTTTTGTGCACCACGTGCGGCGGAGGGGTATTTGTTTAGGGGCTATTTACCTCCAAGGCAAGAATTAAAAGCTCCCTATAATTACTTAATTTTCTAAAATGGCCTATTTTTTTGCACCCTACCATTACTTATAATGCCCATGTCATTGCAATTTTTTGTAGTCTACATTCCTTTTAATTAAAAAAATTAATTTAAAAGTGCATGCAATGCCAAAGTGGTGGGAAAAAGCATGGCAATAGAAAGGTATAAAGAATACCTACAAGAATCTACCTACAAGATGTTGAGATTGCACGATGAGAGAGAGCTTGGAGCGATCAAAGATGGAAGTTGGATTGAAGGCAACGTCACCATGTTCTCGTAAAAAGATCGCAAAATAAAGAAAACTGAACAGTTGGGCAAATATGGCATGGACAATATGCAAATCACAAAGACTCCAACATTGAATAAAACGTGTGTGCTATGAAGAAGTGGTACTGGAAATGAACATACATGTTGGAGTTAATGATGTCGGAGTAGAAAAGTCACCGAAAAATGAGAAACCACAAGAAAAATGAAAAATGAGAGGCCACCAAGAGAAGGGAGAGAAGCCACTGAGAGATGTCGGGAAGAGAGCTAGGGTTAGAAGCCACCAAGAGGTGTCAGGAAGAGAGTTAGGGTTAGGCTTACAATTTCATCCATTTTTGGGTAAATGATGAGTCATTTTTCATCCATCCCTCATGAGGCATGTGTACAAAATTGATTCCACTAAACATACATCCTAGGATCCTTATTTTCAGCCCTTATATTATTTTTACAAAAAGGAATGGTCCATATTTTATACCTATCTATCTTACTTGTAATGGGATTGTCTACTTTTAATGGACCCTTCATTATTTGGAATTCTTTTATAAATTTTATGTCAAACGAATTTAATCCTCCCTATATTATGCCGCACGTCATTTTTAAAATGCACTAAGTGAACCCCCCGTGAAAATTCCCGGACCTATATAAAAAGAGGAGGTCACTTGAAGACTTGAGATTCAAACCATGAAGACTCAAGAAACAAATTCAATTTAGGGAAAATTAAATCAACTCAACAAAAGGCCATCAATTGGAAAGAGGACTCAAAGGTGACAAGAAAATTACAAGAGACCGCTGAGTGGGTCATATTGTCTATTCCCTCACACATGGAAATGAGCTAAGATTTTGCGTCTCAATGGGAAGGACTACAACAATTTGTTAAATAATGAGGGCACATGCCTTTCATTGTGATTGGTGAATTATAAGGCGAACTTGAGAGGTAATGACCAAATGAATTTTGGAATTAACATTACAATAGTTGGATATTTGGATTTAGCCTATAGAAATGATGGACCTACTTAACCCCATGTTTATGAGAAAACTTTACAATAGAGAAATTCAAGTCTATTTTATTCTAAGACATTTAACCTATGACATTAGGATTTTAGGTGAACACAATCTTGTACTACTCAAACATCTACCCCCTTGGATTTCTAAGAAGATTCTTTGAACTATAATTCATGAATTCCACACACTTAGAATATGAGACATGGAATCTTATTATGGTTATGTGAAGGTGTTCTTTGAGCCCCAACGGAGTTCAAAGTATACAAGGAACAGGATACCACTCCTCGCCCTTAGAGTTAGGAATTTCATCCCCACACTTTATGAAGCAAGCCATGACTTGGTACGATTTCATAATAAAGTTTTGAAGTCTTGGATATTTAAGGCGTGACATTCGTGCAGTTTGTCAAGCAGTGGATTACATTGTCTGAGGTTGAGAGACCTTCTTGACCTAGGAGGCAACCTCAACACCCACCCTGTCGGACTACAAGGTAACCTTAAACATAGGTGTTTTTCCAATATGGTGATGAATTTTTAGAAGTAAAGGCATATCCTTGAAAATTGGTTTTTCTAAGCCTATATATATAGAAGTGGTCATTTTAGCATTTTCGTAGCATGTGAAGAAGATTAGTCCATGGAATAAATGCCCCAACCTTTGGTAGTGCACATCTAGGATCACCACTCCACCCACCAATCTTGAATCTCCCACACCCCTTTGTCATATGAAACACGGTGGGTGGAGTGGTGATCCTAGATGTGCACTACCAAGGGTTGGGGCATTTATTCCATGGACTAATCTTCTTCACATGCTACCACTGTGTGCAACCACTGTGGGGGCACTATGTCCACGCCTTTGTCATATGAAACACTTGGCACAAGGGGGAAGTTTATATGGCATCGACAACATGCCATGTTTCTTTCCCTCCCAATTCATGGCCTCGCGTACAACCCAAGTTAATAAGCACCCAAGAAATAGGTTCATGAAACACAGTTGATTAATCCACCCAACATTTTGAAAATAGAATCTCAATAAGAGAAGCCTTTCCATATTAAATATAACAGAAAGAAAGGAAGAAATTTTACCTTAACACCAAAACATTTTGGACGAAAACATCATAAACAAGCACTGGCAGTGTTGCATGCCGCTTCCAATGTTCAAAGGGAAGGCAAAATTTTATGGTTGGTGGCGGCCGTGTTTTTGGGGGTTCCTTTTAGAATCGTATCAATATTTTTCTTCCACCTTGACACCAAAAGAATCTCAGCAAAAACGTCTAAAGCCATCACTTGCAGTGTTGAGGGTTGCTTCCAATGTTAGGATGGAATGAATACTTTTAATGGCCATTGTTGGCCATGTTCTTTTGGGTCCCTCCTAGCCTCATAATTATTTAAATATACCTTGAACTCAAAATAAATTGGGCAAAAATGTGATAAATCGCCATTGGCAATACTAATGGCCATTTCCAATGTTGGGACGGAAAACAAAACTTTATGGTTGTTGGCAACCATTTTTTTTCAGGGGCCCCTCCTAACCTCATATTAATATTTTAATTTTTTACATGACCCTAATTTTTTTTGCAAAAAGGCAAAATCTAATTTCCAAAATCATTTTAAATACTCATTGGTTTTGTGATATGGCCTTCATCACAATGAAGGGTGAAGGAGTTGCCGTTGGCATGTTGAAAAATACAACAATTTGATTTCACATTCACTTGTATTACATGCATGTTTTTATTGGTGCTCCAACTTCATAGGTTCCAAACATACACCTCTTGTATACAATCTCATATTTTTCAATTGAAGGAGTTATGTAACATTTTTTTTATATGTTGCCACCTATTTAAATTTTGAGTTCCAAATTAAATTGTTGGATTAAAGTTCAAATTTTCGTAAATTGCTATGTTGAAATCATTTTGGACTTAATTTTTGACCACCAATTGATAATAGCAGAGGACCATTAACATTACATACAAACATGAAATATATGAGCTAAATTTTGAATATCACTCTCATAGAAGAGGCCATGGGATGAACACCAAATCACAGTTATTGAGAGAAAGAAAAAATCACCTAGCTTAAGCGTTTTGTGTGACTTTTCAAGTGCCTTATCAAGCCACCCTTAGCATGTGCAAAATATTTCCTAGAAAATGGAAGGCAACTTAACAACGTGCATCGAAGTGCCCTATCACATGTGAGCTTGGTATCCTACCTTCAATTTGACCCCAAATGAAAATTTAGACAATTTTCTTCTATCATGCATGTCACTACCACATTGGTTGGGACCCTACAATTGTCAATGTACCATGAGAGTACTATCAAATTTTAATAGTGTTGAATCTACTATCGGTAAAGGTTGACCTATCTCCAATATGCCACTTATACGTTGTGATGGTTGTGAGCAAATTGACTCCGATGGCATCAAGCGAGTGGTCGAAGCCCCCACCCCCCACTGCCTAGTAAGTTAACATGTGCCTTTTGGAACCGTGGAAGCAAGGAATTGTTGCAGGGCTCGCGAGCTCCTTTATTCTCTTCTCTTTGGGAGATCGTGCCCCGGCACCTCGCCCTAATGATTGGTTGGCCCACCGATGGGGCCGGTGTCAAGCAAGCATAGTGAGGCCGAAAAAATTTGAAAATATCCCGTTTCACATGCATCTTTGCACTTTTGGGTCCAATCGCATGCATCTTGGCATACATGGCAAGCTTCTCTAGGGCGCCATGTGGCAAAGGCCATGCAAGTGTTTGGCGGCGCTCTCTTTCTTATGCCGGTGGGTTCCGTGGGTGTCCAAGGATGCTTGTGGATCTTCGGGGGTTGGCTTAAATAGGCCGCGACGTGAATAGATTAGAATTGGCACTCAAGGAAAGTGGCCCATGCCAAACATGCCGTTGATTGATTCGGAGTACGAAGCGATATTGAATATCTTAAGAAGGGGAATTGACTACAAGTCATTGAGTACAATATTGAGAGCATGATCAAACGTAGTTCACCAATCATTAAATCAAACAAATGTTAATTTCCGGGTAACATCATTTAAAGGGGGTTGTATATAGTCTTGTTATATGTCTTACATATTCATTCAATTTGAGCTCTATAGAACCTGGGTCTTATAACATTATTCGGATCCATAACAGTGTGATGTGGGACTGACAATACTCTGCGGAATAGTCCCCACATTCAGACTAAATGTGGGGGAATTTAGTGAGTATTCAGAGGTGTTTGTATCGACAACATGTGAACGAGCTTTGAATGCCAGTAAATGTTTCTAGTGCTTAATGTATAAAATTCCAATGAGGCATCTAAAACTTAATCATTCACAATACACCGTAGTTGCCTACATGGTTTGACATAAGTTTATTGCATTGATTGGGACCTACAAATTACAACGTGGAAATTTTGTTTATACACTTAAAGTGGTGAACCAAATAGCCCTCTACAAAATTTGTGATAATTTGAGGTTGCATATACCAATTGAATCCAAACAAGATACATCCAAACACATCCAGATAATTTATTGTTGAAATTGGACACCAAAATTTGCTAGAAATTGAAGTTTGACCATAGGGGGTTGACATTGTATGAGGAAGGCATAGCCCCAAAATAGTAAAGTTGATAACAACATGCAATAAAATGTCCACCATCTTGCCACTGCAAGCCACCTACACTAATATGTCTACTTAGGTTGCCTTTGCAAATAGGTTGCTTCTTTACCCATGCAAATTACCTTGGATCAAATATGATCACAAAATTCTATAACTTTGTTCCACATAACAACCAAATAAAAAACCATTCATCTAATTTTGTTACCATGATAATAAAATTCAAAATAGTGTGGAATATTTGTAACTTAGCGTGGGCAACCAAATTGCACATATTAGTGTAGTCAAAGGTATCGCCATGTGAACATGTTTTTTTTTTGTACTCCATGTGATAAAGCTCCATCCCTTGGAGTTGAAAAGCTACTCCTGTAACTCACCGTCCTCAAAATGTGAGGATGTCAGCCATCCTACATTCCTTGTGTCATGCTCCCACAAGCGAGGAGGTAGACCTAGCTACATACTTGGCATAGGAGAGTAGGTAAGGTGGTGGGTCAACAGTGGCCTCCATTTATTCGGGAGGGGATGTGCGCCGTTTGAAACTTTGATCTTATCCATACAGTTGCCATTTTGGACTTTTAGAGTACCTCATGGCATGCCCAGCTCTCAAGGGTCAATTTGTGGGGCCCAGGCTACTCATGTGACCCCTCACCCCACCACCCACACATGATGCGCAATGACCTCATGGCCTCCCATCGCTCTCATATTACATCAACTATCACGTAAGGAAAGGAAACCAAGAACCAAAGAAACCTCTCCGCCTACCGTCTAAGTGGGCATGTGTTTAGGTTCTCTTATCTATTTTAAATGTTGACCATATCGGCTTTCTAGTTTTATTCCTCTCACACGCGCGCACACACACACACACATATACACACATATACACACATTTTATTGCTTTTAAGAATTTCCCTTTGGATATGTTATCATTCATTATTATTGGTTTTTAACAATAATTTTGACTGCAAACTTGTACATTGGATTTTGATGGTATGAATTTATCATAGGTTGCATTTGATTCCACGCAACATTGCGAAGGCTTTCTAAAAGTAAATGTAGACTCATAGTGTGACTAAGATTGATTTATGGATATTATGCAAATAGAAAAATACTATGTTTCATATAATGATAATGATTATATATATACACGACATCACCTATAAGGTCCATACATTGTTTATACTGTCATTAATTATTACTACATTAATTATTTTTTAAGGTAAACTCATGCACTAGATATTGATGGTACGAAGTTATCAAAGTTCGAGTTTGATTCCAAGAGCACCTCTATGTAAGCCTCGTATATTACATGGACTCATGAGTGTGACTAAAATTAATTCCTGATATTTTGCAAAAATCCAAAATATATACGTTAACCATAATGATGATTGCATATATATATATATATATATATATATATATATCATATAAAATGATCCCAATTTGCATACACTATCAATGATCATGACTAATTACAAGTTTTTGAGATAATTTTGTGCACAAGATCTTGATGGTATGAATTTACCAAAGTTTGAGTTTGATTTCAACTCAACTTAATTTCCCAACATTTTGAAATAATACAAAATGCTTTAATTTACCATAATGGTAACTCAAATATTGGAAAAGAAAATTCTTTAGAATTGTTTTAAAACACACTCATATTATCATAACATACACACTCGCACGCAACTCCACATGTCAACAATGAATTAATTTTATCTTAGTATTAACATTACCCAACATACAACATTTGTTTCGTGGATGCTCAAAATATGACAGTGAGGTGCTTGAGAAGTTGCGATGGGAAACTTAGGTTCAATTAAACTCCCATCATCTCACTGTTATATTCAAAGTGCCCATGTTGCTAAGTAATGTTATGAACCACAAGTTTTAAAATGCAATGAGCAATGAGCGGTGAGTAGTAACATGTGCAAAATTTAGTAAATTCACATGGTCAAAGGGGCACATACTCTAGATTTGTCACTCAACGGATTGGAATTTTCAAGTGTGAATTACCAACATATGGAATGGACAAGAGTGGAAAGGAGTTGAACACAATTCAACCATATTACTCACACACCACAACTCCGAAAACTTCAAGTAGTTGCATGACCTCGTTGTAGGCAAACATTGGTGCATGAATGAATTTGTCATTGTCGTAGTCCACTTTGCAAATAAATCTAAACCCATAAAATGAATTTTCCTCTCTTCCCTAAAGCATGGGAGGACATTTTTGTGAAGTCCGAGCAAGTGCAATGTGGGATGTTGTCAATTGTGACATAATAGGAGCTATCTTCCTTGGAGATGATATTGATTATCACTCCAAATCTAGGGTATGGAAGCACATGGAAATGAAAACAAGTATTGGGAATAATGCAATCGCTGAAAGCCTCCGACACAGCGAGAGGGCCATCCTCTGCTACAATTGGAACCCGATGTCTTTGAGCACACACTAGTAGAAATCTATATGCCCCAAAAACCGCAACCAAAATCGGCTGCGATTTATTTGACCAGCCTGATATTCAGTCGCTAAACAATTACATATTTTTCTTTTTCATTTTGCAACTGAAATTTTGAAATTTTTGGGGCGTGTAATATATTGTTGAAAAGGTATTTTAAAAACCTTTCCAATGGTATATTATGCTTTCCAAAAATCCTAAAATTTTAGTCGCTAAATTAAAAAAATGAATATGCAGTCGTTTAACGACTATAGATTAGGCTTGTCAAAAGAATTGCAGGTGATTTCGGCTGCAGTTCATTTTGACATAGTTTTCTACTAGTGACAACACCTCCCCCTTTGAGAGATGGTACCTATCTTTACCGGCCATGTGTTGGGTACTATATGCCAATCCAACACATATTTCTTCTTGCTACCACTCACACAATGCTTGATGTCTTGAGTGCATAACCAAAACAAGTGCTCCACATTGTTCATGGACCGTACTCCTTGTTTAACCCTTTGTAAGTTGGAGCAAGGAGTGCCACGCTTGCTAGTACCAACCTTTGCATTGCCTAACATTTTTTTTAGCTTGGGGACAATCTAGCAATGTGCCACTATGAGGTTGGGCAATCGGTCTCCAAAACATATATGGTATGAGCCACACCATGCTTTGCAAAATTCAATGACTCCTCTATGCATGCTCTTTTAGCCCAAGTGTTAGGGCAAGGAATTGAGTAGTTCACTTTGTTGGGTCGATGTGAGTCACAACCAACACCAAGTGGCAAGTCCAACTTCAATTTGGTGGACCCAAACAACTCAAAGTCCTCCAAGGTACAATCCTTAGTGTTAAGATCTTCTGCCCTACAATAAGACTTCATGGCATCTACGAGTAGCTTGGGATCTCCACACTAAGCAACAACCTTTAGTTTCAAGGACGTTGAATCAGAGCCTTTGCCAACAAATCCCCCTTTTAACCATGTCATGAATTTGGTAATATGCATGAACGCACGTATCAAATCGTCCACTGTTGCTTCATACATGCAAGTCATTTTGTTGCTGGATGTTTGAAGCCACTTGTTGTATACTGTCTCTACAAGATTACACGTTGGCATCTTCAGACGTTCATCTATTATTATATCCTACCAACACCACCCAAATTAAAGAATATTACATGTATATATGTAAACCAATTTGTTTTTGCCATAGCCTGGCCAAGGCTGGCAATTCTCAAATTTTGGTGGCTTTCATCTAGTGTTTGGTAGTTGGAATCTCATCCACAGTAGGATTAGAAGGCTATTGCCGTGACAAGTTGGTAATTGCATGTAGCCACCTTCTCCGTCCCTTCGACTCAATAAGGAGAAGATTGGTGTTGATACCTAACTCAATACCAAGGTAAAGGGTAAGACTGCACACTAGAAGCCAAAACACCAGAGTAACCACAAATGTAACGGCAAGCCAACACCATAGCCAAGGAGAAGAGCCAAAAAGAGTTGAAAAAGAGAGCTGACAATGAAGGTGAAGCCTCTGAGCTAGAGGGACCAACTAGGAACTTACAAGAACTCACGGGAACTCAAGGGAACTCAAGGGAATGCCAGGAACGGGATTGGGAACATGTGGAGAAGCATCCATGAGATTACATATTCAGTCATGGAATTATAAGGAAGACACGTGGTAATAGGGTAGACAAACCATGGTTATAGAGTAGGCAGTGGCACAAATGTGAAATCTTAAATGTACAAGGAAGATTATGGAACATTAGTGTCATCATTTTGAAATTATGGGATAACTTAGTCCATAATAATAGAATATGAAAAATATAGGACTAGTAATTATCATATGAGGGAATTTTTGCCAACTTAATTTATTTTGATTGTGTCATCTCAATTATGAGTTGAGCATTGGGTTAATTCTCAAAAAATGTTTCCACCTACATGCATATTTAACCATCACATAGATATGGTTAAATTTTAGGATATGAACATATGAGGAGCTTGACAGTTATAACCGTTTGAGAAGGATCTCATCTATAAATGTCGTACATAAGTTAATATCTAGGTAAAATACATTAGCTACCACATGAAGTATAGATTTGAGTCTAGAGTAGAAGACTATATATAGGATGATGTTTTTATGTTTTTATGGAAAGCATAAAGTGAACTAAGAGTTTGACCTTCTTTGAGAGATTCAATTAAGACCTCGGAGAGTTCTTTTATCATCAGCAATTGATAATAATGATTAAAAATAACTTAGCTAAATATGATATAGATAAAAAATTCAGGATATTGATACACCTCTAATAGTTTGCCATCTCTAATTGTTCTCATGATTAATGAGCCTTACATTAAGAGTGAAGACAAATGAAATTGAGATCTCTTAACTCCAAAGCAATCATATTTAAATCAAAAGAAGACAAGGGAGGTTAATACTTTATTAAAACGGCTTAACCGAGCACGTTAATGAGATACGGTTATTTTCTAGCAATTGTAAATTAACATGACATTTCATCGTGAATCTTCCTAGCTTATGGCAAAAGAATGATCCACGGAGTTCATCAGTTGGCTAAGGAAGAATCAAAGTATTTTCATATGTAGAAATTAGGCATAGTCTCTTAGAAAACAATAGTCGTAGAGATCACCATGACTCAACGATTGAGATTGGGTAGATAGGAATAGGTTGAGAAGGCAATAGATTGGGAAGAACCAGGTGATTTGGATTCTTGAAGCAATTAAAATTTGAAATTGAGAGCAAATGGGTTTTTTGTGTGCACTTGTCTTGTTAAATCTAAAGGGGAATATTGATTGCAATCGGTTGTGTGTGAAAGTGAAGGAGAGAACTTGTAGGTGTGAGAGAAGTGACTATCAATAGATTTGTGAGTAAGTGAGTTGATAACCTCGGGGGGGGGGGGCACTCCCTCTTATTTTTTGCATACACGTGCGATAATGACCTATTTAATGGGGGGCTATTTACCTTGTAAAATGGATTATATGGCATGCTATTTTTAGAAATAAAGGTAAATGGAGGTGTTTTATGGCACCCTATTGTTACTTATAATTTTCAAGGATGGGCATTTAGAGGTTCCCTAATTTATTTATATCTAAATATTTTCTTGAGGTAAGTAACATCCTATTTTCTTCCTCGTGACCCTACAGCCTGCACCCTAAAGCTGTCCCTCCCAATCCAACGGTAATTCAATCCTTTGTCATCGGATACGCGACTTTGGATATCAGTACTATATAATTATACTGCATGGAGGTTGTAAGACTTTATAGCATGTGTCGTATATATTTTGCAAATCTATATTGTGAACGAGCCGCTTTGGATAGTAGTATTTACTTCTACAACAAACAAACCCGCTCACAATAGTCCCTCCTCTATAAGGAGTATAAGGTATCCTATAAAATAGAAAAATTGAGATCCTTTTTCCTATATGCTATTTTAGATGTAATAGTCATAAAATTTGTAGTATTATACATGACCTTATTTTACTTATAATCCTTTTTTCACTTTTTTAGCTCCCTATACTACATGTAATTCATTTACAAATTTTACGTGCAATGAATATATTGCTCCCTATATTTTATCGCACGTGGTTTCTAATATTTTCGCTAGTGCCCCCCCCCCCCCCCCCCGAGTTGATAACAACATGAGTGAGTTGTTAGAAGGTAAAAGAGATGATGGAGTCCAAGCAAGGCAATTGACCCAAAGTAGAGGAATGAGATAAGAGATTCTCCAATATTTGGGGTAATGTGAATGAGTTTATGAGCAATATGCATGAGCAATGAATTAAGTTTAAGAGACAAGCAATGAGGGTGATATGTTTCGGGTGGAGGAAGAAACAATATAGTTAATGGCATGTGAGAAGACGATAACATGTGAGAGGCAATAAAGATCAGTTGCAAGATGAAGGCTGATAGCCTAATGCAATGCATAGCAGTGAAGTGCCCATTTAAGGGTAGAAAATCAATGAACTTGAGGGAAGTGCAATGGCCTTAGGAAGATCGAGTAATCGCATTGACCAAGGTTAGGTCAAAGGAAAGTTAACACCTACATTGGGTTAGACGGCAAATAATCTCGATTTAGATCAAGAGAGGGTAACTCTCATGGAGAGAAACAAGGGCAAAAGAGTATGAATATAGGGAAGAAACACATAGAGCTTGAGATGGACACAAACGTTATCAATGGGATTTGAAAGGCCATAGCCAAGTCCTAGATTGGAAGATGGCCAAGTAAGAGTGAAAAACATTAACTTGGGTAGGTACAGAGCGAAGAATATAGCCTAGTAAGCCTATTCCATCTTGTCAGAGCAAGCAATGAGTCTACATGTAGAGATGATGAGGCATAAAATTATTTTGTGGCAGGCTATAGGCTGCCAAAAACATTACCTTGATAGAGAGAAGTCTTTACCACACTAAAGTAACTTTATAACACAATGGAAATAATTTGATTAACTAAAATTAAGCTAAAACATATGAAAAAAAAGGTTATAGCCTATCTTGTTGATATGTTGCTATTGTATTAACATGTGTGGTTGATTCTTGAGACAAGTTGCCAGGTCCACCAAAGACGAAGGTGGTATTTATAGTTGTGAAGACCTTGCATGATGGCTATAAATCCATTAAGAGAACTTAACTTTGAGATTATTGTAAGCATAATTCATGACAATCAAAGACTATGCGGTTGCTCAAAAAACATTAGCCCGGACATTGTCTTGACTATGAGTCATTGGCTACTTGCCAAGTTTTTGAGCTTCACGACTAACATAGAGGATGGAATTAGAGTGAAAGAAGTCCACAAACATAGGACAGAACCACACACGACTAATAAAGCACCAATGAGCCATAAGAATGTGAATTAAACTTTATTAAAAGGGAACGAAGGAGTAACAAAAATAGATTGTTGTTAGAATCCTTAGTTTAATATGACATTGATCCTTATAGACACTAGCTCAGTCTTCCCTAAGACATTGTACCCTGGGTTGTTTTCCTTGGGTTAGTTTAAGTGATAGCCAAAACCTAACTACAATATTTCAGATGTTCAATAGAAAATGACATTCAAAAATACAATTTAGAACTGCACTTACAATTAGCATATGACCACCCTAGTGCCTATAACGGAAGTGCCAAAACCCCAACCACTTGGAGAGACCAAAAATGCCTATTTATGTGGTGGCTTTGGATGACAACCATCATGATCGAATCGCATGATGTTTGGTCTCAACTTTGTCCATTGTCTTGATGTCTTTTTAATCCTTGCATATTTATTTGTGCTGAACTTGCAATGATGGTTTGATAAACTTTTGTGTCACCTTATCCAAGTTTGATGACCAGTAGAAAAGATAAGTGTGTACACAACTGACCATGGGCAAACTTGGGTCCATGTCCCCATAGAACATCATGACTGTGATCCAATGGTCACAAGACTAGTTTTGTGTCACATATTGTCCTCATTGGAACAATGGGCACAAGGCTAGTTTTTGGACGCGTGCCTATAAACATCCCATGGGCTAGCACCATGGGGCTTAGGGTCACATCGAGCCTTACGGAGTAAGGGTTCATTGAGTAATTGGTAGCACGGCTAGTTTATGAACACACATCTGTAAAAATACAAGTTGTTAGTGACCCTTTGTAGCTTCATATAGCCTTCATTGGGTCAATTGCAACAATGATACATTATGGACGCACATCCATAAACATAGTGAGAACCAATGCCCAAGAAAATACACCAAATGTTGTAAAGGCCTTGTGTGAGGCTTGACATGCTCATTGGTTTTTTGTAATTGGTTATGGACACACATTTGTAATCAATCCTAGTATCAAATGACCCATTTAGGGATCACCCATGGACTTAGTGCTCTCTCATGGCCTTACTGACCCATTGAATATCACTTATAAAATGAAGGCCTAATGTGGGCCTTCATTAGGTCATTTGTTGTTGTGATTGGTTATAGATGGGCGTCCGCAACACTTCTAGATAGTAATGGACCTTGGTAGGCTCACAATTGGCCTAAAAGACCTTTGTGCGAGTTCATATTGTCAGTCAGATATGCTTTTGTTTACAAGATGGCTAACACTTAGTCAGTGAATGCTCTTATATATACACTCAATGCACTTTGTGAGTTATCCTAGGTGTGTGGCTTGTTTTATGTGTGCATGTTTGAACTATATAAACATAGTATGTAGCATACTCGCTACATGAAATGTGTTGGCAATGTGGAAAATAGATATTTCATATTACAACAACATAAACCCTAACCCTAAACTAAACCCTAACCCCTCCTTATCGGCTCCCATTTGTTTTTTTGGGGATGATGAAGGCATCTTTTATAGACACATTTGATGTTGTCATGTATGCCCTAATAACATGGTTATAGGATACATGTGGGTCTATTTCCACATATTTTTCCACCTTCACCTCTCACCGCTCACATGATAGCTTTCCCCGACTTACCCTATGTCTAGTTCCTATTTTCTAAGTTCTTTAGCTTTTTGCTTGTTGAATTGAATATATATATATACACACCTCTTCATGTTGGCTACCCCACCTCTTCCTTAGTTTGTTAATTACTTCCCCATTCAAGTGAGATACATTCCACTTAAAGTATGACTTCCTAGTCTCAAGACTACCTAGTCTCCACACTTCCAATGCAAAGTTATGATTGGATTGAAGTTGGATTGTGGAGTGATCTAATCTAAGTATTCATGAATAAAGTACGAGGATTGGATGACATTTTTCCCCCTATTGGTTGAAATATAGAAACAGTCTAGCTTTGTTAGCCTCCTAGCTTTGCCACTTTGCCATTGCACCAAGAGAAACTAGGTTCCCCAATGTGGTTGAAGGGATCATGAATTTGAAAAGTATCAAGAAGCCCATCTTAACAAAGCCTCTCTACCTCACTAATTACCCTCCCACAATCATTTGATTTGTCATGTACCTTCTCTGTCATATTTCAAATCTCCTCCCAAAATTCAACCACAATCCTCTGGTAAAGACTATGTTAAAATATGCCATAGATGCCTCATGTCAATGGGGATATTGGGGGTATAAATACATGCAATGCCAAGGTTACCGCCCTCAAACCTTTTTGTTTTCATCCATACAACCCTTTTGTTGTAAAGGGCCCCATGCTCAATAACTAATCTACATATTTGCTCACAAGCACGGGGGGTTCATTCCATGTCAAGTTGAACACCACGTGCGGCCAAAGTTTGCTACCCCTATATTACATGGAATAGATAAATTTAAAAATTATGATATTTTTTCTACATATACATAACCATTGATAATATCTTTTGTATATATTTTTTGAAATTTTGAGTCATCTTCATTTTTGTAGTAATTATTTTAGTTCAATTCTGCGTCATTCTAGTTAGAAACGGTATGTTTTATTAAAAAAAAGATCATCAAATTTAGTTACCATTTTTTACTATGTAATAGATACCGTGTATATCTACCCATGAAAAAAAAATGATAAAATTTTGACCCATTTTGGTGATGCAACTTACCAAAAGTAGATTTTTTTCGGCAGCACGTGGTGTTCAACTTGACAATGGAGTGACCCCCCCGTGCTCACAAGTAATATGCCTACCCCGCCTTTCCTCGCACCATTCACATTCAACCAATTCCTCTCCCAAGGGGTTGCTTCCAAAATCCAACTTGCATAATTAGGCCTAATCCTATTGCCAAGATTGTCATGTAACCTTCCTCTATGCTTGTGTTTTTGTATCATAATGACATCAATCCTTGGGGATAATGAATCAAGAAACCACCTATTATTGTATTATTTTCCAGGTCTTTAAGACCACATATATTATGCATGATAAACTATAACTTCATCTACTAGGATTTTATAAAGGATAAGTAATCAAGCGCCATGTCTCACTTCTTACTAAGAGATTATTTTCCTCAAATTTTCCAAATCATCCCGTGCATGGGTGTCATGATGTATTGACTAAGGGCAATGAGGTTCGCAACATTGTTCTTAATAGGTGTGCTCTTTCTTTTAACTATCTTTTTTCTATTTGGGGTAATTAATGCCCTTTCTCCTTTTGATTCATATGAGTTATTGGGTGTTAAATAATCCTTTGTTCTACCCTTGGTAGAAATGGTGGTTCTTACCGGATTGTTCATTACCTCCTTCCGATATTACCTGAACTTTCCTCTATCGAGATTATATCGTTTTCATATACCTTCTCTATCCATTTATCTCTATTCCCTCTTCAACCGATACCCTTCTACCCATTCATGGTTTTAACATCTGCCAGGGGCACCTCTTGCTACTAGTAGGATTAGAACCATTATTGAATTTCTTGTTTATAAGGATGGTATTACAAATTCATAGCACGTACAAGAGGGATCAATGCAAAACTCCCTCTCCCTGAAGTATGCTTCGTGCAAGCGATCCGGCATTGCAAGGAAGTTGAACGCCAAGAAACGCACCCTCACCGGCACCATTTACTTGGCAAATGCCATTGGCAGCTTTGCTAAAGATTCTTTGAAGGTGGAACAACACAAGATGCAATCCTCCGAACGCATGACATAGTTAATGATTGACTCAAACGAGCGCATGACATTACGGCTCAGAGATTGAGACTAAGTCTCGTCGTGTGGCGAGGGCTAGCAAAGGCCCACATACCTCATATTGAGTGCATGGGCATTGGAATTTCTCGTGAATGTATGGTGTTGGTATTTTCTGGATTTCGTCACTTCCAATGTTGTTTATTGGAAACCTTGTGTAAAACTCTTCGTTAGCATATTCGATTTTGATTTCATTTTTGTTATTCTTCTGATTGTCTTTACTCTGTGCATTTGAAAAAGGCTATTAAAAGTTTGTATACAAAGGTAGATGCATAAAAAGGGGCCTTAAAATTTAGAAAAACAATTGACAGTATATGTGTAAGTTTCCAAACATTTTATGAGCTTGTTGCCATGTGCTAATAATCTTCAATGCCTACCATGTCCATTCTTATTAGGCTTTGCATTTGGATTCTTGGTTTTTAACAAAATGGTGGATCTTGGGGCTCCCTTCAGTTTTCCAATGTGGAATTTGGCTAAGTTATTGCGCACTTGTCTTTATTTGTTTGGTGCAATTGTTGAGTTACATGCTATGAATGAGAAAATGTTCAATAGTTTCCTCCCTTATGAAAAGTGATAGTGGATTTTACATGTAATAAGGCCTATGCAGTTCATGATTATATTTTGTATATGTAATGAAGGCATTTATCACATTTATTTGAGCAGCTTAGTTGAAATACATGAGGCTATTTTCTAGCATGTCATTAATACGCATACATTTGTTTTTCTCTATGAACTTCTTGTGGATAACTTGGGCTCAATTTTAGGGTGTCCCATGCACATCCCCTAGGATTTCCATTATGGATGGAATGCATGTCGTCCAATCTTTCTCGAACATATGTCTTTTGTGTAACACACTTAGGTCCATGACATTCAAATATATGTGTTTAGTTGAAATAACCGAGTTTGGCATGCATGCCTTATCCTCTTATATATATATATATATATATATATACTTGGGTTAAAATATGCTAATAGGTTTTTTGAAACCGGAAGGGTATGACTGCTTGAGGGGAATTTTGTGGTTGATATCATTCGAGACTATATACTATGCACAAACCTTCATGCATAGGTTAGATTACCTTGGTGCCTACCAACACACATAATGTTATTCAGATTCATAACAGTGTTCTGTGGGACTGACAATATTACACGGGGAGGTCACTGGCGAAAATCGTAGAAACAACGTGCGATAAAAAATAGGGTCTAATATATTCATTGTAGGTAAATTTTGCAAAAAACGTACATATAATATAGGGGGTTTTAAATAGTGAAACATGTTTACATGTAAAATACCATCACATATAATGGCCTCTTTTATCTAGTTAGTACATGTAAAATAGCGTGAAAACAATTACTAGGGGTAGCGGGTCTAGGGTAGGGTATGTGCTAGTGGATGAAAAGAGGTAATTTTTTTTATTGAAAATGCTTGAATGGATGACTTCGCAAGCTAGCTTGCTTGAACGTTACTGAACCAACGGTTCCAATGTGGAATTAATGGTCTCTACCCATGTGCCGGGAAGGGAAAAAAATGCAGTATAAGTAAAATAGGACATTTTTAAATGATTTCCCAAGAAAATTATAATTACTAATAGGGTGTATTAAAATACAAGAATTTACCTTTATTTTGAAAAATACCATACCTTATAATCTTTTTTGCAAGGTAAATAGCCCCCCAATAAATAGGTCCTGAGCGCACGTGTATGCATTAATTAAAGAGGGAGTGACCTCCCCGTGCAATATTATGAGGAATATTCCATCATTCATGTTGAATGTGAGGAATATTCTGGAGAATATTTTCAGTCCCACAGAACACCGTTATGGATCTAAATATTGTTATGCAATATTGGAAAAGAATCTACCATCCATTCAAAGATTGCTTCGGGATTACAAAGATTCTTTTGAGAATATATCAATTGAAGGATTAATGACGTTACCATTTCAAGTTGCAGTTTGTTATAGAGTGTCAATGAGAATGTAGGTGACAACAAACCAATTGTTTGTCTTGTTAGATTACAATGGATGGCCTTAGTAAAAAAGTTATAACAACATGTAGCTCCAAATGCTAACCCACATTGATAGGACTACGTGGGGTGATGATAAACACCAAGTATCAATAGAGTTATCTATAAAGTCTCTTAGAGAAGGGCGGCACAGTGGGTTTGATTCTTCTCTGAGAAAACTTTCTATGAAGGACTTGTTAGCTGGAGGTTGTTTTGAAAGTTGGGTAAAATTTTTGTGAACTCCTCTTTCAACCTATCAAAATTTGAGAAAAAATTAGGATTTGAAATAAGGTATGCGCATGGGACCCATTGTCCTAAATCCTAAATTGGCTTATGCAAGGATAGCTTGGCCCACCCATCCAGTAGAACAAGCTAGAAAGCCAGTTTTTAATAGGCCAACATCACTCTTTGTGTATGATATTTTCAACATTAAACAAACTTGGGTGACTTTGTGTTAATTCTCATGAATTCAAGGTTTGGGACTAAACCGGTAGTTTCATCCTTTGCTTTACAAACAACTTTAATATGGTATTACAATTTGGGCATTGCTCAGGTATGTTCTTTGGCATCATCATTGATATTGTGGACCTATATACACTCAATAATGACTGGAAAGACCGACAAAAATCATGTGAGTTTGAAGGGGAGGGGGTATAAAATCTAAACAATTTGTCCCTATGATTTCCAAGCACTTTAGCCTCTTGACTTTGGATCATCCAAGTGCCTTGAAACATATAGGACTTTGCAATATAACCCAACATTACTTAACACTTTGGGAGAAAAAAAATTGGGCATTATAGATTTGCGACGTTGCCAAAATTCACATTTATCAAGTGATTTTCATGCAAATTTCATTTTCTAATGAAAAAAGGCATTGAATATGTTTTTTCATACAAAGATAGCAACTAAGAGACTCGTAAAACAAACAAAAACAAGAGCACTGTCACTCAAACTTTGTCGCGTACCTCTCCATGAGGAGTGTCCGAAACGGCACAAGGGGGACCCCGGAGTGACACCCGGGACTTGTGGTGCCGTTGGTGAGAGCGCCCGAGTGATCCTAGTGTGGGTGAGGGCCCCGGGTGTTAAGAACGCCTCCTACCCACGGAGACTAGGAGGCACGAGGATAAGGCCATAACCTATGCGTAGCTTATGGCGTGCCAATTCTAGAATGCTCAAGAACACCTCAATCGGAGGTGTGAGCTAGGAGATATGGCAATTTGAGGGCGTTGTCCCGGGACAGCGCCCTGGTGCAGCAGTGGCCTGGGAATGGCTCCCGGGACTGCGAAGCTTTGAACATGCATAACTTTCTCAATACTTGCCCGAATGGGGCAAGTGAGTAGTCCATCGGTATCTACATGAAACGTAGATGACGATGGAGTGGTCGAGTGTAGCATCAGAGATCGTATGAAGAAGTTATGAGATTCTGAAGCTGCTAGGGGTTTCCAGCACCAGCAGCTAAGGGAAAATATCTACTTGGCCCCAAGTGTTGGGAGAGAGACAAAAGGTTGCTTGACGGTGGGGTAGGGGCCCTGCCTAGAGTCCTAGAGGCTTATATGGGTGAGGTGGTGTGGCTGAACCCACCCGAGGCCGAACGGCAAAGCCTCCATGGGCATTGGCCCAATGTGAGGACATAGTTGCCTAGTATGGTTCGGGTTGTTGTAGTGTTGCTCGGGCAACGCGATGATCGACATAAGATTGGACTTCCATGGATGGAAGTCCAAATCTAAGAATTGGTTACCAGTTAAAGGGTGAGTCCCAAAAGCAAAGTAGGAGGGTTGGTTCCCCTCCTATGAACTATAAGGTCCACGGTATGGGGAGCTAACCATTCGCATGGTGGAATGCGAAGGGTTAGCGCTCGTGACCCTTGTTAGAGTTGGAAAAATAACCAAGTTAGTTAAGGAGAGCTAGCGAGGGTTGCGACAAACTTAGTACGGAGAGCGCAACTTAAGGAGCCAACGAGCACTCCAAGAGCCTCCAGTTTGTAAAAACCTAGAAGCCACATGCAAAGTCTAACAAAAATGGATAGGCTTATTTTTGGGGATCATTATCATACGACAACAATGGACAAAAATGCAAATAGGATGAACAAACATGTCTATTGTCAATTGTTTCTTTAAACCTTAACACTCCCCTTTTGTATATTTGCCTTTACTTCAAAATTATGAGAGTTTTTGGAAATGTACAATTTGATGACAAAAATGATATCTCCCTTATGTATATTGTCTGTGGCAATGCCTCAAATAATACCCCTTTCTACCTGACGTTAGTTTGCACCTTAGGGTGTTCACGTAAAGCAAAGGAATCGCGCCGTAAAGCACGTATGAATCGAGTAAGGCTTTATGTTTGTAGCAACGGTTGCTTAAAATTGAACAATATATGAAGAAGGAATCAACTCAATTTTTTATGAAGCACGGGAAAGAAGGCCCAGCACATGTGTGAGCAAAAATATTTTATGGATTTTCACTTTTAAAAAAAATCAAATGTATTGTACAGGGCTTTCCATAATATGGTTTTCCCATTTGTTACTGTTCAAGAAAAGAATCAAGAAGACAAAACAAGGAAAAAAAACAAACAAAATTAGAGAAGGCATATATATTGTCATCACAAAATACAAATATGTCATAGGTGACATTGGAAAGTTGGGGGACATTATGATGAAGTGATTCATAATCAATACAAACATGTGCAATGGGTTAGGTAGGCACGGGTTCAAGCTAATGTATGCGTGGCACAATCGCCTTCTAAAATAGGATGTCATAGGGGATACAATCAAACAAATTCAAGCATAGTCAACACCAAGGATCCATGGTGCAATGGTAGCGCGTCTAACTCCATATTACAATATCATTATACACCCAAAGAAGCTAGGACATCAGTATCAACATTAGCATGTTACCAATGTTGTGGGACATGCCCATAATTTATGCAAATTCTTTAAAGTGATCCTTAGACCCCTCTAACCAAGTTTTCATGAGGGTTGCCTTTTCTAATATTTACATTGCATGTTCTAATATTTACATTGTTGTTTTTATTTTTATATTGTATATTTCACGACATGGTAGGTTGTAACAAACAGGGTTGAATTGCTTTCAGGGGGCTCAAGCCCTCCTCAACCTTAAAAATTTCACTGATCGTGCAAACAAATTCCAATTTTAGAATATATTTTTCAATATTCATGAAATTCGTTCATCTACATATTTTTGATCTTTATCCTTCAAGACTAGTACAATGCAGTACTAGTGCCCAACCCAAGTCTTTAAAATTTCATAGAAAATGCAAATGAATTCCGATCCCTCCCCCCTCAATATTCATGAATTTTTGTGTGAGCCACCCAAACTGCTCGCGGGTTGGGTTAAGGCTCACTGCCTACAAAAACAAAGAAGTTAGTTAATAGGAATAGTCAATATATAGATGAGTACTAGATTTTGAGACATCCGCCTGTGGATGCGAGTTGTCTAAGAGACTGGTAGTAGGTCTGGACCAACCCGGGTTTGAATCCGATTGGTTACATTGACTGGTGCTATCCCAAGTTAAGCTAGTGTTAAAGCAAGAATAATCTATAAGCGGATACCGAGAAGAAGTTACTACGCGCATGTGCGTAGAACCTTCTCAATTATATTATCTTTTAGAAGCATTTTATTATTTACCCGCATGAATTACCAAACCACTCGCGGTTGGTTTAAGGTTTGCGGTCTAATTAGAAAGGAAGTTAGTGGGTAGAAATTATGTTAGGTCAATTAGTTAGTATGAAGAGTTAGTCAAATGACAGCGAAGATAGCGAATGACAGCGAATGATAACGAATGACAGCGAAGGATAGCGAATGCGGAGGCTAGCGTATGATAGTGAAAGACAGTGGAGGACAGCAAATGACAGCGGAGGTCGGCGTATGACAGTGGAAGATAGTGGATGACAACGAATGACAGCGGAGGTCAGTGCATGACGGTGGAAAACAACGAATGACAGTGAAAGACGGCGAATGACGGCGACGAACAGAGAAAGACGTCAAACGGATGAGATCGAGGCGGATGAAGGCCATTGAAGCTAGGGTGGCGAATGAAGACCGTTGGATCTAGGGGGTTGGAGAAGGCGGCTAGGATAGTGGCAGCCGTAGATACCAACCGTTGGATTTAGGAGTTGGAGAAGGCGGCTAGGGTAGTGGCAGCCATGGATGCCAACCGTTAGATCTAAGAATTTAGATCAAAGTGGTTAGGGTGGTGACGGCCGTTGATGCCAACCATTAGATGTAGGTATGATTTGATCTACGGTGGATAATACTTTGTGGTTGGAAGGAGTAGTTCCATGGAGGAAAGCACGGAGGTTCACTTCTCATCTCTTCTACTAGGATCTCTCCCACTAGGATCTCACACACTAGGTCACCTCTCTCATTAAATCACTTGTTACTTTCTCTCTTTTGTGGTTAGGACTATCTTTCTCTTTCCCTCTCTATGTAGGTAGATACAAAGAGTGTGTAGGATGTTAGCAAGAGGAATGTTATATAAAATGATTTATGAACCCTATGAATATTGAATAACATGGTTTTTGAACCCTATTAAGGAGTTGTATTATTGTCTAGTTGTGTTAGTCTTTGATATCCTAAGTTCATGAGCATATAAGTTGTTACTTCATCTTTTGTTTCATTAGTTCCTACATTAGTCTTTGCATTAGTCTCTACATCGTATCCTGCATTAGTCTTTGTATTCTTCTTGCATTAGTCCTCATATTAATCTTCTACATTATGTAATGCATTAGTCCTCTGCATTAGGTTTTGTATTAGGCTCTGCAGTAGCATTTATATGAATATTCTATATAAGTGCGTCACAAAAGTATTTTGCATTAGTGTTGTACATGAATATTCTGCATTAGTGCGTTACAGGAGTATTTTACATTAGTATTTTACATGAGTGTTCTGCATCAGTACGTTACAAAAGTATTCTGCATTAGTGTTTTACATGAGTATTCTATATGAGTGCGTTACAAGAGTATCCTACAAGAATGTTTTATCTGAGTATTCTGTATCAGTGCGTTACAAAAATATCCTACATTAATGTTTTACTTTAGTATTCTGTATCAGTACATCATAGGAGTATTATGTATTAATATTTTACATGAGTATTCTGCATCAATGCGTCATAGGGGTATTCTGCATTAATGTTTTACATGAGTATTCTGTATCAATGATCATGCATTAGTGTCATACGTGTTTTGCATTAGTGTCATGTGTATTCCATATTAGTGTCATGCATCTGTTGCATTAGGATTTTGTATTACATGAACTAGAAGATCATTGCTTGGAAGGCACTAGAGTAGTATACCCATCCGGCCAATCTTGTGGGATTGTTACTCGCTTGGAGTAGCAATCGTCGTTATATTTTGTCATCTATATTCTTTGTGAGCTTAGCCTAGTAATTCACAGTACTAGTTCTAACACAAAGCTCATATATGTAAATGAGAGAATTTCATGAATATTGAAAAAATTAAAATTCGTTTGGGCCTTCTATGAAAATAAGAAGGTTGAACTATGGCTTTGGCACTTGTTAATAGTAAACTTGTTATTGGACATGACTTCTCTAGATCACCTCATAATATGTTGCTCAATCAAAAATAATAATAAATAAATAAATCAACCACTCAACATGAGTGCACAAATTTGGTATCGCAAGGAAGCAAGTTCTAAGAATATGAACTTTGCATGCAATTAATTGGAAATAGATCTCATGCCACCACTTCCTAATAGAGGACATCAATACCTTACCGCCACAATTTGAGTTAAATGGTTCTTTGACTTCCGGTACCCTTAGTATTACCTTGGCCTAATATTTTGATTACCACAACACAGATGACTTATCCGGTAGCCAATTGATTTTCAATACTACCTTACTAAGCACTAACTTGTATCAATGCTATTTTCTTTACACTGACCCTTCACTCTACCGATGTCTAGCACCTATAGCATAATATCTATACCTTGATCTTTATCTTGTACATGTCTATACTTCTCATACTCATCCCTTCATAATGTTCTATACTCTTCAAATACAATTATAAGTCCTCATTCTACCGAACTATACCACCTTCTCATACTTTCATTGCTACCGAATATCTATGTTGAATCATATCCTTCTCCAACTACTCCTTCATGGATGCATTCCTTAATCATTCAAAGCAATAGCAATGGATACACACAATCAATCGTAGAAGAACACGTCCTACACCCATCTATTTCCACAAGGGGGCAACCTCTTGCAACATACCAAATGGTCGCCCCTTGGAAACCCTTTGTTCTTTGCTTAAATATATGTCCTAAATGGAATCGAATTCTTCCTAATCTCTAGTCTTCCTAACCACCTATTCATTTATGTAGTTTTTTTTCCCAACAAAAGCTTCTATTTTATCATTCCTACCTTATCCTTGAGGTATTTTGTTAGGTAATATCCTACTTACTTAGTTTCTCTACCCTTATTTTATAAAGGTAAGACTACAATAATCTCCCGCTTAAGTACTCACCCGTTTAAGTACGCATCCCGGTTAAGTGGGCAATTCTTTTGAAAAAAATCAGGGTTCATACTTTATTGTTTGAACATGTCATGCAAAGTCATTTGCCATGAATGCATGAATTTTTTACGCTTGACATTCATTGTCAATTTGTTAATGTTTTGCTGAAACCTCTCAAACAATCGTCACAGTTCATCATACATCTGTCCAACTTTGGTTTGAACATCGGAGCAAAGCAATTGGTCGTCGATGTCAAGGACAGTAGAGCTGCAAAGCCTTTGAAGTCAGTAGCACTTTCAGATTAAACATATGTCTCGATAGGCTGGATTTCGTCATTGATAGGTGGTTCTTCCTCAATTCACATTGTTTCCATAACTTTCCGGATGGCACCTTCACTGACTTCATACTCTTGCCCCAACACCCTCTTGCTCGGCGCATTCGGCTTGCTCAACTTTGTAATGATTTCACATCGTAGGGCTTCGGTCAAGCAGGTTGCCTCAAGTTTCATCTGTTTCTTGTTGCGATTCATCAAATCAGAGGGTCTAGATAGCAATATGAGTGAAGTACACACCTACCAACTAAGTGTGCAACAACGGCTCCGGTTCAAAGTGCATACTTAAGCGGGAGATTACTATATCTCTTACCATTAACTATGGGATTCTCAAGACCAATGCTAGCAACCATGTTAGCACATATTTCTAGGGTATTTTAACCCACAATGTGACCATCATTTCAATAAATGACACCATTACATGTGGCTCTCCCTCACTTGGACCTTCCTCAGAACTTTCAATGTCTTCCCAAGTGGCTCTTTCTCCTTGCAAAGGTTGGTAAATTCACTTCCATTGGTTCCCTCGCCTATTGGTTCTTGGTATCAACCATTTTGGCCTCTAGGTTAACTAAGGTTGAATCCTTGTGCCCCCTTGTCACTTCTTTTTCTTTTTCTTCTTGTTCTTCTTCCTTTGGTCCTCCTATGTCTTCTTATCATGATATTTCCTCTTCATCGACAACTTCCATCTCCTCCTTTTGTACTTCTAACTCCCTTTTTTTCTCTTCCTCTTCTTGTCCCCCAGGAGTGCCTTCGTCATCTATGAGGCCTTGAATTGCCCTCTTACTACCGGCTAATTTTTGTGGGGACCACACCATTCCTGCAACCCCTTCAACATTTCACCATGTTTAGATTAGGCAGCTCCTTCCTCCAAGGCTACAATTTTTTTTTTGAGACAGAAGGCCGATAGGCCAACGCCAAAGCACAGGAGGCAGTTGACCACCTGGCAAGTTTTCCGTCAGGTAGAGAGGAGATTTCACAGCCGGGATTCGAACCGCCAACCTCTTCCTTGAGATTTGGGTATCCCTCCACCATCATCCGGTAGTTTAAGGTCGTCTCGGACCATCAAGGCTACAGTTTGGCAAGACCCCACGTGAGAAGCGGAAGATCCCCCCAGTTGCAGCCATTTGAACAACGCTCATAGAGGCCTTGACAAAAATCTGTGCAACTTTGGTGGTACTTTGTGTTGCGCTGGGACTCTGGGAGCCACAACTCCTACCCAACTTCACTTGATCCCCCTAGTGATATCCTTTTGTGTTGTGGCAGGATCCACAACTCAAATGCATGGTGCTTGCCAAGAACTTCCTTTTTTTTTGTCTTTGATTGAGTCTTTTCTGACAACATTCATTTCAAATGCCTATGCTATTATCCCATCATCATGTCAAAAATGTTATTTTTTGTAATTTTATGTGCCTAACTTGTTGAAACCTGTTTTTATCTATGGATGTACTCTTACCTTGATCTAGACAAAATGCACATGGTGGTGGCGCATGTCTTCTTAACCCTAAAAGGTCTCTTTTGCACTTCCTCACATCCTTTCATAATATGTTTCCATCTGAGGGGGAGGTTATCATAGTCAACAATGACATTGTGGGTAGGGATGATGCCTCTTTCTCTCTCCGAAGCAATGCTAGTAGCCCAATCCTCACATCCTTTCATAATATGTTTCCATCTGAGGGGGAGGTTATCATAGTCAACAATGACATTGTGGGTAGGGATGATGCCTCTTTCTCTCTCCGAAGCAATGCTAGTAGCCCAATCCTCATCCACCATAACATTAATAGATACCTTGGATCTCTTGCAAAATCATTACAAGTGTCCCTGCTTATAAAAAATTTCAACAACTCTGTAGTCTATATGTTTGGATGGCATGTTTTTGAGCAAGATCCATGTAGAAAATGTGAAGCTATTTGGGTTATCAAGGCTGAATCCTGGCACCCAACTTTGAATCATGCATGTCCAACACTTTGTTCTAAAGGAAAACAACATTCATACATGGTGAATGCATCTTTATCCCCACCTTCCAAAAGAAATAACCTTTGCCACATTACCAAAGGTGAGGGTGCAACCTATAATCCAATTTTTTGATTTTGAGTCAAGTGATAGTTGAAGTATTCTTCCAAAACTATTAATTAGTGAGAAGTGCTAATATTGGTGATCACTAATTAGAAAATGGACTATAATCTAGCCAAGAAGATAGCGGTCCTTACTATTGGCATGGATTAGGAGAGGCTCTAAAGAAGGGTTATAGACATGTGCATGAATAGGAAGTAAAATTGAAGAGTTTGCTATGGACATGTGTTCTTTTTGAAGGTTGAGTTTCATACCCAGGTCGGTCACTTAGCATGTTTTCATGTGTATGTATGCGTTCAAATGGTGATTAATTGGGGGGTGCACTATATAGTCATACTAGTGTGGGTGGAAATTACTGTGGGCCACACAAAAATTCCAGTCAACATAGAATTATTGTGGGTCCAAGACCCCAGGTCTGATCAGAAGTCTTCTTGAAGACTTCTGATCAACACCTTACATAAAAGCTTAAAAGAAATAAAGAAATAAAAATAATCACCTCACATTAAGAGTAGTACAAAAAAAAACTATCACTCACATTACTTTTCTAGAAATTTTTTTATCATGGCTAATTTTCTACTAGAAATTTTAGCATGGATTGAAAATTAATGTGGCCCACATTAATTCTCATTATGAGAATTAGCATATGCTCTACAAAATTACAATGACCTACAATAATTGGACTATTTAGTGCATTTTGGTGCACAGTAATATTTTTGGGACCCCTTCAGTTATAAGAATTTAAAATAAATAAATAATGATACCATATAGTCAATTTGAAAAACATTTGTGCACTAAATTTATTGAGGGGTATGTTTGTTTCATAAAAAAAGTCCCCCACCACTGAAGGCCCCATTCAAAGTCATTGCAAAACTACATAGCACCATAGGAAAGAGAACAAAAGACTACAAAATCGCAGAGACCACAAGAATATAGAGGCACAAACCCTAGGGATGATGAGGGAGAAACATGTCTTACAAAATTATCCATGATAGTGGATGAAAATGAACCATTTTTCATCCATCTATCCCGTTACATATAAAACCGACTGTAACATGTAAATATGATTTCTCTCCCTTTCTTTTTTCATACCCTTTGTTATTTAAAAATTTGAAGAAACTATGAGCAATAATCAGACCCCTATGTGTTTTTATACACACGGCTTTCATATTTTATTAGAGGTGTTTTCCCCTAAAAATGTTCGAATAATTATCTCAAAAGAATAAAAGGTGCCCTATGTTTGATTGCACGTGATTTTCTAACTTTTCTAAGTGACCGACCTAGGGCTTCCATCTTCACATGTTCTCAGCCATAGTCAACCTGTTAGTAGAAAACTTAAAGAGTTTATGCACTTGGAGACCAAAACTTCCACTTGAGAAGAGAGTGGACATTTTTTATGCTTTATGTTTGATTAAGTACCATGTTGTGTACATTAAAATTACATGGTGTGAAACCTTTGTTTATGAAAGTCTTCTCTAAATTTTGGGAGGTCGTGACAATCTATCTTGTGGAATTGAAATGATCATTTACCAGTCTCTTGGGAGAAGAGTGGTTGAATCATTAAGGACTTCTTTGTTACAGCAATAGTCTGAGGAGAGTGAAAAAAGGGGTGTGAAGCCTTGAATCGAATATCGTTGTTGTGAGAGAAACCATTGTCATGAATGTATATGCTCAACTAAAATTTGTTGGATACCATATTAGACTAGAGTGTGAAATTCAGTACTGTGAGTGTGAAGAGGATAGGAGTGGGTCAATGGACCGATCTCAATTTTATGGATCATTTATCAATTAATCCAAAGAATTCAAATCTTAAAAGTGTTATGTAGTTTGTGAATGATCATTTGAACCATTTAGATTTAGTAAGTTTCTTGGAGAAAACATCTTAAGATATCTGTGATAACTTGAATTTGGAAAATTGGGAAGTGGATTGCAAGGTCTCGTTACCTAAGATTATTGTGTGTGAAGTGACTAAGTATTGATCAAGGGAAGGTGGAAACCAGTCCCCTCGTTTATTAAAGTGTGCCCCAACCATCTGCAATCATCAGAGGTGTATTCTCTATTGAATCATTAGTCCAAATCGTCAATGGAAGTTTGTAACCGAATCAGGCTTCAAATTGTATTGAGAGTTGCAACTAAAATGGGATTAAAATGGAACCGAGCTATGGTTAGTTCCTTGTACTAACTTTTAATGGTCTAGAGTTATTGGGGTGATTGGTACAGCCCAACCATGGTTCGGATTTTTGTTGACACAAAATCATTTAAGTGATTTGGGAATCTCTTTGAATCGGATTTTTTTTTAAAAATAAAAAATCAAAGTATGAAGGAACGGAGATTGGCATTGTTACCTACCAAATTTGCCATGGCTCATCATTTTGGACAGAGCACTATTTTACAATTGGTTCATGTAAAACTAACATTTAAGTATATTTGGACAAACCACTTGTTCAAATCTAATTAGGGTTGTGCACTTGCGGGGACACAAACATCAAACGACAATAACAAAAGCAACAACACAACAACCACAACTTCAAATGTTTGTATTCCATGTTTGCCAACCACCATATTTGTGTAGTTTTGAGATCTATTGTTTGTGATATTGGAGGTTGGAATTGTCTACAATTTATGCAAAAATACGAATATACTTAAATTCTAGTTGTAAGGACAATGGATAGATGAATGCATTCAAATCACAATTAAATACAACTCACCTGTTAGCTTGCATGGCTTTGTGCACAATATTTCATGATTCATTAAAATATATTTTAATGAAAGGATTATGAAATACCATTTGGGTGCCTTGGGTCCTATTTTTATGGCATTATTGAAACTCAATTCAAGAAAATTGTTGAGTTGAGACTCCCTGCTTTGAATCCATGGTCTAGCAAGTCAATAATATTAGACTATGGTTGGTTGAAAAGGAGGGCCTGAGCAATTGCATGTACCACATTGAGTGACCCCTTAAAACCAACATGTTAATTTATCCTTATATTGTAGAATTCACATTGAACAGTGTGAGCATTAGGTTTTGGTACCTAAATCTATTTAGAAATTTTATTGTGACCTATCAATGAACCTAATAGTGATACTTAAATCCACAAACTGACACTTATTTAGCCTCCTCTTTGTCATTTCCTTTAAATTAAACCCAGTCTAGAATAATAGCTACACTATCTTTGAGTTCTTGATTCAGTGCCTTGAGCCAGATCTCCATGATGTGAGGAGGGGATTTAGAGTTGATGAACTTGGTCCTTCAAGAGCTCTGTGCACACAAGAAATTGTCCAATGTCCCCTTTATACAAGATTACATCCTTACTAACAAGAACTCCGCTGAAATTCATCTCAACATTTGAGGGCAGCATCTCACCAAACTGACATCTAAATGGGTAAAGCTTGCTTGTAGTCGACATCTTGTTGATCCCTTCTCTTACTTCAATCACTGCATGAGTCATGTCCATCGTCGTGGCAGGGGGCTTCTCTCGATATATATCCAACCACCTCTCTCCTCAAGAAGAGGGTCGAATCTCAATCCATCACCTTTGTGTACCTTGGCCACGAATGTCTCCATCTCAACTTTTCCCCTCAACGGCAGGCTTGCCTTATTTTCCACCCTACTCTGTCAATGCACATTTCCCCCTTGCTCATAGCATGCCCACTCTAGTTGGAACTAGACAGTTCCAACTAGAAGATTGGATGGATGAATCAAGCTGGAATTAGATAGTTCCAACTTGAAGAATGGATGGATGAATCCAATTGGAATTAGACAGTTCCAACTGGAGGAATGTGATTGAGCTGAAAGATGAAAGAAGGTTCTAGAAGAACCAAAAATAGAAGACTCATAATAGAACTAAAAGATAGAGCTATGAATAGAATACTTTTACTATATGTGAAATAGTAAGTAAAAGTAATACCTTTGGTATACAAAGAAGCTCGGGGGAGGAGAGAAGATCTTTTGTCTTTCTCCTATGGTCGGGTGGTTGAGCTTAGACCAAGATCTACTTGGTCCATGATTGTAATCAGACGCTATAAGGAAAATAAAGAGAGTTCTTCAACGAGTTCATCGTTTTTGATAGATAGTTGTTGTCGTGAAAGTTGGTGGCAAATCTATAGAGGTTTGTTACAAATTGGTATCAGAGGTAACTTCCCACTCAATTTTCCATCTTCTGAATTTGAAATGTGCTAAATGATACTGAATCTGGAGATCAAGTGTGCGTGGGCGACCAACGAACGGCTCCTACAAGCAGGAACCATTTTTAGTTTCAATCTAGTTAGTGAGAGCCACTGGATGTAACCAATGCTTGTAGAATCCATTCACTCGTGTAAGTGTAAGTGGACTATCAATAACTTGCGTCTACAAGCTTGGGGACATGCACCACTCTTCCCCTTCTCCCACATATCCAATTCTGGACGATCTTGCACCCCTAACTCGTCATACAATCTAAACTATTCACATCCATGTGTATCACATAGCAACTACCTGGTGTCAACGATTGAAAGCACAAGGTTTCAACAACGCTAGAACTAAATCTTGTTGAGGCACACAAATTGAGAAATCCGTCAACTGCAACGGAAGCAGAGCCTGCTCTTGTTGTGACGAGCCGTCTCCCGCAGCGTTATGCAGCCTCAATCTTTGTCTTAGGTTTTCCCCTTGTATAAGGTAGAAATACCATAACCCGTGAAAATAAGGTGATTCACATTGAAGATATGGTCTTACAATCATGAGATCATTTTCCAAGATAGACGAGAAGGATTCATGAAGAATGCAAGTTGTTTCATATTTTTTTGTCTTGTACAAAGAATTCTACAATTTTTCAAAGTGGGAAGTTGTCAAACCCCCTACTCATTCACTAGATTCTCCCTAAACCGAACATGGTAATCCGCATTTCCATACATAACATCACCTAAACCGGTTAACTCATGAGTACATTAAAATTGACTCCCATTGGCTACACTAAGTGTACACGCATTGAAGTTGCCACCTCGCCATGATCGGTTTCAGATTTGGCACTTCACTATTATGATGGCAGTCTAGTGCATGGGTAGAGGGTGGTTAACCGGTTTGGGTAATTCTACCTTATATTTTGGTGATTTCCCTCCTCAACTGTAACTCCCCTCTACAAAACTGTTGGCTATTGATTCTTGATCTCCAGGGAATAATCTTCTTTTGTAAGGGGAGGGAAGGGGGTGGGAGAGGGTCAAATTTTCGTCAACTTGGGTGAAACATGGAGGTGTGCACTTACAGTGATTGCCAAAATTGAGTAAAAACACAACATATTGAAATTCAACAAACAATGTAAGGAAATTGGATGCACCAAAAATGAAACCATAAATTGCATAGGATTACCATTGCAATTAGTCATACTTCCATGGGAATTGAGGCCTATTACACACAAGCATGCATGTACAAACAAAAAGTAAAGTGAAGTTCAATCCAAAACTCAGTTTTGCTCACACAAGCTAGAACAAAGTTAAAAATTTGTCCACCTACCCTTAGCAGCTATAACAGCTGCAATGCGCTTAGGCATGCTCCTATACAAGTTCTTACACTCATTGGGAGTAATTGAAGCCCAACAATCCTCAACACGCTCCCACAATTCTAATATTCCTTTGGGAGGTCTCTCATATTGGTTTAGTTGACATTTTAAAGTTGCCCACAAGTGTTCGATCGGATTCAAGTCTGGAGATTGCGCCGGCCACTTCAAAACAGTAAATTCTTGCGAATTCAACCAACGGCGCACACTCTTGGATGTATGTTTCGGGTCATTATCATGTTGAAAAATCAAATTGGCAGGATCCAAATTGTATGCATGCAACGTATGAATCAACTCTCGCTCTAAAATTTCTCTATACATGTACTGATCCATTCTTCCCTCAATCCTACACATCATACCAGGGCCACTCGGAGTCATGCAACCCCACATCATCACTCCCCCACCTCCAAACTTGACAGTTTGTTGCACCATTCCAGCATTTCTACTCTGTCCATCACGAAACCAACACCAACTGCGACCATCAGAGCAAAAACGGTTGATGCTTATTTCATCGGAGAATACTACACGATCCCAATCATCATCAGTCCAATGGCAATGACGTCTAGCAAATTCTAATCGTCCCTTAATTTAAAGAAGTGTGAGCTTTGGTTTCTTTTGCTTCACTTTACATTTCAAACCTACTTTTCGTAACACTCTCCTCACAATACTATCGCTCATACCAACATGAAGCTCTTCTCTCAAATAATTTCCAACTTTGTGTGCAGTTTCTAAGCCACCCACAGTGATTTCTCTCACACAAGCTCTACGATCAGCTGCACTGTACACCTGTGGCCTGCCACCAAAACTGTGATTGACATCACTCGATTCACTCAAATGTTGCTTACGAAATTGTGCAACCCGACTTTGGGATACCTGTAAGTCTCTAGCAACATTTCTAATACTTTCACCCCTCATCAACTTCTCTAAAGTAACTTCTTCTATTTGCTTTCTACCAGGAGCAGAGAGAGACCTCAATGAAACCATTTTGCTCAATTTGCATACATGATGTGCACTGAATGGGGACACAATTATAAATGTGAAGGCCAAGAACATGCCCACCCAAAAAATCGGACCCAAAAAACCACTTGTACATGTCAGATTTGTAGCATTCATTGCGTAATCCAAGTGTGAGCATAACTGAGTTTTGGAGCTAATTTACTTTGATGTAGATCTTTCTCAAATTATCTTGCATTGTTGGACTTGTAATTTGGTAGCCACATCATTTACATGCATGTATACTTGAACCGTCAACTGATTTGACATTAAATGTAATAAATTATAAAACATGAATGGCTAAAGGTAGACTAGGCTTTTTCATACTCAGTTTTGGCAGTCATTGTATATAGAAGGTGTAACACCAAGTTTTGACACCTTTAGAAACAATTCGTTGATATTATTACCAGCACCTCATGCAGATGTTCTACCCAATTGGTTATTTGAGGTCCATAAAACATTTCCAAGAAGCGACTTTTGTTGGAAGCAATTAAACATCGACGAAGTATTCATCATGCTGATAGAAATTAAACATGGCAATGTCCGGGGAGAATTTTGGACATAATTGGTCGAGATCCTAGTCTTTCCAAGTCCAACCGGTTATTTCCCAAACTCAATTGGTTCATCTGTAACTAGCAGTCAGTTCTCCCTATTCATTGAAACATGGACAAACAAACATTGTACACAGAGTAGATGCGCCTTTAACCAACCATTTAAGAGATTTTGTGCCAACTCTAGAGAAGTACAAGGCGGTGCAAATTTTTCTCATGTAGGAAGACAGAAATCAGGAGGAATGCAAATTTTTTGGTAATTTTATTTCTAAAATTGAAATTTTTTGAATTTTTAAAACCAAAAGTTAACCTGAACATATTACCAATGTCTAGAGTCTAACATAACCCCTCATTTGAACCGCTCATTCTTCCTCTTTAACACTCAAACCCGGGCCATGTGTCATGGCATTATTGGTTCGGGCATGTTGATTTAATTTTTTTTTGAGACAGAAGGCCGACATGCCAACGCCAAAGCACAAGAGGTAGCTAACCACCTGGCAAGTTTATGTCAAGTAGAGAGGAGATTTCACAACCGGGAATCGAACTGCCAACCTCTTCCTTAAGATTTGGGTATCTCTCCACCATCATCTAGTAGTTAGGGTCGTTTCAGACCAATTCGAAATTGATTCTCAGCATGTTCGAAATTGAGTCCCAGCCTGATCAAAGTTGATGCCGGCTAATAAAGTGCATTGGAGTTTCCCAAATTAGGTCAGGCATATCAAACTTGCTCAATCATGATAGTATAAAGTAAAACCCCAAATAAGCTGGTCTGAGACACCCTAAATTACTAGATGATGGTGGAGAGATACCCAAATCTCAAGGAAGAGGTTGGCTGTTCGATTTCCAACTGTGAAATCTCCTCTCTACTTGACAGAAACTTGCCATGTGGTCAACTGCCTCCTGTGCTTTGGCGTTGGCTTGTCGGCCTTCTGTCTCAAAAAAAAGGAAAAAAAAAAACTTGGCTGCAACTAATTATGGCTAGGGCGAACCGACCTGTACATTGGTACCTTACCGGATGTCTAGTGATGTCTCATTCAAATGAATCGGCCCTCAACCCCATAGGGGGTCTTTTTGTATTGGAGCCACTTCATCCACGATATGTAGGATGGTTGATTTTAAGTGAGTGCCACGAATCCCCAGCCGTTCGCCCTCCCCGGTAAGGTACGGATATATGGGTTGGTTCGCCCCAGCCACTAATTATTATCTGCTCCTTCCCGAGCTTGACGTGCAAATTAAGGACTCTGTGGGGAGCAAGTTTTGAAGGGAGCAAAAGTCAGGGGGAGAACAAATAGAGAGCGATGCATGTGCTTTTGATGCCTCTTACATCCTAAGGTGGCCATTGGTTGGCTTTGCCACCTTGAGCATGCATATGATTGAACTTTGCATGTGAGCTTAGCTTAGATTATGTGTATGATAAGTTATAAGGTTGACGCATCTATAACCAATAAAATAAGAGAGTTTGCATCTGTTTAGGAGTGGAGTAGACATGTCCATAACCGATCACTTAAGAGATTTTGTGCCAGATTTGGAGAAGTACAAGGTAGAGCAATTTTTTTCCATGTTGGAAGATAGAAATCAGGAGGATATTGATTTTTCTATAATTTTATTCTTAAATTAAAATTTTGTGTATTTTTGAAGTTGAAAGTTGGCCTGAGCATATTACCAATGTCCAGAGTCTGCCATAGCCACTCATTCCTCCTCACTTTAGCACTCAAAACCAGGACATCTATCATGGCACTATTGGTTGTGGCCTGATCAAAATTTAGTCTCAACCTCATCAAAATTTAGTCCCAATTGGATCGAAATTATGATACCCTATAGATTGCTGATGGGACCCTAGTCGGATATAGGCACCTCTACTATAATATCTAGGGATTAGTTTTCTTGCAAAGTGAAATAAATTCTAAGGACTTAGATGCAAATAATAATAATAATAATAATAATAATAATATTATTATTATTATTATTATTATTTCATAAATATGGGAATTGCTGCGGATTTTGAAGCGGTAAAGTTTAAGATAACATAGTCGATTTATAGGTTAACCCATAACCGCTCATCTAAATGCTAAAACTTGGCTACAATAGTCAACAATAGTTATGAGGGTAATCAATCACAAGCCGCCACCACATAAACCTTACCTCCATGTGCCGAAAAATTATAGATTTCATCCATGTTGGTTTACATGACCCTAGTGACTGCTTAATTGGACTTGATTGACTATGGATGCCTCAACCTCACATAGTCTTTTTGAGACTTGGAGTCACAAGTGTGTGGGTTTCCAACGCATGGATTTGGGCAAGGGGCTGAGTTGGTAAGGCCGGTTCTAGATGTTTCAGGGGCCCACCTACATCATAACCACAACCTCAATGAACGGGGAGATTTGACCGCTAGTTACAGATAAACTGGTTGAGTTTGAGGAATAACCGGTTGAAGTTTAATACTTCAGGAAAATTAGTGATCATTTTAGAGGAATCTATGGAATACACCTCAAATAATAAAGGATAACTGAAAAATCACAACATGTAACCAGTTGGACTTGGGAAGCACTAGGATTTAGAGAAACAATAAGGGAGCCTCAATGGCTCCTCGGGAGAGGAAGAAAATTAGGCCAATGTGTAGGGAGATAGTGTTTCAGGGTGATGATCAGCTTTTGAGATCATGTGTTCGAAATTAAAACAGATCTTCTAAGGTTTACAACATGCTGCGGAAGTGAGAGATAGGAATGAGATCAGATCTGCAACAAGTAGTTGGAGGTGAATGTGGTAGATATGCTAGATGTGTAGCAATTTTATGAACAGGCAAGGAGGTGACTTGATCAGAAGGAAACGTTACAAAAAGGTTACTGTTGCAGGCAACTGTACACAAGGAGGCACATGAACAACCGGATCTGAGGGCCACTTCACACTTGAGCCAAGAGCCATGACCTTGTAATGGTGAGGACCCTTGACTCTCATCCAAAGGCCGTACCATGGGTGTTGGGAAAGCCATTTTATGTAGTCATGGGCCCTCAAGCATAGTGTGAAGTGAGAATGGACCATGTTGCGGGACCATTGCATATTTTGTTGGCGGAAAAAGAGGGGAGGATTGGGTATGTAATATGTCTCAAACTTTATCAATTTGAGAGAATTACTTGGTGGTGTTTGTCTGTCCTAGAATCTATCATAGAATTTGCCATGTAATCTGTCCTAAAATATGTCTTGCTGGAAAAAATATTAAAAAAAAGTCATGGTCTCCTGGAATTTGCGTTAGGCCCACCTCTTGAAGGTGGGCCTGACGAAAATTCCGGGAGACCATGAAACCTTATCCATAGTACCCATGTAGGACTCCATGTAGACTTTTCATCCATGAAGTCTTCTTTGGACCTTTAGGCCTTCACCTTCATGTGTGAAGTGAACTTGGACGATCTCCGCCCTTTTGACCAATGAGAGCTCTTAGATTGCAATGGTCACTGGCCTTCAGTCTTGTGTGTGAAGTGGCCCTGAGCATCGGAAAGCAGGCGAATCTGGTGGGTGGCCGCAGGCAGGAGAAGCAGCCCAAGCATCAAGATGGAGTCTTTCCCGGATCAAGTCAGGAAGGGATCAGGCCTGGCAAGGTTTGACCCTATCATGGGTGAATGGGGAGAATGGTACACAAGCCAGTTACCATGAAAGACGCCGAAATGGAGGACGCACATCCAGAGGTGACTGCCGTCATCCAAGATCTACCATCAAGAAGCAAAATAAGTCCATTCAAACCTTGCGATTTGGGCGTGCCAACCCATACACTCGTTCCTTGTTGGATGCCTAAACCCTTGCCTCCAAGGAACAAGTGTACGGGTTGTTTCGCCCCAGCTTGGATAAATCTTCCATTTGAGCATCGTGAGGATGCTTATGACATAGTTGAACCCCTGGGTAAAGTGGTGGGTAAAACTAACACCACTGATCAATATCCTTGTTTTTGCGTTAACCTGGCAATCAAGGGAGGTTGGGAGACCTCAGTAGAACTTAAAATACTGAGCAGTGATCAAATCCCAATCCAGGTCGAAACTTACTATGATCATATGCCACTTAGATGTTGGAAGCATTGGGCGAAGGAGTGTGGAACGAACAAGAGCAAGACAACTAGGACTTGGTGGCACGCAGAGCCCAATCACAAATCCAGAAGAGAAGACTTTGCAAAGGGGAAAAACCCAGTAGTTGATGAAGACAGTTTCCAGCAAGTCACTTACCGTAAAGGACCCATAATGGGCACTACAGCAGAAGCCCCAAGTAACACATTCGCACATATGCACCAACAAGAAGGCGACTACGATGAACACAAACGGGTTGTGGCTACCGCTGCAACCACAAGGAAGAATCCGGAGCAAGGTATTGATACTCAGGGGGATTGTGAATGCTAAGCCACATGACACTGAAAGTAACCAATCCACCGAAGTAGCTGAACATGGTGAATCAAAGAGATTACAAGCAAAGACCAACATATCAACAACCCTTGAAGAGGGAAAATTCCCTCTTGATCAACATACCAAAATTGAAACAGAGTTTACCACAATGCAATGGTCCCCTCGTAAGCATTGCAGAAGGAAAAGGAATTTGGATACAGTGCAGGAGGAGGATCGGAATGGCGAGTTGCTCAGTGACGAGGCCACAAACGAAGGTGAGGAAGGCAAACATGATGATGATGATGATGGTGAAGGAGAGGAAAAGATGGGGAAGAAGAAGAAGGTGATGGAGAAGATGAAGAAGAAGAAAATGAGAATGAAGTAGCAGGGGATTGCGAGGGCATTCAGGAGGAAACCGAGCTAGTAAAAAGGACAGCCTTAATTTCAAAAAAACTAATCGAATTTTTGGGCTTGTTGGTCAAGCTGTGGGCACCCCATTTGAGGGCCAACAAGACGTTGACATGTCTAGTGAGGAGCCATCTCAGCTAGTGGCAGAAAGGACACAAATTGTGGCATGGAACTTAGCACAATCGCATAGTAACCCCTACCTTTGTCGTGCACCTCTCCATGAGGAGTGCCCAAAACACCATGGGCACAAGGGGGACCCATAGTAACACCCGGGACTTGTCACACCATTGGTGAGAGGCCCAAGTGATCCTAGTGTGGATGAGGGCCCCGAGTGTTGATAACGCCTCTCACCCACAAAGACTGGGAGTCACGAGGATAAGGCCATAAGCTATGAGTAGCTTATGGTGTCCGGATTCTAGAATGCTCAAGAACACCTCAATCGGGGCTGTAGGCTAGGAGATATGGCAATTTGAGTGGGGCGTTGCCTAGGGACAGCGCCCTGGGATAGCAGTGACCTGGGAGTGCCACCCAAGACTGCCTAGGTTAAAACAGCTATAACTTCCTCAATACTTGTCAGAATGGTGCAAGTGAGGAGTCTATCGGCATCTACGCAAAGAGTAGATGTTGATGAATCGTTGCTTGATAGAAGCAGAGACCACACAAGGAAGTTATGGAGGTCTGAAGCTGTTGGGGGTTTGCACTGCAACGGCTAAGGGAAAATGTCTACCTGGCCCCAACTCTTAGGGAGGGACAAAAGGTTACTTGATGGTGGGGTAGGGGCCTTGCCCAAAGTCCTAGAGGCTTATATGGGTGAGGCGGCATGGCCTGCCGAACCCACCCAAGGCCACACGGCACGGTCTCCACGGGCGTTGGCCCAACGTGGGGACATAGTTGCTTAGTATGGTTCGGGTTGTTGTAGTGTTGCTCCGGCAGCGCGATGATCAACTTAAGCTTGGATTTTCATGGATGGAAGTTCACATCTAACCATTGGCTACCGATTAAGGGGAGAATCCCGAATGCATGTGTAGGAGGGTTGGTCACCTACCTATGAGCTTGAAGATCCGAGGTATTAGTAGCTAACCATTCGCATAGGTGGAATGCGAAGGATTAACGCTTATGACCCTTGCTAGAATTGAAAAACGGTCAAGATAGTTAAGGGAAGCTAGCAAGGGTTGCAACAACATTAATACCCGAAATCCAACTTTTGGCCTAGTGTCGCGTACCCTCGCTAGCTCCCCTTAAGTAACTTGGTCATTTTTCATTTTAGCAAGGATTACGAGTGCTAACCTTTCGCATTCCGCCATGCGAATGGTTAGCTCCCCATACTGCGGACCTTCTTAGTCCATAGGAGGGGGACCAACCCTCCTACTCTTTCATTCGGGACTCACCCCTTAATTGGTATCCATTGCTAAGATGTGGACTTCCACCCATGAAAGTCCAATCTTATGTTGATCATCGCGTTGCCGGAGCAACACTACAACAACCCGAACCATACTAAGCAACTATGCCCTCACATTGGGCCAATGCTAATGGAGGCCGTGCCGTTCGGCCTCGGGTGAATTCGGCCACACCACCTCACCCATATAAGCCTCTAGGACTCTAGGCAGGGCCCCTACCCCACCGTCAAGTAAACTTTTGTCTCTCTGCCAACACTTGGGGCCAAGCACACATTTTCCCTTAGCCGCTGGGGCTGGAAGCCCCCAGCAGCTTCAGAACCCCATAACTTCTTCATATGGTCTCTGATGCAACAAATAACCACTCCATCGTCATCTACATTTCACGTAGATGCCGATGGATTACTCACTTGCCCCATTCGACCAAGTATTAAGGAAGTTATGCATGTTCAAAGCTTCGCAGTCCCGGGAGCCACTCCTAGGCCACTGCTGCACCAGGGCGCTTTCCCTGGACATCGCCCCACTCAAATTGCCATATCTCCTAGCTCACACCTCCGATTGAGGTGTTCTTGAACATTCTAGAATCGGCACGCCATAAGCTACACATAGCTTATGGCCTCACCCTCATGCCTCCTAGTCTCCGTGGGTGGGAGGCATTCCCAACGCCCAGGGCCCTCACCCACACTATGATCACTTGGGCCCTCTCACCAATGGCACCACAAGTCCCGGGCGTCACTCCGGGTCCCCCTTGTGCCCATGGTGGTTCGGACACTCCTCATGGAGAGGTATGCGACACCCAGGGCAGGAGACATCTCCTTAGGAGCCCCATCTTCGAAATGCATAGGCAACTATTGGTGGAAATTGGACTTGATAGTCCCAACTCCTCTTCAACCACTTTGGGATCATACTAGTGCAGGTGAAATCAATAGGGAGAGTTTGGGTGGAGATCGTATGAGAATTGTCCATTCCCCATGCAATCAATCATTTACAGTAACTCCGAGACAACCATAGCTAGGAGACTACTTGATTTTCTAGGAATATCTCCCCTAGGAAGATATTAATTCTCCTAATGCATCTATATGAAATTAAACCTCACAACAAATAATACTAGGGGGTTAAATGATCCGGAAAGCATCAACAAGGAAAGGAGATTTTTAAGTTTATTTTCTCCTAAACCAGATGTGGTCATGATCCATGAACACAAGCTTAGTGGTAGGCTCCTAGAATTTAGGACATAGACTCATGCCGGGTTGTGTGAGTTGGATAACTTCAACGACTCTGGGAGAAAGAAGTTGGATTAATCCTAATGCAGTAAGAAAAGGGGGGTGGGCATTATTCTATCCAACAAGTATGCTAAACTAATTACTGCTCATGGGACACATTATGACGACCGGGTGGTTTGGATCAAACTAGAATGTATTGAAGGAGGGAACTTAGGGGTGGCTTGTGTGTATCCTCCAAATATTCCTATGGACCAAAGGCACCTCTGCCATATCATGAAATATTCCCTACCTAAAGATTGTAAATGGATCATTGGGGGGGATTTCAACATGACAGAAAGACCAAAAGATAAATCCAACAATTGCGGTAAGGGAATTAGTGATCTTGAAAGATATAATGGGAATGAGCTACTCAACACGTGCCAAATTTATGATTCATCTAGTCCCCAAGGGGGGCTTCAATTTTCTTGGAATAGTGGCCAATATGGCCCGGCATAGAGGCTAGCTAGACTTGATAGAATTTACACTCCACAAAACAACTAGAATAGTGGAAGGCACATGCCATATTTTATACAAGGATGTTTGGTGGGTCTGACCATGCATCAATGCAAATCACGTTTAGCTTTGGTAATGAGGCTCCTAAGCCATCATTGTTCAATTGGAACGTCCCTCATTTGACAAAGGAAGTCCATGATTTACTTAAGGTGAGATGGGATAAACTGCCACACAAAGCCTCTTTTTCTTTAAATTATAGAATGTGTTAAGATTATAAATGGCAAAATGGTCTACGTGGCAGGGGAAATATGCACATCCACGTCGACGTTTTCTGCCACATAGGACGCCACCTTGGCAAGAAGGTAAGTATTTTACCCACCCTAGTCGGCTCCCCCTATGTTGACCCTACGTGGACCCTATTGTGTCATGACGGAGGGGTCCGTCACGACACGACACGTCGTGACGGCACGACACCGTCACAACGGCGGGATAGACAACCCTGAAAAGGGCTTCAGCCAAGTGAGAACTAATCTTAACAAATTTAACTACCCTTTCCTAAGCCACCTTAGCATACATAATGAGGTCGTCCCAAATAAGGTGTGTGAGCCACTCAAACCGCTTGCGGTTTGAATAAACCATTTTTATGAACGGTTTATAAAAATGAGGAAGTTAGTTGTTAGTAACAATCAATAAATAGGTGGCTGCCAGAGTTTAAGACATCCGCATGTGGATGCGAGTTGCGTAACATACTGGTATTAGGTTTGAACCACCTCGGGTTCAAATCCGGTTGGTTCCATTGACTGGTGCTATCCTAATTAAGCTAGTGTTAAAAACATGAAATCATTTGTAAACGGATACAAAGAAAAATTTACTACGGATGTGTGCGTAAAACTTTTTTAACTATTTTTTACTTTTTAAGTGACATTTTATTATTACTCAATGTGAATTAACCAAACTGCTTGCGGTTTGGATTAAGGTTTGCGGTCTAATTGGAAAGGAAGTTAGTGGTTAGAAATTAGATCAATGTTAACTAGTTAGTATTAGGATAATTAGATAATGGATGACGTCAAGTGGATAAGGCATCGAGTAGATGAAGGTACAAGCGTACAACGGAGTCGAACGGATGAGGCGTCGAGTGGATGAAGGCGTAAATGTACGACGGCGACAAATGGAGGATGGCGTCAAACGGATGAAGTTGGGATGGATGAAGGTTGTTGGATCAAACGGTTGGCGAATGAAGACCGTTGGATCTAGGAGTTTAGAAAAAGTTAGCTAGGGTGGTGACGGCCGTAAATGCAACCGTTAGATATAGGTATGGCTAGATCTACGGCCAGTAAGGCATTTTGGTTGGAAGGGGTAGTCTCACGAAGGAGAGGGCGGAAGCTCACTTTTTTCTTTCTCACTTTCGCAATTAGGACTATCTCCTTTTCCCCCCTCTCTATATAGATAAATGCAAAGAGTTTGTAAAAGGATATATTTATAGATGTTGGACAAAAGAATTTATGAACCCATTGAATGTTGAATAAAATGGTTTTTGAATCATGTTAAGGAGTTGTATTATTACCTAGTTACATTAGTTTTTAATTGCCTAAGTTTATGGTTGTATAAGTTTTGATTCCTCACTTTTTGCTCCATTAGTTTCTACATTAGTCTTATGTATTAGGTTCTGCATTAGGGTATGCATTAGTCTTTTGCATTAGGTTCTGTATTAGTCTTCTGCATTAGGTTTTGCATTAATCTTTTGCATTAGGTTCTGCATTAGTCTTCTGCATTAATCTTTTGTATTGAATTATGCATTAGGATCTGTATAAGTCTTCTGCATTAATATTCTGTATTAGGATTTGCATTAGTTTCTGGTTGTTGAGTATTTTACAGCGTTTGAGGTTTAGAGGCATAAGGTAGAGATAGAAGTTAGTAGTTAGAGATAGAGTTAGTGATTAGTGATAAAATGAGGGATTAAGCTAGAGATTAAACTCTAGCTTTAGTCTTGATTTGGTTGTTGACTTGGGGGGTGGTAAAAAGTCACCCATTTGAGTATTATTCCTCGGATGGGTGACTTAACCTTCAAACACCCATCCTACTCGGCCAACCCAATTAAGGGTGGCTGGTAGAAAATTCCGTGGAAATAGGTGTCTTAAGCAAACTCCCCATTGTGGTAGCAATGAATGAATTATGGAGGAAGATTCATCTGAATTAATATAATGCATGGATGAAGGTTGGGCACGGATAAACGGAACGTACATATAAACGGAATAAAATTAAACAATTATAGGAATTAGAAGGTCATTGCTTGGAGGCACTAGAGTAGTCCACCCATCTGACCAATCTTGTGGGTTGTTACTTTACTTGGAATAGCAATTGTCACTACATGGTATTTCACTTTGGACTCATGTCATTGTTCATCGTTGAACATTGTGACAAACCTTCCCAGGTTTGCCACCAACTTTCACAAGAACAACCATCAATCAAATGATGAATTGAAAAACTCAGTTTATTTTCCTTGTAGGGTCTAATTACAATAGACCAAGTAGGTCTTGGTCTAAGCTCAACCACCCGACCATAAGAAAGAGACAAAAAAATCCTCTTTCCTCCCCAAAACTTCATTTTATACCAAATGCACTACTTTTATTTTTTGTTTTCACATATAGTAAAAGTATTCTATTCATAGTTCTATCTTTTAGTTCTACTATGAATCTTTTATCTTTGGTTCTTCTAGAACCTTCTTCCATCTTTTAATTCAATCACATTCTTCCAGTTGGAACTGTCTAATTCCAACTTGATTCATCCATCTTTTTTTCTAGTTGGAACAATCTAATTCCAACTTGATTCATCCATCCAATCTTCTAGTTGGAATTGTCTAATTCCAACTAGATTTATCTATTCATTAAAAGTTGTCTAACTCCAATGAATAGCATTCATCTTTCCAAATCTGGAGTGGTCTAACTCTAGTGCACCTCATCCAAAGTTGTTTAACTCTTGTGCATATGTTCTCAATCTGGAATGGTCTTAATCCTAGTGCACTAAATGTGGAGTTGTCTAATTCCAGTGTAAATGTTGTCAATCTGGAGTTGTCTAACTCCAGTCCATCCGTCTTCAACTAGGAGTTGTCTAGCTCCCATCATCCTCTGCTTACACACTGGCACATGTGGTTAGAATATTCAATCAACATCAATATTTCTAGTTACATTACAAACACCCTATCATTCTGTTCAATCCGTATTGTCCAAAGGGTGATGCCTTGAAGGAGGTGCCAAATCTTGGTTTTCTTAGCAAACTCCTTAGAAATTATTCTTTAAAAAGGTCTTGCTTCCAATTAAAAACTCTCATAGTTGCCCATTCTAACCCCGCAAACTCATGCATGATGAGTGTGGCTCATCGCCAAGAATGGGGTGCTCCCATTCACTGATGCTTTAGTGAATGGGAGCACGCCTTGCTTGAATGCAATCCCAAAACTTATGTTTTGACTCACTAGAGTTAGGAAGGCAAAAAAACATATTGTTTATAGATGGAAGCCGGAGCAATTTGCACCCTCCATTCATTGACCATGACTGCCTTGTGCCAAATGCACCACATGAAGGCAGCGTCTTTGCTAGAGCTGGTGGTGTCCCACACTTGTGACTAGTTAAACTAGTAGGCACCTACGAGATAGCCTTACCATTTAGCCACCGTCTAAGTCATGTCAAGAATCTTATTGATGACAAAGTCTCTGCCAAATTTTGTGTTGTAGTTAAGAAATTGGCAGCCCTCAACCCATTGCCATTGATCCGGGTCCCAACCAAGAGTGGCCATTTTGCAATAGAAGAATGTGATATCCTCCTTATTTTGCTCCCTAGTAGTATGGATGATTTTAACATGATGAAAGATACTAGTCATTTTACTGGTGGGGTGCTCCCATTCAACAAGGCATCTAGAATGGATACCCCCATAAAGCATTTGTCTAAGAGGGGCATGATGATATGATGTTGGTCTATGCAAGAAGGGGTAAATTCCATTGGGCATCGGACCACAAAAATTGGGTCATCTTCCAAAAGGTGCCTCCATTGGTTAATAATTTTGGAGGTAACAAGGGCCCAATCCTCAACATCTGTTAGGGTGAGGTAAAATTTATTTTTTGCCTCGTCCCATGAAAAAAAGGTCCGATACTCGCTATACCAAATATCATCAACACATTGGACCCCTTTGTGGTAGAGTTCGTATGCCTTGGCATAGGTAAAACCATTGTTAATTAGTTCAAGACCCGTTGACCACCATTTAATAAGATGCAATAATTCCATCAAGTTGCGAAGGGGAAGTTGATAGATGCCCTTGACCATGACTTCCCATGCCTTGCTGATGTGCCCCCAAACTTTAGAGCTGGAGAAATTATGATGTTGTTTACTAGTAAACTAGTCAAGGCTAACCCCATAACTTTGCGGGTTGAATGTAGCAAGTCAATATCTAAGGATGAGTTGCAAGTTAGATTCTCTAGGTTCCATGGCTTTAATGATCCGTTTGCATGAAAAACTAGTCTTAGCAGTTTCTGGATCTACAAGTCCCAATCCTATGTATTTATTCTCTAAGCAACATTCCCTCCAACTAACCCTAGTGCGTGCAAGCTACTCCTTGCTAGACCATAGGTAATCGCAAATAGAGCTTCTAATTTTCCTAAGGATTTTGTTAGAGCCTCCCCACACTGTGATTTTAAAAAACCACAAAGTTTATAGTTTAACATGATTGCAAATTACCACCCTACCTACTAGAGAAAGTTTCATAATACTCCAATAGTCTAGTTTCCTAGAAATTTTAAAGTAGAGAAAATAGTCCACATTGGGAGTATTAATGTTAAGGCCGAAGGGGGTACCCAAAAGTTTGGACAAATCCCCTCCTCCGCCCACCTCCAATCGTAACATGCCAACCATTCAAGTTTATGAGTGTACTTATCAAACCAATTAGCGTGACTTATCCCATTTTATCTCCATTCATGATGCTTTGCTGAAAACTTGTTTGTGAATGTACTTCTTATCCCCACTGACCATGAAAGATGAGTCATCTGCATATTGAGATATGCAATGTTGTTTCTTTCCCCCCCGGTAGAACCACTCCTTTAAGTCCACCCTCGGTGACCGCTTTGTTTATAACAATATGTAAAGACTTCTCCAATGATCAAGAACAAGTAGAGTGCAAGTGGGCATCCTTGCCAGACCCCTCTCTTAACTTCGAAATTCTCCCATGGACTACCATTTAGGTTGACCACAAACATAATCATTGATAAAGAGTAGTTTGACCCATGTAAAAAATTGATCGCTAATGCCCATTTTATGCATGGCAATGAAGAGGAACTACCATGAGGCCTTATCATAGGTTCTTGAAAAGTCCAATTTTAGAAAGACAAAGGGTTGTCTAGATGTTCTAGCCCAGTGGAGCATTTCATGCACTACGTTGTCTAAATGAACCTTTGTGGAAGACATGCAATCTGCTCCGAACTAATTACATTACTTAGCATTGGTTGCAATCTTAAATTAAGGGTTATGGCAAAAAGAATTATAGATAATTGTAAGGAGGGTGATCGGCCGTTAGTAGTTAAGATCTTTAAATCAACCCCCTTGGGAGTAAGGCTAATGAGCCCCTTAGTTACCCCCTTCACAGAATGCCACTTCTCTATTGCCTTTAATGACCATGCGGTGAAAATCGTAACCAAGTGCATGCAAGAGTTCCTAAAAGAATTCTACTAGAACCCCATTGTGCCTTGATGCATTCCCCTTCGCATAGAGGTGGTTGCGCCCCCAAGGTCCATCTCGGTAAGCGTGATAGGAAAACTCTCAAACACGTCCCTTAATATTGCATCCAAAACTTCCTTGTGATTGTAGAGTTTTTTCTTTTGTAGAAGTCGTCACATATTCTATCCGAGTCCTCCCTCTTGGTAAAAACTATACAATGATTATTCTTAAGCTCCAAGATTACTAACGTAGAGTTCTTTTGCCTAACCAACTTAAAAAACTCAGCCGAGAACTTATCCCCTAAATTTTTAATTTTTTAAATTTTTGGCACAAATTGAAAATTCAATTGCAAAAGAACCCAAAATATACAACCAACTTGGGCAAGCTAGCGCACCCCAAGTGGAATCAAGAAATAATACCCATCTGCGGTTTATCCATCCAAGTGACAACTAAATTACTCCAGGTCACAATAAGGTTTTTGACCCCCCAAGTCAAATCGAATTCGTTAAGGACGTCCTGGTAAGCCACATCTGGGGCCTCTTCCAAATCCCTGATAGTCTGTTTCCACTCAATCCTACCATAATCTTGCAAGGTTTCCCAAATGACTTGACGTGTTTTTTCTCAATGGGCCATTGCAGATTGTTAACTATTACTCCTTTAGCCTTTTTAGTTTCAATTTTCTTTAATGTCTTTATGAGCCTAGTGACTTCGCCTTGCTTCCCAACATCATAGACATCATTGTGTAGGATGGCAGTGGCCACCTCTAGGATATCCCTTGTATCAACTTCATGTTTCCTAAATTCTCCAGCCCTTTGTTATCCTAGATATGTAAGGTAGAAATACCATAAAGCGTTAACCACCCAATAGCGGTGCACTAGACCGGCTCATAATGGTAAGTGCCATGTCTTAAATGGCGCGGCAACTTCAATGCAGTGTAGCCAATGGGAGGCAAGATCTAACGTACTCATGATTAACGGGTTTAGGTGATAATCTGTATCGAAATGCGGAGAGCCTAGTGAACGGGAAGTGGGTTGGACAAACTTTCCACTTTGAAAAATTGTGGAACTTTTTGTACAAGGCAGAAAAATACGAAACAACTTGCATTCTTCATGAATCCTTCTCGTCTATCTTGGAAAATTATCTCATGATTGTCAGACCAGATCTTCAATGCGAATCGCCTTATTTTAACGGTTTATGGTATTCCTACCTTATCTAAGTTTGAAATAGAAAGATGCTTTGTCTGGCATAGTAGCCCACCGCATCCTTAGTTCTTGAGCAAAATTGCCCTTAAGGTGAGAGACATTCCACTGAAATGATGAATTCTTAACCATCTCCTTGCCAATGCGCAACTCTAGTTGGACCAAAGAATAGTAAGACCCAACCGAATATCTATGTATGAAATAGGATTTAAGGTTAAAATCATGGTTTTGATTGAGAGGGATTAAGAAGTTGTCTAGTCTTGCAAGATGCCGTGTTTGTCCTTGTTGACTATTATTCCATAAAAAGTGAGGGCCCCATTGATAAGCAAAGTGGTCTTGAATTTGGAAAGCATTAAGCAAGTTGTTCCAACTAAAGCTTTCCAGGTCACTAATGGCCCTCCCACAATCATTAGACTTGTCATGGAGTCTTTTTGTCATATTAAAATTGCCTCCAATGATCCATTTACAATCCTTGGGTAAAGAGAGTCATTAAATGCCACTGTTTGGTGGGGATGTAGGGTGCATACACACATGCTATCCCCCTCAACACCTTCTAGAAAGTTAATCTAAACTGCTCTATTCTCATACATTGCCCCATAGGATGTGACAAGTCTAGCAAATTTATTGGATAAAGGTAATACCCACCTTTTGTTTTTCCCAACAGTGTTGGATTTGAGCCAACTTAAAACAACTTTGGAATTTTGTAGGTTGCATACGAATTTATTAATTTTGGAAAATAAAAAAATATAAATACTTAATAGTTGTTCATATCTATGGAATTGCTTTGAATGTTTATCCAAGCTATTTAACCTGCCCAAAATGCTCCTTTCCTATAACAACTTTGGGAGTTTTAGTAGGTTGTATGCGACCTTTTTTTTCAAAAAAAACATGTAAAATCATTATTGGTTTTCAAATCTATGGGATGTTTTTCAAAATTCTCCAAGCGATTTAACCTCCATGACAATCTATCTTAGGCTTTTCATTTCCATTACTATCTTAGGCTCTACAAATCTTCCAAGGTCACGGGGCCAATTGACGAGGCTTACAAAATGACCACATGCTCAAAATAACAAAAAATAGTCAACAAGACCATGGCCTTCAGCCATATCACTATAGTGTGAAAATGACCACCCAAAGGGTCCTTTGGAACGCCGCAAAATTGGTTTATGTCAAAACCAAGTGTGATGTAGACACTCACACAATCCTTAAGAGTGTTACTTGCACTACTAGGATGTAAGGCCAAGGCGACATCAATTTTGAAACCTTTTTTTTTACTAAAAATGGTTAATGTGACCAAATTTGACACCTCCAATCAAATAATTGTGGTTTGGGTCATGTCGCAATGATCATGGTCATTTTCATACTTTTTATGTGGTAAGTATATTATATTGAACAAATTCTGACACCATGTGTTGCAGGACCCCGCTTTCATTATTTTTGTTTTGATTTTAGTAAGGTGAATATCACTATAAATTGTTTAATATTTTTAAATACATACATAGTAACTAGTCAAATCTACCGAATGGCAGGGATCAACATGGCATTTCCAAGTGCCTAGGGTTGCTAGCCTAGGAGAAGTAGATAGCAAGGGGGCTTAAACCCGGTACCTCATAGATCCCAAAACCAAGCCCTTCGTCATCAACTCTACTCACATCACATGTGCACATGATTAGTACATTATGTAGTTATTGAGTAAAGTAATTACGACACCTATTAACTACACCTAATTATTACACATACTTATTGTATATACTTACTATGCACACTTAATACACAATTATTGCATAGAATTACTATATACTTTGCAAATTTATTTAGGTTGCAAATGAATTAATTTTTGAAAATAATTATGTAGACTCTTAATAGGTCTTCAAATCTATGGAATTTGTTTTCAAAGTATTCAAGCTATTTAACTTGCCTATAAGGCTCACTTCTTAAAACAACTTTGGAAAAATGAATCTAGGTTGGATATGAATTTATTATTTTTTGAAAAAAAATTACATTCTTTATACGTTTCAAATCTATGGATTTTTTTTGGAATTTATTCAAGATATTTAACTTGCCTACAAGGCTTATGTGTTGAAAACTCTGCAAATTTTTGCAGGTTGCATATGAATTTGTTAATTTTTGGAAGAAGAAAAAATATGCAGACACTTTAGCCTTTATCGGATCTTTAAATATGTATATTGAAAAATTTCCAAGCTATCTAACATGTCTAAAAGTTTGTCTTAGGCTTTTAGTTCTCATTACTATCTTAGGCTTTGTGGATTTGCCATGGTTGTGGGCAATGGGCAAAACAACAAGAAACTTACAATGTGACCATATATGTGCATGAGTGGGCATATCTTTCTATAACTATGATGATGGGTTCAAACACAAACTTGTAATTGACCTACTGGTCCTTTGGTGTTGAAGTCGCCATTTGGCAAATGGCTACTTGAACACAAAGGCCCATTGTGTGAAATGCAAGTGTGTGGTAGTACTCACAATCCTAGTAGTGTTGGCTCGCACCTTCCGTAGAGTCTTCAAGACAATTTTGCTATAGTAAGCCAAGATATTCTCATCTACTCCATCTGTTGTACTCATCATAGTCTTTTTATATGATGCATGACATTCATGAGGGGGGGACGTTAAACACCCCCCCTCCCCCCACGAACTTTTCAAGGGAGGTAGATTCGGGCAGGGGCAGCCGCCCAAAGGGAAATCCAATTTTTTTGGACCCGACTTCAAAAAAACCATTGCCCTTGCATTCTTGAAGGCCACTTATCCACAAATCCCATTTCGAGTGCACTTCACCTTCAAGGTCCAAAATCCAATATATATATGTTCACTTCCATTGAGTAAATAAGCAGTTAACTGGGATTTCATTATCAAAGTGAAACCGTCAATAAAGCATGTAATTGAATTGGAAGTCAAAAATATTACAAAACCTTCACTAGCATGGAGGTTATAATTTTGTGACTTGCCATTGAAAGGGTCTTTGTCATTCTTAAAGTGGAACTAAACTTTACTTTTTATTTCTAGTATGTTAAATATTATAGTCTAGTTAATACCTTCTACTTTCACAAAGTATTCATATGCATTTAAACTAATTAAGTGTGATTGAATGAAATTAAGTCTAATTAATTCTGATTAATCCTAATTAAATCCAATTAAATCAAAATGTATGCTTACCAAATTAATCAAGCGTACTTAATTATATAATGTACTTATGGGATTAATCATGATTTACTGGAATTAACTCCAGTAAATCATGTACCCTCAACAAACAATGTCCAAAAGTGCATTTCACGTACCTAGAATATGCTGTTTGGTTAATTTAAAGAAGAAAATAAATTGAAGTTTTTTTTTAAAAAATAAAATAAAATAAGACAGAAGGCCAACACGCCAACGCCATAATGAATTAAAAACCAAAGAAAACGCACCCACACCGAGGGGAGGTGGGGCCCTCGGACGCGAAACACCGCCACGTAAAGAGTAACAAAAACCGACCCCAGCCACGGACAACCCACCGGACCCACCAACCCGAGGACCACCCCCACCCCACCTGCCAAGGACAACCCCCAAGTCACCAAAACAACCCCCAACGAGGCCAAGACTACCTACCTACGTTGCCTTTCCAATTCCATTCAATATGAAGATTGTGTCTCCTACAAAGGACATTCCTAGTGAAACCCTTGGAGCATGGCCATCACTGAGAAGCTACTAATTTTAATTTGCTCAATCACCAGGCTCCATGCCACTTTGGCGTAGATAATGAGCTCGTCCCAGATTCGGTGCTTGACCTTAGATTCATGCCATTGTTCATGGTTGAACACTCTATCATTATGTTCAATCCAGATAGTCCACAACGTGATACCCCTAAGAAGATGCCAAATTTTGATCTTTTTACTATACTTCTTGGGAATTGAAGTTTTCTAGACTTCGTGTTATCACATTCACATGATTATATATTTTTGTATACTTCTTGATCTCCCTTGATTACTTTCCAATATTAGGCTTCAATTTGCTGCCCTTTTGACCCAAAACACCTTGGAGCCTCATTTGATGGTTAGCCCTTTTCCTCTTAAGGGTGCATTTCATTGAGTAAGGGAGTTCTACATCCCCATTGATATTGAGGGCTTTTCATGCCACTTTTGACTTCCACTTTTTCTTCTTCTTTTTTTATTTTTATTTTTTATTTGTGTGCGTGTGAATTACACAGCTATGAGAAGAAAATTTCACAAATTTGAGAAGATCCAATCTATGATCGGGGAGAACCGGTAGTTAGTTACAGATGAACCAGTTGAGTTTGAGAAATAACCGGTTGAAGTTCAAGACTGCAGGAAAATTACCGATCATTTTAGAGGAATTTATAGAATATACCCCAATTTAATAAAGGAAAACCGGAGGATGTGAACATGTAACCGGCTGGACTTGCAAACACTAGGATCTCAACCGGTTATGCCCAAAAATCTCCCCGATCACTGGATCCAATAGTTGCAATGTGTAAATTCTCAACTTATAGGATTCTGCTAATTTTGGATGACACAATGGTACATGATATTGTTTAAATTAGAATGTTAGGATACATACATGGAAGAATTTGATAATTGAACCTGTAATTGTATCCCCATTATGAAACTTAAGCCAAATCACATGAATTTATTGTTGGTGCTTGAAGATCGGTTTTCCCGGGAAAAGAAGGATTGGAAGGGGGGGGGGCTCAATATATAGGAGAAAAAAGGCTAATCAACCATGATTAAATGTTGAATTAAGCACGATTCCTAACAAAACTTTCAAAATTTGTAAAGCAGGAGTGAGTGAAGATTCTATATGTGAAGTTTGCTAGATACTAAAGCAAACTACTATGGAGATGAAAAGATGGTTGAATATTCAGAAGACTTGCAAGCGAATAGAATTTAACAATTACAACCACCTTGTGATGAAATTCTAATATTGTAGATCGATGTCTAGTTCAACACTTTGAGTGCCGAAATCTAAGGGGCCCTTCACACTATGGCCGAAGGTCGAGAGGCCGTCGATTTCCACCACTCAGATTGCAAGAAACCAAGAATTCGGCCTCTCCTACTCTCCAAAATGCCTACAAGGCAGTACTTTTTTACCAAGGCGATGGACTCTCAAAGGAAGTTTGGGTCCGACAAGAATGGAAACCCAAACGATGGTCGAGAGACCGTCGATTTTTTTTTCATAAAAAAATCAAAAACTAACAAGATCTTGGCCATTAGATTGGAGGGGTTGTTTTGGGCAGGGAATAAAGTGGGATGCTCCTTCTTCCTATCTCTCTTGGACTTTGGGCTTGGCCTTTGGAGGCTCCACACCATGCCCGGCCGAAGGCTCCAATTCCTACATTTTATTGGCTATTTTCAGCCCATTTCTTTGGACTCTCAACAAAGTTTGGCCACTCAATCCCACGGCCTCTAGACTTCGACAACCATAGTGTGAAACAACCCTAACGTCTAGATCAAAATGAGCATGGTCTTGATCAATGTGGATACAACATGTGACAAAATTCTTCTACATATACAATATTCATTCTGTGTCAGCCAGACAAGACCTTCCGGTGAAATTTCTCTCGAGGATGTTGAAAAAATCAAGATTGCCGAACTTAGTCGAAATCACCGACCCTTACGTGTATAATAATACTACTTAGTCCAACATTGAGCCAGCACTCTTCTTAGCGGCCATCAGCACCAAATGCGGTGGGGGCCGGGGCATCAATTCACTTGAATCGTTTTTCCTTGAACAACCGAAATTGTTTCCGGCATTGAATAAGGCAGGTTACCAATTTTGTGTTTACTTTGTGCCGGGGGAGGTGTGGACCACCGGAACATTGTCATATCATCACAAGGTGTGAATATTCACCACCCTTCTTGGTGTAGGAAACGGGGAGATAGAGGGGCCAATGAGAAGCAAAGCATGCGGCGAAGCATCGGGGGAGGAGTGAGCATGTGAGCTTTGCTATGACGCTTGATTATGTATCTCGCATGCAAGCAATCGCATTCATTTGGGGGCCCGCCCTCCAAACCACAAATGTGCCCATTTTAATTTGGTGGACAAACTCCAAGGAGCATTAGAAAATGGGATTGGGGACGCTTGAATAGTTGGCACCCCACGTGGCTTTGTCCGGATCTTTGTCTTCGTGGCAATTCCTTGCACGGGCGCTTAGGTGCCGCTTGCTATTTGCACAGAGGATCGAGCCAGATTGCCAATCATTGGGTTCCTCAACTGCAGTTGCACCACCAAAAAACAAGAATAACTTAATTTGCTTGAATAAATTGCATAGTTGGGGGGCCACCAGTTTTGTAGGTGGGTTTTTATAATAATAGAGAATTAGGTGCTACCATCAATGAACGGGGAGAAACAACTGCTAGTTACAGACCAACCAGTTGCTTCTAAGAAACAACCGATTGAAGTTAAAGACTTCATGAAAATTACCAATCGTTTATGAGGAATCTATGGAATATACATCAAAATTAGTAAAGAACAACCAAAAGATCATAACAATATTCAACTGCTAACATCCGGTCCAATCTAATAATATCAATCTATTGCTTCATCCGAGAACTTTCAGCATGAATAGATGTCAATGCAGTGCTCTGTTGTGAAAATAAACAAAGTATAATTTTGAATAGAATATGGCTTATTCTCGTCCCCACCCAACATACACACTTAGCTTAATAATATTATGATCACAACATGTAACTGGTTGTACTTGGAAACACTTGGAGCATGATCGGTTACGCCCAAAAATCTCCTTGGACGTTGGCCACCATTGTCCGCATGGGTTCTCAAGATGATGTTTTTAAATTTTAAATCTCAAAAATAATTTCCCCCCAATTTCAACCATGTTGTAGTACAACCTACATTTTGAAGTGATTAAGTGATTCAATTCTCATTGAAGTAATAGTTGGTGTAAAAGTGCTTGTAAATTGATTTTGGTGGCAATCGCTCCCGATGTCATTACATTATTCAGATCCATAACAGTGTTCTGTGGGATTGGCAATATTTTGTTTGGAATATTCCACACATTTAGCTTGAATGATGGAATATTCTATAAAATATTGTCAATCCCACAAAACATTGTTATGGATCTGAATAATATTATGGTTGTATGTTTTGACCATACAATTATAGTAAAGTTCATCCCCAATATTTCCCTTTGAAAGTCAACTCTACATAGGTCTTTGAACTGTACTTTATAGCACATCTTTAATACGAGGTCCACCACCAATGCTTATAGGAGTGAATACTTAATTATCCAAGAGGGTAAGTACTAATAAAGACTTCATGAATTCCCAAACCAAACCACATGTTATGTCTCACTTTACACACTGACCAAGGGCCATGAGAAAGAACAATTTAGGATTTTACATGGTCACCGTTGGTGGTCAAGAGCCGTGAACAAGAGAAATCCATATCACTTTTTGAAAGCTTTGGTCATAAGATGTAGTGCAAAGTGGACTTAGATCAAAGGAAAGGGTAAGTAGTTTCTTGAACATCTACAAGGGGAAGATTCTAGTAAGATCAAATAAAAGAATTCCATTTTAGATCCCTGAACTTGAGTGTTCATCACTTCCGTAGATTAAGAGGGCGAGTCTAGCACAAAAGGATCCTTTGCAAAGATGCCAATTATTATGGGAAATTAGTCATATTTTGTTTTAAAAATTTTAATCTTTTGCAATTGCCAAAATATGATAATATTATCACCTTCCAAAAGATTATGTGGATGTTTGTGGGTATTTAAGTTCACGTGAAAAGGTGGGGGAGGAGCTCTCCTCGCAATGAACTTCATCCGCTCTCATCCCAACATACAAATAGGATAGCATGACATTGCAAGACTATGTTGGCTTATGCTATCAACATACTTTTGAGACTCAATTGCACGTAGATTATGAACTTATTTGAAAATTTGTCCAACTAAGAAAGGCTAAGAAATCAATCAACGTACCACCTCTAAGAAATGACTTTACTATTTGAAGTCATACTGCATGTGATATAAACAAGTTCGACAAGCTTTTCAAGACATGTAGGAGTTCAATGAAGAAAAGGTGTCGTAACATAATTCTCAAGCTCAATTGTGCATAGAAAGTTATTTCTTTGGAACTTTGTTCAACTCTGGGGGGTGGGTTCTTCATTGGACACCTAAATGGCGTGCATGGGTGAAATTAAACCCCTTATACACTAGAAGTTTATAGAGAAAAACAAATGTATACGTACTAATGGCATGCTAGAAAATGGAGTCATGCATTTATACTAAGTTTTTCAATTTAATGTGATAAATGCCTTCATTACTTATAAAAATATAAATCATGCATTAAATATACATTCATTACATGTAAAATACATGTTCATTTTTCTAATGAGAAAGTCATTGAACATTTTTCCATCCATAGCATGTAACTCTACAATTGCATTATAAACAAACAAAGACAAGAGCACAACACCTTAGCCACAACCCAAAGAGCAAAACTCAGGGGAGTCCATGAGCACTCCAAGAGCCTCTGGCTTGTTCTAGAATCCAAATGCAAAGCCTAACAAGAATGGACAATGGAATCATGAAGGACTATTACAATATGACAATAATGGATGAAAATATGAATTGGATGAAACTGACACATTTATTGTCAAGTTTTCTCTAAACCTCAGGGCCCCCTTTTGTGCATCTACCTTTGCTTCTAAATTCTTAATAGCCTTTCTAAATGTACACACTAGAGAAAATTAATGCCTCTCCCTTATGTATACTATGTACGCTAATGCCTCACATAATACCCCTTCTTACACTCCCGTTAGTTCATACGTAGTATGAAGAATCCGCCCACGGGTGTTCAACTAAGAAAAGATAAAATATCAAGTGAGCTTCCACCTCCAATAATAATTTTGAGGTATGAGGTATTTTTGCATGAGTTATGCACAAATTACATATCCGACATGTATTGTGGAGACTACTCGACACTTGTATAATGAGTAGGGCTTTCCTCCCAAAAGTTATTAGAAAGAACTTGATGTTATTTGATACGATGATGAATTTTTTCCCTAGGTTGTTGGCCAAAAAGAATCCATGACAATCACCTTTACTTTCCATGAAGACAACCTACTCGGATTGTCTTGCCGCAAAATCCAGCAATCATCAAATGCTATTCATTTTAGGAGATGTAGAAGTCCATGTTACTTTCTTGTCCCTTCATTAAATTCAATCAAATTTTTGGTGACTTTGTGTGAAACAAAGTGAGATTGCCACCCATGTCCCAACTGACGAGAAAATCAAGAAAACGGTGGTCATAGACAATGCATAGTAAAGCTATTTAATTCTTGCTAAGGATCTATTGTGCTAAATTTTGCTAGCTTTAGAAGTAAATCTTCACATTGGTTTGGATTATTTGAGCATGCATTTTCATCCAAGTGCATAATGTATAATTAAATTTGACCAGATAATGAATGATTTCTGGGCTCCTATTGCGGTGCAATACATTGGGAAGAAAAGAAGAAGCACATAGAGTAAGCGCTCAATGATGAAAACATGCACACTATATGGTTGCACTTGTGGTACAAATTACATTAACAAAAAAAAGGAAGCCATTTGGGGGAATGGATCATTTTTAATTGGCCAAACAATAGATATGTGCAATGACCCAAGTTGTGGCTCGGTCTTCAATGCCCAAATAGAGGAATTTGGGATGTCTGCCCATTAAAACAGGGAATTGTTAAATTGACTATAGAGACGTGTCGCATGGTCACATGGCCTATTAAAATTTGAGGTTTCATCACACATGAAAAGAAGCAAGGTATCAACTTTGCTTCCTCTTTCATTACTATCTACCATGGAGCTTTGTCAGTGTGGTCGTTTTAACCAGTGTGTGGTTGATTTAACAATCCCCCAATATATTACCCATTATAATATCACTCATCAAGTATGCCTTACTTAATTCATATCTCTTGCCACCTTCATTTTGTTTTAATACGATTATCGTCTTCATGAATCTATTGACTTTACTGCGGAAAAGTAGGTTCTTTATATCACATTCAAAATCAGAGTTATCATTCCTCAAGAAGCAATCGATATCATTTTCTTGGAAGCTAACAGAAGAAGAAAAAAGAAAAAAGAAAAAACTAACAACGGCAATGTCACCAACATAAAATTTGAGTTTGTTGGCCCGACCATGTTCAAGAATCCCCTTGGTACATGATGGGGTTCACGTCCTATCTTGCAGTAGGTGGGCTTCCCTGTAAGCTTATAGTTTGAACTTCAATTGCATCCAAAACAATCATTGTTGGGGAGGTTTGGGTTGGATTTCATTTATCCCCTAAATGCTCAAGCCTTCACATTCCATTTTCGGGCATTTCTTGCACCATTGCTGAAAAATTATGTTACGTAGCAATATGGAGTTTGTTTCCTTAAAATCCAACCACACGGATGTGAACTAAACCACCATATTCTTGATGTGAACATTTTAAGTCAATCGGACCACATTTGGCAGGTCAGATTAACATATGAACAAGGCCTTCATTTGGGGGGTTGCTAGAGAAAATTTTGAAATATTTCAGACCTTGGACAACTAACCAGCTAATTCAACTATTAGTTAACTAGTTGTCTTTCGTAACTATAGTTGTTCGTGATTTGACTTGCCAAAAAAATGTAGTTAATTGTAGTTGTTTTAATTTCGGTCTAGTTAACTATAGTTATATCTAGTTAACTAAAGTTGAACGCAACATGCAGTGTAGTACCATGACAGATCAAAGCATCTATATCTTTTCCTTGTCCTTTTATTCATAATTTTAAAGTTGGGACCTATTTCCATTTGTGACTCAGACTCAATCAACACCCAATGAATACGACCTCATTATCTATAACTTAAAGTATAATGGGTTCAACTGTTGCAAGGAACGGTGGGTTCTCTTCCTTCTTGGGATGGGCCAACATGGGTGACAAGCATTGATTCTAACATAAGGTCTCTTTAAAAATTTATTGTAATATATTTCGTTTCATTTTTTGAGATAAATGAAAGAACTCGTTGGTTGGCTCCTTACAGATTTTGGGACTCTCAAGTTATAGTTGTCTAAATTTTTCTAGTTAACTATAGTTGTTCTTCAAATCGGTTTGAAAATTTTCTAATTAGCTATAGTTGTTCCCTAAAATGTATTGAAAAAAATCTAGTTAACTATAGTTATTTTGGCAGTTGTCCAAGGTCTGAAATATTTCGTTGCATAACCATTTTGGTCATGCCACAAATTTTAGAAAGTTGGCAAATTTCCCCATAATATGTTATGTGGATGAGAAATGAGCCACTCCCAAAAATTTGGGTGTTTTGAGTAAATTTAGATAAAGTCCATCACCCTCAAAACTGGAGGGTCAAATGAGGTCATTTTTAGGAGATGTCCCCCTTTTTCATGGAGCAAGCAACATGTGCATTAATTTTTTTCTTCCAAATCCATCTAGTCAAGTTGTGAACAACCGTCACCTTGTCCCAAAGGGGAAAATATGCCACCCAAAATTGGGCATCGCATGCGAAAGATATTAGCTCCTAAATTTGGCTCCTACATATGGGCAGCTCATGGGACCACCTCCCATAACGAGCAAATGCCACCTAACACAAAGTCCTACATGCTTGAAGTATGAGGTTTTTATATGTTATTTTGGACCACATGGTAGTGGGCACCACCCTACACCCATAGATACCTTCCATCCACGTAGCTTGCCACCTAGTGGGTCGCAAACCCATTAGAATATTAGGTGGCGACCCATTTCGAGCTGCATGAGCGCTTAAGGGTTAAAAGTCGGTCACATCATTAGAACAAAGTTCAACTTACTAACTTTCCCAGATTCTATATTGTAAGAAAACATTGCATTTCTTCAAACTAAAAGGCACACAGATGAATTGAAAATTTACTGCAGCAACAAAAACATGAGGTATTCTACAAAATGCATTGTATGGGGAGGTTGATTTGGGAAGGTTCCCGGTGAAAATGCAGTTCAGGCAGCTACTTTTGGAAGGTTCCCCCAGCAGTTCAGGTGGGATGATAATTCACATAACTTACTCAAACCTTCATATCTTCTATCCTCCTTCCATCCACTGTCCAATAAACATTTGTTACACTTCAAAAATCACACGTTGCTCCATTGAATGCACATCTTTTCATGTTTTCGGGAGGAATATCTACTAGAAGAACATTTGACCAAATTCTCACATTTGACAAGTGTATTTTTGTTTTTGTTTTGGATGATGATGGATACAGCAAGTTTGTCCCTTGACTTCATTGAACCTGGTGCCACATTCAAGTCATTGCGCTGTTCAGAGTTTGTATTTGAATAAGCCAAATTTTTCATATTCTCTCTTGCTCAAGATAAAATTAAAATATAAGGTGGAGACATGATGCCAATAAGCCAACGCCAAATGAATTAAGAATCAAGAACAAACAAGCACTTCAAGGATAGGTGGAGTTTCTTAAGCGTGTGACACTGCCACATAAAGGAACCGAAGCACAAGAACCTACCACGGACCAACCCGCAAACCACTTGCCAAGAATACCCCCAAGCCACCAAAGGAATGGAAAACGCAAAGGCAAAATAGTAATTGTGGACATTTCAATTCCACTTGATTTTTAAATTGTCGTACTTACAAAGGATCCCCTAACACTGCACGTTTGGTTGAGTTTTTTTAAGGAGGACCTTGGCCAACAAGGGAGTAATATTAACATATGTGATAACCCTATCCTACGCCATCTTGGCAACTTTAGATTCATGCCATTCTGCCTACTTAAATACCTCATCAATTTTCTCAATCTAGATGGTATAGGGAGTGATGCCGTGGAGGAGGCACCAAATCCCAATCTACCTGATGAAATCTTTTGGATCATTTCACTAAGGAGAGTTTGTTTCTAGTGGAAACTATCACAATTACCTGTCTGGACACCACTAAGTTTGTGCATGATGAAGGCGACCCATCTCCAAGTTTCCCTAGCTTGAAAGCAGTCCTAGAATTTGTGTTCAACAAATTCACTTGTGTTGGGGAGACAAAAGATGCATTGTTGAAAATGGAAGAGTGGGCAATGCAAGCTCTCCATTCATTAACCGCAACCACTTCATGTCAAATTGACCACATGAAGGCAACCTCCTTACCGGAGCAAAGAGGGTCTCAAATTTTTGACCAATACAATCTATAGTTTCCATCAAGATAGCCTCCACCACATGGGAAAGGGCATGTACCTTGTTGATGATGGAGTCTCTACCGAACCTAGTGGTGTACTGAAGAAACCGATGATCATCCAACCATCTCCAATAATTGGGATCCCAAGAAAGGGTGGAAACCTCCTCATATAAAAAAACAATCTCATTCTTCTTTTGCCTTGTAGTTGTATGTATCACTCCGACCACTAGTAGAAAACTATGCCAAAAAAACCTGCAGCCGAAATCGGGTGCGGTTCTTTTGACCAGCATGATATGCAATTGTTAAATGACTATAGATTTGTTTTTGGGTTTAGCAACTGAAACTTTAGGAATTTGGGGCATGTAATATACCGTTGGAAAGGTCTTGAAAATACATTCCCAACGGTATATTACACACCCAAAAAAATTTAAAGTGCAGTTGCAAAATGAAAGAGAAAAATTGTTAGTCGTTTAGCGACTGTAGATCAGGCTTGTCAAAAGAACCGTAGCTGATTTCGGCTACAGTTCTTTTGGGCATAGTTTTCTACTAGTGAACTTTGTGGAAGTAGCCAATCATGTCTAATGTGGGAGCCTTCCGTTCCCTCAAGCTCTATGATTGGATTCCAACCGTGAAGCATTGAACTGGGAGAGGAATGGAGAAGTATAAATATGAACACATGGAGGGCAAAAGGTAGCCGAGCATTGCAAAGACAAAACACGATCGGTCTCAAATTCTTTGTAAGACCCAACACATTGGTTGGGATGAGGGAGGTTTGGATCACTTTCAAGGAACTAACACCAAAGGGTTATAACTTTGGCAGTGATTCTAATCTAGTCATCAACAATTGTAGAACAAATATTAAATTTTTCTTGAGCCATAACCCAAGTATGAAAAACCTAACCTTTGTTGCCTCAAACATCATCAACGCATTGAATGGTCGATAAGGTCAAGATCCGTTGTCCACCAAATATTGGCATGCAGACCACCAATGCAATCACGTGGTGGCAATTGGTATGTCCCTTTGACAATCACTTTCTAAGCCACATTAATATGCCCCAAACTTTGGTGTTGAAACAACTCTAGTGTTGCTTATAGTAAACCAATGAAGGATAACACCCAACTCCCCCCCTATGTGGGTTGCACCTCGGAAGTCATGAATGAAACACGAGTTGAAGATTGAATTTCCCATGATCCATGGCATGAACAAACCATGTGCACAAAGGACTCATTTTGATGGCATCGAGGTACACCAATCCTAAATCATTGTTTATTTAAATGCAACATTCCTTCCAGCCAACATAACATTATTCAGACCCATGCAGTGTTCTGTGGGGCTGACATTATTCCGGGGAATATTCCCGGAATACTGTCAGTCCCACAGAACACTGCATGGGTCTGAATAATGTTATGAACCCCCTAGTGTGTGTAACTTACTCTTTGTTGAACCAAAGGTAGTTGCGGATAGTGCCACAAACTTTCTTAAATATTTTGCTTGAGCCTCCTCAAAAATGGTAAGAACCGAAGGGTGGAGAACAAAACATGATTGCAAATGACAACCTCCTAACCATGGTGAGTTTCATAGCTATAATTGTTAAGTTTCTTAGACATTTTATTGAACATAAATTGGTCAACATCAGGAGTTCTAAGGTTGAGATCAAATGAAATGCCAAGGAGTTTAGACAAGTCTCCCTCTTCAACCCACTTCCATCATATTTGGCTAGCAATGACTAAATTTGGGACAACCAAGTTTTTTCTTTTTTCTTTTTTCTTTCAAGTTTCCATCGGTGCATATATTGGGTGTTTGATTAATTAGAAAGGGGAGGGGGGGGGGAATGGGCACCCCAATAAAAAAAAAACCGAGAAAAAAAAAACACGTCACCATCCCCATAGAAGAAAATACTTTATTCATATAAGCAACTTTACAAGTGAAAGGCTTCAAAAACCTCATCCATAATAAAACTGTGGATACCTCCCATAGAAATGTACAATGGCACCCTAAAGGTGGTTGCAATGGATTTGCTAGACCCTTGCTCAAAGGATGCCAGCGGCATACCGTAGCTGACAGAAGTAACATCATTGGAGGCAACATGTTGTGAGGGCAAATGTTGATGTTGGTGAGGACCAACATCAGTAGGTTGCAACAAATGACGTCCAACACCTACATGCACACTTCACGTCTGCCCATGACAACCAGCATTAGGAAGGCCATTGGCAACACCTTCCACCAAATCCTCCTACAACCAACTCTCTTCTAGATCCTTCCTTTTTGAATCCATACAAGCAGCATCATCCTCATGAAAACTTGACTGATGCATTTCTCCTCATCCACATGTTCAAGTGCAATCTCTTGAGATTTGAAACACCTCATGTTCAACACCCTTGAGACAATGTCAAAAAGACATTGGAGATGTCTTCCATGTTAATGTTGTGAGGGTTCATCATGATTTTCCATATGAAAGCCACCTTCTTAACATCCATACTGATGGACCTCAATGGAATCACCTTGTCGGATGGGCGTAGAATTGGTTACTCTTGCACATGTGATAGAGCATCCCAACAAGAGTAACACCCAAATACTTCTTCGTATGAAAATGCGCCCATTGATGGCCCATTGATGGAAAATTGTTATTTTTCTTATTCCCTTTGCAAAATATTGCCATGAGATAGACTCAAATGATTGTTCAAGCCTACCTTCCCAAAATTTGCTTATTCCATCTTCCCTTCATTCATGTCATCGGCAAAGACATTGTAGTGCACAAATTCAAAATGCTCGACCCCGTTATCTTTCATACAATACCCAATCATACCCTTGAAGGTATGCAACCCTTCATCTCTCAACCTCTTGGCAAGGAACAACATGGTTGGACAGAGAATTCTCATCCCATCCCAAATATATCTTGATTTTCTTATTCAACACCGGTAGACTACTAAATTCCCCTTCGCAACCATTTGAAAAAGTTTTTGTATCAATGCTCTGTAACGCTCCATGGAGCACAAGCCCACAATGCATTCCTCCTCAATGAATTTTCTCAACCTCATAAGAAGCACAATGTCACTATCCATGCCACCCACCGCACTTGTCACGGATGCCTCAACATACTTGAGAGAAGAATGAGCTCGCTCTTGTGCTTGAGAGCGCGGAAGCGCTCTCATCCACAAAGCCATGATAATTGCACTCAAAATCAACACTCACATGCAATATAGGGCCATTCAGCCTACAACAGAGAATGTGCAATGTCTAATGCACTACAAAAACATTGACAACCTGCAAGCCAAAATGTTGGAGACATGGGAGTAGCTGGAGACGGTAGAGACGTGGGAGTCGTTGAGACGTGGCAGTCGTGAGACGTTAGAGACAGTGGACTTGTTGGAGACGTTGGAGTTGCTGAGGAGCTCGGATCTGCAAACGTTGATGCCTTCCAAAGCAACATAGAACGTTTGTAAGCGTTTGGTGACATTTCCGCGAGATCTCCATGTTGCCCTTATCGCAGGCCTTCTAAAAAGTGGCAGATGCCCGTCATAGTGTCACCTTGTGTCACTTTTAAGTTTGCCGAAGTGCCACTTTTAACTTTATCGCACTTGTTGTGTGTGTGCTGCTAGTTATGGTTTAGCGACTGAAATTTTAGAAATTTGGGGGCGTGTAATATACCGTTGGAAAGGTATTTTCAAGACCTTTCCAACGGTATATTACACGCCCCAAAAATTTAAAAATACAGTTGCAAAACAAAAAAGAAAAATCTGTAGTTGTTTAGCGACTGCAGATCAGGCTAGTCAAAAGAACAGCAGCCGATTTTGGCTGCGGTTTTTTGGGCATAATTTTCTACTAGTTTTTTCCATTCTCAAAAGGGAGAAGAACGCAAATCGAACTTCGCTCACCAAACCTTGCGCTGGAAGGTATCTTCCATAGCAAGCAACACGATCACTTAACCAAAATTTGAGCGCAAACAATACATTAAATTCACCGATGCCACTTTTAATTCGCTTGGTGTGCCACTTTTAAGCTAAAAGTGGCAAAGGGTGGCATATGCCACTTTTTAGGAGGCATGCCTTATCGTCATCAGGACTGGGCCCGCATCTAAACCAACCACAAAATACAACCATGTAAACAACCTCCCCTTTCTACCCACAATCAAATAATTGGCCCTGACAACTATATCCCACTTGACCCCCCGGGCCAATGACCCGAACATGTCTCACATATTGCCAATTAACCAACAAACATGACATAACATTATTCATATCCATAATAGTGTTATGTGGTACTGACAATATTATGTGGAATATTCTATCATTCAGACTGAATGTGAGGAATATTCTGCAAAATATTATTAGTCCCACATAGCACTGTTATGGATCTGAATAATGTTATGGACCAATGGTGGTATGAAATATGTATATTATGTACTACCTTAGGCAGAAGGACATGGAAGGACCTAATTCCATTAGTGGCTCAAGAGTGTTGTACATGTATCAAGCATGAATACTAATGACATTATTGTAGTGATAAAAAGGCAACAATGATCGAGAGAGATTAAGTCAATGCTCAACACTTTATTTTTTTGAGGGCTCTCTCTATATATAATGAAGGGTTTTATGATTTTTGGAAATTCTCATGAAATGTTTTGAACACACCAAGTGATTTCAAGTGCTCAAAGACTATAACCAATAGCAAATAGTCATCTAGTCATCAAGTTGATATTAACCTCTATATTATCAAGGCCATTGCACTACATTACTCTAGGTAATTAGCCTTCTTGACAACATCTTGATGTATTTCTTGTCCCATAAACCTTTTGGCATCTTGGACTTTTAATCAGTAGAAAGTCTATAATTAGAGGTTGTACATTAGGTGTCAATGATTGCTTCAAGTACGATTCACATTCATAGTTGAGAAAAGTCTTGAGGTGAGGCAATGGAAATGATTCATTTTGTCTCAAACACTATTTATCAAGGAAAATGCCAACCATAGCCATCATAGCAGAGCTATTTGTAAAAGTAAAGTTGATGAAACCATGGTTGTAGTCCCAAATCATGCGTTTATGAGAATTACCACAAAGTCACCCAAGTTTTCTTAATGCTTACATCATCCACAAGGAATGGTGTCGAGCTATCAAAAAACGGCTTTCTAGCTTGTCCCGCTAGCCAAGCTAGCCTTGCATAGGCCAATATGAGATTTAGGACAACAATTCCCATGCGCATACCCTTTTTTAGATCCTAAAATACTCTCAAAGTTTGAGAGGTGAGAAGAGGAGGTCCCAAAATTTGCACCCAACTTTCAAAATAAGCTCTAGAACACAAAGAACTAGCAAGCTCTCAATAGAAAATTTTCTCAAAGAAGAATGAAACCCAAGATTTGGTCCCTCTTTGAGGGACTTTACGGATAACTTCAGTGTAACCAGTGTTCAAGATTGAAGCCCTCATATGAATTTCATTTTGAAGGGCTCTCAAATTGAAGCCCTTCAATTGAAGGATTGATTCAAATCCAAGACGTCAATCCAAGAATATAGAAATGAAATACAAAACTCATATTAAACTTGTGCATGAATTATATAGTACATGTTTCCAATACAATGTGAAGAATTAAGAATCAACCATCTAACTCTACTTCTTGTAGTGACATTAATGCCCTACGCTTGTTGGTTCTTGTGGCGGGCAGATTATATTGAGGACTTCAAGTGACGTCTTCATTTTCAATTTGGGGTTGCGTTTTGAAGGGTTGTTTTGAGAGAGGTATATTTTGAAGGGCCAAATCGCGTTTGAAGGGCATTGAAGACTTCAATCTTGAACATTGAGTGTAACTTGTGATTTTTTAAGCGATGTATGTGAGACCTATATTTGTAAGATCTTCACCTACACTGGACATAGCTCTCCTATATTTTAAGTATAAAATGTGGAACTATAAACATGAAATGAGTCATGATGTTAATCCAAGTATGTAAACATCAATCAATCAAACTAACAGAGCAAAGTCAACCATTTTGTAGATGTTTGATGCAATCCATTTTGGGAGCCCTTTACATAACATAGGAATGTTACTTGGAAAGAAAGGCCTCATATGAGCATTATTTCTTGATTTCCACCTGGGGCTATGCTATTTCGGTCAGGTTGGTTGTATTTTGGGTTCTTTCTGCAATTGAATTTTTCAATTTGTGCCAAAAAAAAACATAACATAACATAACATAACATAACATAACATAGAAATGGGTGATCAATTCATTCTTTCAAGAAAGAAAATGAAGTTTGTCATAACATTATCTAGCTAAATATGTATGCTGGGTGGGACCAAGAATAAACCAAATTTTATTTAGAATTATATTCTATTTATTACACTTCACTAACAAGTTCAACCTAATAAACTTGAATGGAGTAGTGTCAGTGATATTATTAGAATGGAATGGATACTAGCAACTGAGTAATGTTGTGGTCATTGCATAAAAAAAAACAATGGATTTAGAATTAGAACAAGGATGTACCAAAACCTTTGTCAAAGAGCTGTGTCAAAAGGGGACCAGACTGGAGACATGATCAATGGACGAAATTGATGATTATTTATAGGATCCTCTTGATCTCCCTCTCCACCTCGGCTTCATGTAACTGGGTGCACGTGTGGTGTATTTTATTCATGAATAGAGTCTTCGGACCATATTTGATTGACAAGAAAGAAAGAAAGAAAGAATCATATCTCCCATGTTTTAAGCATTTATTGTCATTTAATTTGATTTATTATTTATCTTACAATGTTGGTTTTCCAACACTCAGAGTCGTTTTACACACATACCAAGAGTTGTGATCATAAAAATCTAAGGGCTTTTAAAAATCATCCAAAGGTTGTATAGTGTGAAATAGAAATCCAATTTTACAACTGATGGGCTCTCAAGCTTAGTGTAAAGTGGAAAGTGTTGAAGAATTGCAACATGTTTTCAATTTTGGGTTTCCACCATGACAATATAATATCTCTAGGAGCCAATGGCAATGTAATTGATTGTCATGGCCCCAAGTTTTGCGTTAGACCCACCTCTTTTTGATGGGCCTAACACAATATCCTGTAGACCATGAAACATTATCCACTTGCTACTATGTAGGAAGCCATGTAGACTTTCATCCGTTCAAATTTCTTTGGTCCCTTAGGCCTTCAAGGTCTAGTTTAAAGTGCACTTGGACCATCTCTGGCTTCATGACCAATCACATGATTTGGATATCAAGGATCAAGGGCCCTCAAGTCTAGTATAAAGTGGCCCTCATATTTTAGGACATTGTAGAATTGTTGTAGTGTGCAAGGCATTACTTATTAAGATAGAATTGTTATATAAACTTACATTTTATCATCTATGTGCAATCCCTTAATGTGGAAGTCCTTTAGATTTTTAGAGACATTGTTCACTTTGAAAGTGGCGGCAAATACTATGTGCAAGAAGTCTCAAGATCTTTACAAAGCGAGAGATATTTTTATGCACATTGCTCACTTCAATAGTGTTCTTGTAAGCATGCACAATGACGCATGTAGAAGTCCCCCATTTTTGGGTGACAATTATTTTAGCAAGACACTTTATCTCACAAGAATATTCAATTTAAATACTCATAACATTATTCACTTGCATGGTTGTGTTCCATTCTATATTTAGCATCTAGCATGGGCAACCACTATCTTACCTTCATGGGAAAAAATTGAACTTGGTACAAATAATGAATAGTGATGGTATGAATAGTAAGAATATTGTGAAGAATGTTGGTGTTTCCAATTATAGTGTTGATAAGAATAATATTTGTAGGGAATAATTATGAGATGAACAATGTTTCTTGCGAACATTCCCGAGATGAATAGTGTTCCTGCACAGTGCCGGGAATATAACTCCACCCAAATTTCCAAGTTGGGCCTTAATGTATGAATACCATACAAATATTCTTACTTTGTTCATAGCCACAGAATATAATTGGCATAGTCCAAGGTCATGGAACCGACTCACATGGCTGAATAATATTATGCTACTTTGATGGCACTTCAATATAAAGAGATACTTGACTTTAATATCTCTTGACAATATTAGGTGAAATGATATGTAAAGAGTGCACATTGATATGTGCAATTGGGTTGCCTCAAAGTTATATAATAACATTCCATACTATCTTGAATATTTACTTTTGCAATTTTAAAATAATGTTTATTTATTGTGGTTGCTATATGGATGAATAAACAAAATCATGAGTTTTTGTGCTAAGGTTTTGACCCATGGTAATTTGCATGTGTACAAAGGCAACCTATTTGCAAAGACAACCTATTTGCAAAGGCAACCTAATGTAGAATGTGCTAATTCCAACCCCTTCTTAAGAGTGTCCCCATGCATGCCACCTAATCTTGTCACTGGAGCACACCCTAAACTGTCCAAATTTCTCCGGCACAAAGCAGGCATATTAGGGTGAAAAGCGGGGACGTTTTAGGATAATGCGGGGTTGGTTTTGGGCACAAGTGGGATTGGATTTGGGCAAGCGTCATAACATAGCTAAGGATGGGTTACTTATATGTTTCAATCCTGCATGTAAGAGTAGCAAGGATCAAATTTTTATTGGGTGGAGTGTTAGTTTTAGTGTGGAGATGGTTTGGACAAAAGGTTGGGGGCGGTCTGGGAGAAAGTGGGGTTGGTTTTGGGCGTAAAAATAGGGGCAATTTGGGTGAGTGTCAGGACGGTTTTGAGAGCCATTTGCAATGGGAAAACCATTGGTCTAGGGAGGGATTTAGGAAGCTAGGGGTAAATTACAACTTCAAAATTTTGTAGTATGATGGTATGATATGTTGTTTATTCTATTTTTGTTTCTAAAACACACACACACACACACACACACACGTTCACGTGAATGAAGGACGATTCACCTTGATCATAATTGCTTGCTCATATGTAAATCCCATAAGGGTTTATTGAGCATGGTATGGGACACATGCTATTGCCTCTTGTTGGAGGTGGTCACTATGAGTAACCAAAAACAAAAAGAAAATAAAGTGTGTATCACTATGTGTATTTCGAGAGTGGATTTTATAAGGGTAGGGTGTTTGTATTGCTTGTAGCATGTGTTGGCTTTGATTCCAAAGGTTGGCATGTTATTTTTTTATTTGAAATAGTTTCTCGGACATCCATTTGTAGGATTCGTTCTTGGAATTTTGGTGTTAGTGGAGGTTTTTGGTGGTATCTTCTTAGGTGGGGGTCATTGGTGGTTGGTGGTTTTGTCAATACGGCTTGAACCCTTTGGGTCGCCTCAGATCTTCTCCGAGCCCTACTTCCTACTAGTGTTGTGCCAACGACGCAAGCATGTGAGCCTAGAAATGTGAGCAGAGGAGCCTAGAGCGTAGATTTGTGAGCCTACAAATAAATATTTGTGATATTTGAACTATTTTATATTTTGTAAATCTTCAAAATGAATTTAGTTTCCATATTTAGTAAAATTATGGACCCATAACCGTGGTTAATATCCTAAATATATTTGAAATTTTGTTAGTTAATTTCTATAATAAAATAAATATAATATTAATAATAATGTCAATGAAATTTTTTGGGATGATAAAGGAGGTGTTTTTCCCATCTTATACACTACATACTATGCCAAGGTCAAGACCTATATGTCTGATTTGTTGAATAGTTAGGGACATAATCATCCACAGTGGCAACATACAAATCCTAATCCATGTTTCCTAATTGTTGCAGCCATTTGTTATGAATGGTCTCTGAAAGGTTGCAAGAAGGCATGTCTGCCAATTCATCCAATGAAAGGCCCTACATGAAACAAAATAATGAATATAAGGAAAAATATGAAAATAATATAAAACAATATTATTAGAAAATAAAAAAAATTAAAAGAAAAAAATCGAAAGCGAAAAATTGGAAAAAAAATTACCAGTTGCATAAAACCTCCCCATTGTTGATATCAAAAATGCCAAAAGCCCAACCAATCATTGAGCTCTTGAATTTGTTCTTTTGTTGTAGCACGAGATGAAAACCACCATGCATGGAAAACCAAATACATTCTCTCGAACTCTTCTTCAATTTTTGCATCCTTGTATTGCTTGCACAATATTTTGTGTTGGTGTTGCATTGTAGTTCTGATGAGTTTCACGGTATGTGCTTCCAAAAATTTAGTCCAATGAAAAAGACAAGTTTGTTCACGATTTTTCATAGGAATCTTGGGATCACCCGTTCCATAAATTTGACGAACAACATTCCAGTTTGCTTGAGCGTTGTCTGCCATAAATCCTTTAAAATTTGTCATGGAGACACCATGTTTGGTCATAACACGATTCAATGCATTCCACATAAACACATTAAAATTGGGTATCTTCCGATTGCATATCACAAATAACAATAGTCATGACTTTGAAATAGTTGGTATCATAAACATGACATGCCATGGTTGTCCAATCTTTAACGCGTTTGATATGATCAAACATTATCCATGCATTCTCCAAATCTCCCCCTGGTTGCATGCGTTTTATAAGATCAAATCTACTCCCCGGACCTTCAATTGACATTTTGGACAAGAAAACCTTGTTAGAACCTTGACTAGGAAATACATTTTCTTGGACATAGTTATATCTACTGATTTTCTTGAGTTCCAAAATCTTGTCAATGTACCCTTTGTTTTGTGAATGGAGACGAAAAAATGAAATGATATTGCAAATATTTGGAGAACTCAAGTTTTTAAATTTATCCATAACAACATTCAAACCTGGATCTCTCAGCGGTATTGGAGTATTGTGGTCATTTTGCAATAAGAATGTCGATAAGAATTGTTTGCTTGCAACGAGACCAATGACATTTTTTTTTGCATTTGATGTTTTGGACACCTCTTCTACAATCAAAGCATGTATCTTATCCATGGTTTCTCTACACATTCCATCAGATATATGATGCTCATGACTCCCAAAATGAATGCACGCCCTTATCATCGTTTGACCTTTGCTGAGAATATAGTACATTATGCAAGGACAAGTATTGATGCAAGTTGGAGGCAACTTACAAATTTTACAAACCAAAGTGGAAGAAGTAGGTGTTGAAGTTGTTTGTCCTATAGCAAAAGGATTCAATGCGAAGCCATCCCATTTAGTGTCATTGCGTTTGGAGGATCTGGTGAAAAAAAACAGAAATCGTTTTGACATTGAATGTGACCAACACAAACAGCTCTGCGAAATATCAAACCAATATCATTTTTGATATTAGTAGTTTTGGTCTTGCACCAAATGTGGCCATCATATTTCTTGTCCATTCTATCAAGCAATCTTCCAATCTTGACATCAACGGTTGTATATAATGGATGCAACTCGAACATGACAAGACCATTGAAAATAGGAGGAAGATATTTCGCCCGGCGAACATGCAGAATTGAGAAATCCAAACTTTGAATCACATTCTTACAGCCTAGAGTATGTATTAATATCTTCAATAAATCCAATATACTTGGAATTTTGTCTAAGATTATCTTCCAAATACTTATAATATTAAAGATAAATTTCCAAGTATTTTAAATACTTCTTGTTTGATAAAATTCCAAGTATTTAGACAAAATTCCAAGTATTTTGTTTGATAAAAATTGAGGACAATTGAAAATGAAATTGAAGACTAAGAAGTTGTTCAGAGACAGTAGCAAAACCATCAGCAGTTATATTCAACGTAATAGGAACAAGATGTCCATCTGCACGAAATGTAGCCATGGTAATGATAGAAAGATAAACAAAATGAAAAATAAAATACATGAATACATAGTTTGAAAACATTAAAAATGTGCAATGGAATAACACATGATTGAAAAAATGAACATGAATTGCATATGAATAAGATTATTATAGTGATTGTAGATAAAATGACTTTGGAGGAAAATGAACATTAGAGAAAAATAAACGTTGGAGGGAAATGAACGTTGGAGGGAAATGAATATTGGAGGGAAATGAACATTGGAGGAAAATGAACGTTGGAGGAAACTGAAAGTTGGGGAGAAAAGAAAAAACGGTTGAATTGAGAATAATACAAAAAAGATAATATCATCTAGAACAAGACATGTATATCATATTCAACGGATATAAAATAATAGAACATATAGTACGGTAATAGAAATTTTAAAAAATGAATAATAATGTATAAAATATTTAAAATAAGATTATACAAAAAAATAAAACATATAGAGAGAGAGGGAGATAATGAAGAGGATACAATGAAAGAAGTAGCAAATAAGTAGTGTGTGAGTGATTGTATCTCCTAGATATATGAAAAGACGGACATATATGATACACCGATTAGAACTTCGAGAAGAAGAAAAAAAAAGAAAAAAAGTTTGTATTTTAGTAGTACAAGAGAATCAGAAAGATCGAAAATAACAAGGAAAATACAAGTTTTGTCAAGAGTTAAAGATACAACATTGCTTGAAATTACAAAGACACTTGATTTCAAAGATGTGAATAGTGAAGATGGACCATTGGCTATGGATGCAAGTATGTTATAAAAAAAACTACAATTGTATTCACATTGTCAACCATACGAAGTAGTTAGGGTTAGAAAAAGTTTGAAAAAATTACTATATAAGAATTTTAGGCTTTGGAGAAGTTTATTTGGCTAACTCCGTGGAGATGTATGAGAGAAACCGTCATGAAACTTTTGGTGAGGTACTAGGTTGTAAAAAATGGTGATAGACTTAGAAATTCAGAATGTGGATTGAAATCGAATGGTGTATATGTATGAACAAATTGTTGGACAAACAATGGCAATAGAAACATCCGAAAATAAATCGGAATGAGGGAAAGATGGTAGCAGCAAAGACAGAGATGGAGAAGTAGCAACGATGTTCCGAAAAACTAAAGAAATGAAATGCGCAATGAAAATCAAGTTTGTATAAACCAAATATAATAATCTATTTGAAATTTGTACATGTGTTTAAAAACTGAAAGAGGATGAATGCAATCTTTTTTTGGTATCTCTTGAAAACTGCCTCAAAGGAGGTAGAAAAATCCGTGCGGCACCGCACAGGTTTTTTCTACCACCTTTGAGGCAGTTTGAGGTACTGAAAAGGATCCTCCAAAAACCTGTGCAGTTCCGCACAAGTTTTTGGAAGATCCTTTCCAGTATTTCAAAGGAGCCTTTAAAAACCCATGCGGTGCCGCACGAGTTTTTTCCACCTCCTTTAAGGAATTCCAAAAGAGATGCAAAAAACCCGTGCGACACCGCACGGGTTTTTAAAGGCTCCTTTGAACCAGTTGGCGAGAGCTCTAAAGGACCCTCTGAAAACTCGTGCGGTGCCGTACACCTCCTTGACCCCCCTCATCAAAAGTCCAAAGGAGCCTCTAAAAACCCATGCGGCACCGCACGGATTTTTGGAAGCTCCTTTGTGGTAGTAAATATTAAGAATTAGGCTATAACTTCTTGTCATTTCATCTTTTTAATTTGAAATTCTTTTGGTGGGTTGAAAACCTCCTTGTGGTATTGTGGAAAAAATTTCAGATTTTTAGGATGTTTTGTGTTTTTTCTGCAAGCCTCCAAAGTCGCAGAAATCACGTGGGGGGGTCAAGGAGGTGTGCGGCACAGGGGGGGGTGTGCGGTGCCACACACCCCCCTGTGCCGCACACCTCCTTGATGCCCCTCACCAAAAGTCCAAAAGAGCCTCTGAAAACCCGTGCGGCACCGCACGGGTTTTTGGAGGCTCCTTTGCAGTAGTAGACATTAGGGATTGGGCTATAACTTCTTATCATTTCATCTTTTGACTTGAAATTATTTTTGTGGGTTGAAAACCTTCTTGTAGTATTGTGGAATTTTTTTTATGTTTTTACGATTTTTTGTGTTTTTCTGCAAGCCTCGAAAGTCGCAGAAATCAGTATGAGCCCAAAATGAGTGCTCATATTTGTTTTATGTTTAGGATCTACTTAGAATTGCAATTGGAGTGTTATTGAAACAATGAAAAGTATAAAAAGAGTGAGGCTTAGTGTGGGTTTATGTTTAGGCCTTAAGCCATTTTGTGTGGCTCATTAGAAGCTTAGTGATATTAGGGAGTGTGGTGGTCAAGTGAGTAGTGTTTGATGAAGCAAGAGGAAGGTCCTTGGATTTAAATGTTTGAATTAGAATGTGTTCTTGTTGGTTTAGGGGGTAAGGAGTTAGTGTATAGGATAAGGTCCTACTAAGTAGGAGAAGGTTGAGGGACTTGTGGTCTTGGGTGCCCTCCCCTCCTCTCTTTTTTCTCTCTTCATTCTCTCCTCTCCCTCTCCGCTTGCTCTCTCTCCCTCTTCTCTAGGAATTTGAACTCTTAGAGCTAGAAAAAAATGTGGGAATTAGGTAGAGGCTTAGTGGAATTAGTGGGTTTGGTTAGGGTAATTAGGTAGGGGGCTTGGTAGAATTAGGTAGATAGTTAGTGAGGCTGCTAGGATTTGAGACTATGGAGCTTAGGCTGCTGGGATTTGAAGCTGCCGAGCTTAGGCTGCTAGGATTTGAGACTGTAGAGCTTAGGCTGCTGGGATTTGAAGCTGCCGGGCTTAGGCTACTAGGATTTAAGACTGTGGGCTTAGGCTGCTGGAATTTGAAGCTGCCGAGCTTAGACTGCTAGGATTTGAGACTGTGGAGCTTAGGCTGTTGGGATTTGAAGCTGCCGGGTTTAGGCTGCTAGGATTTAAGACTGTGGACTTAGGCTGCTGGAATTTGAAGCTGCCGAGCTTAGGCTGCTAGGATTTGAGACTGTGGAGCTTAGGCTGCTGGGATTTGAAGCTGCCGGGCTTAGGCTGCTAGGATTTAAGACTGTGGGCTTAGGCTGCTGGGATTTGAAGCTGCCGAGCTTAGGCTGCTAGGATTTGAGACTGTGGGGCTTAGGCTGCTGGAATTTGAAGCTGCCGAGCTTAGGCTGCTGGAATTTGAAGACTGTGGCAGCTTAGGCTTTTGGGAATTGAAGATTGTGGCCGAATTAGGAGCCGGGTATGGACCCTTGATGGGCCCGGTCGTGATTGAAATGGGTTAGGCCAGCTGCTACTGTAGCTGAGGCTTAGGGAGCTCGGATGGTGGGCTAGCTATGTCTATTACCCCAAGTTAAGAGGGATGGTTTGGTTAGATAATTAGATATTCATATAAGCTTGTGTGCATTTGTGTGGGAAGTGATAGGGGTTGTTAAGAGAGCAGTAATAGCAGAGTGTTTTTAAACACTTGTAACCTTGTTATGGAATAAATTGGTGTGTACGAATTAATGAGAAATGTAATGACTTCCAATGAAGTTGGTAAGAGGGAGCTATGCAAAACGAATGTGACATCCATTCCCTCACCCGGACTAGGACGCTTAAGAGTGGGCGGTTTGGCCTCACAATCAACGATGGAAAGATTTGTAAAAAATCTTCGTTTCACGTAGATTTCGGCACTGCTGTGGCAGCGTTCTAGGCTGTAGTTTCTTGCATTAATTTTTGTAATTAGTCTTCAAGTGTGTTGTTTTTTCTATTTGATTTTGGGGCTTTGAATGTATACGTTTGAGTTGTTTTTCATTTTCGGATTATGAATTATATGACCATCTTTCATTATTATCCTTTGCTCTATCTTTATATGTGTTTTTTTGGTTTTCCCTAGATGGCGGATTCTAACATCAATTCATTGTTAGCTTCGGCAACTTCCCTCCTAGTATCTCTTGATGTTCATCCACATTATAAAAATGCGGTTAGGGATATTGTAATTGCTGAAAAAGTTATCACTGTGGATTTTTAGAAACTTTGAAGATTCTAAAATATATATAAATTATAAGAATCATTACAATTCTTTAATAAAAATAAAATTTATATATATTCTTATTGCATATGTATATATATTTTCACGTTGGTTTTTGTATTCTTAGATACTAGAAATATGTGCTAGTACTTGCTAGTGTTGTCCAAGATGATTCTTTTTTAATATTTAGACAGACATTGTCACCCCTTCTCATATATTTATTACGGATCAATTGCAACTATAAAGTTTGTTCCATCTCTAGTCATGTGTATGGTATATTAAATGTCGTATAAAGAAAACCCTTTCTTTAGAGTAAAACTTACGGGTGAACATAGAGAAAACTACCCCTACTCCTTTTCGTGGTCAAACCAATCAATGTATGGATGATGATATCGTTGTTCTAGAAGATACCCTTGATGCCTTTGGCATTCAAAATATTTTTATACAATCTAGCTAATAAGTTTTTCAAAATGATATTGATGTTAGGCCAACCCAATCTACTAAAAAAACATGCTAGAGATGTCCCAACAAAAAATCTAATCCTATTGAACATGCATCCAAATCATGAAGATTTCTAGCTTTTGCAAAACATTCCCCTTCTAGTTCCAGTATTATCCATCATGATGCTCATATTCTCCGTCCTCATCTCATATCAAGGGATCACAATTTTCTTGTTTTTGAGCTTGTCTTCAATGATACAATGGCCAATATGCATAAGATCTTTAAAGCCACCAAACAATGGTCTTCAACATATCATGACATGTCTTTATTTCTTGATAAAGTAACTTTTATATTTTTATGAATATCATATTCATCATCTCAAGTCTTTTTTGTATTCATTTTTATAACCATCTTTTGATCAATAATTTGTCCTTGTGCAGATTGGTCGTGGCCGTAAGGCATACTTATTGTGGACATACCCGAGGGTCTACCAGTTTTTGGACTGTGTGATCCTGATCATGTAATTCTTTCTTGGAATGCCAAAAATATTGATTTCATTCAATCTATTTTTTCATTTTGTAAGAAATATGTGCATGATGATGGAGCATTTTTTAATTTTTCAACCCCTTGAATCCAAAAAGCTTTTGATGCCATATCTCAAATCGGCTTGTCTCGAAATTTCTTTGTTTTGGACATACTACAATGGAATGATGATTACCCATCCAATTTTTTTCAATTAGAAGGTAATATATTCACTTTCACATCTTCAATCATATTTTTCCTCCATTATTTTTATTTCATATCATACATGAATAATTCAATGTATTTTTTTGCAGACCCTATATTTTGCTCCGTTTTGCTCATCCGTGCCACCTGTGAAACAATGAAACGAAAACCTTCTTTTCAACTTCATTCTGATAAAGACCTGGTTAATACTGATTTTGATCCTATTTCCGATTAATCCATTCTAAATTTCATTGATCAAAATAATCTAACTATGCATTTTGATGGTGTTACTCCATGGAGAGGTGCTTGGGAGAAAACCTTCATATTTATGCAAATTCTTATTGAAACATGTTCTGCTTCGGGTAATAGGATAGTTGATTTGATTGTTGGAACATGTATCAATTTTTACAAACTGGTTTTTTCATGTTTTTTTCCTCCTCAAATTTTTTTGCAATTTTTTTCTCAAACATACATCATATATTATACATCATTTTTCTTCGGTCCTTTTCTAAAGTTTGTTTCTCACAGGTGTTGCACTTCATGTGTGTCAAACATCGGGTCGGCATTTTTTGGGGTTTGAAGAGGACATCACTTTATTCAATGATGTTCTTAAACCCTTTTTGGTAGGCCCATCTACACTTGATGCAGACGTGGAAAACCTTGAGGATGACGATGACGATTATGAGGATATTGAGCTCGATGAATTATGTACTTCCTCTTTGGAATTCTATATGTGTGATTATCTTAATTTTATTGAATCTTCCTTGTTGTTATTGCATCAACATCGTTATTGAATATGGATTTCCAACATGCATAGTTTGTACATCATTGATATTGAAGGTGGTTTGCATATTTGAAAATTTAGACCCTTGTAATGTTGAGGAGAAATTTAGAGGTTATTTTTCAAATGAATTCAAATGAATAATATTACGATTGCACGGTGTTAGGACACATTGTTATGAATAAAATGTTTGTTTTTAATGGGGAGAGGATGCAAGAATACACGGTAATAGGCTCCCATAATGGTGCATCATAATAAACCACGCTCACATAACATCGCTCTATGCTCTGGGCTCTAAGCTCCACGCTCACATCTTTGCATTCCTCATGTTGTGCATACCCTACCTAAAACCCCATGATCTTCACATGTGGGTGCTCATATGTTGTCGCACTACTCCTGGTAGTTCTCCATGGATGTAGGGCCCTGTGTCTTTTGCCATGATTTGGGCGAACCAACCCATACACTGGTTCCTTGTTGGATGCCTAAACCCTTGCCTCCAAGGGACTAGTGTACGGGTTGTTTTGCCCCAGATCACTATATTCGTTAATTTGGGACTTTTTCGGCATTTTGAGACAGTTACAAATATAAGAACATGGATAAAATCACACAGATATTGGAGAACGTTGTAAGATGCAAATACTTTGAAGCGGGTGTTCATATCAAGAACCCAATTAAGAACTCATATCAAGATGGTTTGGGTAGGACGACCCAAACATTAGACCATGTTGTTGTGGTCCATATATTAATTTGAGACAAGAGAAAGTCTCAAATTAACGAATATAGTGATCCGGCCCTTTTGCCATGATCCCCCCTCCTCAATACCTACCTTACTATATGCTTCCTCCATGCGTACTTGTTGTGCCCATTGTTGTGCATGGTGGGTCACAAGATGACCATGCTTTAGTTCCTATAGCAGTGTGGCATGTTGATTGAGTGTCGTGCTTGAGAAGTGGGGGATTCAGTACACTGTTTTTTGCATTTAGTGTTGTGTGGCATTTAATGTTGTTACTAGTCATTTACCTGCAACATTCTTGACCAACCACTCGACAAATAGTGTTTCTTATGCTGCCACCTTCTAGTAGTGGAGATGGTGCAACCATGTGGCAACAAAACAAAAAACATAAAAAGTATTATAACACTAATTGTGGACATGTAAAAATCTGAACATGGCATTTAGTGTTGTGGTTCGTAATTACTGTTTACAACACTAAATGCAAAAAACAGTGTAGCTTTGTAAGTTTTAAAAGTTCCCACAAAATCCAAAGCATCTTTTTGGATGGTGGTTGCTAACCTTTTTGGGTCACTGAAAAGGCCATTAGTCAGATAAAACTTCGCGATTGATGCGCAAGTAAACGACCTTTCCATTGTGCCACCCTTTTGTGGATAGTATAGGCAAATAATTTAAGTGGCTAAACCTCGGAATTGGAAATTGCTTGAAGGCATTGCTTAGTTTGGGGTTTTAATTAGCCACAAAAGTGTCAAAATAGTCATTGCTTACCTGTCTAGGTCGATTGTAAGATTTTTGAGTTTGAAATAAAGTCATAGATGTTCCTATGTGTGCCCATATCTGGAGTTGGTCAGATTGGTTGATTGTAGTGCATTTTTGAGTTAAATTGAGCCACTTATCACAGTCATATAGTAACATGGATGTCAACCTTGTCCTTTGAGAAACCATTCGAAGAAACCATACTAATAGTGGTGAGTTGGTCCCACAATTGTTGGCAAGCCCACGTTGCCGCGTGCTTCTTCTAGTTGGCCGTGCATATGGCTTGTACTAGAGCTTTGTCGTCCATAGTTGGTCTTGCTTGAGACGTTTTTTGATGTTTTTGCAGGTGCTTCAGCTCGCCTAGATGCGATGGGCAATGTTTTCATACTGCCCTTTATAAAACATAGGTCAAACTTTTGAGTGTTGGCTTTGGCAAATTTGGATCACATGTTGTCAAAGAGCCCAAAATTAAAAGCATCTGGTGAGGATGTGTGAGCTCATATTGGTGCCCACATGTGCTTTTTATCACAAAGGTTCATTTGACCTTACACTTTGGCGGTTCTTCAACTGCTCAAAATTATAAAAAGAGTGAAGCTTTTGTGTTTTAATCAAAATTAGTTTGAAGGGTTTAGTAGGTGTCGTGTTGGAATTGGGGTTGTTAGTGAATGGTTAAGTTAGTACGTAAGTTAGTTAGGTTAGATTTTGAGGGGGATTATGCGGAGGTGTGGTTTGGCCCAGGGTTGGTGTTTGTTTTAGGACGGGTTAGGTGCAGTTTTGGGGAAGGGCTGGCCTCCTCGGAGGGCTTGAGCCCAGTGATTTCCGGCTCAACAGATCAGGCTCTCGAAGGCTCGGAGGAGAGGGGGCAGAAGTATGCGAGCAGGTGGTAGAGGCGAGCGGAGACAGGTTGAAGGATGCCGCAGCTGGGCCAGGGGCCTTGAGATTTCGGAGACAGGCTGAAGGATGCCATAGTGGGCCAGGGGCCTTGAGATTTCGGAGACATGTTGAAGGATGCCGCAGCTGGGCCAGGGGCCTTGAGATTTCGGAGACAGGCTGAAGGATGCCGCAGTGGGCCAGGGGCCTTGAGATTTCGGAGGTAGGCTGAGAATGCCTCAGCTGGCCCAGGGGCCTTGAAATTTCGGAGACAGGTTGAAGGGTGCCGCAGTGGGCTTGGGGCCTTGAGATTTCGGAGGTAGGCTGAGAATGCCTCAGCTGGTCCAGGGGCCTTGAGATTTCGGAGACAGGTTGAAGGGTGCCGCAGCTGGGCTAGGTGAATCCGAGTACATCTTGGTAATGCGAAGGAGGGCCAGGGGCCTTATAGCCGAAGGCTGGGCCAGGGCTTTATGGGGCTTGATTACAGACTTTGTTGCAAGGACAGGGGTCTTCGAGCCATGTGACAAAGTAGAAAAGAGAAAGAAAAAAAAGAAACTAGTGAACAGTAGGACTAGGTGGATCTCATTAAACATTTAAGGTGAAAGGAAATGCCTTTAAAGGAGCTAGGGATTAGATTAATTAATTAGGATATTACATACATTAGGTAGGAGAGTAGAAGATGAAGAGGAAGTGGTGTGGTTGTGTATAATGAACATCATGGGCGCATAAGTATTTTTTCAATGCTGATGTCCTATGGGGTTTAATAAAAAGAGTGTGCTTGTATTTAAATTCATTGGAGCATGAGTATGGAATCTCAGAGGCTGAGGGCTAACAAAGACATGTGAGTCATAGACTTCCACTCGGACTACGGACGCAAAAGGGTGGGGGTCTATGGTTGACAGGATGGAACCATCAACTTGGGGGGGAGGGGATACTTGAGCATTCTATGTCGCTGGATGGTGGGAAATGTGGCTCAACGTGCTACCCGCTTTGTGGAGATGGAGGTTGTCAGGTATGTCTTGCTTTGGTGTGAACCATTGTCACCCAACCTAGTTACCAGAAGGGTGTTGTCGACATACCGGTCCAACTATTTATCACCGGTTGGGCATGAGAGCCACAAGTGCATTGATTGGATGGTCTCTCCTCCGCGACCTCTAAGTCTTTCTCAAGGTTCAGGTGAGTAGAATGGCCTTCTAGTCACACTTGCACAAAATTTGGTAGTGTTTGCACAATGGTCACTGGGGAAAGAACGAAGGTTGGCTCTTCTGGTGATCCCTGAACATTCTTAGAGTCCATGGATTTGGAATTGATAAGACTTACCATGATTGGTGTTGATTGGGGGGGGGGGGTGCGATGTGGGGGGGGAGGGGGGCTCTTTGGTTTGGAGGTCGTGCTGCATGTAGCCATGTATATGAGAAGAGCTTCTCCCAAGTCCTTGTGTTGTGGAGGGGAAGATTTTTGCTTGTGGTTTAGTAGCTCTTTCCTACTACGTTTGGATGGACATGTCTCTTAGTCCACGGTCTGTCCCATTGCATGTGGTGCCACTGGGAATTATGGGTGCAAGAGGAGACTCAAGGCAATGCCCCATAGTGGACATATCCTCCCCACCCCTTTGAATAAGACTGATTTCTTTGAACATATGCTTCAACAACATTGCGTCCCAATTCATACATGGTTTCAACGAATTGTGATGATTTTGCTAGGGTTTGTTTATTAACGTAGGTGAACTTCTTCTTCATCCTCATCGACTCGTTCAATGCTTTGAACTTGTATTCCCACCGGTCTAGCGCTCTTGTGCAATGATACCCATGTTGGTCTTTGTAGAAGTTGCTAGTATTGAAGTAAATGTTAATATCCTCAAACCACTCCTCCATGTCTAATTCTAGGAGATGAAGAGGGGTGGGCCAATTAGAGAGGATTGCAAATCCTACCATCTCCGCCACAATTCGGGGAGTGAGGTGTATGGATTGACCTCCTATTTGGGAGACAACTTTGGCTAGTCCGAAACATACCAGTCCAACCATCAATAACTTGAGCTATTTTAGTTGGACCTGCATTTGGTTCCATTTGTGGTTGTGTAGACTTTGTAACCCAATGGTGTTAACCCACATATCATCTCCAAGTGTCTACCACTTCAATGTAACCTCAATGTCTGTCTAGGTAGGGATGTTCATGCAATATGGAGAGGGGTTTTTGGGTTATTTAGGCACAATGATGAAATGTTCTTTGTTTGTGGCCCCTAAATTTCTCTTTTTTAAGCCACGTTAAGGTGAAATAGTTACAAAATCTTTGACTCCTACTTAGTAGTAGTACTTAGATCATTAGTAAGTTTCAGACTAGTAAGTAATTTGGAGCCCAATCAATGTTTTATGAGCAACAAAAAATCTACTAGTTTAGTGCAACAATAACGTATTGGTTACCATAGCAATAGCTTACCCTGGGTACGCAACTCCCATATTATACGCAAGGGGCATCATATTAAAAACGGCTTAGAGGATGGCTTTTGTAAAAATTATATCAAATTATAAAATAATTAAAAGGACCAAAAAGTTGAGTGAAGACCAAATTAAATAAAATGAGAAGTAGAAAATTTTGGGTTGCATACTAATTTATTTATTAAAAACTTCACAACATATATAAAGAATTGAAATACCTATTTTTTAACCTATGTCTATGCATAATTTTAGGGGATCCTCACAAGTAGTTGCCTCCAATTAAAATTAAAAGTCATTGGCAATGATTTATTTATAATAAATAAATCTTAAATTTTTATTAAAAAGCCCAAAATTTTGGGTAGTTTGACATGTGGTACATGTATTAAAAAAATCATATAATTAGGTTTTTAATGCAATTTTATGCTTCAAGGAATATTCATTTCCTATATATAATTACATTTTGGGATTCCTTGTTAGAAAGACTACAAGAGTGTCCTACATGAAAACAAATTATATCACTTGAGATTGGACTAAAATGCATTATAAGGTGATTATAATCAGGGCCATATAATACGGGAGTTGCGTGCCCGGGTAGCTTACTGGTTTATTGACTAATGACTTTTGGTGTCACTGTGGTAATTATTGGTTTGACTTGGGTAAGGTTTAGTAACTAGGTAACTTCTAGTTAGGCTTAAGTTTAGGGTTTTGCTACATAAGTCAAGGCAAAGGATTTTGGAGGAGTTAGTAGTAGTTTTTTGAGCTAGTAGTTTGAGTTAGTTGTGGGAGTTAGTTCAAGTAGTCTCATAGTTGAGTAGTGGAGTTGGACTCTTAGCTCTAAGTAGTGAAGATGTTAGAGGATACTTGTGAGAGAGGATATGATATCCTTGTAAGAGGTCTTGAGTTGCATATAGAAGTAAAGGTTTGAGGGAACCAAATTTGAGGCATTCTCATAGTGGTAGTAGTTTTGCAAGTATCATGGTTGATGTTTAGGATTAGCAAACTTCCTTCTCATATTATTATAATGTTGTGTAGGTTAGAGTGATTCAGTTGTGTGGCATGGTAGTTGTATAAGACGTATAACTAGAGTTGCAAGAAGTTAGAGCTAGGAATATATTTTTAGGCCAGATTATAGTAGATCCAAGACCAACAATAGTTAAGGTGGGTAGATTAGGGCTAGGTGTAGCTTAAGGAAAAAAAACTCCTCCCGATATGCCATCTAGGAAAATCAAGGACGAAGAAAAGAGGTTCATGGTTAGGTGTAATTTAGATCAGAAGATGGAGTTGTGATCATGGTAGACCATGTTGGGATCTATTAGGACAGTAGGACAACAAATTGATTTTGATTGGGACTGGTCATGTCTCAAAAACTAGGTCACATTTTTAAAAACTAGCGACCCAGATTAAGCAATAAAGAGACCATGACCACAATTTAAAAGGAGAAAACCATGACTATGAGGCTGGGGGTGAGAATCAACGTTAACATTTGGCAACCATCATAACATTATTCAAATCCACAACAATTTTTTGTGGGACTGACAATATTTTGCGGAATATTCCACCATTTAGGCTGAATGTGAGGAATATTCTACAAAATATAGTCAGTCCTACAAAACATTGTTATGGATCTGAATAATGTTATGATGTAGCGGATCCATCCTTTTTCTCTTGTTAAATGGTGGAAGTTAGGGTCACATGGTTAAGGTTGCAATGATATTATAGATTTGATCATGGGGACACACATCAGTACAAGGGTGGTGTAGGTGTTGTTCTTTTCTCATGCAAGAGGAACTTGACGTTACAGTGGGTTGTGGCATGGATTCAGGAGGGAAGGGCATAACAAATCCTAGCCATTGATTGGCAAGCCGGCCATAGTCATTTCATTGATTTCTCGTGGTTCAAAGACGTCCTAGGGTGACCAATCCACCCGTTGCGAGTTAGGACACATAGAAGAGACCATGGCAAGGTGTGTAAGTACCAAGTTCTGGTAGGGCAAGTTCAACAATTGTAGCATGACACAAGTGCAAACTAGAAGTATGACTATAAGGGTTTTTCCTCACAAATGGAGGAGCAAAGGACTTCAACTACTACACTGTTTATTATTTAGTGCCACTTACTATTTGGAGTCATGCATGGCTATAACATTTTATTGTTAAGGTACTTTTTTTCTTCCAAATAAAGATGGTATTGTTTTACAGTGTCCAAACAACCAATTTGACATTTGTTGGTAAAAACTAAGATCTTTAATACGATGCTATAACACAATGCAACTCCAAATAGTAAGTGACATTGAATACCATGAACGGTGTAGTGGATCTGAAGAAGAAATGTTGGGGCAACACATGCAGTTCCAATCCCCAATCCAACAGGTTGACACCATCACTAATACTTGAAGTGATGAGGATAGATACCATCATTATATTTCAATGATTTTGAATGATTATTGTTAGAAAATTTCTCGGGGATTGATTGCACTAAAGTATGTTTTGTTTGAATTATGCATTCAAAAGTTATAAGGTTCAAGTTTTTGCTGGTGGACGACCCAATGCCAACATAGGAACTTGATGTCAAAGTGGTGGATATTCTCAAAATCATTATGTACTTATTGTGCATGATTTAAAAGTGGTAGTTTTAGTAGGTTGTACCTTGTAGGAGGCAAATTTTGTTTAATATCCATGGATAGTAGTACGCTATGTTGCATATAAAATTCCCTTGCGCTCACACATCATGTTATCCATCATAAGATGGCAACGGCTAATTTTTTTGCTCTTTGAGTTGGGCCCACCAATGTTACCAAGGTAAAAAACATGTGACCCTGTGAGGCCAAACCCCCCACCCTTAAGCGTCCGTAGTCCGAGTAGTGGGTTTGGGCTCACATTCCTCCGCGGTATTGGATTTGGACTTGGATGAGTCCATAGTGCAAGGTTCACCCTTCAAGTGGTCTTGGATTTAACTAGCTCCTTCATAAACCCAACTCCTTCATGAACCCAACTCCTTAGCTTCTAACTAAATAAACCCAGCTCCTTCGTAAACCCAGCTTCTTAGCTTCTAACTAAACAAACCCAGCTCCTTTATAAACCCAGCTCCTTCATAAACCCAGCTCCTTCATGAACCCAGCTCCTTAGCTTCTAACTAAACAAACCCAGGTCCTTCATAAACCCAGCTCTTTACTTTCTAACTAAACAAACCCAGCTCCTTCATAAACCCAGCTCCTTCATGAACCCACAACTTTGTAGTTGTAATCCCCAACTACCTCACTAATTATTCAAGCCCTTAACTAATCTTCCTACCTAATTTTCCTAATTCTACTAACAACCCCTTTCTAATCACACAATTCTTCTCTAATCCTAAAATCCTAAAATCCTAGAGAGGAGAGGGGGAGAGAGAATTTCCTAACTTCACTAAGACTAACTAATCCACACAAGTATATTTTTGCACTCATCACAACCTCAAGTGCTCAACTCTTAAACATGGAACTTGCAACCACGTGTATTCAAAACATGAACTTTAAGTACCACAAATTGGAATCATGAATTAACTTTAAAATCCTTCACGTCAACACTAATTCTACCAAGAGGTCAAGCCCTCTTCAAGGCTAACAAGCCTTGGCTCTCAAACTAAAAACTAAGCACACACATGTGCTCCAATATGGCTTCCCACACCCACACTTATAACTCGTGGGGTGCCTTGGAGCACAAAGGAAAGAGAGGATGAGTGAGGGAAGAATGAGGGATTATATAGTAAGCTTGAGGGGGTGAGCACCCTCAAGGCTCACGATAAGCCCTTGAGATTTCCTCCTACTTAGTAGGCGCCAATCCTATCTTCTAAGCCTTCCTCCCTCAAATGATCAACAAGGATCCTAATTCGAACATTTAACTAGCCTTGGCTTTCTACCTACCACACTTTACCAAACTTGGGATGCTTCAACCCAAACTTAGCCTCCTTCGCTTTCCGCCGCCATAACTTTCTCCCCTTACTTTCCCAAATCGTCGCTCACCACTTAATTCAAACCACGATGCTTAACTCGTGATTTGATTGGTGTTTTGAGAATTTGCTTATCCTCCACCTTGCATTCTTCCTTGGACCTTCCCCATTAAGTGGCCATGATGAGGTGGTCCACTTGTGCGCTCCATGTGATCCTCCATTCATCCCAATTCGAATGCACTTGCCTCTTGAGTCACTTTGGTTGTCTCCATCCATTTGTACTAGCCTACTCACTAACTACTCAATCCAAGTTCTCCTTACCTATCCTCATTCACTCAAATCCTTCCGAAGGTAAAAACACAATAACAACTCACATCCTAGCCTCTTACAACATGGTACTTCTAAGACTAACATTTCACTCTTTTTATATTTTTGTGAAGTAACATGCTACTTCAAAGTGCATCAACTAATGTTTCAAGGGTCTAAGACTAAATGTGGGCACCCTTTTGGGCTCACATAATTGGCGACCATCGGGGGATGAATCCAAACATCTCTTGCTCCAAGGGTAAGTTGCCTAGTCAAGCTCGGTACTCCTTACATCTACTTCCCGATGTACGGGTAGGAAAGAGCTCACCATTCAACGTTTCCAATTGAATTGAATTATTAGGAAAGACCTCATAGACAAGGTAAGGTCCTAACCATACCGCATCGAATTTCGCCGGAAATTCAAGCTTTCGTGCGTCTTGAATCATGACCATCATTCCCGGTGTTAGGGCCCTTCTCTTATGTCGTTTGTCGAAAGTAATCTTTCTCCTTCTTTGGATTGCCTCAATATGTTGAGCCGCCATTCTCCTCCCTTCGTCAAGTGCTTCCAAATCGGTTAGTCGATTTCGTAAGGATTGACTTTCGGTAAGTCTCGTACTCACGGCCACCCTAAGTGACTCGACTTCATATTCGATTGGTAGTGTCGCTTCAAGACCATAGACTAAGGAAAATGGTGTAGCACGCGTAGTTACCTTATAGGTTGTACGGTATGCCCAAAGTGCCGCCGTTAGTTTCGTATCCCAATCCCGCTTCGAGTCTATAACCGTCTTGCGTAGTATACTCACCAAAATTCCGTTAACCCTTTCCGTTTGTCCATTGGTTTGTGGGTGGTAGGGAGTAGTCTTCCGGTGATCAATTTTAAATTTCTCTGTCATCTCTCGAATCAAGTCATTCAAAAAGTGAGTACCCCTATCGCTTACTAGGATCTTCGGCACCCCGAACCGCGAAATTATGTTTTCGTACATAAATGTTGCCGCGTGTTCCGCCGTGTCGGTCTTCACCGCTTTGGCTTCCGCCCACTTGGTGAGGTACTCGGTTGCCACCACAATATATTTCATTCCTTTTGAAGATTGGGGATGGACCTCACCCACATAGTCGATGCCCCATTTTTCGAAAGGAATTAAGGGTAATGATACATGTAAAGGCATCTCCATTCTAAGGTCGTTTCGGGCATACCGTTGGCAAGCGTCGCATTTCCTTACATAGTCATGGGCGTCCTTAAATAGTGTAGGCCAAAAGTAGCCCGCTCTAAGTATTTTTTGCCCGGTGAGTTGACCCGAGAAGTGACCGCCGCAAGCGCTATCGTGGCAAGCGATTAAAATCGCTTCAACCTCCGTTTTTGACACGCATCGTCGTAAAATACCATCGGACCCCCTTCTAAACAACCTATGGCCCACTACAACAAATTGCCTACTATTTATCCTCACCTTCCTTCTCTCTTCTTTTGTCCACTCTTTGGGCAACTTGTGGGTTGTTAGAAATTCCACTATGCCCGCATACCACTCCGGTGTAGAAGTGACCACAAAGAGGCTATCATCTACTAACATATCATTTACCGGATTTTTTCCTATCTCCTCCGACAACCTAGACAAGTGGTCCGCTTGTAAATGCATACGACCCGGTTTATATTCCACCGTGTAGTCGAATTCTTCTAATAACAAAACCCACCTAGCTAACCTACCACTTAACTCCGCCTTGTTAACTAGATACTTGATAGCCATGTGGTCAACAAAAAATACAACCGGGTTGCACATGAGGTAATGCCTAAACTTTTTAACGGAAAACACCATGGCTAGGCACTCCCTCTCCGTTGTAGAGTAGTTTCTTTCGGCGGGGGTCAATTGCTTACTCGCATAAGCTATAGGTTGATCCTTCTCTTTTTCTCCCGTTGCTTGACAAAGCGCACTCCCTATTGCCACATTACTAGCATCACAATAGACGTGAAAAGGTTTACCCCAATTGGGTGGTATCAACACCGGATAGGTGCTCAACCTATCCCGCAATTCCTCAAAGGCTTTTTGACAAGCATCCGTCCACTCGAATTTGACATCCTTTTTGAGCAAATGGGTAATGGGCACCGCTATCTTTGAAAAATTAGGAATAAGTTCCCGGTACCATCCCACATGTCCTAACAACTTAGAGATCCCCTTGGAATTGGTTGGAGTTGCCAAGTCGCTTATGGCCGCAATCTTATCCGGATCGGGTTCTCTACCTTTCTCACTAACAACATAACCCAACAACACTCCCTTATTCACTCCCAAAAATGTCTTATCCGGGTTCAATGCTAACCTCATCTTCCTACACCTAACCAATGCCTCCCTAACACAATGTAGGTGATCGTCCACATTACTTTGTGTGCTAAAATCGTCCACAAAGACGGTCATGGATTTGAACAACAAGTCGGTGAAGATATACATTACTAATCGTTGGAAAGTAGCCGGGGCATTACATAACCCAAATGGCATCACTACCCACACAAAAGTACCCCAAGGTGTAGTAAAAGCCGTTTTATGGATATCTTGGAGGGCTATGGAAATTTGATTATAACCCGCATACCCATCCATAAAGGTATATCGCGAATGACCTCCAACCTCCTCAAGCAACAAGGTGATAAAAGGTAAGGGGAAGTGATCCTTTTGTGTGCACGAATTCAATTTCCTATAGTCGACACAAACCCTTAATTTCCCATTTTTTTTCTTTACTAAGACCATAGGAGAAACCCAATCCGTGATTTCCACCGGCTTGATAAACCCGGCCTTCAATAACCTTTCCAATTCCGCTTTCACCAACAATTGCAATTGAGGATTCATCCTCCTCTCCTTTTGTCTAATTGGCCTCGCCCCCGGAATTAAAGGAATCCGGTGCTCTACCATTTCCCTAGGAATTCCCTTAAGCTCATCGTAGGACCATGCAAAAGTATCACTAAACTCATCCACCAAATTGCTATACTCCCTAACCTCTTTCTCCCCCAATTTGGAACCCATCTTCATTTGTCGGGTTTTTCCATTCTTTAATTTCACATCCACGTACCGCCAATCCGCTTCCGACACATGTGCTTGTTCCTCTTTGTTCCGATACCAATCGGAAGGCACATTGGGGTAATCTTTCACATCTTGCCCTACAACTATCCCCGTAGACGTGGTCTTGAAATGTAAAGGCTCCTCCAATTTCGATGACTCAATAATCACATCCTCCTCTTGAGTCCCATCTACATGAATTAAACTAACCTCACCCTCTTCCACGTCATCTACCCAAGGTGTTAACCCACCGCTAACCCACTCTTCCTCGGTGAGCACCTCACATGGCTCCAACAATGAGCCCTCTCCTAAACTAACACTAGGAAATTCACTCCCTAAGCCTACTTGGTGAAATGTAACCATTACATCAACCTCGGACTCGGGGTACTCCCTTAGCCATTGGGCATAATCCCCATTATCCCCATAATTGTAAAAATTAGGACCTAGACTTCCCGAGCCCGAATCTATAACAACCCTTTGACCTTCGGGATGGACGACTCCCACCAATGCCTTGCCAATCTCATTCTCGTTTAAGTCATCAATTTCCTTCTCCAATGGCAAATACATCTCCTTCTTCATCCATCCTTCTAATGAACCAATGGACACTATGACCCTATTACCCTCCGGACCATAAGTGATGGATGGTTTAGGTCCACCCCAATTGACCATAGCATTCGCCATCCGCAACCAAGGCCTACCTAGCAAAATGGGGAAGGTGTCCTTGTTGGAGTGCATTTTAATGACATGGAAGGTGACCAAGTACTCCTCGCCTCCCGTAGTCATTCTACAATCCTTGATCATCCCCAAAGGCGTAGTCGAACTTTGATTTGCCATATTTATGACCAAAGGTGAAGGCCCCGTGAGTCCAAGTCCCAATTTTTTCATAGTATCCTCCGGTAGTATATTTAGACTACTCCCTCCGTCGACTAGCACATTAGGAACCACCTTATCTACTATAACAACTTCTATTTCTATAGCTTTCACGTCTCTTCCACCTTGTGATTGGATCCTAGCGGCTATTTTAGCTTTCACCTTCCTCATCCTCTTGTGTACCGGCATTCCCTCCTTTAATGTTTTCCTTGCCGTGGGTGAAATTTCCAATAGTTGGCCGAAAGTAATATCCGCCTTGAGTGTACTAAGGTCCGCCCACAAGTCGTACCCGGTAGATCTTTCCACCTTAGAATTACCCACTACGTCGAATTCGTCTACGGGAACCCCCGGTCCTTCCCATTCACCCACATCGCTATTATCCAAGTCATGTACCGCATTAGTCCTCTCCCTATCTTGTAAAATTATATTTTCCCTCTCCACATCCTTAGTAGCTCTTCTAGCTACCCTATCCAACTCGGAGAGATTAATCTCTTCATCCGAAGAGTAATTTCCTTGCTCTCCTATTCCTACCTCCAACGGGGCATCCCCTCTCCTAGCCCTAGTAGTTACCGCTAGTGCAGGTGCTTCTTCAACCACACCCTTACCCTTCACTAACTCATATGTAATAGCATTGGTGTGAGGAGGCCATTGACTTTGCTCCTCTCCAATTCTCGTTGGGAGAGGAAGCATGTCATCACATGTGGCCTCCAACACTCCATCCATGAACCTAACATCTTGGGAGTTAGATGGTCCCGGATCCGTTGGAGGCGCTTGTCTCCCGTTACTACCATTAGGTGGAACTCCTTGTCTATTTTGTATTGGAATGTAACCGGTTGTAGTTTGCAAGCCCGCCGGTGGATGAAAAGTTTGCCTAGCATTACTATGGTCATAGTATAAGTTAGGTGGCCTAAGTTCATTGGCCGGTACTCCTTGTGGCCTAGCACCTCGCATATTATCCCTTGCTTGTTGTTGTGGATTAGCCACCGGGTAAGGGACATTAATTATTTTGTCCGGTTGGCGACACGTATCCGAGGGATGACTTCCTCCACAATTGCTACAATTAAACTCTTGACCTTCGGACCAACATTGTCCTTGAGCGTGCCACCTTCCACAAAAGGGATGAAATTCCTTCTTCTCTAAATTTTGGCCACCTTGCCCTCTAGGTTGTGGTCCTCTATTGCTTCCATTTCCATAGTGAGGTGGCGCTTGACCTCGTTGATTTTGTTGAGGTGGGTTACCGTTTCCTCTTTGGTCACGGTTTTGTCCACTTCTACAAAATTGACGCGTGTGGCCCGGTTGGCCACATTGGACACACCATAATCCGGAAGAATGCCTACCCGACTCAACCGGGGGTGGAGGCCCCGGTTGTTGACTCCGGATCATTAATGACATTTGATCCGTGAGGCTTTGCATTTGTTTTATCATAGCCTCTTGGAATCCTAGTTGGCTAGCACCTAGTCTTCTCTCAACCTCCTCCAAGTGTGGATCCGTTCTAGGGGCCGGTAGTGCCAAAAGAGGTGCCGGTTCCCTAACCGCTAAAGGTCGGGGGCCGGTGTCCACAATGGCATATGGAATTTGGTTCTCATACTTAGCGGGTTCTACCGCTACCACCCTAGGGCGTATGGGGATGAATTGTGGGATCAATTCATCCTCCCTTCTCCATAGCCTTTCGTGATCTTTATCCAAGTTTTCAATATCTCTAGCCGCACGCTTGGCATCCGCCAAGGTCAAGGGATTCCTTTCTAGAACACCCCTAATAGTTCCGGACTTAAAAAACCCTTGAATGAAAAATTGCTTTAGCGTGTCGTCGTTGAGCATGGTACCCACAAATCTAGTGCACACTAAATCAAACCTCCTAATGTAAGCCGAAATTTCTTCCTCCCTTCCTTGCTTCAATGACGACAATGCCCTTAATGCGGTACTTTGACCCACTTCCGGCCTAAATTCGTTAAGAAACTCCCTTTGTAATTGTTCCCATCCCCTAAAATGTCCCTCGGCATGATCCCGATACCATTCATAGGCTTCCCCCTCTAGAGTGGTAGGAAACCACACTAACCAATAACCCGGGTCGGTTATGAGGAAGCTAGCCAACCGTTCGATATACCGTTCCATGTGCCGAGAGGGGTCCTCATCCTTGGTCCCATAAAATTTAGGGAGATGAGATGGCATATCCATCGCCGCTAAATTTTGTGGAACCACAATTGGTAGGCCTCTTGGCCTAACCAATGGGTCTATTGGAGGTATAGGAGGTATGGGCGGAATTGGGGGTATGGGTGGTGGATCCATCCCCCGTTCCTCGGCCATGGTGACCGGTGAACTATTCAACAATCCCCTATCAACTTCTACCGGGAATTCTTCTCTAAGTGTGTAATTTTCCGAAGAAGTTTCACCACTCAATTTGGAGGGAGTGATCTCCTCTTCAAGTTGAGCTCCAAGTTCTAAGGTGTCTAGAATTGACCTAGTCCTAGGTTCGACGTTCAAACAACTCTCTATTCTAACATTATCTTGTTCTAATCTATCACTGATTTTAGAGGACCGCCTCTTTCGAGTAGATTTCTCTAGTCCTACTATCAAACTTGGTTTTTGTGAGCGAGTCCTACCTTGCATTCCATAAGAATCGATCGACCCTCACTTGACCACACATAATCCTAGCAATTCCCCTCTTAATATTTTCACTTGTCTTGGTGTGGTTATAATTTTTTTTTAGGAGGTGAGGAAAAGAACCTGCAAGCCCACTTAGGTGAAAGAATCCCAATAGGGGATAGGCATGTTCATGTTAATTTTTTGGTTAAGTCGGAGCATCACCTCCGCACCTTCCCGCAAATTAACACTCACCACAATACCGATTGTGAGGGGGTGACCTTCCGAGTAGATTATGTTAAAAGTCGAGGCTTCACCCTTCAACTTCTCACACCATCCACAATTCGGGAATTACCCTCTACAACGGATAACAACAATCACGAGTACAAAAGGCATTCCTTAATTAGTTAATGAGTTCACTTTAAAGAAATAAACATACCTTGAGCAATCGCATCCCCCTGTGAGTTAGCACTCCCCTCAATCGTGACTCAATGTAACAACACCATAAACTTTGTGAAATATTAATTTAATCTAGAGCATGAAATGACAACTCCCAAAACTTTGAGACTCACCCCGAGGTGAGTGTCAAAGTTCAATGTCCTAAGGTGAATTTACCCTCTAATGTTTTAATGAGCTACTCGGTTATAGGTTCCTTTTAAGTTCTTAGCAAATCCCCAAAAAGGTTGAGGACGTACCTTCGCCGCGCTCCTTCCTCAAAAATGAATTTGCGTAATTGACAATGCAATTCATTCCAAGGAATAGTTGAAATACAATGAATTCAAATGTAACCCAAAGAGAGAATACTTACCGAGTTTCGGGTGCTCCTTCCCTTCTCTCAAGTTTGTGTCTCCAATTTTTCCTAGTTGCCTCCAAGTCTCCTAGTCGCCTCCAAGTCTTGTAACTACCTTCCGCTTCGCTCCCGGCGGACGCACCAATTATGTGAGGCCAAACCCCCCACCCTTAAGCGTCCGTAGTCCGAGTAGTGGGTTTGGGCTCACATTCCTCCGCGGTATTGGATTTGGACTTGGATGAGTCCATAGTGCAAGGTTCACCCTTCAAGTGGTCTTGGATTTAACTAGCTCCTTCATAAACCCAACTCCTTCATGAACCCAACTCCTTAGCTTCTAACTAAATAAACCCAGCTCCTTCGTAAACCCAGCTTCTTAGCTTCTAACTAAACAAACCCAGCTCCTTTATAAACCCAGCTCCTTCATAAACCCAGCTCCTTCATGAACCCAGCTCCTTAGCTTCTAACTAAACAAACCCAGGTCCTTCATAAACCCAGCTCTTTACTTTCTAACTAAACAAACCCAGCTCCTTCATAAACCCAGCTCCTTCATGAACCCACAACTTTGTAGTTGTAATCCCCAACTACCTCACTAATTATTCAAGCCCTTAACTAATCTTCCTACCTAATTTTCCTAATTCTACTAACAACCCCTTTCTAATCACACAATTCTTCTCTAATCCTAAAATCCTAAAATCCTAGAGAGGAGAGGGGGAGAGAGAATTTCCTAACTTCACTAAGACTAACTAATCCACACAAGTATATTTTTGCACTCATCACAACCTCAAGTGCTCAACTCTTAAACATGGAACTTGCAACCACGTGTATTCAAAACATGAACTTTAAGTACCACAAATTGGAATCATGAATTAACTTTAAAATCCTTCACGTCAACACTAATTCTACCAAGAGGTCAAGCCCTCTTCAAGGCTAACAAGCCTTGGCTCTCAAACTAAAAACTAAGCACACACATGTGCTCCAATATGGCTTCCCACACCCACACTTATAACTCGTGGGGTGCCTTGGAGCACAAAGGAAAGAGAGGATGAGTGAGGGAAGAATGAGGGATTATATAGTAAGCTTGAGGGGGTGAGCACCCTCAAGGCTCACGATAAGCCCTTGAGATTTCCTCCTACTTAGTAGGCGCCAATCCTATCTTCTAAGCCTTCCTCCCTCAAATGATCAACAAGGATCCTAATTCGAACATTTAACTAGCCTTGGCTTTCTACCTACCACACTTTACCAAACTTGGGATGCTTCAACCCAAACTTAGCCTCCTTCGCTTTCCGCCGCCATAACTTTCTCCCCTTACTTTCCCAAATCGTCGCTCACCACTTAATTCAAACCACGATGCTTAACTCGTGATTTGATTGGTGTTTTGAGAATTTGCTTATCCTCCACCTTGCATTCTTCCTTGGACCTTCCCCATTAAGTGGCCATGATGAGGTGGTCCACTTGTGCGCTCCATGTGATCCTCCATTCATCCCAATTCGAATGCACTTGCCTCTTGAGTCACTTTGGTTGTCTCCATCCATTTGTACTAGCCTACTCACTAACTACTCAATCCAAGTTCTCCTTACCTATCCTCATTCACTCAAATCCTTCCGAAGGTAAAAACACAATAACAACTCACATCCTAGCCTCTTACAACATGGTACTTCTAAGACTAACATTTCACTCTTTTTATATTTTTGTGAAGTAACATGCTACTTCAAAGTGCATCAACTAACGTTTCAAGGGTCTAAGACTAAATGTGGGCACCCTTTTGGGCTCACAGACCCCCATGGGTTTGTGTTTCTTTCATCCCAAATGTGTTTACTTAAACTAAGTGAATCCTTTGTTGCTAATTCCAAGGTGAAATAATCTATACAAAATATTTACATGGTATAATGTGATTGATAGTGTTTTCATGGCCATAGCTAGACACCCACCTCCTTTGAGCTAGGCCCCCATCACTATTACCAAGGGAAAGGGGGTCTAGTGAAAATACGACCTATAGATTTGCAGTTCATTGATCTCAAGTGGGTTCCTCTAGACTGGTTTGGGGTCTATAATGTTAATTCATGGGTTAGATTAGTTAGAATAAAAAAATTATAGGCTATAATACAATCATTTGCATTTTTGTTTTGGGTAGTATTTGTGGGGGCTGAGCTCAAAGAGGCGGGTGTATAGGCATGTCCCGTTTTCACCTTAGATATCATAGGTGAATGTTCAAAACACTTACCGAGAGGGATGGCAGGCCAAGGAAGGGGAGGGTGAAAACACTCATTTCTATTATAAAGCCTCAAGATTACTATTTTGAGCTAAAATAACCCCTAAATTGGGGTCAAACAACCCCAAATTAGTCTATGAAGTTTATGGTATTTAGTGTCACACGAGTAATTGTGTCAGTTACCCTACTTTCACGCATATGCTAGGTTACACTAATGATTGCCAACTTCATCATTAGTGTCACATCAGGACACTTGTCGTTCAAGTGCACTTACTAATAACATTGCATGAGATACAATGACTGCCAAAACTGAGTACAAACACAACATATTGAAATTCAACAAACAATGTAAGGAAATTGGATGCACCAAAAATGAAACCATAAATTGCATAGGATTACCATTGCAATCAGTCATACTTCCATGGGAATTGAGGCCTATTACACACAAGTATGCATGTACAAACAAAAAGTAAAGTGAAGTTCAATCCAAAACTCAGTTTTGCTCACACAAGCTGGAACAAAGTTAAAAATTTGTCCACCTACCCTTAGCAACTATAACAGCTGCAATGCGCTTAGGCATGCTCCTATACAAGTTCTTACACTCATTGGGAGTAATTGAAGCCCAACAATCCTCAACACGCTCCCACAATTCTAACATTCCTTTGGGAGGTCTCTCATATTGGTTTAGTTGACGTTTTAAAGTTGCCCACAAGTGTTCGATCGGATTCAAGTCTGGAGATTGCGCCGGCCACTTCAAAACAGTAAATTCTTGCGAATTCAACCAACGGCGCACACTCTTGGATGTATGTTTCGGGTCATTATCATGTTGAAAAATCAAATTGGCAGGATCCAAATTGTATGCATGCAACGTATGAATCAACTCTCGCTCTAAAATTTCTCTATACATGTATTGATCCATTCTTCCCTCAATCCTACACATCATACCAGGGCCACTCAGAGTCATGCAACCCCACATCATCACTCCTCCACCTCCAAACTTGACAATTTGTTGCACCATTCCAGCACTTCTACTCTGTCCATCACGAAACCAACACCAACTGCGACCATCAGAGCCAAATCGGTTGATTTTTGTTTCATCGGAGAATACTACACAATCCCAATCATCATCAGTCCAATGACAATGACGTCTAGTAAATTCTAATCGTCCCTTAATTTGAAGAAGTGTGAGCTTTGGTTTCTTTTGCTTCACTTTACATTTCAAACCTGTTTTTCGTAACATTCTCTATACAGTATTATCGCTCATACCAACATGAAGCTCTTCTCTCAAGTAATTTCCAACTTTGTGTGCAGTTTCTAAGCCACCCACAGTGATTTCTCTCACACAAGCTCTACGATCAACTGCACTGTACACCTGTGGCCTGCCACCAAAACTGTGATTGACATCACTCGATTCACTCAAATGTTGCTTACGAAATTGTGCAACCCAACTTTGGGATACCTGTAAGTCTCTAGCAACATTTCTAGTACTTTCACCCCTCCTCAACTTCTCTAAAGTAGCTTCTTCTATTTGATTTCTACCAGGAGCAAAAAGAGACCTCAATGAAACCATTTTGCTCAATTTGCATACATGATGTGCACTGAATGGGGACACAATTATAAATGTGAAGGCCAAGAACATGCCCACCCAAAAAATCGGACCCAGAAAACCACTTGTACATGTCAGATTTGTAGCATTCATTGCGTAATCCAAGTGTGAGCGTAACTGAGTTTTGGAGCTAATTTACTTTGATCTAGATCTTTCTCAAATTATCTTGCATTGCTGGACTTGTAATTTGGTAGCCACATCATTTACATGCATGTATACTTGAGTAGTCAACTGATTTGGCATTAAATGCAATAAATTATAAAATATGAATGGCTAAAGGTAGACTAGGCTTTTTCGTACTCAGTTTTGGCAGTCACTGTATGTTCAATAGTGTAGAAGGTGTATGCTTATGTTATGCAATGGTCTACAAGTTGACTAAAGTGTACACAAATGGCACTTGGCATTAGTATGCTCAAGAATATCTTCCTCTTGTGTACTAAAATGTAAACACATGACACTTGCCATTAGTATTCTCTTCCCCTTGCATATTAAAACACAAAACTATTATCTCAACTTGTATCACAATGTGCTGCACTAAATGTCATGATGTAAATAATTTCTTCATTTCATTTTGTTACTTATGTTGACGAACAATACCATATTGACAATTAGTGGGCGTGGCACTTTGAGACCTCTAGGCATCTAGTTTAGGCCCTTCACACACAATGTATGTGACACTAAATACCATACCATAAACAATATAGTAAACTTGAATTGGGATGAATTAATAACCAACCTACAGGGGTCAGGTTTTACTCTCACCCACTCGGTAGGTGTTAGGAAACCAAACTGGAGTAACCGCGGTGGGTCCCACCACGGCTACTAAAGGGAAAGAAATATAAACAACAATAAAACGTTATATTACTAGGATACTGTACCTTTTTCCCCTGGCACGGCATGGCCCCCACAGCAGAGAGAGAGCGGCTGCTGTGGCTGACGGACTTCCCCTGTTCCTTGCTACAGAAGTCAAGATGACCCAACATTACTACTGGTCGTACTACACTAAATATGATACTTAGTGTCACCCAATTCTAATTGTCTTGCTCAATACTAATTGTAAGTCGCGGTGTAGTGTCACCAACACTAACTTTTAACCCAAAATTCTTTGTCATTCCTTGTAATTTTTCTGGGGGGATTATAGATGTATAGTGTTGTGATTACTGTCACTTACCAAGTGATTTTCCATCCAAATTTCAATCATTCATGACAATATTTCATCACAGATTTGTTAGGATGCAAATTGTACCAAACATGAGAAAATTTACCTTAGGGTGGGGGTGGAACCAAGAGAAGGTAGGGTTTTGGCCAATGGATGAACTCATCCATCATCCATGACAATATTTGTTTACTTATTCACAAGAAGTGTCATCCGAAAAGTTGCCATAGTGACATAAAATACCATATGACACTAAATATCATATATAGTGTACTTCCTTCCTTCTTTCCTCATACTTAGCCAACACACCTGAGAGTGGCTCCCCCCTGCAATGCATGTCCCACACCCCCAAGTCTTTGCCTGCCTCAATTGCAGCGCCTGCAACTTCTCGGCCTCGCCATTCTCCTGCTGCCCAACACTCCCCGGAATCACTGCACCCCTTTCATCTCCACCACTCTCCCTCAGATTCTCCGAGTTCATTCCCTCCCCCCTCCCCCCAACTTGCAGCATCAGCTCAGCAATTAGTAGTACATACTAGTATCATTAGCTAACTTCATGACTCACCACACTTGTAAATTGTTGACAGGGCTCAGATAGATCAGCAGACCAGCTGCTCAAGCCCTGCAGACTGTTTGATCTTCGCATATAACACTAAGTAGTAGGTGAAGCTTTTTGCGGGCAGACTATATGACTAGTTAGATTGGATTGATCACGCTGTGAAGTAGTTGATCTTGAGATACTAGGTGAATTTGATTTTGCAGGCAGTGTGTTGTGTAGTGTAAATTGCATCAGGCTGAAGTCTGCTTCGTCTTAGAATAGAGAGTGAATATTTTTGACAGTCCGGGTTGGATTATTCAGACTGAAGTCGACTTCTGCTTGATCTTGACATACTAGGTGATTCAAGCTTTTTGGCAGCGAAGCCTGCTTGATCCTGGCATACAGGGTGAAGATTTTTGGTAGTGTGTAGTTAGGTCGGATTGATCACACTAAAGTGGACTTCTTCTTGATTTTGACATACTAGGTGAAGCATTTTGGATCACACAGTGTACGTTGGATTAGACGAAGTCTGGTGGATCTTGACACACTAGGTGAATATTTTGGCTGGGCGCAGTGTGTAGTGTATAAGGTCGTTGGGTCGTTGAGTATCATATAGCTAGGCGGTGTCCAGAGAGTGAGATTGGGGGTTGATTGGATGGGAATATCAAATGTTCATGAGGGAGGGAATTTGGATCCGAGTGGGCTGCCGCCTGGGTTTCGGTTCCACCCCACTGATGAGGAGCTGGTGAGCTACTACTTGACCAAGAAGGTGATCAACAGCAGCTTCGCAGTGCACACGATTGCTGAAGTGGGCCTCAACAAATGCGAGCCTTGGGACCTTCCTGGTATGGACCATCACAGACAGAATCACTTGCTTCTTAATCTCTGCAGAAATGCTGGCACAGGAACTTTGGGTTTCTGGGATTGACCAATGCCTTATGGGATGGCAAGTGCCGTCAATTGATCGGGAAATGGGAGTGACTTATAAACACTGATTGTTTGAAGCTGGCAGTTTTTCTTTGTTAATCACTTGAACTTGCTGGCTTTGAGCTAAACCGGCTTGCACCACCAGGAGCCAATCTCTGGGTTATAAGATCCCCTCCAACCTATAAAAGACTTGCTAAAGTACTCTTCTCTTCAAGAGTTCGTTGATATATTATATCTGACTGGTGTCGACCGCATTTTGCGACATCCAAAGTGACTGAATTTGAAAAGTAATAGGAGCTGAAAAGTCCAGCTCCGGTCATCGGAAGCGTATTAGTCATCTAGAAGCATAATTTCCCCCTTATATCATATTGATCCTCAAGATCAAGAATGATCACACAATATGTAAGCCAGAAATGATGTTTTTGGTCACTTTGACGGCTGCGTGGAGCTTCAAAACTGCATAGTGGAAATGATTTGGAATTCTTGTTTGGTTGTGCAACAGAGAAAGCCAAAGTGGGGGAGAAGGAGTGGTATTTCTTCAGCCTGCGGGACCGCAAGTACCCCACTGGCATGCGCACGAACCGAGCCACCGACGCTGGCTACTGGAAGGCCACCGGCAAGGATCGCGATGTCACCAACTCCCGCTCTCACGCGCTAGTGGGCATGAAGAAGACGCTCGTCTTCTACCGCGGCCGCGCGCCCAAGGGCGAGAAAACCAAATGGATCATGCATGAGTATCGCCTCGCAGGCGACAATTGCCCTCCCGGTATCAACAAGGTATATAGGCCATACCGTCAAATTGTTCTGTAAAGTGATCGATTTTGATGCTCTGAGACGAATGCCTGCCAACCACGCTATGTGACAGATTCACCAAAGGCTTACGTCTGAGCAGCTCCCTATGGGACTCTCAGTGCTTCCCAAGATTGTTGCTGCATTTGTATTTCTGAGAATATGATCGCAGTCTGCAAAATCACACACGATGGATGGATGAGAGTGATAATGCTTTTAAATGGTTTTGAGGTCCATTGTTTGATTTTTCTTGTTGGTTTGTTTTCTGGATGCACAGGATGAATGGGTGGTGTGCCGGATCTTTCAAAAAAACTCAGTAGCAAGACAGAGCTTCCTGTTTTCGGAATCCCACCTGATCCGGCAGTACATGAGCCGGCACTTTGAGGAGGGACGATTCTCTCCCTCCTCTGTCCTCGATCACACGTTCAACTCCACCGGACTCAGCGACGAAGAGAATTGCACCGATTGTGAAACCGACCATATTCCCTCCTGCCAAAACAGAGCACCACCGGTGCAGCAGCCGCCGTGGAATGTTAATGCAGCGAGACCGAAATCTGAGACCGAGGTTCTACTCCATCAAGTCAATATGAACATGCCAGCCTGTGACAACGCTCAGGAAGGCTATGCTGCAACCAAGCGTAATTTCTCAATATATGACATGTATGACTCCATAGCCGCCAAAAATTGCAACAACACGGCATTATTAACAAGGCCGGTGATGTCGATCGCTCCACAAGACTTTGTACAGCCAAAGACCGAATCCTCCTCGTTTTGTAGGCTTGCTAGCGATGATGAAGCGCAGAGCTCCCACCGGGATCAGGTGGACTATAGCAACTCATGGGCAGAAGAGGCAGCTTTCTACTTCGGTGCTGACGCAGGGCAACGTCTGCAGACCGACTCGAATTCGACTTGTACTGTGACCGCTCAGAGTATGTTGTACAGCGGAGTCGATCACTCCCACAACAACAACAACAACAACAACAACAACAACCACCTCAGCTTCCCTTTCAAGTACGATGTTTCCATCCCTGTGGAATCCGGCATCCAGGAGCTCCTGTGGGCTTACTGAACAACATCCATCTGTACAGAATTGTACAAACAAACGGTGATGATGATGGAAAGGGCGATCTTGAATTATGCTGAAAATTAAGATTTACGGCAATGATAGTTGCTCCTTATATGGGTACTACCTCTTGCATCTGAGCTTATGACGATCCTGTTCTGTACAATACATGGTGGGAGGATGGATCCTCATCTTGGCGGTGGTCGTCACCACCACTTGTAAACATAAGTTTGGGCTGATCAAGGGCATAGCATAAATGCCCAAACCGGTTCTAAGGAGTACAGATAGCAATACCGGTCGATCCTCGGCCTGCAATGCACGCCCGATCTACTCTCTTTTTGGTAATTCCCGAGGTTTAGGGCTAGGTAGAGGTTTAAGTAGAAGGTAGGAGGAAGGATACTTCGATAGAATCAGGCTGAGCATCAGACTCCCTGTGCATAGGAGTGGAATCTATCCCTTAAAGCCACCCCAAAATCACTGCAAATCGAAGCACACAAGTGCAAATTTGACAAGCAGTGAGCAAATTCGAATCCAAACTTTGGCAGTCCATTGTAACAATTATCTGCACAACATTCTGATTCGGCTACCACTTTGTAAATTGCGTCTGATCCACATGATGTCTTTGGAAACAGGAGGTTCATATTTCTCTTTAGTCAGAGTTTGGCTCTTCACCCTCAATATCTTCCAGCTCTTAAACCGAAGCACCTTGTGTCCATCAGAAACCTCTAAATTCATACAACCCTGATTTCTAGTTGATTCACATCAACTAAAGTACTGAATCAATGCCTATGAAACATAGGGTCACAATTCCAATTTGTCAACGTTACAAGTCACGTTGTTTGTAGACTCTAATTGGACCAAAATTGATGGTAATATATAGATGAAAAGATTTCTATGTGGATAGAAAAACACAAGGAGATATTGGAAGTGCTCAGACGTCACTTGGGTGAGCAACCACTTGTCATCGATTATTACATTTGCAATTTCTCTTGCATGTTAAGTTTGTCCTATGATTATCATAACAAGATGGATGTAGACATGAATATCAACTTAAGAGACAGCATGAAATAATTGTGCATTACTTTTTGTTGTACACATGCATATTGTATAGTGCATATTACTTCAGTCTCTACGAATTCAAAAGAATGATCAATCTAATAAGCATAATAAGGAATCTATAAAATTTTAATCAAAACATAGCACAAGTAAATCACAAGTTGAAAGACAAACAATTCCAATCAAATGTAGAAAAATGGGTAGCCAATGATGGTTATTGTTACCATTTACCCCACTTGCCTCATGCGATGTGATGGAATTGTCTAGTCCTATCCTAGCCAATATATATATAGTTCCTACTACTTGGATTTAGTTGAATCTTGGGAACAATTTTTGAAGGCACTTAATAGACGGGAAGGTGGGTCTACATTTGTGTAAGAGTCCCCACAATCCTCCATTACAATATCAAGGGGAAATTTAACATACATTTCTAGCCCTTGGGCTTCAAACCCGGTCATGTAACTAGTGGGCAGGCTCGGCTGCTTCATTCTTTTTGTCTTCAAAATCCTCCCTATCAGGGAAGGAAACTCCCCCTTCCATTTCAACCTCTCTCTCTCTTGGATTGCTCATGCTCCTTCTTTATCAACCTCTCCATCTTCTTCTTTTTGCTGCACTTCTTCCTTGACAACTCTCTCATCCTCCTCCTCTAAAGTTGGCTCACTCCTTTCTTCTTGTTGTTCTTCATCTTTGCCTCCTCCTTTCTTTCTTCTTCCTCCTCCTTACGGTCTCCTTCTTCATGTTTGCTCCTTACATTTCCATTTGCTACAGGGTCTTCAGCTTCAAAGAATACCTCCAGCCCTCATTTTTGCCTAATTAGTTTCCTTGAAGACCACATCGTGTTGGAGGGGGTCTCTAATTATGCTAGTGGTGTTTCCAGTGGCTTACTCCCTGCATGCAAATGGAGAGCGGTTTGTTGATTTGCGACTTCGGCATCAACCCTTATTGGTGTAGCAATTCCTTCCGCCACTCCTGCTGTAGTGGCATCTGCATTGGTGCTACCTTTGGCGATGGCTCCTCCAACATCAACTAAACATGTGTGAGGACCCAGTTGGCACCAACTCTTGTTGTTGCATTCTCGGGGAGATCACTGGCGAAAATCATAGAAACAACGTGCGATAAAAAATAGGGTCCAATATATTCATTGTAGGTAAATTTTGCAAAAAACGTACATATAATATAGGGGGTTTTAAAATAGTGAAACATGTTTACATGTAAAATACCATGACATATAATGGCCTCTTTTATCTAGTCAGTACATGTAAAATAGCGTGGAAACAATTACTAGGGGTAGCATGTGTAGGGTAGGGTCTGTGCTAATGGATGAAAAGAGGTAATTTTTTGTAGAAAAAGCTTGGATGGATGACTTCCAAAATGCCATGCTTTGGTTTGTCGGTGGTGATATATAAACGTGTGTTGGAAAAAATGGGATGTAAGAAACAAAATACGGTGTAAGAAAAAAATGGACAATAATTGGGCTCCGAGAAAAAAAAATTGGGGTAAAGTCAAAAAATTTGGTTACTTGGGGTATAAGGAAAAAAATTGCAGCATAAGTAAAATAGGGTATTTTTAATAATTCCCCCAAAATTTTATAATTACTGATAGGGTGTATTAAAATACAAGCATTTACCTTTATTTTTAAAAATACCATACCTTAAAATATTTTCTACAAGGTAAATAGCCCCCCGATAAATAGGTCCTGAGCGCACGTGTATGCATCAATTAAAGAGTGAGTGATCTCCCCGAGGTTCCATTCCCGGGTACGCAGCTCCCGTATTATATGCAGGGGGCATTGGATTAAAAATGGCTTAAAGGACGGCTTTTATAAAAATTATATCAAATTATACAAAATTAAAAGAACCAAAAAGTTGGGTGAAGACCAAATTAAATAAAATGAGATGTAGAAAAAGTTGGGTTGCATATTAATTAATTTATTAAAAACTCCACAACATATATAAAGAATTGAAACACCTATTTCTTAACCTATGCCTATGCATAATTTTAAAAGATCCTCACAGTAGTTGCCTCCAATTAAAATTAAAAGTCATTGGCAATGTTTTATTTATAATAAACAAATCTTAATTTTTTATTAAAAAGCCCAAAAAGTTGGGTAGTTTGGCCTATGGTACATGTATTAAAAAACTCATATAATTAGGTTTTTAATGCAATTTTATGCTTCAAGGAATATTCATTTCTTATATATAACTACATTTTTGGATTCCTTGTTAGAAGGGCTACAAGAGTTTCCTGCATGAAAACAAATTATATCACTTGAGATTGGACTAAAATGCATTATAAGTGATTATAATCAGGGCCATATAATACGGAAGTTGCGTACCCGGGGCTACATTACCTAAGAATATTGTAGCGCCTTTGGCTGCTGCCACGTCTCCAATGACAACATCTTATGGTCAGGAGTCTCTAAGCCTTGATCCCTCAACCGTCTTTATTGAGCCAACACCACGGGGAGGTCACTCCCTCTTTAATTAATGCATACACGTGCGCTCAGGACCTATTTATCGGGGGGCTATTTACCTTGCAGAAAAGATTATAAGGTATGGTATTTTTCAAAATAAAGGTAAATGCTTGTATTTTAATACACCCTATTAGTAATTATAAAATTTTGGGAGAATCGTTTTAAAATACCCTATTTTACTTATACTGCATTTTTTTCCTTCCCGGCACATGGGTAGAGACCATTAACTGCACATTGGAACCGTTGGTTCAGTAACGTTCAAGCAAGCCAGCCTGCGAAGTCATCCATCCAAGCATTTTCAATAGAAAATCTCCTCTTTTCATCCACTAGCACAGACCCTACCCTAGACCCGCTACCCCTAGTAATTGTTTCCACGCTATTTTACGTGTACTGACTCGATAAAAGAGGTCATTATATGTGATGGTATTTTACATGTAAACATGTTTCACTATTTTAAAACCCCCTATATTATATGTACGTTTTTTGCAAAATTTACCTACAATGAATATATTAGACCCTATTTTTTATCGCACGTTGTTTCTACGATTTTCGCCAGTGACCTCCCCGTGGCCAACACTTTGTACGCATGGCCTTTGTTTGCTATGTGTCAGTACTCGCCTATACTTTAATGTTGTCTAGATCTTCTTCGGAGGACCCAACATGTCCTTTTGTATGGGTTAGCATCCTTTGCTAACCCTAGTGTTGATGCAAATCTTGGACCAATGGTTGTTTTATTTGTGATGTCTATTCCTATGATCTCTCCTAGGGTTTGAACAATGGCATACACCTAATCATGATGCTCATAAGACAAATTCCTAAGTGAAACCCAAGTAGGAAAGGCTAGATTCGGCCATGAGTCCAAGGCCTCACCTTCCAACTCAAATGGGGGCATGAATCATCTTAAGGATTACCTTGCACAAACAATGAGCACCAAACAAGTTTAAAAATGGCATCCTTGTTTATGTAGAGGCTTTGTCTTCAAGTATGTTTTATTTCAAAATTAATGCACCTATTTTATGACATATGCGATTTTTGGAAAAAAGAAAAACATTCTCCAAAATTGACTTAGGACATGCAAAAGTCACATGCCAATCCACACATACTCCCAATATCTACATACCTATCTACTTGTTGACTAACTTACAGACCTCCCTAGACATCTCCCTACCTACTTACACCTAGCCTATGATCCTGGAACCTTGACCCCTTGATACTTGAACCCTGGAGCATAGGACCCTCAACTCTTCACCTTGGATCTTGACCCTGGGACCCTATGCACCTAGGACCCCTATCCTTGCCCCTAGACCTAGCCATCTCCCCTAGCAGCCTAAGCCCTTACCCCTTCCCCAAAGGCCCGCCTCGGCCCTTGCATGCCGCCAACCAAGCCCAACGCAACCTCCACCCACCCCACCCCGTTGACCAGTAGGGGCATTGCCCCTGCTCTAAGGGTTGACATGTGGGGCTGCCCACCTCCCCAACCTTCCTTTTTCATTTTTCAAAATTTTGATAAGTGTTCATGTGGGCTTGCTCATGTTTGGGCAATTTTATTTCTGTGGAGTAGGTTTCAATGGTCAAATTTCTTCTATTTTCACGGGCATGTGAAGGAGGTGTTTATACAACCTTGGGCAATGTAATTTTTTACGCATTTTTTGAACTATGTTTGGACAAAATTAAACATGAGTACAATAGTTTGCAGGTCTAGCTTCTACGTTGTGTGTGGAAATAGCTTGCCTTCACAAATAAGTGTCCTATCTACCCATGCAAATTGCCTTGGGTCAAAATTAGATTAGAAAAGTAATCCTCTTCAAGTGGTTTGGTATTAGCAAATTTTAAAATACATACATACATACATTCCATTTAGTCTAATCCTGATCATTGGGATGTGTTTTTCTTTGATAAAAAATGATTTGTTCCTGCCAAAATTGATGCCTTGTACAATGATGATAAAGGACAAAATTTAGTGTATAGCCAAAAATAAATAATGAAATTAAAGCTAACAGTTTTGGATGCCAATTATTCAAATGGGATACTAATGACAATAATAATTATACCATTTGAAATAATTTTGCCAATTTTTGGATATACTAAGGTCATCATAATATTTATACTAAAAGCTAATTTTAGCAAAAAAACCTTGCAATTACATATTGCACTTTACTTGTGCATTTAGTTTGATTATAAAATATATTTTTATTCTAAATTTCTTTTAAATTCTTGCCCATTTACGAATTTTCATAAATATTTCATATTGATGCTCAAATATTTGCATTTGCTCAAACGTGGATGACATTGTAACAAATTTCTCTTCCTAATGTTTATATGTGATGCAACATGCATGCATTTCCAAAAGCCTGAATGAAACAAGATTTGTAGATGCTGAAGAAAAATAATTATAGGAAGGGGTGGTGACTAAAGGCATCTAGGATAGAAAAGAAATTTAAATTTTCAGAAACTGCATTGTGTTTTTAAGCATAAATTGACATTTAAGTATATTTGGACAAACCATTTGTTCAAAAATAACAAGGGATGTGCACTTGTAGGGACAAAACCATCAAACGACAACAACAAAAGCAATAACACAACAACCACAACTTCAAATGTTTGTATTCCATGTTCGCCAACCACCATATTTGTGTAGTTTTGCGATCTAGTGTGCGTCGTGTTGGTGGTTGGAATTGTCCAAAATTCATTCATAAATCCAAATATACTTAAATCCTAGTTCATAGTAACCACGTAGGCATGGTCCTTAAGAATGTGAACAAAAAAGGCATTGAGATTCATAAATTGGATAAAGGAGCAGGGGTATGGTTTAGAAAGAAGACAAATTGATTGACCACCACCAACCAATTGTTGTTGGCCATCCTCCCAAGCAAGACCTCAATCCTTCAAAGCAATTTTCACAACCTGCCATCACCTTAATTAAGCCTATAGTATTGCTGTAATTTATCAAAAAAACAAATCTCTCATCATGCATGAACCGGTGGTGAATTTGGGTTGTGGGATGAAATTGATTTTTTTATTAACCAAGATGTATGTTTGAAGGTATCAACCACAGGGGCATGAACCAAAAACAATGAGGTGAGTTGAATTTTGAAGGGCTTGTGGCCTCCAAATCCTTGTTGAGGTCATTGTCTAGGTCTATGGGTTCCTTTCGCTTTAGACGGTGTATCCCACTGCTAACTAATGAACACAAATCTTAAAACTTAGGAGGATGTCTTGAGTTCTTCTTTTCCCTTTTCTTCTAGGAGATCTCTTTATGAATGTAATAGGTTGGAGTTGAGGTTATGGTTTCTTCCAGGTGTATTATGAACCCTTTTGAGTTCAAAGAGTTCAAAAAACACTCTAATTTGTATTTACAATTTCATTTACTTTTAAACTCCAATCTCTTCAAATTTATAATATGTAATTCTTATGAGATTCATAGAACCTTTTTTGAGCTTCTTAGAAATCTTATTAGTTTAGATGCTCAAGCCTTTCAAGAATATATTATCCTAAGACCCTAATGTCAATATTATGGGACTTTAAAGTGAAAAAAAACTTTCTCAAACTTGTATGGAATTTTATGAGGTGAAATCCTAAGTTAAATATGAAGTGAGGGAAGATTTGACCCACTTGATGGCTTCACGTGATCAACCTTTGAGTGTCTTTCAAACAAGGCTCCCGCTTATGTTGATTAAATTTTATGTATCATTCCTCCAGTACACATCATTATTATTGAAGCACAATAAAACTATAGATCACATTGCATAAGTAAATATACATACATAAAGGCATATGAACAATGCTTAAATGAAATGGTCACCTTCACCCCTTGTCTTGTCCTTTATTGCATTTTTCCTCCTTGGTTCAGACAATACATATGGGATATCTCAGCTTCCACTTCCCGCAAACCATATGAATTTATTCAAACCTTATTCGCTCTTGTACCTCTAACACTCACAATCCTATGAATACGAGCAACCTAATGCTCTATCTTCAACTCAATCTAATTTTCTAATTTCAACACTCCCACTTTGTGAATACTCAAGGAATTGCAATTTCATTTCATTTGATATTGATTGTTGCTTCTTGGTTGCAAGGGTCATGTTTTCAAACGACATAGCTTTACATAATTTCAAAGAATTACCTAAATATGTTACATTGGTCTTTTCTTCACCATGTTGGGGTTCTATGTGATTCTTCCACCAACTTTCAAACATCCGGCACATCCTTGTGAGGTATCTCCATTCCTATGAAGGTTACTACTTTCATCAACACCTAAACTTGGTTGCATTCCCTCATAAAAATTTGTGTTGGGACAGAGGTGCTGAAGAACACCCTCTACTTAATGGTCCTCCTTTTGGTGCTTAAATGCAACTAGGTTACTCCCACTTCCTCCTCACACTCCTCAATATCTTTACCAAGTACAAACAAAGGTGACTGGAAAGATTCGTCCACCCTAACCTCCATGGGAGCTTCATTTCTCCCACTTGGATGCATTTTCAAATCACTTCCAATACTTGTACTATCCTCCATGAACACAACAACTCTTATGTGCTATCTTCAATGGCTTAGTTGCTTGCATTCCCCCATTATTGGGAAACTCAGGCCTATGTTGCCTATGTTATTACCTTATCTTGAAATCGTACCAAGTCATGGCTTGTTTCATAAAGGGTGGGGGATGAAATTCCTAACTCTAACAACGAGGAGTGGTATCCTCTTCCACGTATACTTTGAACTCTTTTGGATTCAAAGAACACCTTTACATAACCATGATAAGATTCCATGTTTCATATTCTAAGTGTGTAGAATTCATGAATTATAGTTCAAAGAAATTTCTTAGAAATCCAAGGGGTTAGATGTTTGAGTAGTGCAAGATTGTGTTCCCCTAAAATCCTAATGTCATGGTTAAATGTATTAGAGTAAAATAGACTTGAATTTCTCTAGTATAAAGTTTTCGCATAAATATGGGATTAAGTAGGTCCATCATTTCTATAGGCTAAATCCAAAAATCTAACTATCCTAACGTTAATTCCAAAATTCATTTGGTCATTATCTCTCAAATTTGCCTTATAATTCACCGATCATAATGAAAGGCATGTCCCCTCATTATTTAACAAAATACCTTTGTTGTAGTTCTTCCCATCGTGATGCGAAATCTTAGCTCATTTCACGTGTGAGGGGATGGACAATATGACCCACTTGGCGGCCTCTTGTAATTTTCTTGTCACCTTCGAGTCATCTTTCCAATCGATGGCCTTTTTTTGAGTTGATTTAATTTTTTGTAAATTGAATTTGTTTCTTGAATCTTCATGGTTTTGAATCTCAAGTCTTCATGTGACCTCCTCCTTTTATATATGGGTCCAGTAATCTTCCAAGTCTTTATGTTTTAACACCTTTGATGAAATTCTTTAAATATTTATGCCAAATGTTTTGGTCGATCTCCAAGTCTTGAAACTTTGATCAACTCCAAGTCTTGAAGCTTTGGAAAATCTCTAGGTCTTGAAGCCAAAAAATTTGTAAGTCTTGAAGCCTTGGAAAAATCTTTCAATCTAAGAGCTATGAATTTTTTTGAAGTCTTGAAGCCGGAAAATCTCTAAATCTTAAAGCGGCAACTCGTCTAGTGAAAACTCTAAGTCTCTTGGTCTTTAAGGGTTTCCAAGTCTTCAAGGGTCTTCGGAAATGCGTTCTTGACAGTCTTGAAGGGTCTTTATAAATACGCTCTCGATAGTCTTCAAGGGTCTTCACAAATGCACTCCTTATAGTCTTCGCAACACTCATGTTCGATGTTCGATGTTGAATGATGTGCTTTAGGTGCTCGATGTGGTTCCTTTCTAGTCTTCAAAATCTACAAATTATTGAGATCTGGTGGTTACTCTTCCTTCCCCTATTACTAAATGTTCAAATTGCCTACTTTAAACCGTGTGTGTTATTAATAATTGATTTCATCCCTATAAATTTATTTTAGGAATTAGCTTATCGAAATTCCCATGTGCATATGAGGTATATGGAACTCATTTTATATGCACTCATAGATGTGATTTTTATACCATGAACTTCTATTCATTGTATTCATCCCAAAAATGGTTAAGGTAATTATGTTCATCCAAGGAATGTCATCTAAAGAGTTAGTTTCTCATCTACTTAACCAAATTCATAGTCCATTATAAATGGATCAATAAAGCTTCCAAGCTCCCTAAGTTCCTTACTGTTTGAGTTCCCACCGCCTACAATCTCAAGTTGTCGTTGCCGTTCCCAAGCCTTGTTCCTAGTTCTTGAGTGTCCAGTATCGTTTCAAACATCGTTCCTAGTTCTTGAGCCTTCGATGGCGTTACCATGAGGGGAATTGTGTCTTCCTCCCCTGGCCTCTCATTGTGGTGGTTCTCCTCATCTTTACTCCAACTTTTGCAATCCCTCTTCCATTTTGTTACTTGGGTTGAGCATCTATAGTGGGGCCACTTAAGAAAATCCTGGAACTTGTGAAAGGAAGGTAATCCATTATAGAGATGATTATGGGGCCTCTTGGGTAGGTCACTCTATACGGATTTTTGTGCACCACGTGCAGTTGAGGGGTATTTGTGTCAAGGCTATTTACCTCCATGATATAAATTAATAGATTCCTATAATTACTTAATTCTCTAAAATGACCTATTTTATTCCACCCTATCATTAGTTATATTTTCAATTTCATTTCATTTTGATAGTCTATATTCCTTATAATTAAGAAGTATAATTCAAAAGTCTACTACACATTGGAAAAGTGGCACAAAAGAACATGGCAACAAAAAGGCAAGAATCATACATACCATTACAAAAACCATACAAGTTCAACACTTCAAACAGACACAACATAAACCTACAATAACATGAAGCAAAATCATTCCTAGAGTATAACATAAATGGAATTCGCAACAAGAAAATTGAAAACAATCAAAAAACTACTTACAAAATTACATATTTAGATTTTAGATGTTTACATGTTTAATATTACATTAACATCATGCATCACAAAAGGAGGCTTAGGGTGGAAGTACAACAAGAGTGAACATGTATTCTTAAACAACACCCACTCCATGGCAATTTAGCTACAAGCCATACCGCGTTGTCACCCTATATATTGCGTTTGATAACAAACTTGGATAATTGCTCTACATTATTCCTATCTTGGGTGTATACCACATTTGTAAAATTGTCACTCAAAGTTTCAATGGATATGATGCAATCTACGTCAATTCATTTGCTATTTGTCTATTCGAGAGCATGTTGTTGCATGCATGTCTAAGATCTTTGCTTCCTTGACTCTGCTTTCCGCTCTCTGCTTCCCTTATTTTGTAAACCCTAGTAAACAAAAAATCAAAAACCACGAGTCTCAACAAAGTGGAACTGACACCCTAGTGTTGGCAAACGGGAGTGTGGGAGTGAAGGATGAAGAAGATGATGAGTAACAAATGTTGAGTAGTTCCATCCCTTTTGGGCATATGATGCTGTAATTTTCATCCAAATATCATAAAGCATGCGTGGAAAACTTGTGGGAGCCCGAAAATCCACGGAAGTACGGATTGGCTTCCGAACCGGATTAATACCCGGATAATACCCTGGGATTGTTGTTAAAGTAGGGTTCCCAAGGGTAGGTTAGTTGTTTTAGGAAATAAGGTTCTAAGCAACCGCCTTACGCGCTAAAACGGTTAAAACGGATACTTTGACCCGACCGGAAATTAGCCTGGGAAGACCGTTTGGGAACGGTCCGGTCCGGAGCGTCCAGACCGTTAAAACGGTTACCACCTGACCTTAGGTGGAGGAGCATCCGAAATCAATGGGCCAGCAGGCCAGACAGGTGTCCGGAATCAGTGGGCCAGCAGGCCAATCCAAGGCAAGGACGGCTTCGAAAAAAACATCGCACCACTTGATTTAGAGTTAGGCGTGCAGCTATAGGTAGATCAGAATTAGGAAAGGCAGGAATAGGCAGATTTTGACTTTGGCAAACTTGTAATTCAAAATTCTGTCAGCGCAAAAAGCGGATCGAGATCCGGAAATTCCGCGAAGGGTGAAGTTCCGGATTTCTCACAGTTAGGGATTTTCTAAGGGCGGCCAACTGCGCCGCCACCTTCAGTTAGGGATTACAGTCTCTACTTAAGGCTGAATAAGGAGCTGGAGAAGAGTTCCCTTCTCCATTGTTGTATTTTGTCACTCCCCACTCAATAAAACTCTAGTTCTCAATCTATTCTGACTTGTTTTGTGCACGGACTGTTAGGAGAATGCTGCAGATCTCGAGGGAATGAATGAGTAGGAAGTACAGATAGAACAAAGGAGAGGAAACCCGGATCAGATCCAACTGCAGTACTACGGATCCTTTCTGAGTGTAGTGGGAAGGAAACCTCATTATTCCGGATGTCTGGGTAACGCCCATGTGAGATAGCCATTGTTAGGACTGGGTAAGATCAGGGAGGTGCCGGACTTACGCCATCCGACCTTCTGAAGAGGTCTCACTGTCCTTGGGCGGGACAATCCGGAAAGTGGTACGGATCGCCCAGTTATCTCAGACTTAGTAGAGCCTAAGTTCGCTGTAGCCGGATCGGTCTGTCGGAAGGAGGAGAAAAACCGGAACGGTTAGGATTCCGGTCCGGAGGATCTCTCCGGCGTGTAGTGGGAAGGAAACCTCATTATTCCAGATGCCTGGGTAACGTCCATGTGAGATAGCCGTCGTTAGGACTGGGTAAGATCAGGGAGGTGCCGAACTTACGCCATCCGATCTTCTGAAGAGGTCTCACTACCCTTGGGCGGGGCAATCCGGAAAGTGGCACGGATCGCCCAGTTATCCCGGATTGACAGATCTCCGGACGAATCTTGACCTTTCTGTCGTTGTAGTTCCGGCGCACCATCCGGATCCTCTGTGTGACCTACCAGGAAAGATTAGGCCGATCCGGACCGGTTGTGAGAGAATCCGGATTCTGGCCATACAGGGACGTCTTCACCGGATGAACCAAATCATCATTGGAGGTAGGATGTAGGTAGGTAGTTATTGAGGAAAGGGGCATGTAGGAGTAAGACTTAAGTGTAGAGGTTCAATCCGGAAGGCAAGTCCCGGGATAAGGACTTCCAAAGGACCATCCGGATCCGGAAAGCCGATCCGGCCGGTGGTCGAATCATCAAGCAGGGAAAGAGGGTCCTTGACATCCTGCACTTCACAGAATCCCTGGACGATACTCGGATCATCCGGACAGACCGGATTAGGCACTGAAAAGCGCCTATCCGGAACTTTTGGTGTCCGTGTGCTCCCACAAAACTCAATCTACTTGACATAAAGCCTAAGGTCCATATCTTGCACCCTGATATTATAATTAATAGTTATATCTTGCACGGTTGCACCCCAATATTATTAATGCAACTTTTTTGAATGGTCCACATTTAAAGTCTATCTACCTTGCTTTTAATGGGATTATATCATTATACACTTTTTACAGTCCCTAAATTATGTAGAAGTCTTTTATAAATTTTATGTCAAATGATTTTAATCCTCCCTATATTAGGCCGCACATTGCTTTTTAAAACACACTAAGTGACCTACTTGGGTGGGGTCTATTATCATCAAATGACATTGGCTTGTTTGTTCTAATGGTGGTGGTGGAGAATATAGATTTGATTCCTCCTTAAGAGATTGATTTTGAAACACATTTTTGGGGCAATTCTACCAATTTTGAAATAAAACATTACAACCCTTGAGCCCTTTAGCTCTCATTTATGGTGCATGTGATGTGGACCTCAAAAGTTATGCCACAAATTTTGTAGTTAGTAACTTATGTTTTACCATGATTTTATTTATTCTCAACTTGATTATCTATTTTGACTATGCATAGCATAATACTATCATTACATTTGTCATTCCTTGCGATGGTTGAGCAATTCCTTTGTAAAACCATGCCGCATGCTCAAAACAATAGAATATGAATGCCCACATCATCCGTATCATGAAGTGTTTGGTTAATGGGATGGTCACATAGTAGAATGAGAAGTACATTGAACATTTATTCTATTGTGGCTCATAATTTTCTATCTTGTCCCATGATAAATATGTAACAATCAAAGTGTGACAACTAAAGAGGGTACATATGCTTGGCATATGACATTTGTTGGCACATGTTACGTGGATATTACCTCCATAGTAACCATGACATTATTATGAAAATAAATCAAATGTTTAATATAGTGAGGAGAAATGGTAGGTAATTTTTTAAGTTCATTTCAAACATTTTAAATCAAACATTTTGTGTTTATCTCATTATTATCTATAGGTATGTATTGCAACAAATCATAACAACATTTGGTTTGAGGTTTGAGTAGCATGTTCAAAAACATTAATCTTATTTAGGTAACTCATAAAACATTTTTAATTTTGGGGGCATTCCATAATAAATGAAAACCTTGGGGCAACCTTGAAAAAAATATAGACATTCAAACCCATTAATATAGACCCATGGTCATGCTCATGTCCTAGCTTTGCTCCATCTAAGCTTAGTAATTGTTGCAAATATTTTAATAGGGAGAAATTATGCTAATTTTCATAGTTAAATATTAATGGTGTGACAACTTGAAGCATGAATAGGATGTGAACACCTGTATTTCAACAACAATAGACGATCATAAATTTTTAAACATTTTTACAACTTGTGGAATGTAGAATTCTTTCTTGTTGGGTATGACTTTGCCAAATATAAAACTCTATGGTAACAAATTTGAACATAAACGATGGCATTTCATGGAATCCATTTGTGAATCCAAACAACTTCGATGTGCAAGTGACCAATCAAACCTAGAGTATGATGCCATACATAATTGCGACCATGTGATTTACAACTTTGATATGGTAGCTTAGACACAAAGCTATTAGCTATTTGATAAGCTGAATATACCTATATGTGACTTTCTTAAAAACTAGGATGAATGAAGATCCTCTTCCATCAAAAGATGCTTCCTTTTAAAGCTTGATATTCTAACCAAATTTTATGAAAACAAAGCAACTAAGGTGCCAATTATATCACGTTGGATTAACCTTTGGTATTGGACTAAGTAGTGGCCACAAGACTCAAAATGTTTGGATTACAACTCAATTTCTTACATAACTCTTAACCCTTAAGAGACAAAGTGGCGTCTTAGGGATGCGTAGACCAATTATGGTCATTTGTTGGTTACTAAAAGGAATTTTGACCATTTCATGTTACGCAGGGGGAAAGAATCTTGCATATTGATGAAAGGGGATCAATAAATAACATTGCGAAGGACCCTATGACGATTTGAAGTGGTGGAGAGTCATCAAAGACAACAATTTCCTCGACATCCTTCATGCTCAAGCATGTCCGGGCTTCAAATGTCATCAATGTTGCAAGTTTTTCTGTGTCTGCTCCTTTGACTACGAGAAGAAAACTTGTTCTGTCCTCTTCCTTATCCACCATCTGAAGGTGGGGACTTCATCTTAATTCGTTTAAACAACAGGGGCCCAAGCAGGGAAAAGTGAAAGAAGAACAGTGATCTGAGTAGTGTTGAAATGGACAACACATTGTTGTTGTTCACTTTTCCCTACTTCAATGCGAAATCAATCCTCCAAAAAATGGGGAGAATTGTTTGCCCTACATTGAAGATATTTTTAAAGAACTTGGATGACAAAAAAATTGTAATTATGAACCACTTCCTCATCACTTTCCAAAATTGCAGAAAATGTCAGATTGAAGGACAATGGCATAATAGGTGCCATATGTGAGACATACTGGTGGGTTTGATCCATGGTGCACTACATTTTATATTAGCCTACACATTTATGTTGTTTTTCATATGGTCCGACAACGGCAAAATGAAAAGAAGTGTGTTTTGGGACGGAAGGAAGAGGGTGACCACATCAGGAGAATTGGGAGGAGGAGGCGACCAATGGAGGCGGAGGGCGACGGGATCTCTAGGTTGGAGGAGGGCGACGGGATCTCTAGGTTGGAGGAGGGCGACGGGATCTCTAGGTTGGAGGAGGGCGACCACATTTCGAGTTCGGGGGAGGGTGATCAGATTGGAGGAGGGCAACCACTGGAGGAGGGTGACCACATGGGGAGGAAGGCGACCAATGGAGGAGCAATGCGAACCTCGACCGTATTGATGAGGCCTGGTTGATTGGAACATTGCTTGAGGGGGTTAAGATTTGCAGGTACGTCAAAAGGAAAACTTTGCATATCTTCTACACCTTTGAATGAACGATCTCTAGTTCCGAAGTTATTGTTAGAGGAATCCCGTAAGTTCTGAAACCTTTCTTTTGAAGTTTACATAACATTTGAAGTTGTGTGTGAGATTGTAGTGAGGGTGCCCTTATAGGGTTTTGCATTTTGAAAGTTTCCTGCTACTACAATTCAAGAACTTCAGGAACTTTCATTTTGTCTGCTTGTACCAATTTTCGCGTTCTGATTAAGTGACTCGGTGTAAGTATACTGTAGCTCCAGCTCCCTGATTTGAAGGACGTGTAAGGTTTACATTCGATGTTCTTGACGATCCTCCAAGTTTCATGCTAGATTCTGTCAATTTGCTGCAAGTTTCTGCAAATCCTCTAAGTTATAACCTGAAGGATTTCATGTTCTTGAGAGGATGTTCAATACTCTTCTGACTTTCAGCTCGTTTATCTTCAGGTAATAAGGGTTAGAAGAATGCTGGTTTTGACAAGCATCGGTGAAAAGTAGGATCCACGTGCTGGTGATGATCACATACTCGAATAACCAGATTCGTAAGTACGTGCCTATGTCTACAATCCAACTCATTCGGAGTCCATGTATATTTGAAGTAGCACAAGGGCTTCCAAAAGGCAAGGTATGTGGGTGTTATTTGGTTTGTTTTTAGGGTCCTCTAACTTCCAACGATTAGATGCACACAACAAAACTAGTGTTGCATTAGCAAATCTATGATGAAACATCTGCAAATACCGGATTGAAAATCAGACGTTCCATGGGTTAGTTATGGTTATTGGAAGTACACATTTGTTGATTTCTTAACTGGGTACATAGATCCTCCCAAGTGTGTTCACTATTGAGTGTAGAGTAGTCATTAATATTTGAACATGTAGTCCAATCTCTTTAAAAATGTATCTTTATGTTTGCTCTTTCATCCTCACCAAACCACATACCACTGAAATCTAGGGGTTCAATTAAGAAAATCAGCCACTTCAGACCCATCTACCTTAAATGGCATCATGCTGGAAAGTACTTACGCATTTTAGAAAGGCTCAGTTCACATGGTGTTGTCAAATCTTTGATCCTAATAGGGTAGGGCCCCTTGCTCAAATTTTGTGCTTATGGGGTAAGAAATTATGGTTCATATGGAATGCAACGATCATTGAAGTTGACGTTCGTTGAAGGTGTCCTAATGTTCAGATGCAAAGCCAAATTAATTTGCTTGCTCTTCTGGTTTGGGGAAGACCAAACTTAGCATATGTCTGCGGTTTCACATTGTCGTCATTTTCAAATGTTTGAATATCTCGTCAAATTTTCATTCCAAGACCCTAGTAGGGTTTGTAATTGACATGTTTTTGCATATACATTATTGACCACATGTGTTCATGTTTGTAAGGGGGAGGACGTCAAACTTCCAGAGAGCATCCACGGAAGCCACCTAGGTATAACCTTCTTCCAATTCTAAGTCCTCTCTTGCAATGATATGGCGGAGGGTGTTGGGTGTAACTACACCGAAGACGGGAAGGATCTTGCAGTGAATTTCTGTGGGGACCCTGTGATTGTGAAGAAATTTGTCATTTACCTGTCCGATTCTGATGATGTTCTTTTATACGGTCCTCATTTGCCTAGTCCATGGGCGCATCACTCTAAGGCATTCTGGAAGAACCTGCCAACCTTTAACAAGTAACAAGCCCCTGTATCCATTGCCACCCACGAAGACATGAAGGAACTTGCAATGAATTTTTGTGGGGATTCTGTGATTGTGAAGAAATCTGTCATTTACCTGTCTGATTCCGATGATGATCTGCCATATGGTCCTCATTTGCCTAGTCCATGGTGCATCACTCTGAGGCATTATGGAAGAACATGCCAACCTTTAACAAGCAACAATCCCCTGTACCAATTGCCACCCACGAAGAGGATGCGACTGCAAACCAGTGGGAGAGGGAGTGGCCGACACTCACCAAATTCACGGTGCCAATGCCAGTTGGATCAGATGTAGATGTAGATGTAGATGTTGTAGTCGAGGAGATTTCCCTGGATGAGACGGATGAGGAGTCTTCTATTTGTGCTACAACTTAATTTCTTTCATGCTTCAGATTTAATATGGGAACATTATCCATGTTTGTTGTCTGGATGTGCAATATTATAACAATTTAGTTTTTGTGGCTTGTTCAATCATTGTTCAAAGGACTCAAGGTGGTTGTGTTCCAAAGCTGCCATACATGGCCAGCCAATTTACCTTCCTTATTGTATAGTTTGAGGACGTGCAAAACTTTCAGCCATCCATCTCGAGGGTTCTCTGCCACCATTTTTAGGTGTTCTGTTTGTCTTTTTTGTGATAATTATTTATTTATTTATGGGCATTATGCTATAATTGAAATGGTTGCATTGCCTTTGCTTATGATGTTGTATAATAACCTCTCCCCGTTCTACACGTCGCCAACAACACTTTGGAGCGTTGACTCATAATTCTAGAATGGCGAATCGACAAAGTAATTGCCTCCATTACCGTGAACAAGAAGTGCAAGTTGCATTCCATCGCGCTGAGAGGTAGGCAGCCGTTGCTGCCACTCAACACCGGTATGGTTAGATTGTAGGTTCTTATGGTTTTGTGTTCTCAATGATGTTTTCCTCAAAAAATTTCTCCCACAACTACTATGGCAGCCCCTAGAAGATTTATTGCCATCTCTTCTATTTTGGCGGACTAATTCTACAGATTGGAAACTCTTGGTTGAAAAGACTGGCATGGATAGCTTTCAAGGTAGCCACGTCTGATGTGTTTGATGGCCTCCATGCACTAGGATATGTTGGTCGTGGGTTTTAAGTGGTTGAATTTCCCCTCACCTTTGATATTTGGAGTAGGTCTCTAGCGTGTCTAGAAGCCTTAATTAAAGGTGGTGACATCGTTGAGGTCGATTTGCACGCACTTTTGCTCTCGAAGTTACATAGAGAATGCAATTTATACATATATAAATTATTTAGAAAATAAATAGGGTTGTGTGAGAGCAATCCTAGCAATTGTAAGTGTGAGCTTCAATGTGCGATGCCCTCAGGGAGGTCACCTTGCAAAAAGTAGTAAACCATGTGAGTTAAACTATAGGGTTCATTTTATTCATTGGAGGAAAATTTTATATAAGACTTGGATCTACCATAGCCTTCAACTAATGCTTGAAACGTCATTATATGTAAAATAGGGTATTGGAAAAACCCTCATTTTTTTAAAGTAGTAGATATAAATTACTATGAATAAAATCATGGGAGATTTTTTTAAAATATTAGGATAAGTATAATCCCTAGTCCTTCTAGTAGATGGATGAAAAATAATACATTTTTAGTAGAATATAGTGATGAAATCATCACTAAAAGCATATCACGAGCGCAGGAGGGAAAATTTTGCCCATGAGCTGGAATTATTGGTCCATTTTCAAATCGGTTTAGGGTTTCGGTTTTGAGCCTAGGAGTGGTGGTGCCACTTGCTCCTATTTTTCACTTTCTCTCTATGCAAGTTTCAGAGTACTCTACAAGGTTTGTGTCTACGCTTGTTGCTCGCACTTGTGTTTAGGGTGTGCCTTTTTTGTAAGGATTTGCTTGGTGATGTGGAGTTGGGTGGAAGCACGGTAAAGTGGACAGCTCTTGATCCTTGCTCAGGTTTAAGTGAAAGTGATCCAAAACTATATACTTACTTTGAATTTTATGAAATAGAAATTCATAAACATTTAGAAAACATATGAATCTACAAAGCCAAGCAATTTATGTTCACAAAAAACAATTTCAAACAACGTATATGTATTTTAGAAGACGGTGCAAGTGGTGGTGCAAGTGGGTGTCATTGAAAAGATAATTGTCAAAAACTTGTTTAAAATACGATTACATTACATTAAATTGATGAATTTTAAAAAAAAAATTACAATGACCTCAAGTTTATAATGAATTCAAGGAATATGAAAAGAAATTCCAAGTTCAAAATATTTAAGGTCATGAAATTTACGTTCAAAACTATATTTAGTCAATTGCTTTTACGCGTCACTTTTGATGATAGGTTTTGAAGATTTCATATTGATATTCTATATTTGAGTACGTAACTTAACAATAGAGGTCATCATGAAAAATAATCTATTTTAAACAACATTTTGCTACTACTTATAGACGTTTGACCAAGAAAATCATGGCTTTCATATACCGGAGCACTTTTTTGGTCCACTTTACTATGCTTGTACCCAGTTGGGATCAATTGTGCGCATCTTCGTCTTGCACCTTCTGACCTTCATTGGACGAAGCGGAGCGGAGTCTACACAAAGCAGAGGAATACCAGAGAATTTGCATCATCGAGGCCGGTCTTGAGCTCTGTAAGCTTGTGCTTTTTTTATGTTGTTTTCTAGTTTGGTTCAAATATGCTCATGTACATTGCATATGTCCACGCCAAACACTAACCCTAAAACCTTTAATGTCCATTTGAGCAAATGCCTAAGTTTTATAAGTATTATAGAATGCCAAGAATTAGGCTACATTTGGACTTAGAATTACCTATAGGGTGTTGGAAATTAAGATCAAGTAGCTTTTTTTCTACTAAAAAGGTCTTTTAAAATCATAATTACTAGGTAAATAGCCCCCAAATAAATACCCGGTTAACGCACATGGTTACAAAATATAAGGGGAAGTGACCTCCCCGAGGCGATGCCATGCACAATATTGTAGCTTATCATGAAAAAAAAAATGACTTACAATCATGTTTTCTAAACGGGACATCTCCAAACATATATATTAAAATCAAGACTTTGCGGACGCACCAAATTTTATGAGCAGTTCAACACGCAAGATAAACAATCATAAAAATAGGCCGATTGATAGTGAAAATTTCTAACCCTTTCAAGTAATAAATTCTTAATTAAGAAGGAAGTATGAACTTACATCCATACATCCACACTCACACATGCATATATTCATATAATATGAAATTGTAATCAAAATCATAAGAAAATAAATTAATACAATAAGGAAGTAACCTTAACCAAGGCAGCTGGATCCTTAGCCACTAAAATGATCGTTTTTTTTGTCTTTGCTCCATTTGAAATAAACCAAGACTCTATGAAAAATTAAATTGATGAAGCGCAACTCCTCCAAAACACGTTTTCTGATTCATATTTAATCAGAAAATATGGCTGCTCAAAGTCCACCCTCTATAATTTCAAGAATTCGCTACTCTAGTAGACATACTTCCATTTATTTGACCATCACTCCTTCATCTTTGATCTTATGAAGGCAAGCCATAATTCTTTGAAAAATCAACTTTAAGACGTTTCTTCCCTTTAAAGGGTTCTTCAAGACTTACCAGAAGTCAGCCGCAATCGTCTCTGAAAGTCAGCGCTGCCGAATCGCCATGAGCAATGAGTTGTATTGGTAAACCCACCATTTCTCCTTCATCGTTACACCTATGATAACATACCCTCATATTTACTCCAGTAGATACACCTCCATTTATTTGACCACCACTCATTCGTCTTTAATATGATGAAAATGAATCTAATTTTTTTGAAAAACCAACTTTAAGACGTTTCTTCCCTCTAAAGGGCTCTTCAAGACTTACCAAAAGTTAGCCGCAATCACCTCTGAAAGTCAGCGTTGCCAAATCGTCACGAGCAATGAGTTGTATTGGTAAACCCACCATTGCTCCTTCATCGTTGCACCTATAATAACATACCCTCATAGTTATTCCAGTAGATACACCTCCATTTATTTGACCACCACTAATTCGTCCTTAATATGATAAAAATGAATATTTTTTTTTTGAAAAACCAACTTTAAAACGTTTCTTCGCTCTAAAGGGCTCTTTAAGACTTACCAGAAATCAGCCGCAATCGCCTCTGAAAGTCAGTGCTATCGAATTTTGAACTTAAGCAAATATAATTATATTTAAGTCATTGCAAATCACTTCCTAGTTTATATTTATAGATCTCATTTTGAAGGGCTAAGTATAAAATAAACCAATGAGATAATCTAATCAAATACATTTTATTATTAAATTGTATAAAACTAAATCGTGAGCTCACAACCGTGTGTTCTATTTTGTTTGATCTGATTTTTTGAAATGCAATGCATGCCCACACTGAATCCTTCATGCAAGTTGGTGAGGCAAAATGCATATGCCTACTCCAGTGAATCGTGTCTATTGCAATGCAATATTAAGCTCCCTTGTATCCTCAGTGTCAAGTGTGTCGGAAACCTTCATTGCAAAGACCCTAGGGGCGAGCATGTACTATGTTTGTAAAGCTTTAGTGAGATGGGTGCATGTGGAAACAACTAGGGAAAATTTTTGGGGGCTTTGTTGAGGAAGCACAAGTGTGACTAATTGCAAGATGAGGACAAGGCCCCCATACAAGAGTGGTGGGATTCAACGACCACCATTACCCTGATTTGCCGTGATTGCAAGCGTAGGCGCATTTAAGCAAAGCAATTTGATGTGCATCTAACTCATTACCTTAAGGATACACAATAATGACGTTCTCTTTATTGTTGTTTTTTATCTTCTTTGCAATGGGAGTACCATTTGTATTTCAGCAAGTAGGTTGCAAGTTTACTCACAAAACCATTCTTACATTCTTGGTTGAATCACGTGTTACACGATGCAAGGGATCAGTTCTCTAACCAAGTGGACCAAAGTGTTGCAAGTAGGCAAATTGAATGCTAGTACTTTATGAAGTGCCCAATCTTTCACCTTTGAGCAAGTGTGATTATGGCAAGCAAATCTAGACTTCGATGGGAGTGCAACCAATATATGTGGCATATGCATTAGGATGCGAGTGGATTGCTAGTGAGACTATTCTCCCTAATGGTTGCAAGTGGGTAGTACCCCGACAAATAGGTGGTCCACTACTGTGTGAAGTGAAGTGGGTTAAGTAAATAGTGGGATGCAAGCAAGTGGTGATCTAGTGAGTGAATTGGATTGGCTACAAGTGAGTGCAAACTCGACAAGTGTTTGGTGAAGTGGTTATGTAAGTGAAGTGGTCACAATGTGTTGAAGTAGGCTATTAGAAATGCAAGTGTTGCGGATGATGTGCTTGTGTCAAGTAGTTCTTCCAGTTTGTCCATTGCCATATAAGTATGATGTTCACAAGGTGGTAAAACAACATGTATATTGTGTTTGTGTAATAATGTATGCTTCACTGCAATGATTGGATGTGGAGTTGGACTTCGACACTAGGTTCCGGGATGCTCACCCCAATTGCAAGGTTGGTTTGAGGGCCTTTGAGAAGTTGAAACCTTTTTTACGGGAGAAGATTGAAGGATCGAAACACATGTGCCTACCGGAAACATGTAGAGATTTCGGAGCTAGTGGGTGTGATGTACAACATGCGGATATTCATGAAGGGCCTCCATGGTAGAGGGTGTGTTTGCAATTGCAACGTGTGCAAGTAACTCCACTTCACAATGTGCAGCTGATTGTACTATTCTTGTAGGGTTGACTAAAATGTGGACTTGGATATTATGTCCCATGCCTAGTGTAGGTAGAGAAACATGTGATGAAGATTCCATAGGCGAAGAGGAAGGCTCAAAATTTCATAATCTTTGTTGCTTGAAGGGGGAATGTGAGCATTGTCGCATTGTGAACATCATCACATGCACTATCCTCCATACCGTGTGTCCTAAACCTTCCCTCCACAATCAATGATGTTAGTGTTGGATTTTACGGAGAATTACACATATCAAGAACCTTGCATAGGTTTAAGTGGAAACGATTCAAAACTATACACTGACTTTAAATTTTGTGAAGGGAAAATCATGTACATTTGAAAAACACATTGATCTACAAGGCCAAGCAATTTATGTTGACAAAAAGTTTTTCAAGAAAACTCTACATATTCTAGAAGATGGTGCAAGTAGTGTGTAGATAGATTTAATGAACACGTAATTGTCTAAAATTTGTTTTAACATGATAAAATTACATCAAATTGATGAATTTCTACAAAATTCTGCAATGGTGCTCTCAAGTGGATAATGAATTCAAGGAATATGAAAAAAATTCCAACTTCAAAATATTTAAGGTCATGAAATCTACATCCAAAACCAAATTTAGCCATTACCTTTTGAGCAATACCTTTAATGATGATTTTTGAAGTTCTCATCTTGATATTCTATATTTGAGTACCTAACACAACAATAGAGAGCCCCATGAACAAAATCCAATTTAAACAAGACTTTGCTAGTACTTTTAGGTGGTTGACCAAAAACATTATGGTTTTAGTACATTGGGGCATTTTTTCCGTATACTTGATTGTGCTTGCTCCCATGTATGTTTGTTTCACTTCTTCTTTTTGACATATGACATAGTAATTGGGAGGCTCTTCGGGTTTTTGCATTTTAGCTATCAATAAAAAAACCTGGGATTTGGTGCACCTGCCCAATGGCTGTAGAATGGTATGGTCATTTTTTGGGAGTGGGAATGGGAAAGGTGTGCATGAGGGAGCTAGGTCTATGTTGAAGAGGAGAATTAGAAAAGAACAAATGCAATTTGAAGGTGAGATTTTGCAATGTGTTGCAAATGTTGTGAAGTTTTGCAATGAGCGACAAGATCGGGAACATGCAACCTATATGATTGTAAGAAGGCAAGTGAAACAATTTTTCCACCTTGTCAATGTCGAGGACATTGATAGGTGTTCAAAATGGTAGAGCAAGAAGATACATGAAATTTGCTCCATGCATTCAGTGGCATCTGTGAGCCCTAGGATTTCACCCTTATAAAATTAAGAAGACATGCTTGTTGGTGTTAGGAATGCATGGATGACAACCCCAATTTTGCATGAACAACGTGCATTGGATGAAATGGTCTTTGCAAGTGTTTGAACCTGATAATTTCAACATGTACAATAAATGTTGGAGCACCTTGTAGTTGGTATTTTGGAGCCTTCAATTTGGTTTCTCATAGCAAGCCAAACCATTGTGATGACATGTATCGATAAACTCTGATATGTTGGTAGGGCATGTGTGTAGGTTAGGCGGATTGCAACCATGTTTGATGATCAAGGACATCTTCCACATGTATTGTCATTTCAATATCATAGTGACTACCATGTATTCTATATTAATAATGTCATGGAACAAGGCAACAATTTGTGAAACTGTTGATTTTAGTGCTTACTTAGGCTCAATAGCAGTCATGTTCTTGCCATTTAGTTGCTAAAACTGTAAATGATAATTATTTTGTGAACTATTGGATTAGAAAATAAGAGAAGAAAACATGGATTCACTTAGCGATGCGGAGACATTGAATTCCAAGTGCTCCAAAGACAAAGATTTTGATGATGAAGCTACATTGGGAGCTCAGGTTGGTAGAATGGAAATAGGTGACAACTTTGCGGTGATTACAAATGAGCTTAAGAATGGAGACCCCTTCTATGTGGTTTTGTGTGACACTCCATTGCACTCTTGTGAGAGCACATTCGAGGATGGGTGGGAGAACACGTGGTTCCATAGGGACATGATATTGACTAGCACTTATTACTAGAGGGAGAAAGGAGGCCGTGCAAGTGGAAGCATACATGTACTCATTGCTTAGAGATAGACCTATAGCAGTAGCTTATTCTCATCTTGTTGTGCATAGCAAATTTCCAATGATGCCTGGTGCAAATTCAAAGGGCAATCCTTGTTTTTACATGTCAAGAGAAGTGAGGGAGTACATCTTGCATGCAATAGAGGAAAGCAGGGATACATTTCTTTGCACATGTAACAATTTTTACTGTAACTTTCATAATAGTGATTGCAGTATTGTCCTTATGTGCAACCTCATTGAATACAAAATATGTATCCCATAACAACTTTTCTTAATGGCCATCTTGTAGTGGACATAACCTTTGACAATGATTTTGGACATATTCTTTGATTGCAATAAGCATACATATGAGAAAATTTGTTTATACATCACATTATGGAAGAAAATAAAATGCAAGTTTCCATTTGTGTTTGGGGTTTAGGGTTTAGGGTTTAGGGTTTAGGACAATAAAAACATATTTGTGTTTGCCTATTGGTCTTTGTTGGTTGCGAAAGGCATTTTCAAGGAGGTGTTTCTATCGTTTCTTTTCGTGGGCCACACATACGATAATATTGATGCATCTTTTGGATGGTGGAGCATGATGTTGCATGAGAAGGATTTTCCAACAATCCCACTCTTGATGAAGTTGTACATGAATTTGGACAATATTCTTGTCATCCCATATTATTGAGAAGAATGCCCAACTTCAAAGCATTTATAGAATCATATCTTTGGAGTGGAGCTCACCATTTGATTGGGCACACAAAGGCCCAACAATTTTGGTTGTACATGCGTGAAGACGATATTCCGGCCATGCAATATAAGCCATTGTGCATGATGCAAAATTGGAGCCAACTGGAAGGTCTTCTTGTTTGGCGTGTTGACGAGGAATGTAAGAGGATGCTACCAAATGGAGAGCCCAAACCTTGCAAACCAATACCACGTAGAATGTGGAGGATAGTATAGAGGGCATATTAGGCTTCCTACAATATTGGGAATATTTGCAGGTAGCGGATGTTGGTGGATCATTTCACCACCAATATGGAATTTGGATAGGCTATTGGACATATGTTTGCTCTATTTTGACGGACCTTCACTAAGATAGCCCCCTTACTTTGAGGCGTGTTTTTTGGCCACAAAACCGCGTGGATGTTCTTTGGAGGCAAGACTTTTGTAGAATCTCGGGGAGGTCACTCCCTCTTTAATTAATGCATACACGTGTGCTCAGGACCTATTTATTGGGGGGCTATTTACCTTACAGAAAAGATTATAAGGTATGGTATTTTTCAAAATAAAGGTAAATGCTTGTATTTTAATACACCCTATCATTAATTATAATTTTTTGGGGGAATCATTTTAAAATACCCTATTTTACTTATACTGCCAAAGAAAATTGGAAAGAAGATTGCAATTCAAATAACGCGTTGAAATTTTCCCTCCCGGCACGTAGGTAGAGAACATTAACTCCACATTGGATACGTTGGTTTAGTAGCGTTCAAGCCAACCAACTTGCAAAGTCATCCATCCAAGCTTTTTCAACAAAAAATTACCTCTTTTCATCCACTAGCACAGACCCTACCCTAGACCTGCTACCCCTAGTAATTGTTTCCACGCTATTTTACATGTATTGACTAGATAAAAGAGGCCATTATATGTGATGGTATTTTACATGTAAACATGTTTCACTATTTTAAAACCCCCTATATTATATGTACGTTTTTTGCAAAATTTATCTACAATGAATATATTAGACCCTATCTTTTATCGCACGTTGTTTCTACGATTTTCGCTAGTGACCTCCCCGAGTGTAGAATGGGAGGTTTGTGAGAAGTTCGAAGTTGACAACCATTAGGTCGGGCCTGCTAGTAATCATCCCCCATCATCTTTCAGCGTTGCAATGGATTGTCACAAAGGTTATATGCTTATTTGTATCTTGGAGATGATGCATATGCTAAACCAAATTGGATGGCAAGAGTTTTGTTTCAACCAAATTTTGTAACTTCTAGTTTTCATTTGTAATAGATTCAGGTGGAGTACTACCGACCGACATCACATAATGAAGATGTGATTTGTCATTATACAAACTGGGATACAAATTATAATTTTCATTGGAGGGTGGATTCTAAGCACGGTCCAACTTGGATAGACACAAATTCCATATTCATAACATGAAAACCACAGAGAAATCATAGTAGGTCACTATCCATCCCTCAAAAGTACATAACATTTGCAATAGACGACCTCATTCGCCTTACGGGTGAAAAGCACGCATGGAAGTAGATTACCCACCTATTCGAGGCATGAGAACTTGGTAGAAGTTAAGTTGTTTGGTTGTGAGCAACCACCAATATATCCAGCCCATGTGTACTTGATATGATATTATATTAACGTATTTTATATTATAATAGACTACTAGTAAGTCTATGTGCATTGTGTGTTCGATACAACTGGGCTAGACTTTGGGTTACTTAGGAATATTATTATGTTTGGGTTTGGATTAATATCCATATATAATAACCAATAAATGCTATATTTATTTTATTGTTTTGTTTGGGACAAATTTCTAGTGTTGGAATCAATATGCATTTATTACATTGAGGTTTTGTAGGCTGAAGTATCAAGGTTTTATTCTACATGCTAAATGTGGCCTACATTCCTTTGTTTTCATTGATGAAGTAGGTTTCAAGTGCTCTACCCAACGTGCTTATATTGGCCAACCATTAACTTTGGGATTGGACTAATTGTTATTTTCTTGCCGATATACTTTAGCCTATATTTAGGGTGACTTCATGTTATTGGCATCCATATATTAATTTGAAACATTGGAAAGTCTCAAATTACCTAATATAATGCTTTTGCTAATCATCTTGCGTTACTTACATGTTTCATACCCTTTGAGAAATGGGTGCATTGTCAAAAGTGTCCGTTTAAGGTTTCTTATCTTGGTAGGCAATGAAACACAAAATTAATGCAAAATGATTAGCAAGATTTAGAAATCATGCATGTAGCCAATTCTTCACAGATTTTGTTGCTCCTAAATGTCATATTCATCATCAAACTGAAGATTTTTTTTTCTCATGAAATCATGATCATATACCCCCCTACTTATGTTGTATATTATTGAGTCTACTTTGACACATATCTTTTTGGTGTCTATTCTTAGATCCACACCTACCCACATACTTTTCAAATATTAGGCGTTCGATTACAAATTGAGTAGCTAAATAAGGTTGGCGTACCATTGAAAGATAGACATGTGTTAATTAGATATTTTCCTCCCTTCACCCACTTCTTGTAAGATATGAAGCAATGCAATTAGTGCGAGGTAATTAGCAAATTCAAATTATGCCAGCGGGCATTTTCTTCATACTTTCCAGATCTCGTATGAATATCTTATTCATTGTCAAAGTGGGATTCTTGTGCCCATTTAGTGGTCATATAAGTCTCTCCAACCAAGTTGACTATTGAACCTAGAAAGGTTAACATATTTTGAGAACGTAATCCAATTTCTTTTGAGTACATGTCCTTTTGGTGTCCATTCTTAGATCCACACCTAACCACATACCACACATATATAGGTGTTCAGATTATTGCTATGTTAGATTTGGGCGCGTCTACATAACATTATTCAGTTGCATAGTTGTGTTCCATTCTATATTTAGCATTTGACATGAGCCTCCACTATCTTACCTTCATGGGAAGAAACTTATAAAATAAGAAGAAACCGATGCTAATACGAATAGTGAATAAATACCGGTTTGAATAGACAGAATATTGTGAATAGTGTTGGCATTTTCAATGATAGTTACAGTATGTTATTAATAACAATTCCAAGGAATAATACTGGGATGAACAATGTTTCCTACGAATATTCCTAGGATGAATAGTAATTCCTATGCATAGTGCCGGGAGTATAACTCCACCCAAATTTCCAAGTTCAGCTTGAATGAATGAATAGTAAACAAATATTCCCAGTTTGTTCCAGGACCCAGGGGAATATAATTGACATATTCCAAGATCATGGAACCGACCCACATGGCTGAATAATATTATGTACCTCTACTGTAAGCATTGTATTGTTCACGAATTATGCACAAGTCTTGTAGTGATCTAAGCCCCTGTCCATGAACTTGGTCATCAATAAATTATATGAAGGTGGTCTGTACATCAATATGCACGAAGTGTGGTCCTTGCATAGTTGTCCACCTCGTTATCTACTTTCAACATCAAAGTGCCGGTTCTACCACGGAAATGGTGGGTAAGCTCAAAAGCAAGGGATTGTATAGATTCAATGCACTCTTCCTCATTAGATTGTGGTCCTCCCGCACCCTCACTTGTCCGCTCAGAATCTCTCGTTGGCTGTTCGCAATCATAGAGCGGCTACAACAATGCGTGCTATGTAAGGGCAATTTTGCATGCAAGAGCTACCAACACATCTTGCAATTCCAGTTCTTCTTAGACTTCTTGATTGGTTAGTTTGGGTGGGTCAGTTGGGTTTGGGAAAAGGATGTGTTTTCACTGAGAAGCGAAAATTGAATGATGACGTCATTGTTGATACCAAAGAGGGAAACTACACTAAATATGAAATTTAGTGTCACCAGTTCTAATTGTCTTGCTCAACACTCATTGTAAATCGTGATGTAGTGTCACCAACACTAAACATTAACCCCACATTATTCATCATTCCTTGTAAATTATTTTGGGGATTACAGATGTATAGTGTTGCAATTACTGTCACTTACCAGGTGATTTTTCATCCAAATTTCAATCATCCATGACAATATTTCATCACAGATTTGTTAGGATGCAGATTATACCAAACATGAGAAAATTTACCTTAGGGCGGAGGCGGAACCAAGAGAAGGTAGGGTTTTGGCCAATGGATGAACTCATCCATCATCCATGACAGTATTTGTTTACTTATTCATATTAAGAAGTGTCATCTGAAAAGTTACCATAGTGACATAAAATACCATATGACACTAATATCATATTAAGTTATAATCGGGAACTCCAATAAATCACAGATCTGACTCCTGAAAATCACCATTGCCCGATAAATTATATGCCCATCAAGCATTATAAGGGCATTGTAAGGGCATTGTAAGCACCTCAACGCTTGCTGACTTCATTTTGTTATCTTCATTGTGTCCAAACCGAGCCTTATTTGAATGATATGCTTTCATATTTGAGTCTCATGATTGGATGATGTTTACACGTTAAGCATATTCATTCTTCATCATGACAACATGATTGGAGCATTATTTATTTGATAATCTAATCGATTTTTGAGCATTTTCTGTCTTACTGTAATGCTTCTGAGCATGTAGGTGTATACAAATAACCCCACATTTGTATTAGGAGTAGGTTATATACTCATGCCTTCTGGGAACTCAAGAATGGCTATTGCAAGGAGATTACCTATCTCTAAGGTTGTATTGCACAGAAACTCTTGGAGGCTGCACCATCAGTAAAGGCTATGGCCATTCTGTTTCGTCATATTATGGATGTCACCGATTCTAAATGGAATGCAAGGAAACACATCAATTTTCGAAGTGGTATAGAGATATTTGTGCCTTTCGTGACAGTATGCTTGGTTTAACTCAAAGGTCGACTCCCACATTTGCTGACAATCACACAACCTTCCTATTCAAAAAGTACCGGCAGGGCCTAATATTCACAACAATCATCTGTAACTCGGCGTCAGGACCAGTGTTGCTGAAACCAACCAAAAAGACACAAACAAGGAATTCTTCAAGCAAAACATGACTAATTGTTTGAACTCCAACAATTCAAAGAGACCGATAAAAACCGACATGTGCAATTCACCCCCGGGATCCGGCCACATGAGCAACAGGACCTGGAGCTCGCTGGCTTCCCACGGACCAATATGAGAGAGCTCTGCGTGTACTATTCTACCACTAGACCACCGGTGCTAGCACCTTACTTTCCTATACTGACTCATGAAAGCTCGTGTCGGAGAAAGATCTTGGGCCTTAGTCATATCAAAGTCGAATTATGCCCATATAATTCTTAATTACATGGTGTTCATGAAATAAATGAGATTCCAGGAATTGGACACGCAGAGCTCTCTCATATTTGTCAACTACTGTAGCTCCTCCTTTTTCTGGGTACACCATCATCAATCCCTTTGTTCAACATTTTGTGTATTCATAACTCTCTGAGTTGGAGGAAATGCCAACATACGACAACCATGGAGACTTGGGCAATGCAGGCACCACCTCGTGTGTCGATGAAAATTCTCTCGTGTCTCTGAAAATCCGCAAGTCTACCACTATTTAGATTTGCAGATTCTTTCACCAATGCAGGACATGTTGCCCAACTCTCATATGGTTGTAGAGATTCCTACAGAGTGCTTTCTTCCAACGCAGTAACTACTCTGTAGTTGCAGGACATGTCGCCCAAGTCTCATATTTTTGTAATGCTTAGTATGGAGCAAGGATTTCTAAGTGATGTACTGTTTGGGAGAATTCAACCACAATGTCAATAATATTTGCCAGCTGTAATTGTTTGGAACCATGCACGTAGTTTCTTGTTTTGGTAAAGATGAACATAAACAAGTTAGAGGAGAAACCAATTTTCTTGCCAGAACTGAAGCGTTGTAGGGATGTCTCAATTCTCTCAACAACGTGGAACCAATTTGCAGTAGAGTCTCTGCTGCATGGCAGAGTCTGCCATGTCTTAGCTCTTGAAAAAACCAAAAGGGGAAGGATTGAACTGACCTGAGAACCTCCAGAAAGCGTTCCACGTGGAATTTTCAGTATCTGTGATTATGGCCACCAAAAATATTATGAAGGGAAAAGAACTGACGCACAAGATGTGATGTACATGAGTAGCACTGGCCACATTATGATCATATAAGTTGTGTAGATATTGCTTCTGGTGTACTAGCCAGAATTCAACATTGATGGTGCAAGTTACCATTCTTGTCATCAAGTAAGACCAAGACACAAAGTCTGTTACTACCAACATATGAGTCCTAGGCAATCATCCTCTACCAGTGAAGGAAATATGCAAATCTACCACAATGTTAGGGTTACAAAAATTCCAATGCTGCACGACAACTTCCGGTGACGTCGGACAATTGCCCAAGACTCCTATGCTTGTAGTGTGAGGTCTATACCACCTAGAGATGATTTTGAAGGCATTATATTGCAGGATTTGAATCTACAATGATGTTCTTTAACATCATTGTCATAACCTTGATTCAATTTGTCATCAGCGCTTGATGTGATCTGATTAGTTTGGGGAAATGATACAACTACACCGAGGCTTACTACAATCACAAGCATTATAAAACATCGTCCAATCCTTCCCATTTGTCAATATAAGTGGATACAAAAATGGATAAGAAACAAAAACACAATAGGAGCAACTTTCTTAAAGCCATTTTATAAAACGGGAAGTTTGTATTCTAGATTGTTATGATAGACTTGCTACCATCCACTAAGCTTAATCTCTCACTTCTCACCTATGTTTCATCATCATTGTCCTTTGCTTCCATCACTTTTTTCGACGGAGTTGTCCCTTCCTACATTTCTGTTTTCCCATATGCATCAACATCCTCTACGTTATGTGGTTCCTCATGAGTGTTGTAATCGGAGCATCTGCTGCCATCGCATGCATTTGATTCCACTCTTTTTGGAAATTCCTTCCCCTATTGCTAAACTCTCCATCAGTCCATTATCCTCATGCTCCTTGCAATGTTGCACCTCAAATGTTGCAGGATGCCTTTGAATTCTGCTTTTTTACAACCAATATTTCCACTTTTATCATCAACATTATATTCCGGTGCATGCCAAATCAGGGCCACCAAAAACTACAACTCACATAACTTTCTATCCAAGAATGTTGGATTACTTCGCCAATTTGCATCTCATGACACACCTCCCAACATTGCTCATCGGCACTAAAATTGATTGAAGCATGTTTAGGTCCCCCACCCGTATCTACTCTCTACATATCCCATTATGTCATCCACCGCCATGGATCTCTCTACTGCCATCTAACTCTCAAACCTTCCCCCAAGTCTCACCTTACTTTCACAATATAATGCATTGCACTTGTTCATCATCACACATTTATCTACATCACTGCAAACACTCATAGAGCCCCAGGGTTTCATGCCCATTCCATAGCAAAGTATATTGTCCCATGTTTTCTATGCTAATTGGTTTTCAATGTCTCACAATGCACACAACATTCATTGTTTCATTTTAATTGCAAGTTGAGGGTTAGATGTTAACACTCACAAACTTATCCATGTCCTCCAGTAGTGGTGGAACTTGCCCTTCTCTAGTGTGGCCATGCATGCTCCATATGCAATTAAACAAATCTTGATGGTCAACTTAGTCGATTCATCATTCCTCCACCTTCAAGGCTTCCCAACTATCTTGAAAACAATCCTTGGGCTTCAAAGCTTTGCGCCCATGTTTTCCTATTAGTTTCTTGGCCCAAGCTCATATGTCTCTTATTAGTTTTGAGAGTTTCCGCAACACTGCTTTCTCGCTCCACCCTTTCCCAAATTTTTCTTCTAACCTTCTTATGAATCTATTCTTTAAAGTCATGTCTTGGTTTTTCCACTCTACTTGTAGTGAAAAAGAGTGTGCCATATATGTATAACCCAACACCTCATTTCTACCTATGGAATTCCCACGGGTTCTCCCAAAGTAGTGACCCGCATCTCTTCCATGTCCTTCATCTGATGCACTTGGTGTTTTTCGTCGCTACGTAACAACTCCACAACCTTCGCATTCTTCTTGCTAGTTTTCTTCACTACACTCCCTAGATCACTCAAGATTATTGCAACAATCCCTTCTAGATGAGTCCTTCCTTTGCTCTGTGCCTTCTACCTCATTTGTACCGTTTGTCTCCACCACTTATTCCTCCTCACCAGCTTCTTCTTTGTTCATGGTAGAGGGAATGTCCACACTCCTACCTACCTTAATGTTGTCTTCATGTTTGGTGATATGGAATTCATTATGCGAATCTCCTTCTCAATATATTATTCAAAATTATCCAAAAGTTTATTCTTCCTTTGGTTGCTTACTCCGACAGCTTATAAGTGTTCCCTCATTTGCAAATATTTGTCATGAATTCCTCCACCAAATTTTGCCTCTCCCCTTCACTTTGCACATTCATGTTTTCAACTTCGCCGCTCATGTGGCATCTCCCGAAGTCATGTTCCATTTCATGTATTGCCACTCTAGAGTTCAAATCAACATGAGCCACCCTTTGGCTCGTCTATGTGACCTCTCCTTGTGTTGGTGATGCGCTTTGCATTTGTGCCATTGTAGTGAGGAATGTTATTCCAAGAGCATGCACTTGTTTAAGGTATCACATGACCATCGAGTAGGGTCCCGTTACCATGGGACGGGCAAAAAATTTGCTTTATTTACAATTTTTGACAAATGTGGGTATTTTAATTTATTTTCATGGGCTAAATATTCTACTAGTGCTACCTAAAAAAACAAAATAGAACCAACCACCAAAATAATAATATTATTAAATTAAATTAAATTAAAAAATGTTGAAAATATTCGTGACAGGCCTTGACACTTACATGCACCATGCAAGATACATTGAACCATAACCACAATACTAAAAATATATCTTTATTCATGCATCCAAATAACCAAAAGAAAATAATGATTAATGCACATTTTCTATTGTGGTAAAAATAATAAAAATGGTGTGGATTGTGGATATATGAGAGTGGGAAAACCCCACACAAGGTGGTTGCAAATAGGTATATGATTGTATGTTAATTTCATGAACACTTGTGTGTATGTTGTTTTCTCGCGTCATATTAATGGCAATGCAAGAAACAAATAAAGAAGTATAGGCTAGACAAATGAAACACATTTGGTAAACAAATTAGATAGGTGAGGTTAGAGATCAATGAAGTACATGGAAAGGAGGAAACCCCCCCCCCCAACCCCCCGTGCAGCGCAAGGGGCGATTGGGCACACTCCTAGAGCAATGGGTGTCATTCCCACCAAATTGACATGGAATAGGGAATTGCATATAAGCAAGTGGAAGGGAGTTAAACCCCTAGTGGGTAATATGACTCTCTGTTACAGCTTGGAAGTGTTTCTAGTGGGAAAAATGCACCATTTGGGCCTTAGGAAAAGGCAAGATTACCCTTGGAGAGGATTTTGGACCCCTCCTTTCTACCTCAATCGCAGAAAAAATCACTAGATATGGAAGCACACTAAGTTTAGTGGATGGTGGCCGTGGATCAAATCCACATAAAATAGATGAACCCAATTTTACAACAATAAAGCACTCCTTGTCAATGCCCCGGGGGGTGCACTCCATTGTCAAGTTGAACACCACATGCGATAAAAAAAATCTACTTTTTACATAAAGCATCACCAAAATGGGTCAAATTTTTATCAAATTTTTTTCATGAGTAGATATACATAGTATTTATTACATAATAAAAATGCTAACCAAATTTGATGATTTTTTTTCATAAAACATACCGTTTCTAACTAGAATGACGCAAAATTGAACTAAAACAATTACTACACAAATGAAGATGACTAAAAATTTCAAAAAATATGTACAAAAGATATTATCAATGATTATGTATATGTAGAAAAAAATACCATAATTTTAAAAATCATCTATGGCATATAATATACAGTAGCAAACTTTTATCGCCACGGGGAGGTCACTCCCTCTTTAGTTAATGCATACACGTGCGCTCATGACCTATTTATCGGGGGGCTATTTACCTTGCAGAAAAGATTATAAGGTATGGTATTTTTCAAAATAAAGGTAAATTCTTGTATTTTAATACACCCTATCAGTAATTATAAATTTTTGGGGGAATCATTTTAAAACACCCTATTTTACTTATACTACATTTTTTTTCCTTCCCAGCACGTGGGTAGAGACCATTAACTCCACGTTGGAACCGTTGGTTCAGTAACGTTCAAGCAAGCCAGCCTGCAAAGTCATCCATACAAGCATTTTCAATAGAAAATTACCTCTTTTCATCCACTAGCACAGACCCTACCCTAGACCTGCTACCCCTAGTAATTGTTTCCACGCTATTTTACATGTACTGACTAGATAAAAGAGGCCATTATATGTGATGGTATTTTACATGTAAACATGTTTCACTATTTTAAACCCCCTATATTATATGTACGTTTTTTGCAAAATTTACCTACAATGAATATATTAGACCCTATTTTTTATCGCACGTTGTTCTACGATTTTTCGCCAGTGACCTCCCCGTGTTTATCGCACGTGGTTATGAAACGTAAGGGGGTGTGATCGCTCCGAGGTCAATGCACTTTTGTTAGACCACGCTCATTTAGTGTCACACAAGTGAAGGGGCACCACAAACATGTTGCTTAGGCATACAATATATTGTCGATTTTTTTAGGAAATTTAATATTTTTAGCTACCATTTATGCTACACAATTCCAATAATGCACTCATAAATCTATAAATCTACCATTGTGATACATTTGCATATTCTTTCACTAACGCAAAACATTTGCCCAAGTCTCATATGCTTGTAGTTAGATGCCAACAACAGTAATTCCCCCAGCATGTGCTTTGAAGGTGGCTCCAAAATCTTTGCTCATTCACAAGCTAGCCTAAGTTAGATGTGAACGAGGGTAAGAGATCGATTAGCCCTTGCAGCTGCTTTGATGTGACCTCAACCACATAATCATAATCTAGTGTTGTAGAGTGAAATTACTTGACACCTTAGAAAAGGATTTAGACCTTGGACAACTGCCAAAATAACTATAGTTAACTAGATTTTTTTAACACGTTTTAAGGAACAACTATAGTTAACTAGAAAACATTAAGACCAGTTTCAAGAACAACTATAATTAACTAGAAAAATTTCAGACAAATCTAACGATGTAACTAACTAAAGTAATTAAAAAAATAAGTTTCAAGAAAAATTGTAGTCAATTTTAGTTATAATTAAATATGAATGTTAAGCCTCATATTCATCATCTGCCTTGATGTCGTCGTTGTCTTCATCGTCAGTGTTGTATTCTAGCATAGTTGGTCGCTTGGGAATACAAGACTCCCATTGCGGGTTAAGCTTGACTACCTCAAATACGTCAAAACTGAGTAAATGCTTGTTCATCTTCAAGAACATGTTGACCTCAATAACACACTAGTGGCACTGCAACACTATAAGAGAATTCGTGACTAGGATGCACTCAACTTTAGTTAACTAGATATAACTATAGTTAACTAGAATTTTTGGCAGACCGAATTTAAAACAATTATAGTTAACTACATTTTTTGACATGTCAAATCGTGAACAACTATAATTACGAAAGGCAACTAGTTAACTAATAGTTGAATTAGTTGGTTGGTTGTCTAAGGTCTGAAAGGATTGCAAACAATTTGCTAAATATATAAGCAAACAATCACCTCTTTCTTTTTGGAAAGACAAAAAGGACATCAAGTTGGCCACATAGTTGATATCTGTCAGCATAGACACTCTCTAAAGAATATCAGTAACCTCATCAGGTCCTTAAGAGAAAACAGGAGAAATAGGAAATCTTAACAGTCTCTGAAATCTTCTTTGCCAGTGAAATCATGAACAGATGAAATACATGGCCTTAAGTGGTGGTCTGAGTCACCTAATGTCGAGCATCGAGCAGATGCAGGTAATTTTGGCGAGGCTTTCACATTTCAGAGAAACATTTTGAGGAACTTACACCACACCATAGCAACAAGATCTTGCTGAACTTCTCAATTTCAGAGACTTGTCACCATACACATTAGAATTCTTCGCAATACAAAATATGAGAAAAAGAAACTGCCAGAGCTCCTCATTGTCCAATTTTGAGAATGCAGACTGCTAACTTATTTGAGGAGGACGTCGTGAAATATGAGAATACCGCAAAGCAGGAAACTGATAGGGAATGGCTTCTATCTAAAGGTGCACTTCCATGTGCCAAAGAAGTTGGCAAGAACCACTTGATGACAAAAAAAATGGACCCCCTTCGACATGGAATTTTGTTCTAACTTTCCCCCGAAAACTAAAGTCAATGGCCGACACAATTGTAGGGGGTAGTTAAAGTTTGATTTGGAGGGACACCATATATACTACCTCTCTTTTCTGAAACCCAAAACCTTGACTTTCATTTGAGGATTTTTTTTATTTCCATAAGATGTTGGTGTAGACCCAAAATCATCATATTTTACACTAATGTTTTTTTGGATGCCATATTCATTAATTTAAACCTTCGCCTAAGTTTCATACTTTTTTAATTTATTTTCATTTTCCTAGGATCTCAAGATATAAAGTTCAATCAATCCAATCATGCAACATTCAAAATGGATAAATGCAAGGACAGTCACATTCCAACTTACATGTTCAACAACAAAACAAATATATTGTCTCGTAGCGCTCAATCATCTTAGATCTCATTGACATGTTGTGTCTTCATTGGACACGAGCATGATGATCGGACTATCCTCGATATTATACAGGTGTCCGCCACCTACTACATGTTGTAACCGGACTCTTCATGCATAATAGTACACATATTCGCCCCCTAACTCCACATGGAAGTGCTCGGCCATCGAGATGCTTAAGATTTTGACAAAGCTTCGCCAATGTCGACGAACTCTAGTTTCGCTGGAATGGGCTGCCGGCACATGGACGTGTGCCTAGGGGAACCCTGCTAATTTTCACCCAAAAGTGACGTGTGGCATCCTTATCGCGGCATCCACATGGCTTCATCTCCTCGTTGGGAGTTGCCTCTTGTCGCCATGGCCTGGACCTCCTCTCCAGTTTATAAGGTATGTAATTCTTGTGTTGCAGGTGGATCAAAACGTAGTAAGAATTCCAAGGTAGCTGCATTCGTATGATGATATTTGCAGAGATCCATCCCTTGAAAGTTTGCAATGTTTTGAGCATTTGAAATTGATTGCACCGAAGTTGGTTTTGTCGTTGCATGAGAGATTAGGGCGACAGAGATCTAAGAAACATCTGTTGAATTCTTTTAAGGATTGCTGGCAGTAGAATTGCTTATGGTTGACAGAGCTTGGAGACTCAAATATATATCATTATTGACGGTTCTTGATATGGTGTTGTAGATCGACTATTGCTAGAAGCCAGACAACGTTCGAGACAGTTGCAAAAGAGGTATGAATTAGCTCCATCGTGTGCCTGTTGTGGTTAATCCATAGTATTTCATCCCTCCGTGTCAAAGTTGACGAGTTTTTGAGTATTCGTCCTTCAGTAGATTGTTTTCTAGCGAGGTAGCTGCATTTCTAATCTGATATTTTATGTGACCTATGTCTTGTTTTGCAAAGTTTTGAGAATTCGAATTCGAATGAGAACATCGAAATTTTGACGTTTTGTTGTTGTATGCGAGATTGCGACGATAGAGAACTAAGAAACTATTGTTGATTTCTTTTGAGGCTTCCTGCAAGTGGGATGGCTATGGCTATGGCTTGAAGTAAGACTCGACTACATTTATTATTGACATTTCTTGATATGGTGTAGATCAACAATTAGAAGCCAGACAACGTTCGAGGCAGTTGCAAAAGAGGTCTGAAGCTCAACCGTGTGGCTACAATTGTGATCAATCCATAGTGCTTCGTCGCTAAGTCAAAGCCGACGACTCTCTCGGATCGATTCTGGCGAGTATATAAATATTCCTCCTTCACTAGATTGGTTTCTCGCATACAGTTCCCTTCCAATTTCAGCACGGACTAATTATAATGTGGAGTCCTGCATAGGATGTGTCCGTTCTTGCTGTGGGGCCCTCGTATATGCACATGGTTAGATTGCATCTCCTCCTTGTTGTGCAGATTGTTGTGACATCAGCCGTATTACAAATTGAAGATGTCGGGAGCACAAGGAGCGAATCCACCTGGTGCGCAAACCTCTACAACCTATTCGACCGCACCGAATGCGGACACAAGCAAAACAGCGCACAAGATAGACTCCACAGAGGACGTGAAAGGCTTGCCCGTGGAGCTTGCAGCAGATAAAGCGCCAAACCCTAAGGAATCGGCGGGCCTTGGCGGTCCAGTTTTTGGCGCCAATGATGGCCCTGACAAGGGCGTCACCGGCAGCTCCTTCACTGCCTAGAGAGCATCATCCAGTGCATGCGTAATAATCCTTTTGAGCACCTGTACATAGCCTACACTGATACATTTTGGTTTAAAATTGAGGTGGATTTGATTTTGTTTGAAATTGTGGTGCTGAATGTGACATAGGATATGGTGAAGGATGTAACGAAGGCACTGTTTCTTTGAACACACTCGAGAAGATTGTATCTATTTGGCTTGAGTGTGAATTGTGAGGTTGGAGTATTTAACATACCATCCTTCTCCATCTCTCATGTCGTGTCTATTGATATTTTCTTCACGCATCGATGATTCTTCGCCTTTCTTAAAATTCCTAATACACGGTTTCATAGGGGATGTTGTGATGAGTGGAGGAGTGATTATCTTCTCAAGAACCTGTACACAGCCTATAGTGATACTTTTTGTTTGAAATTGAGGTGCTGGATGCGAGATAACATATGATGTAGATGTAACGATGGCATTGTTGCCTTGGACATAATCGAGAAAACTGCATCTTTTTGGCTTGAATGTGAAGTGTGAGGTTGGAGTATTAATTATACCATCCTTCTCCATCTCTCTCATGTTACATGTAGTTTCCATCGATGTTGTCTCCACGCATCAATGATTCGTCGCCCTTTTTATTTTGTCCTGTCGTGCTTTCTTGAATACATGATTTCATCATTGTTGCGATGAGTGTACTTGTTCCATCGAGTCTAACTTACCACCTTTACCATCACAGCCATGGAGTAATGAAAGACTAGGATCGCAGATGTCTCTATCTGTGATGGAATTGCAACGGCGAGCAACCTCCGGATTAGGATTCTCTTTACTACGATGAACCATTTTTGGCACTTGCATCTGTCTGTGGACATCATTGACGGTGTCCAGTATCATCAATCCAGCAAAGTAAAATCCTCTTCGCAACCTAACACTTCCATTTTAAAGCAAAGATCTATGTATCCTAATACTTCCATCCTAAGAAAAGGCATGGTCATAGCTGATTTGAGCATTTTCTACAGACATACAAAAAAGAGATCAACTCCGTCATTAGGTTACAGAGATGCAAAAGCATGATCATCCTGTTTCATAGCTCTGCCAGTATTTACACCCACGAAATGGATGTGAGGAGACATGAGAATTAGTGCTAGAAAATGCTTCTATGTCACTGTTAAAAGTAGACATGGAAACAATTTTGCAATTGAAATGGAGGAAGTTAGAAGCTCAACTGACAACTAACTCCACAATCTCTTATCATCCGCAGCAAGGTACAAGCATTCCGCATGATTTCCTACAGTTTTGATTTTTTTGAATTCACTCGTCTATTGAAAAAAAATTATATTTCCTGAGGAAAGATTGTACCTGTGTTTTCGAAGTTTGAGCTATCCTTGGTTATAGAAATGCTAGCCAATGAAAATGAACACCAATAAACCACATCTATCCTTGGAGGCCAGCATCATTTTGCTTTTCTTTCTTCGTTCGTTTGACATGCTAACAGTTATGATGATGATTACTGCATCTTAACACTTAACTAAGTTTTGAGTTGTTCACATATTAATATTTCATTTGATGACAATGCTCAATGATCTTCAGTTGCAATTGCAGTAACTTAAGATAGAGACAACTTTCTTCACATGCAACAATAGCTGATGTGCTGCTGCACCACCGAACACTTTGAGATAAGATACTTGAGGACTTGGTTATCTGTGCCTATAGCAGGAAGACAAATAAAATGCGACGACTCGGGAAGTCTGTAAGGTCTGTGTTCTCGAGTGTGGAGGTACAATTTTTTTTCTTCTTCAGCTGTACATACATCTTGACTCGTTCATGTCGAAACGGCCACAGCATTGCAATCTCAAAGTACAACTACTTATTATGCTAGAGATGCAACGTGAGTGTCAGTCTGCCTTTATGGCAACACAATACTTGGCAACCTGTTATTGCAACTAAACATTGTCTGGTTGAAGCAGATCTTTGCACTAAGGTTGAAATGGGGTTTGCTTTTTCATGAGCAGATTGACATGGAGAATATCCGAAATCCTTTAGACATTAGCAAGTCTCGACTTCCAAGCAATAAAGAACTTGTGACTCATCCAATGTCAAAATTCATGAAATTAAAAACAATCAGGAGAAAAATTAAATCAAATATGAAGAATTTTTGGTATCCATTGTTCTCATCAACATTTATTATAGAATAGTTAGGTACATATGACTTCTTACAACAATGTTTCATTCAAAATGATCAGAGCTTCCTATGGCCTCCTTACCTCATTCATTGTGGATGAAAAGGATATGGTACAAACTTGTCACGGGTTATAAAATGGGATTGTTGCTAAGGTAGACATGCCTAAATCCAAGAGAACAATAAACCATACACATATATTTGAGTTGTATGTGATTAGGTGTGAAATTAAGGACACCAAAAAGACTTGTATTTAAAAGAGATCGAGCTACATGTTCAAAATGTATTAACCATCCTAGATTCAAAAGTCAACACGATTGGGGAACCTATATGACCATGGAATGGCCACGAGAATCTTCACTTTGATAATGAAAAAAATATTCATATGACCTTTGGAAATTATGAGGCAAATGAATACGGGCACACTTTGGGTTTGCTAATTATTTGCATGAATTACGTGTTTCATATCCTTTAAGAAATGGGTGCAAAAGATAATAGTATTCGATGACATGTGTGTACCTTAATAAAGTCTCATTATACTCAATTTAAACCTTTAATGATCTGGATGACCCAAAAGGAACTTCTCAACTTCAAATCATTGGATTTTGCTACTCTCGAAGGACCCAGTGATGTGTTTATACAGATACATGACAATTGCATGAACCCCTCATCAAGAAGTAATTGCAAACCCCTCTATATGATTCCTTGGGCCTCTCAGACCTTTCAGAGTCATAATGAAGGGCTAGAATAAAATAATCAACCAAGCCCCCACGTTCTGGTCCTTCAAACTAGGATCTTCGAGCAAAAAAAAATGGGACGGTTTGTAGATCATTAAATTAACATGTAAGTTGTATGATGTCAAAATAATTTGAAATAAATGTTTTAATTAATACAACAAAACAAGACGTAGATCAAATCAATATTTATATGTAGAAGTATACATCAAACATCATATGAGTGTGATAAAATGTGGGTATTTTTCAAAACTAAATACAACTCTTTTAATTTTGGTGTTAATTTAATCTTGATAGATACTTTAAGCATGTATTACTTCCTTTCAATGCTTTGAACAAGCTACCACCCTTCTTTGATAATTTCATAGATGTTCAGTTAGAGCATTCTATATTCACTTCTTAAATAAGCAAACATTAGGATGAGGTCCATTGGTATGAATGTGGAAGGTATCTGGATTGTTCAAAGAGAAAAAGTCCACATTCCGAATTAGAATTGCGTAATCGTCTTGAACCCACATTTGTTTCACCATAGTGGAAGAAGAAGTAGCATATAGAAAGCCCACAAAAGGAAAGGAGAAAATAAATATTCAAGTTCCTGAATAATCTAAAGACAATGACATCATAAGTGGTGAACCTTCTCGCAAGAAGCGTAAGGTCCTTCAACCTGCAACTCCATCAAATACCAATCATGTTCTTCCTACCGTTTTGGAGCCTTTCCCCCTTTTCAAAATCAAGATTGAAGCTCCTTAGATTACACAATGTAAGTTTGATAAGGATTTATTCCAACTCAATTTGAATAACTCATTTTTTAACATTTTCAATGTCAAAGAAAAAACCAAGACATGGCATGAATTTTTTCACGACATCAATGCATTTTTTACAAAGGTATTTTTCTTACCAATCATTTCAAATCATATATTGAATTATCAATGGAACTTGTTTTTTATTTTTTTGCTCAACAATCTGTTGATCTTACATGGGTTGTGTTTTCAGTTGCCTAGATTGGTGCAAATCGCACATTCTAATTTCAAGGTGTTCAGAAAGCAACACCAACAGTTGATTTGGTTATTGCAATTATCCCGGAAGAACTTCGTGTGCTTGGTGTTTCAATACCTCCTTTTTCAATACCTTTTTGGAATGCAGAGTCCGATAAAGTTCTTCTTGTTGTATTTTTATTTTGCATGCAATATCCTCGTGACGATGGTGCTTTGTTGATATTTTATTTTTAGACTTGTGCAAACCCAGTTCGTCTAGCCAATTCTCCTAATCTAAACGGTTAGTCTCCCAGAAAAAATCATTCACGCCTTTCCTCATTTTCGTGATTTTTTCATTTTTTTACATTATATTTTGATTGGTTTATCATTTTACTTTCTTTTTCATTTGTTTGCAGATAGTCAAATTCACAATGCTCTTGTTTGCTCATTTTTTTAGCGATACTTCCGGATTGAAATGCATGCCTTTGCCTTTTCAAATGAATATCGACAAAGATCTTTCGAAGAATGTTATGGATTTATTTGATGATATTTTATACAACTTCATGGATGTTCTTTCTCAACTTCTGAGAGATGATGGTGTCACAACTTGGTGGGGCCCACAAGAAAAATATTCATTGTTCTTCCAAGTTTTGATTGATACTTTGTCAAAACTCGAACACATTGTTGCAGACCTCATTGCATCTACAGGTATAAATCCATTTGTTTTTATTTTGATGTTTTTTAATATAATCTAAATACCAGCTAACATGCCCTTATTGGTTGTTCTCATTGTAATTGTGTATTATATCTTTGATAGACCTTCATACATGTTTGCCGTACTTTGAAGCATCATTTCTTAACATTGGAAGGTGACAAAGATGTTTTTGATTCCATCTTGAAGCCTTTGATCATACAATCCCCTTTAGCTATTGCCAAAGACACCAATTTTGAAGACTCAGATGATTCTCCAATTCTTAATCACAATTCCATCAATCTATTTTGTGAGTAAGTTTTGTTTGTTTTTCTTCTTTAAATGCTTCATATGGTTGGTTTTGTTAGTTTTTCTTGAAGCATATTGTATACAAAAAATTTGAATTCTTATGGAATAATCAATAATTGTTAAGACATTTATGTTGTCATGTGCTAGCAATGTGATACCACAATGTCTTCAACGTTTAGTGCCCTTCATCTAGCATTCATGTTGTTTATCCTCTCCGCCTTTCTTTTACTGAACCCTAAAATTGTTATTCTTCATGCCAAAATACCACAGTTGTAGGATATCAGTGGGCCTATTACCAAATATGTTGCCTTCCTCACTACTTACAAGTTACCGCTCACCACTCATTGCTCATAGCTCACAAGATAGCACTCTCCCATCATCTACCATGTGAAGACTAACACATGTTCTTGCAATTTTTACTCTTGGCAATGTTGTACTCAAATTGTGATTGTTTTACTTTTGGCAATATTTTTTCCAACTAATCATGAGTGTGTGTTTGTCCCACGGTGAGCTATGGATCTAGAGTTTTGACATTGAGGAGACCCAAAAGAGGGCTTTGAGGGATTTGAAGTTTGAGATGTCTGTGAAGACACACCAACTAGGTCAACAAGGAGCATTGGTGGTCAGGTAGACTGCGAGGAGGTGGCTGAAAAATCGTTCACCATGAAGGAGGCACCAAAGGTGACGAGACAACACTAGCCAAAAGACCCACAATTCAACATCCTATAATGGACCAATGATTGGTATGATGCACCCTTTGCTGAGGCTTCAATAGCTTGGAGGGCAATGACACATAGTTCTATACATGTACATTCATGTACATGCGAACACGCAGTGATTGGTACTCCATAGTGGGGTTGGAGGGCTCTCGTGTTTCAACCATATAAGTCAACAAATTTTGTAGCCTGCCTATTGAAATTCCTTGCAATCCCCACACATTCTAGCAATGGTACCTTCTACAAGCGATGGATTAAGTACTTGGAGAACTTTGAGATGGTGTTTACAAATATGCCCCGTTGCGCATATACACAATTGAAGCTCAACCACTCTGTTGTTGGTTTGTGCATGGTGTATGTCATGTGTGGTTTCTTCACAATACACACAAACTACAAGGGTCTCCATCACTTACATGCAAAGTGAAAATTTTAGGGGGGGGTACTCCTAGCAACCATCAACAAGGTATTGGTGTTTCTTGTTTGTGATGAAATCATGTTGTTTCTCAAGTTCTAGTACAAGTAGTATATTAGGACCTCTTTAGGGAGCTTGTGAATAGTCCAATCCACTTGCATGCCTAACAATCTACTATTTCTGGATTTGAGCACCGCCTTCAGAGCACCATGGTAACTCTCAATTGTGATATTGGTGTTCTAACCCACATAAAGGATGTTCCAGTATCCAATGACCCACACATGGTCTTTGGACAACCATTGATCCTTGACATAATCCCAAAAGGTTTTTGCCTAGTGTAGGGATAGATATAAGGTCATAAGTTGAGCCATAGCCTAGGGCTCTGTTCCTGTACCTGAGGGCCCCTCCATGTCCTGCATGATGCCGCCCATGTGCTTGAGGAATGTGGATTGCAACTCCCCATCTTTGATTTTGATGCATGATTGTTTCTGTCAGAATTGTTTTACATGCCACAGGCACAAAAAATATGCACAAATTGGGCCAAAGAAACTTGCAATGATAGAGGCCAATGTCAGTGTTTTGCGCCTAGTGTTGGGTTTAGTGTAGTGTTTTACATCAGTCTTTGGGAGCACAACAAGCATACAAAGTGGGCATGCAAGTAATGGGCAAGAAATGGATGATATTTTGTTGCGTTGATCTTGCCCACAACACAATCCACAATGGACGTGTTGGGAAGGCAATCACTATGGACGCTTAAGAACCTTTCATTCAACCTTGAAAGCCCAGGTGTCAAATCCCCATGTTTGGATCTGGATGTGATGCAGTACGCCATTGGGACTCCATTTTGTCACTTGTCAAATACCAGCAAGGCATATAGGGGGAATTGCAATCATTCATTGTGGAGGTTAGGCAATGTACAAAGAAGTTTGTCAGTAGTGTTGTAAGACAATTAACAATCCAATAGTGAAGCAAATGATGAGGGAAGGAGCAATTCACGGGGTAAAAGGAATGTGAGCTCATTTTTTTGTCATTCGTCCCAAATGTTAAATATGGAGCGACTCCACTCATGTGACCATGCCTCAACATCATCTTCATTTGCCATATGGTTTGTATACCAACAATGAAGGGCATGTTGTCCCCATTTAATGCACCTCCTTCAAGTTTAGCAGTCTCCTTGCAATAAAACACCCAAGTAGTGTTTTTTCTCATTCCACATACGGACACTCATGGCATCTAGTTTTGTGCAACTAGTATGTCTCCTTTTCCTTTTGTCAAACAAGAAGCGGACACCTAGTGACCTAAAAAGAAGTCTCTTCCTAGCATTTTTTTTCCTCCATCACAACTTGTATGCAATGGCAGTGCTTAGACATGATTTGGGAGACTATAAAGCCCATACCAATTTGAGTTTTCACCCACTTTCTCATATTGAGGGACAGTTGTACATCGAAAGCTACTCTATGACCCAACTTCATGTCCTTATGGACTCAAGGACCTCCAACATTGCAGTGTTTTCTTTTAATCAAGCAAAGCACTACAACATGATCATGTAGATAAAGGACGTTTTTCATGAATTATGCCTTTCAACATTTCTTTATTGAGCCGCCCCATTGTGCCTTTGAGTCATACTTGCCACTGTGACCCTTGTTGGTGGTCTTCATTTTCCCCTGCTTTCTATATGTCCGTTTCTGCGGCTTTGTGGCCTCTGTTATACCCTTGATTACATTGGTGTGATCTTGCAAACCCCATTGGCTTTGATACCTACTTGACAAAAGTGATGTATATTAGCAATCCACAACAACATCTATCTTAGTCTCATAATTACAAGTCAATGTCGAACGCAAAGTCAAATTTGAATGAGCTCAATGTTTTATACGACCACTCACATGTCAACATAGAGGGCGTTGTTGATGTATGACCAAATTCGTTATTTTGAGACAATATCAGAATTTTGAGACTTTTTGCCTACAATTTCAACAATTGTTTAGAGACAATTTTCATATTTGTTTGACTTTCTAATTATAGAATATCCTCGACTCGAGGATAATCTTCCCATATATAGTCAAAAAATCACTTACAAATATAGATTCAATCAAGAAATTAATGAAAAACATAAAATTAAGCATTAAATTGAGACTATGAAAAGTCTCAATGTAACGAATTTGGTCATATGTGAGGATGTAACAGTAGTTGCTTGGTGTTGTTAGAAATTCTTGTGTTTATGTAGTGGCACTTTGGGCCCTTGAAGTTCTCTTCACCTGCCACAAAATCCTTTATCCAATGTGCTGGTATGAAACCCTAGTCAACAAACCTATCTTTTTGGTGTTGACCATAGTGTTTCATATAGGCCTCCCAATGTAGATCTCTATGATCGAATGGTCCACATGGGGGTACTTGAACCTTACTCTCTCGGGCTTGGAGGTTAGTGGAATGCAAGTCCCTACAGACAACCGCATAATCCATGGGGTGTTTGGGATTTTTTTTCTCCTATGATGTGATGGGTGCATGTGATTGTGTGAAGGAATGTGGAAGTGTTGGTCATGATTGGAACAAATTAAAAATCAGTGAAACAACAACTTGAACGCTATCTATTTGTCATTGTTCCAAACAAAAGGCTCAAGTGTTGCCCATGAGTTCAAACAACATCCTAATCATGCATTTGTGGTTGGGTAGCAGTATTCTACAGTGCAACATGAAAGGAGTATATTACAGATTTCTAATTTGTTGGAAGGTCTAACTATTGAGTCAACCATTTTGGGAACACAACACTTCAAAGACAAATACTTTTAGTGTAGGGACCTCAGAACAAGAACATTATTTGTGCATGAGGACGGTGATGCACATTACACTAGATAACACAAGATGTTCTAAGTGGGCTACAATGAGTGTTACAGTACATGGGGCAAAACACTACCTTGTTGTCACATCACACCTAAACACATAGTCCATTCCACACGATCGGAAGGAAGCAATTGATGGAGGCAGGCTACAATGGCATGTGGAAAGGAGTGTTTTGATGTGTACATATAACATTCCGTACGAATCACCTATGAACCTCTAATAGTGATGCCCTAATATGCTCCTTAACCTTAATCCTAGCCACACGCCCCACCGTAACCCTAATAACAATTTAGTGCTACATGTGTAATTCAAATTTTATGGGCGGGAGTGTGCTCTCAAATTTAACAAACTCCCGGGTCAAAATTTCCCATGGTGTGCCATAGAGGATGCCACATCCATTGATGGGCACCATGACCAATGTCAATCATGGCACATGGAACATGCAACCATTGGCCATGTGCGGAAAACATTGGACCCCATGAAACATAGGAACATTGATTTTGCAAAACATTATGGTGATCACCTTGTCACAACTCGGGTTGATTTCCTCCGGGTTTAACTAGGGGCGATTGGTCACCCTAGTCATCAACCTCCCATGCAATTGCCATAGCCTGACATGCCTTGGCCTTAAAGACATGCTTGGGGCCGGCTTGTCGCACTCATGACCAACCTTGAGCAAGAGTCTAGGGCCTACTAGGGTTTGGGCTAATTTAAGTGACTTTGCTACATCCTTGTGTTTGTGGACATAAGTTAGGCTATTGACACTATCCTTGCCTACAATTATGGGATTGCAATGGGGTCGATGTCACCACCCCTAACCGACGGGTCCTAGTGAATGGTAACCAAACCTCCCACAATTGCCACTCTTGAGTATTTCACCAATACTAAAGTCATGTTGAATTTGAGTGCCAATATGTCCCCGGGCATTCCTCTATATATTGTTCCAAGTGGAAACATGCACCCATAATACATTGTCTCACATTTGATTAATGTTATGAGCATAACATTATTTAGCCACGTGGGTCAGTTCCCTGACCTTTGAATATATCAATTATATTCCGTGGTCCCTCAAACAAAGTAAGAATATTTGTTTACTATTCATACATTCAGGTTGACACTTGAAAATTTGGGTGGAGTTATACTCCAAGCACTAATCACAAGAATCATTGTTCATCCGGGCACTATTCACACGATACATTGTTCATCATGGTGTTATTTATTGAAAATATTGTTCATTAAAGCACTATCACTGAAAATACCGACATTATTCACAATGTTCTTACTATTCATATCAGCACTAATCATTATTCGTACCGTTGTCAATTTCTTCCTATTTTCTAAGTTTCCTCCCGTTAAAGTTAAGATAGTGGAGGCCCATGTCAAATGCTAAATAGAGAATGGAACACAACCATGTAGCTAAACAGGGTTATGAGTTCTCGACATAGTTTAGAAAATGCTTTTTACCTCGGGCCTTTAAGGAAATTTTATTCTATGATAGTTTTGAGCCACCATGTATTAGCCACATAGTTCGCTATCTTTTCACCTTCATCCTGCCCAGTGGGAAGCTCTAGCTAAGCTCAAATCAATGTGCTCAATCAATACAAATGATCATTCACAACATATTGCATCTACATAGGTCGTTGAATTTCTCAATTAGATGTCAAAAACAAGAATTGGTAATCTCTAAAATTGATATGACTACAACTGGCCCGAGGTAAAAAGCATTAATTGGAGACTCGAAGGCTGACTGTGCTGCCAACTGTCGGTATTTGATTGGGCACTTGGTGACGTCCACTAAAAATCGGTGAGGTTGCTCAATACTACAATAGGTACCGACACCACCCAAGAACACAAATTCCGGTGATTCCGCGCACATGAAAACTGCGTAGCATGACTCATCATCAGATTCCAAGATAAGTTAGGGCTAGTGAATTTAGGTGCAAGCCTTGTCCTTGTACATATATGTGGAATCGATTTCGTATATCCCCCCCCCCTCTCCTACCCCGACTTGCAATTATAGTATGCCTATAACGACGACGACTTACTCTTGTATTGGGGAATTGGTGTATTTTTAACATGAAACTAGGAGTAAATTCGTCAAACAAGATCATCCTCCTTAGGGCCAATTCACACGGGTCCCAAGTCCTAAGTCCCAACTATGACATGGATGCCTACATGGCATCACGTTTTGGAGGTGAAGCTTGGGACTTGTGTTGTGAGTTGGGTTAAGCAAAAAAGCTAGACCCAACTGTCCACCCAAGTCCCGTGAATATTTTGAATTTTTTTGCATAAGTAAGCAAGATTCGACTTTAATGATAATTAACCATATTTTAGTGATTACTTGAGGCTCACAAGTTGGCACTTTGCCTCCATGTTGGGACTTGCTAACATGAGTGGGACTTGGGACTTGGGACCTTGTCTGAATTGGCCTTTACTATCCGACTAGGCACTCTTGGCATGACATGTTTCAAAGGGCCCAAGATTGTGTTATATAAACTCCAAAATTAAGTGATCCTATTAGTTGAGAGAAAAATGGGACCCAAAGTGTTTAACTCATTATTTATACAAAGGTGGAGGGTCATCTTAAATTTTCCCAGGGGATGTACAAACTTTATGTACCAAATCGCATACGTTCAACCTAGGGATTGTTCATGTGAAACCATTTTTTTGTGTATATATATAGGGGAGGATGGGTGTTTTTTCATGGTTTTGAGCCATTTTTGAGCCCTTGGGAGGGCCTTGAGTTCCCATGCAAGATCCCTCTCAGAAGTTGGTTGAAAGGTTGTCTAGTCTACTGGCTCCAAGGATCCCCAAACTTTGATAAGCCATAGAAAGCTCATTTCTTCATCAAATGATGCATCTAATTGACCATTGGGAAGCTCTTGAAAATGATCTTCTAATGGTATAAAACACAACTCTTAATCCAAAGAAATGAATACACACGGAGGCCCCAACGCTAGATGCGTTAAGGGATTGAGAGAAAGGCATTGGAATGGACTATAATGGACAAAAATTGCATCACATGTTTTATTTTCCATCATCAATAGGCTCTCTAATACAAAAATCCCTCTAAGTTCACAATCTTTATAGATAGATAGATAGATACACCGGCTCCAGTCTCTGATTGGAGCAAGCAACCCTATAAGCTTCTTAGTCCGTGGTCTACATTCCCATGTCAAGGATTGGCTCTATTTGAGGCAACAAATGAACCCCTAAAGCACAAGAAGGGACTTTTTGTCCATACAATAAACCTCTGCCCGATTGTACAAACGTACACATGTACATAATTTAGAATATTCTTATTTGGACTAAAATTTTGTTTGAACAATCCAATTTTTCCAAAGATGCCCATCCATACATTTAGGTCCACCATAACATTATTCAGACCCATGACAGTGTTCTGTGGGACTGACAATATTCTAGGGAATATTCCCCACATTCAGACTAAACGTGAAAATACCAAGAATATTTCTTGGAATACTGTCAGTCCCACATAACACTGTCATGGGGTCTGAATAATGTTATGACCATAAGAAGTACACATTCTCTTTAATTTAAAGATGTTGAATTGGATTAAATTATTTTAGGTGAATCTAGGGAGATTTTGCTTTGGCCTATAGGGTTGAAATGCAATAAACACGGAATGCTCAAGTTTCGGTTGTGGTAGTCCACTACATGAAAGTTCGTTGAGATTTAGGATATGAAGAATTGTAACTTGTAGTAGCAATGTTTGGGTCAGTATTTAGCTGAGATGAAGAGCTTGAGAGTGGTGATAATCCCAGTTCAAAACCCGTCTAGCTCCGCATGAAATGCTCTCCTCTAAGAGATGTGTAACTAAAAGTAACACCAATCTTAAAGTGACACCTATATTTCATCCGTAAAAGCATCAACAAGAGAGTGTGATGGTGCATATAATGCAGCAAAAATAAAAGTCACCAATCATATGCAGCATCAAGTATAAAATAACAATTTTATAGTCATTGGCCGTGTAAGAAGATGTAAAACCAATTAAAGAAGAACGCCAACCTTAGCCAATCATAGTGGCTAATGTAAGATCTACCCACTACATATCCTCTGACAATCTACAAATCGCTTAGCCAATAACGATCTATATTCGTTCTTTCTCCATTGCACACATGTGGCCTTTGATTTTTGTCCACTTATCAAATGCTTCGGCGTGGTTCTACTCCACTACACTAAATAGGATATTTAGTGTTTGATACACTAAATACGAACACATACACTAAATATCAATAACCCTATGAAAGTAAGTAACATTAAATGTAAACTCAAACACTAAATATCAACTATGGTAATATGTGGAAGTTGCATGTTTGAATTTAGTGTTAGTAAAAATATGAAAAAGAAGGATATAATAAGGGAGGTGGCAGTAGGGAAGGTATCAACACATTTATGTCTAACACTAATTGTCAAGGAATTGAAAATTAGTGTTGAGCAGGGTAGGGTGGTAACAACACTAAATATAATCAAACACTAAATATCCTATTTAGTGCAGTGGCCTTGTAAGGAATATCATGAACAAATATTTGATGGTCTAAGATGACCCTAAACTACTAGATGATGGTGGAGAGATACCCGAATCTCAAGGAAGAGGTTGGCGGTTCGATTCCCGGCTGTGAAATCTCCTCTCTACTTGACAGAAAAACTTGCCAGGTGGTCAACTACCTCCTGTGCTTTGGCGCTGGCATGTTGGCCTTCTATCTCAATATATGTGTGTGTGTGTGTGTGTGTGTGTGTGGGGCTTTCTTTCTGGTTTTATACCCAGTAATTTCTGAAGGATGAAGGAAGCACTAAATTTTTTCACTGACTTGCCATCCAGAGAAAACATTGGCTTGCATCCGAAAGTTTTCAATAAATATTTTGGCCAACATTTTCGTTTCCATTGTCAGGGGGGTTGGCTCGTGGTGAAGATGCTTAGCCTGTCAATGGGTGTAAAACCCATGCTGAAGAACCGGATCCAACACAAAAATGCATGTGGAGAACCGGCTGCTAGTTACTCACACATGAACCGGTTGAAGTTCAAGACTTCAGGAAACTTACCGACCGTTTTTTTGGAATATATAGAACACACCTCAAATCAATAAAGTAAAACCGAAAGATCACAACCTGTAACCGGTGGGACTTGGAAACCACACTAGGATTTTGAAAGACTATGCCAAATTTTCCCCTGAACATTGATCCAACATTGGCAACGGCCAATAAGGTAGAAATACCATAAACTGTGAAAATAATGTGATTTGCATTGAAGATATGGTCTTACAATCATGAGATAATTTTCCAAGACAGAAGAGAAGGATTCATGCAGAATGCAAGTTGTTCCATATTTTTATTCCCTGTAGAAAAAATTCTACAAATTTTCAAAGTGGAAAGTTTGTCAAACCCCCTACTTGTTCACTAGATGCTCCCTAAACCGAACACGGTAATCCTCATTTCCACACAGAACATAACCTAGACCGGTTAACTCATGAGTACATTAAAACTGTGATTGATGATAGTCAAACATGACTAAATTTGGCTAAATTGACTGTACACACATACCATGCTGCCAGCCTCGCAATGATCGGTTTCAAAAATGGCACTTCACTATTCTGACGGAAGTCTACTGCACAGGTAGAGGGTAGTTCACGGTTTATGGTATCTCTACATTGCTGTTGTGGTGCTTTGAGTAGAAACAACATACAATATGCAACAATTTTGCCAGTATCACTACACGATTGGCTTTGTTTCTTATCAATTACCATTTAAGTTTCTTTAGTTTCGGTGCCGTTCTCAGCCCTTGTATTGTGGTGCGGTACGGATGCCCTAAATTTGGTTCTCTAGACTCACGCAGGAACTCGTGGCATTAGAATTTTCTTTACAAATATTTTTATCATTTTTATGATAAAAATGGCACCAAATAGCCTTGTGAAGTGCATCTCTTGTCGTATGTAAATTGTGTTCTTTGTGAGAAAGCCACATTCATAATGATATTTTGATCACATTCTTCTCAAAGCATGTATAAATAGAGCTTTCCATCACATGCTTCTATTTTTCTTCTTCCAAACATACTTTTTGCATTATGCTCATGCACCTATACCATAGATGTTTATTTATGAAAGTCTTGAAAGAACATTTACTTACATTTATTCCTTCTTCTTTTTTTATAAAAGAGTGGCATTGATCAAGAGACCAACAAAATTTCGACCATTTTAAAATCCACGAGGTCATATGTTCATGATCGTTTTTCGATGAAAATATGTCAAGTTCATGTTTTCATGCTTTCCTTATTTTAGATTACTTTTGTCATCCAATTTCAAATAATATCGTCATAATTAGGACCCATTTTATTAAGAGAAAAATAAATAAATTGGTTTACTTGAATGGATGTTACGATTATAAAAAAATTGATCTCTATTGAGATAATTTAGATATTATTGAATTTATTTCTAAAATTCAAAGTGGTGAAGTAAAAGAAGTAATTTTTTGGCCACATTGTGATAGACTTCATGAATTAGCAAGTTTGACTATCCTTGATATTTGTCATGTACTAGTACAGATCGTGGCTTTTTTGTACACTTGCAATGAGCACAATGGTCATTTGTGTTGTCCGGATCATGCTCATTTTGGACCGCCATTGAGCCATTTTGTCATTTGGACCTCCACTAAATTTGTGCTATTAATCTTTTACATTATAATCACATTGTTGTGGGCCATGGTGCCGTCTTGCTATTTTGTTGGCCATACATAAGGTCTGTGAAGTTTATGTTATATTTTTTGCTACTTATTAGTCATAGATTCCATTCAAGTTTATTCATAATATCTAGATTCCATGCATACTTTTGAATGTACAATATAAAGGGACTTATGTTCTCACTTTGTTTAATTTAGAGATCTTCTTATAGTAGTCTATGTCCCCTCCTCCATATGGATCACTTGTAGCTCAATCAAAGGGATGCATGCTACGATGGTGGTTTTGTGTGGGGCATAGATGCCGAGTCACCTAAACATGCATCAATCTCCAAGAATATTAAAAATTTACATGTACAATTTAGTATATGGATATGACATTTTTTAGTCTATAAAATTCATAATGTTTAGTGATTGTACACGTGTCCTCTCTAGGTAGTTATAGCAATGTTATAGGAGGTGGTAGATATGGAAACTTTGGCAACTTTTATTGGAGTTGAAAAAACGATCACTTTCCTATCAAATTAATGATATTTGCAAAATAAATCAATACATAAGCAACTATGGGAATTCACTTCACTATCTCAATACCAATGCATAATCAAAAAGAGTTTCAATGATATGTTTGAATGTGATCTTCTTTTTTATGCTTGCAATGACTTAACCCTAAATGGTGGCTACAAGGAGCCCAAAAATCGACTAGATTGATGGATACTCCCACCAATGGATATTCTTGGAATGTCAATTTGAACTTTCACAGAATTGTTAGTCCAATCGACCAAGATTTGCTATATGAAATCAGTCTTTGACAAATGACATCTCAAAAAATCACACGACCTAGACCAATACCTATTGGTTTGGTGAGATGTCCCAACACAATATGTTGAACAAATGACTAGTGCCATTTCGAGCATAAGGCCTAACGAGGCAGTGCAACCCCCTTCGTACATAAAAACATTCACCTAAGCTATTCATTATAATATATATATTAGGAACAAATTTCCCGGGTAGATGTGCTTTGTTATTACAATCTAACTTCAAATCTTGGATATTATATTGAATATACAAAACAAAACTTCATATGAAACTTTCGGTCATATAAAGTGAAACCACACTACCAATTTGCACTTCCAATTTTGTACAAATCCCTTTGGAGGCGCATGGATGGCTCCTTTAACCCCTAATTAGTCTGGGGAGACTAAACGTCATGTTTGACTTAAAGATAGAAAAGAAAAACCAACGTCGGGCAATCCAACATGAATTTGAGCCCGTTGGCCCTACCCTGCTCAAGAATGCCCTTGGTGCAGGATGGAGCTTACTGCCTACCTTGCAGTGGGTGGGTTCTTGTTGTAAAAAAAATTAAAATTAAAATTAAAATTAATTATTTCAATATCCATTTACTATGTGGGGGGAGTACCGGTTCTTGTTTATTGTCGAGTTTTCTCTTATTAAGTACTAGGTATGCGAGATATTTGCACACTACCAATTTGCACTTCCGAATTTTGTACAAATCCCTTTGGAGGCGCACGGTGGCTCCTATAACCCCTAATTAGTCTAGGGAGACTAAACATCATGTTTGACTTAACCATGGAATTGGTGGTTGTCGGTGCGTTGTGCTAAGTTAGTAGTTGATGTTGAGAAGACTGTGGAAGGTGTTGAGGTCTTTGTGACAAACATCAATTTAATCCCATCAAAGTCGAATGAAGATGCATTCATTAAATAAGAAATCCATCCCTTTTGTTTCATGACAACCGTTTATTTGACTTTCTCCAACTTTACTCGGGGTTTCTCGAACCCAAGCAAAAGATATGATTTTTTAAAAATAAAATAAAAATATAATATCCAAATTATATGAATAAAGTTCTATCGCCATTTTTTTCACAATTCTTGAAATAAATCAATGCTACATTTTTTAGGTCTTCCCTTCGAGGAGGCAAATTCATGGTAAGCGATACAGATTTCCGACACACGCGCCGATTGGAGGATTCCACCACTTTGGTGGCATAAATTATAGGGTGTCTAAAATTAGACTGCATAATCCATTATATGGGTAGTTGTGAAGAGCGAAGCTTTGGGCGGTGGTAATAGGCTACCCATGTTTGCTACACAACAATCCATGTTCAAACTCCGGCTCATTCTCCGAGATAGTCAACTCGACACCCGAAGCTGGACATAAATTGCGTCACACACTTGGATTTTGGATATCTTTAATCGCCCATGAAATTTGGGGTAGAATACAATACAGTATTAGGACTCACATACATTTCTAAGCCCGAAGTGGAGGTCCCCACCGCCACCCACCAAAGGTTCCACTTTCCATGTCTTTGGAGCCATCACTAATTTTGGGTGCTATAGAATCAAAAGTAGTGTTTCAAAATCAACCGGAATACGGTGTCACAAGTACACCGTTTATACCTGCTATTGTGGTTTACCATTTGGAGTTACATGTTGCTATAACTTCGTATCAATGAAATAGAAAAATTCACCTAAATAGGATATATAGATACACTGATCATCCTCATCAGTGCATGTTGCTTTAGAATTACGTAGTGTTATAATTGTTTAAACGAGAATATAATAGTTCAATAAACAAAGTCATTTATGTTCTATAATGTCTGAACAACCTATTGAACTTTCTGTCAATAAAATTTGACCTCTTGAATAAGAAGTTATTGATGTTGAAACACAGTAGAACTAGAGATCAGATTGCACAAGCAAATACACATACACAAAGGCATAGGAACAATGCTAAGAGTGAGATAGTCACCTCCACCCCCCTTGCCTTGCTCTATATTGCGTTTTTCCTCCTTGGTTCATACAATGCATATGGATATGTCAACTCCCACTTCTTACAAATTATACGAATTTATTCAAATCTTATTATTTCTTTATGCCTTTTAAAATCACAATCCTATGACTAAGAGCAACTTAATGCTCTATCTTCAATACAATCTAATCTTTTAAACTCAACATTCTAACTTTGCGAGTCTTCAAAGGATCAAAATTTCATTCCCTTTAATAGTGATTGTTGTCTTTCTTTTGCAAGTGTCATGTTTCCAAATGACATGCCTTCACACAATTTCAACTAATCATCAAAATATGCCACATTAGCCTTTTCTTCACCATGTTGGAAAATATATAATTATACCACCATTCTTCAAGCACCCAGCGCTCCTTTATGAGATATTTTTGCTCCTCTACAAGTTGTCCCGCTTCATGGGTAAGTTGCATTCCCTCGTTATAATTGTTTTGGGACGGAGGTGCTAAAGAACACCGTTTATTTGTTGGTCCTCCTCTCGCTCCTTAAACTACAACTACATCATCTCCCCACTTGCTCCCCACACTCCTCGATATTTTTACCAAAATCAAACAAAGGTGATGTTGAATATTCATCCATCCCAACTACCATGAGAGCCTTATTTCTTCTAATTGGATGAATTTTCAAATCATTCCCAATGCTCGTACTATCCTCCATAAACACAACATCATTCATCGGGCCACACACATTGGAATGCATAATCTCCAAAGGCTTAGTTGTTTGCCTCCTCCCATCATTGGGAACCATTGTCCTATATTTTTATCGTCAATCCATGTTTCATAAATTAACAAAGATGTGGGACTAAGAATTTTGCCAAGGTTTATGCCATTCACTATGCTTTAAAGTGTATGAATAGTCTTCACATTCAAATGTCTAAACCAACAATACTCAAGCTCAAATATGTTGTTTTTCTTCCATGATAGCACCAAAGTGGCTGCAACCACTCCATGCACCTTGGTAAAGTTCATTTCACATAAATTGCCTTCACGTAATCCTATTGTAATCATTTCTTCATATGGACCTCTCACAATACAATCTTTTATATTGAATTGTACTTTTAATTAATTTGACAAAAACTTACTTACCATTGTTGCATCATCACTGTGGGTTCCATTTCCTTCCTCTTGGATATCTTGAGCATTACACATGTAGTGACACACTCCATAGTCAGCTCCCTCATTGACATAATTTCCAAGGTGGAAATAAGTATTCGTAAAAAGGTGATAAACTCTCAAGCAAAGCCATGACAATATTTTTGTTTTCCATGGGTATCTCTAAGCAAGCAAGTTGATATGTAAGTACATTCACCTTAATGATGTGGTCCAACAAGTTATCACATTTTTACATCTTGCATGTGAAGAACTTGTAGCGAATGAATAGAATATTGGACAAACTCCTCGTCTCATGGATGTTGCAATGGGGATATAATTTCTAATAGCTCAAATCAACCTTTTCTAGGCAATTATATGTACTTAATAACTTCACATGCCTCAACGAACCCCTCTTAAACTAAATGAACCCTTCTTGGACTCAAATGTGCCCTTGCACCTCAATCCTCTCGAGTCAAATCTTTTTGCTCTTAAATAAGTCCTTGCACCTCAATCCACTTAAATAAGGCCCTCTTTCTCTTTAATGTACCTTTGGACCTTCAATCCACTCAAGTTAGGCCCTTTTGCTCTCAATGTACCTTTGAACCTTCAATCCATTTTAGCCAAGCCCTTTTACTTTGAAATGTGCGTTTGAACATTCAATCCATTTGAGTCAAATATTTTTGAACAATAATAAATCCTCTTGCTCTCGAAAATGCCTTTGCACCCTCGATCCACTGAAGTCATATTCTTTTGAACTCAAATGAGTCTTCTTGTTTTTAAATTTGACTTTGCACCTAAATCCACTTAAATAGGCCTTCTTGGTCTCCAATATGCCTTTGTACCCTCGATCCAATCAAGTCATACCCTTCTGAACTCAAATGAGCCTTTATTTTATATAAAAAATATGTTTTTGCACCTTCAAATCAAGCCCTCTTCAACCTAATGTGCACTTCTCAAACCATTCTAATCAGATCTTCTACGATTCTAATGTGTATTCCATCCTCAAACCACTCAAAGCAAACCCTCTACAACTCAAATGTGTATTTACACCCTTAAACCATACAAATTAAGTCTTCTTCAATTCAAATTTGCAATTCCACTCTCAAACCACTCAAATCAAGCCTCTTGACTCAAATGTGCTATTGCACCCTCAAACCACTCAACTTAAACCCTCTTAAATTCAAATGCACCTTTGCGCTCCCAATACACTAAAATCATGTCCTCTACAACTCAAATGAACTTAATGTCCTCAAATGTGCACAATTGCACTCAACAACCTCAAACCATGTCCTCTCCAATTCAAATGACCTTAATACCCTCAAATGTGCACAATTGCATTCAATAACATTAAATTATGCCCTCTTACTCTTAAAGGACCTTAATGCCCTCAAATATGCATAATTGCATACACCAACTCAATAAGGCCCTCTTCAATTCAAATGACCTTCAACACCCTCAAATATGCACAATTGTACTCAACCAACTCAAATCACTACTCAATTCCATCAAATATGCAGTCAAGCACTAGTAATATTCAAATCAACACTTACAACCTCCAAATGTGCACTTGTACACCTCCAATGTTTTATTCTCCAAACCTCCAAACACCAACTGCTGCCCCTAACGCGCACCAATGCACCTCCAACACGAACCACCCCAAAGGCTCCTCCAAACGCTAGAAACAATTAAGATCCACTCCGTAACCAACTAGCTATCAAATCTCTAACTATGGAACTTGCGTAAATGGGCCCATAACCTATTGAAGCACAATAGAACTACACAAGCAAATACACTTACACAAAGCCATGTGAACAAAGTTTGGAGTGAGATAGTCACCTCCACACCTTGCCTTGCTATTGATTGCATTTTCCCTCATTGGTTCATACAATGCATATGAGATATCTCTACTCCCAATTCCCACAAAGCGTATGGATTTATTCAAACCTTATTCATTCGTAGACCACTAACAATCACAATCATGTGACGGCAAACAACCTAATGCTCTATCTTCAACACAATCTAATCTCCTAACTTCAACAATTGCACTTGACAACTCTAAATAGTAACACACACTGATTGGGATAATCAATTAAGCACGTGAAGGAACATGGCAAAACTTACTTGATAAAATATTGATACTATTAGTAAAAGTTTGTAGCAATGTGTAACTCCAAATGATAGATCACAATAGTAGGTGTAAAAGATGTAGTTCCTTTCCTCTTTTTTTACTCTCGTTTAGCCATGGAATGTCGGAAACTACGCGCCGCATTCCTTTCCCTTGGGGGTAATTAATATGCATGGGGCGGACAAATGATCTCAATCGGATAGGCCAACTCGCCATGGGAAGAAGCCACTTGGAAGGAGATAGTGTGGGCACTATCTCCCGGGTCCTTGAGATAAGCTAAAACAATTATAGGCCTTTACACTCTCGGCGCTTGTGATCAAGGCATCTTGTGGTGGGATCCATAACCCTTGTAGTAGAATATATTCTATTCTCTTTTACTCACATCCGGGGACCAATGATCATGCGATGTGTTTTAAAAATGGCCACAATATCATTATGGACAAGCCTTGAGGATAACATTCGAAATTTTCATGTTTGGCTCACGAATTTGTACATTTGGAAGGCTCGTGTTGCCATGACCACTAGGTAGTTCATTCGCTTATGATCTTCCTTTATCCAAAAATGATTCTCAAATTATTTTATGAACACTTGGCACTCATACATGTGATGAATGAATATATATAAATAAATAGATATATAATTTTTTGCAATTACATAAAGAAATTATGTATCACTTGTTTTATAAAAACGTCAAAATGTGAGCCTTTTTTTATGAAAACGTTTTTCAGTAAGCTTTTGGTGCCAACTGTCCCGACAACTATTCAAAGAAAAGGATTCACACAAATATCATGTTTGATCCACATGAGTGGATAATCATTGTGCCATGTCAATCAAAGTGGCCCTCACAAATTCTCACGTAGTGACATGTGGGCCTAGTGCTCCAGTTGCCACCCTACAAATGCACGTCAATTGATGTGGGGGGTCGGTGATGAATAGTGCGGCACACACAAAAATCAAATTTCTAGCATAGTGGTACCGTTTATTCGAAATCCACAACAAAACACACAAACTTATTATTATTATTACTATCACGCGGCTTGAAGGTCTACACGAGTGGGGACTCACGCGCCGATTTATCGACAAAAACCATATATCACGGGAATATCAATCAAAATCGGGGCTCGTTTCATTTCGCTTACCTCCCTCGCTCGCTCGCTCGCTCACTCACTCACTCTATCTATCGTGCACACCGACCGACCGAGGCATTCTTTGCGCCCCCAAAGGATGAGATCATCACCGCGTCACTCAAGCATCGGGGCCCCCGCCGCTCCGGTTCTCGCGTTCAAAGGCCGGGGCCCACCCCCTCGTATGTTTTATACCGTGCGAGAAGAGTTGTCAATCATGTGTTTGGCAATGGCCGTCGTGTGGGGCCCGGGAATGCACGGGGCCCACATAACTATCGGGGGCCGACTAGTTTTTTACTCCCGAGCCTCCTCGCACTTCCCTATTTTACCCCTCCCACATTCTAGGTATACTATTATGTATACGCTCGTAGTATCCTTGTGCGCGGATTGCATGGCTGGCTAGCTAGCTAGCGAGCGAATGGCTCCATGAGCACCGATGTTGGTCAAATATTCGGGACCACCAACAACATGAACCACTTATCCATTCCATGGTGATCATGTCATTGCCAAGTCATTTATTGGCCCCGATCATGAGAACCGAAACTCTATTTCACACCCATTCTTCGCTCATGGAACCATCTAAGAGGTGGCACGAGTCAACTTTACATGCAACCTTTTTTCCTTCCTTCCTTCCTTCCTTCCTTTCTTTCTTTCTCTCTTTCTTGTGAAGGATGTGATGGGAGGTTGTTGCGTAGAAATAAACCGGGGTTTCAAAGTGGCCACGAAATGGCTTCCGGTTGATCCCCTAGGAGGGTTGAAGCCAATTGAGCTCCAATTTCTTTTATTACCGGTGGTTTGGTATGAGGTGGAAGGGTTTTAAGTGGTTACTTTTTCCAACTAGCCCCACTTCTCCTACGACATGAAATCCGCAATTAGTACAAGATAGTTAGCAAATCCCAATTCAAGATTGTAGCCTTTTTCCTCATAGTTTTCAAAGTTCATATGAATATCTTATTCATTAACCAAAAAAATGAAGATTATCGTGTTTCTTGAATGGCCATATAGATCCCTCCCAATTACGTTGAGTATTGAGCTTAGAATGGTTATCATATTTTGAACATGGAGTCCAACCTCTTTAAAATACATGTATTTTTGGTATCCATTTTTCGAGCCAGATCAAACCACACCACTCAAATATAGGTGTCTGATTAAGATTATTAACCAAATTAGGCACATCTGCCTTATTCAAGTTTTTTGATTCCACATGAGTCTCCATTAAGTATTGTATTCAATATCATTTACTATTTGGAGTTACACAATGCCATGTCTTTTTACTATTAGCGTAATTTTTCCAAGTAAAGATGTTAATGTTCCGGAATGGCCAAACAACCAATTTGACCTTTGTTGGCAACAAACGAGATATACAATAAATAGTCAAAGCATTGCGTAATTTCAAATAGTGAGTGACACTAAATACAATGTTTAGTGTAGTGTTTAGATATAGTTTCTTTGTGGGTTGATATGTAGGGTCTTAACTAGTATGGCAACAACACATGACCACACCAACCCCCCAAAAAAGGAAAAAAGAAACAAGATAAACACAAACAAACAAACAAACAAACAATATTATCTTGGGAATGAAAGAGTGGGTTGTGGTATATCATAATGGCAAGTCTTTATCATTTCATACATTTACTCAAGTTCCTTAATATGATTATAATATAATAAGAGTGTTTTTCATTTTTAGGTGTCTCACATAAGGTCTAGAACATCACACATCAAATATATATGTTAGCCTAGAGAACCCTAAGGGTCTTGAAAAGGTTTTGGAAGCCCACCACCATCCAATCATTCGAAAGGGAGTCATGGAGCGTGCATGACTCCATACATCCATCCTAACCAAGTCACAAGCTCCACATGAGCGGGAAATTTAACCACCAAATCTCGGTGCAAGAGTAAAGTAAAGCACGGTAACCCAAAGTTATCCACTTCTCACCGAAGCCGCTTCCACCCATTGCCATCAATCGTGGCCGAACGTGGTGTGTGAATTGTGTGTGAGTTGGAGGGCTAAATTAGCACGTGAATCAAATGGGTCCTTTTGTATGACCTCACTAACATGGGCATCCCGCCCACGTGGCACCACCCGGTCCCGCTTGTTTACAACCGGCTCATGCTTAGAAAATGAGGCTTGAGGCTCCTCTAGTGTGACGGGGTGGCCTATCTATCACGGGACATACAATCATAAGAGGTGACATCACCATGTGACCTAAGCCCCCACGCACCATGAAAGTGACCACTATTGTTGGCGCTCAAAAGAATGCGCACGTTTACCTTGTGCCTCCGAACAAAATGCAAAACCCTAGGGTTTAGTTGGCACCACTAGTTGTTGGTTTAGTTGACGTTAGATGCAATTTAGATGGTCAAATGAACGAATTCGCCCAACGCAAATAGCAATGCGATTGGTGAAAAGCAAACTTGTATACAAGTAAAATTGGACTTCTCGGAAGTGTCCCTAAAATGTTCATGTCTTGAGAGTATGGGTTATATCATGTACATCATTGCCAATTAGCATGCAACCTAGTTGTGTAGACATGTCTTTAGGCTTAGATTAATGGTAATGGTTGCATCGATCGTGTCCAAGACTTTCACCGGGATATATAAAAGAAAATCCACACTTCTTCAACTCCAAACAAAGAGAAATACTACAACTTTGAACGACTGAAATGCGTAACATCATCATCTGGTTTTCCCCAAAATAACTTGATTATATGTTAAGGGCTTCTTCACCTTTACAACTATGGTAAGAGGGTCTTAAAAGGACAATTTTACCTTTACACCCATTTCTCATAGTTACATATGAAACACAAAATAAGTGGAAGATCCATAGCAACTTCAAGTTATTCTTGCACCCACTTCTCTCGTAATTTTTGGAGCTCATATGAACATCTTAGTCATTGTCAAAGTCGGAATCTCTTTTCTCGTTAATGATAATGTAGGTCTTCCTATTTATGTTGACTATTGAAACTATAACGATTTACATATTTGAGCACGGAATCCAATCTCTTTTGAGCACATGTCTTTTTGGTTGTCCTTTCTTCCATCCACACCTAACCACAAATGTACCAACTTATTGATTAAGATGGGTTAAGCATTCAGAAGGTCGTAATGTCAATAAGGAGAGAGAATAGGTCCAAAGCCGAAAGATCTTATCATAAAAAGGTCAAAATGAATGGACAATGGTGAACATTATGCTCTTCACCAATGTCATGATTTAGCTTGTTTTGTGATATCTCTAAAAAATTGTATTAACCCTTGAATTGCATAGGAGTGGCCCAATAAGGGCATGTTTAGCATGAAGTTATGTGCTTCCACTAGAACTATTGCTCAACCCCCTAAAGGCCAAAGCAAAATTGCCCCAAACCATTTAAAACACTTTAGTCCTTGAATTTAGAAGCTTGTAAAGGAATGATGATATCTCTTGTGGTGGATCTAACCGCACGGATGGAAGCATTGTAGAGTTAGGATTGTTCACACAAATTCATCCATATGTGTGTCCAAATCAGAGGATTATGATGTAAATGTGTGTGATGGCATTGTCAAGCAATGGTGACTACTTTGACAAAAATGTATGCCTCGGCCTTCAAGGGTTTAACGCTTAAGGGTCAATTATCTAAATTTGATGAATTTTGGACCAATGTCTACCTTTTTAGTTGATTTACTTAGGATTTAAAATTTTCAAAGTTGTAACCATAAGCTAGGCCTAGATACCAACCTCTTTGAGTTGGGCACCCACCAACACTACTAAGATAAAGGGGTCTAAAAGAAATATGACCCCCCCTGGCAGGTAGATTTGCAGCTAGTTCATCTCAAGTGAATCCATCTAAGCTACTTTAGGGCTTTTGATGTACAATCAAATTGTCTAATCAAGGGTAGAATACAATCTATTGTACGATTGACTGCATTTTTGCCTTGAGTAATGAATGGGGGGGGGGAGGGAATTCAAAGAAGTGGGTGTCTAACATGGTCCATAACCTTATAATTGTTCTCCCTCTTTAATATGAAATGTTTGGTTGCGCAAGAAAGTGTCGTGTTATGTGAATGTTGTATTCACAATAATATGACATATTGGCCTCAAATGTTGTACTATCAAGGTTTCTCAAGAAAATGGCCTATTTCCACGTAAAAGGTCATTTTGTATACACAATGAAGGCACATAAGTATGAAAGAACCATTTTATTGAAGAAATATGCTCATAACATCACACAACATGGTATTAAAAGAAAATATAGTCCCATGATGATGTCATCATATCGTACACTACAGAAGTAGGTATCTATTGACTTTTGATAATCTTTGTTGATGTTGAATATTGATATCTTGTTCAACTTATCCAATAAGTATTACATGTTCATCACATCTACAATTGAAAACTCCAGAGAATGCTCCATTGCAAAATTTCATAGTAATTGGGCTTGAGGAAGCTTGACTATTGGTGTTGGTTGGTCACCCACAACATTCCCTCCATTGGATCTTCATTCAAATGTAACCCCAATGGACTTCTCAATCTCATGCCAAATCCACCAACTCAACCATGTTGTACTTTGCATCAACAATTTCCTCCCTTGCCAATTGCACATATTTTTTAATAGGCATAATTTCTACACTTCCAAGATTCAATATGAAATGAGACGCAAGTTGATTTGTTGTGTCTTTCATTCTTGATTTCTCACTTTCATCATCCATGGCAAAATCAACATTCTAGTTTGCAAGTAAAATCTTGGACATCCTCCAGCTGTTTCATATAATTTGGTGATTCAATTCTCTCCACACTTGAGAGCTCCACATAATAGCTTGCCTTACATTGGGCACTATTTTCCTCAAGTCTTGGTGAATAGTAGAAGAATCAAAATGAGAGAGAATCAATCCCCAAAGCTTCTTCTTATACTAAACTTTGAATGAAGCAATTATTCCCTGATCCAAGAGTTGTAACATTAGGTCATAAGAAAGAAATAGTAGTACTATTCAATTACAATGCTCACCGCATCTTGGGTCCAAAGATTGATCTTAATAGTTGCAATCCCTAACCCCTTCAACCTCCATCCAAACCTATAAATTCAAAAGTGCTTTGTTTGTTTAGAAATCAAGGTTTAAAATAATTAACTTGAGTTAAGTTAAGTTAAGTTTACCCACCAATGAATTCAATATGTAACACTATATTCATTAATTTGAGACTATTGTGTGAATTTAACACTTAAGAGGGTGTGATAATGGAGATTAAAACATCTAAGCAACATGTGGAATAAGCAATTTGTTGGTTAATGGAACAACAATCCCAACCTTTTGCAACAATATACACACCAATCCTTACACAACATAAACAATCACAACCAACAATGCTCACAAAAGAGCAAGCATAACAAACATATTCAACAAGCAAGTACCAAGCCTACTAAAAATACAACATATTAAATATATAGATCTAAAAATATACCAATGGATTCAATTTGTAATACACAAAATTAGATATTGTATTTTATTCCATTATGTGTATATGTATAATTGTTACCACAAGTGCCAATGTTGCATCCTCCATTTGTTGAGGAAACATCTAATGCAATTTCCAACCAAGTTTTTGTGCACTTTCCATTATGTCGACATAGTGGGATCTTGAGTGCGGATGGTGGTTAGAACTAGTTGGATAAGTGGAACTAGATCTAGTAACCCTAAATCTAGCGGAGGTTGGATTTTGACTATTTAAAGAGCATGTTGTTGGCAATGGAATGCCACTGCTCCTTGACACATGGGCCATGGACATCGGTGCTTTGGAATGATAGTTGTCTTTAATGTCCTACAAAATAGAAGTAAAAACACACATTTAGCACACGTGGACAAAAAAAATCGACTATCCAAACGATGGCAATGGAAAAGGAGGGAAAGTTGTCACACCTTGGACATAGGCCTCTTGATATCCATGCCAACATTAATTGGAGCGTTTTTTGTTTTTGTTTTTTGGGGCACAAATTGAAAATTCAATCGCAAGAAAAAAAACCAAACACAACCACCTCAGGAGAACCTGGAGCGCTCTTGTGCAATGCAATAGGTTCTGAAGGACCCACATGTTGGTTGGGTGGGCCACTTGCAACAATCAATGATATTCAAGCCAACAATAACCTATCCATCCAGAGACGTCTATGGGGCACTTAATTCCTCCCTTTGCTGGATCTTGAAGGGGAGCGACGCTTGCTAGAACATTGTGTTCCTTTCAAAGACAACGGGGAGGAAACATGCACAAAAACCTTTTGTAGGCGAGCTGCTAACTACTCCATCCTCTGGATTATCTTTGGAGTAATTGACGGTAGAGGCAATGTTAATGACAACACCTTGATAAAGGGAAGGCATTGTTACATCAATAAAAGCCTATGAAGCTTGTTCATTACAAGATTCAAGCATTGAATGTTTAGGGGAGGGCAAGATTGACACACTATTGTTCTCTTCTGCAAATTGAAACATGGTGATTGGTGTTGTAAAAAATGAGAAATTTTTTGAACTTGGTACAAATGTTTCATAGTCATAAGATAATATGAAAAGGGGATCTTCATGATCCATACATGGCTAACCAATTGAATTGGCCACAACAAAAATCCGGGATAGTCAAACCGTTGTGGACTAGCCTCATAATATAAGGCTAGAGGGCTAAGAACAAGAAAATGTCATTGTGCATGCTAGGGTTCCAACATCTGGGGGAAATGACGTTCCTCGGAGGTGTGAGAATGCACTTTGGAGGGTTATCGTCTACGAGGAGCATATTTGATGGCGAAGGACGCATGCGCTTGGACACCTACTTAGTTGTAGGCACATACCCCATATAACCCTCTTCATAATTTTAAAGAGTTTAGGACAATGCCTTCTACCTAGTTTCATTATTTGTTCTCGTTCCTATTGAAGAGCTCGTTGCAACTCTCTTATCCAAGTACCAAGCAATGGGGGGGGGGGTAGCTCATTGAAAAGGATGTTCACAACCTCCCAGTTTGTGTTGAGCATCATCGAGCTCCACACAATAATGTAGGTCACAATAGACACTCTCCGAGAAAGAATGAAGCCTGGAGAAATGCCAGTTAACGTAGGTGTGCTTCCTCCATAAACCATCTCCGATAGTTTGTGAACAAAACAATTTGGCTTATGTGGAGCATGCATACAATGGCACAACATTTCATTCAAGTCAAGTATTATGAAAAGGTTCTTATCCCTTGGGGGGGTCGATTGGTTGCAAGGATTCTTCGGACCCTTTGAAGAAGAGTTATAGGTGATGTCAATAATGATAAACATCACACCTGTAAAAATAATGTAAAACTATGGGTGACGATTGGGCCTCACGTCTAAAACCCACCATATTGGTATGATGAACATTAGACCGCACAACCAAAACCTACCTTGTAGGTATGTGAAATTTAAGGTTGTGTGGTCAAAACCAAGCAAATCACTCAATATGTACAACGAGGTTTAGGTTGCATGGCCTAAATTCCTCCTGACTCTTGACTTGGAGCTCAAGAGATTAAAGGTGAGACTAAACTCTAGGATTAGAAGTGGGAGGAGTGTAGGCTGCATAGCTTAAACTCCAAGTCAAGAGTTGGGAGGAGTTTAGTCCACACGGCCTAATCTACATCAATAAAGAGGTGGTTTGAGGGTTGGATTAGCGTAAATATGTTTTAGTATTGTTATTTGTTATGTGACTAGGTATTGTTGTAGTATAAAACATTGTAGGGTTTACGCTGCGCACCAAACTTTGATGGTTTAGACCATCGTCCTAAACTACACTATATAGATATTGTATATTATATTTATACAAGCATTGCAAAAGACAAAGAATGCATGAGAACAATGCAATTCAAGTTTCTCCCCAATTTGGATAGACACAAATGCAATGCTCATTGACTAAAAGCCAGGAGCGAAGGAAAACAACCCTATTAGTATGAATGTGCAAAGGACAATTTGTCTCTTATAAATGTGTCTTAAATTGTTGATGAATCCAACAAATCTAATGAATGATCGTTTATATAGATGTGATATACATTTAGTCTATTCAAATTGTAGATATGGTTTGTATTAAGGTTATTCAATTAAAGGTATGGCACAAAGCATTGTGCTTGAGACAATGTAATATTGTAAAAGATCTCATAGTTGTGAGCTTTTGTTATGTTTGCATTTGGATTATATATCTATAATATATTAAATATATATGTTTAGATGCCTTGATCTTTTACATTTGTGATTACATGGAATGTTTGGTGCATGCTTTCCTAATTTAGTAATATGTAACTCTTATAATAAAAAGGTAACAAAATTTAAAAAATACTTTTAATTTCATTGGTCGATTGAAATAACTAGCTCATTAATGCTGCAATATTTTATATGTGAATTTCCTTTAATGATGTTTACCCAATATTATAGTGTGATGAAGGGTGGCAATTTAAAATAAGATTTGCGATAATCTCAAATTAATGAATATAATGTATGTATTTGGAACAACTCCTTAATATGAAGGCAAAGCGTTAGTGTGGATCCCACCACTTATGAACATTAATTACCACTAATATATGACTAATTGGACCTAATAATGTCGTATTATGAGCATCGTAGTCGTAATATTGAGGTAAATTAGCACCAAAAATATTGGTTGATGGGAAATGCATCATAAAATCGAGTGAGACTGTAGGTTGCAATTAGCCTACACAATATAATATCCCTCCCCAAAAAATTCAGTATAATGCAAGTAATTGTTATCATTGAGATAACATATGTAGGTGGGAAAGAGCTCTGAGCAAATTAGAATTAAAAATGTCAATGGGGTACCTTAACATTATTTAGTTGTATGGTTGTGTTCCATTCTATATTTAACATATAAGATGGGCCTCCACTATCTCACCTTCATGGGAAGAAACTTAGAAAATAGGAAAAAGTTGATGCCAGTACGAATAATAATTATTGTTGGTTTGAATGGTAAGAATACTATGAATAGTGTCAGTATTGTCAGTGATATTTATGCTATTAATAATATTATAGGCAATAATACTTGGATGACTAGTGTTTCCATCGAATATTATGGGATGAACAATTATTCCTGTGGATAATGCCGGGAGTATAAGTCCACCCAAATTTTCAAGTTCAACCTGAATGCATGAATAATAAACAAATATTCCCAATTTATTTGATGGAATATAATTGACATATCCCAAGGCCATGGAACCGACCCACAATGTTGAATAATGTTATGACTTTGAAAGCCCTGAAAAGGGGGTGAAGCACTTGCTTACTTCAACAACTTGGCCTAGGCATTGGGATATTTACCATCACATGATCTCAATGGTAATATTTACTCATATCAACTTGATTGAATGTAATTAAGTGTAATTAACCGTATTAGAAGGTAATTGAGCGCAAGGCCTAGGTTCTACAAGTATTCATATACATTCAAGCTAATTAAGCCCGGTTAAGTGCAAGTAAGTGCATTCAGCCTAATTAAGTGTTATGAAGCCTAAACAAGTGTAATTAAGCACATCATTCCTCATATCTTAATTAAATCATGATTAATTCTAGTAAGTGCATTTTATAATTCATTAGGCTTAATTAATTTGGTAAGCATACTTTTTGATTTAATTGGACTTAATCAAGATAAATTAGGGTTAATTACATTTAATTAAATTCAATCACACTCAATTAGTTTAAATGCGTATGAATACTTTGTGAAAGTAGATGGTATTAACTAAAATATAATATTTGACATAATAAAAAAACATTAATTTTAGTTCCATTTTAGAATGACAAAGACCCCTTCAATGGTAAGTCACAAAAATTATAACCTCAGTGCTAATGAGGGTTTTGTAATTTTTTTACTTCCAAGTTAATTACATGCTTTATTGACGGTTTCACTTTGAAAATGAAATCCTAGTCAATTTCTTATTAACTCAATGGAAGTGAACATATATATTGGATTTTAGACCTTGAAGGTGAAGTGCACTCAATATGGGATTTGTGGATAAGTGGCCTTCAATGCAAGGGCAATGGTTTTTTCGAAGTCGGGTGGGCGGGCAGAAGTTTTCGGTTGGGTCCAAAAAATCTGGATTCCTTTCTGGGGGGCTGCCCCTGCCCGAATCTACCTCCCCTAAAAAGTTTGTGGGGGGGGGAGGGGGGGGTTGTTTAACGTATGCCTTACCTCCCCTACACGAAGGTAGTGGAGGCCATTATGAGGTGGCATCACTAATGACACCTAAAACCGTCACTTCATGGCCCGGACACTTCTACACCATGGGGAATGGTTCAAGGTAGTAGAGTGTTGGCAATTGGGAGGCGTTTATAGGTGTTGGTTTTGGGTGGGGTGTTGGTTCTAGCACCCTCTACCTTCTATATTTATCATTTCTTTTGGAAACATGAACAAAGTTGCACATTAGTGTGATGTTGTTTGATTTAAATTAAGGTAGAAATACCATAACCCGTTAAAATAAGGTGATTCGCATTGAAGATCTGGTCTAACAATCATGAGATAATTTTCCAAGATAGATGAGAAGGATTCATGAAGAATGCAAGTTGTTTCTTATTTTTCTGCCTTGTACAAAAAGTTCCACAAATTTTCAAAGTGGAAAGTTTGTCCAACCCACTTCCGATTCACTAGGTACTCCGCATTTCGATACAGAACATCACCTAAACTCGTTAATCATGAGTACATTAGATCTTGCCTCCCATTGGCTACACTGCATTGAAGTTGCCGCCGAGCCATGCTCCATTTAAGATATGGCACTTTACCATTATGAGGCGGTCTAGTGGACCGCTAGTGGGTAGTTAACGGGTTATGGTATTTCTACCTTAGAGCATGCCCACCAATTTGGGCAATTCTTCCTACAACCATTAGTTCTCATAAAGTATTCAATGTTGTCCTTTGGTTTATGACCAAATTTGTCACGTTGTCCATTGAATATGTTATAAAGGATCTCTCTTTGAAGGCATTGGCTGGGAAAATATGAAATTGTACATATCATGGGGATCGACTAGTATTTTCAACTATTGCTATGCTAAAATCAAATAATATGATTTTTGTCATTGAAGAACATCATGTAATAGGTGCATTCATTGAAAGAGAAACTATACTCATGCCATTGATTGTAAACTTCATCAAAGTTTGAAAGCTCAAAAACGTCTGCAACATTTGAAAGGAATGGAGCCCTCATAAGGGCCTCTTTAAAGAACTTGCCACCCATTGCCCCTACAATTGAGGATCACTCTAAGGGCCGCTTTACACACGTACCAAGACCCGTGACAATGGAAATCTAATGACCTTTTTTTTCTTTTTTTCTTTTTTCTTTTTTTTCTTTTTTTTTGGGCACAAATTGAAGATTCAATTACAAGAATGAACCAAAATACAACCACCACGGGGGAGCCAGCGCAACCCGAGGGGAAATCAAGAAATAATGCCCATCTAAGGTCTAACCTTCCAAGTGACCACTAAGTTACGCCGAGTCACAATAAGACCTTTGACCCCCCCCCCCCCCAAGTCGAATTGAATTCATTAAGAACATTTTGGTAGGCAACGTCCAGGGCCTTTTCCAAATCCGAGAGAGTGTTTCCACTCAATCCTATCATAATCCTGCAAGGCATCCCAATTGACTTGACGTGTTTTCTCAATGGGCCATTGCAGAGCATTAAACACCAGATCGTTTCGCTGACGCCAAATAATCCACGGAAGGCCACTCCTCAAGAAGAACTAGATGCGGTTGAACCGTTTTAGTGCCTTGCACAAAGGTTGATCAAAGAGGCATTGCATCATGGAAAAGGATTTCCATGGGCCAAGGTTCCCTCTTTTGGAAGGAGTTGCCACATGATATTAGCACCATACCGCCACCCTTGTTGAGCAAGTGGACAACTGAAGAACCTATGTTCCACCAATTCCACTGGCTGTGGGTGGAAGTGGGGGCAACTTTTGTCAATCTCCGTTGAGATTTTCCTGCGCCACTCATTAACCACCACAGCTAAGGACCTTCAAAATTTGTGGGAAATAGAAATCCAATTTTACAACTGTTGGGGCCCTCAAGCTTAGTGTAAAATGAAAGTGGCCTATGTTGAGGGATCACAACAGATGTTCGGGTTTGAATCCCCACCATGGCAATGTAATAATATTTCTAGAAGTCAATGGCAATCTAATTGATTGTCATGCCCCTAGTTTTATGTTAAGCCCACCTCTTTTTGATGGACTTAACGTGATATCCACTACACCATGAATCACTGTCCACTTGTTGTCATGAAGGACGCGATGTGGATTTTTCATCCATTCAAATTTCTTCGGTCCCTCAAGCCTTCAAGGTCTAGTGTAAAGTGAACTTGGATCGTCTCCGGCTTATCAACCAATCACACAATTTGCTTATCATGGGTCAAGGGCCCTCAACCTCCTAGTGTAAAGTGGCCCTAATATGGCACAATTGTTTTGCCCACCGAGGTCATTAGTTTAGTAGCTTAGGGCCACTTCACACATGAGCCAAGAGCCGTGACCTTGTAATGGTGAGGACCCTTGACTCTCATCCAAAGGCCGTACCATGGGTGTTGGGAAAGCCGTTTTATGTAGTCACGGGCCCTCAAGCATAGTGTGAAGTGAGAATGGACCATGTTGCGGGACCATTGCATATTTTGTTGGCGGAAAAAGAGGGGAGGATTTGGTTTAATATAATATGTCTCAAGCTCAATCAATTTAAGAGAATCACTTGGTGGTGTTTGTCTATCCTGAAATCTATTCTAGAATCTATCCTAAAATCTATCCTAAAATCTGTCATGTTGGAAAAAATATTAAAAAAGTCATGGTCTCCCAGAATTTGCGTCCGGCCCACCTCTTGGAGGTGGGCTTGACGCAAATTCCGGTAGACCATGCACCCTTATCCACAACTTGCCATGTAGGACTCCATGTAGACGTTTCATCCACGAACTTTTATTTGGGCCTTTAGGCCTTCAGCTCCTTAGTGTGAAGTGAACTTGGACGGTCTCCGCCTTTTCGACCAACGAGAGCTCTTACATTGCCATGGTCAGGGGCCTTCAGCCTTGTGTGTGAAGTGGCGCTTAGACAATGTCAATTTCCATGACATTAACTGGTGTGCTTTTTCAGCACCGAATTCTGAAGAAGTGATCCATGATGACTCGTCGCATGAGATTATCTGTACGGTCTAAAACACGTATTAATTCACCACTTAAATACACCTGTTAAATATCGCAAAGTTGGCGAGGGCCAGCAACTTTAGAAAGTTAGTGGTCCAATCCACATCCGAGCTGCCCACCTTGATGTGGTTGTGCATGTGGCCGGCTGTTATGATGTGTATTGCTAGCGTAGTGGCCACGTTTGTTGTTATGGTGACTAAAGATTTTCAAGGGTTATGAAGATGGTCACGGCTCTCGGACAACAACATGAGGGATGAAAATTTAGCATTCATCCCGCTTTCCGCATGTGGATTTGAATCGATCTTCGGAAAGTTTAAGCACCGTCTCCGTTCAAAGCTCATTACAATACTTGGAGATAATGCTTCATGTCGTGACCGATCGTGCACATGGTCTTTATCACAAACCGTAGTAGGTCACGGTCATGGCCCAAGCATTCGTGGTGTCTACGCAAACTTTTCCAACATAAAGGTAGACAACTATTTCATAGCCTTCCAATGTGTTTTTGGATGATACGGCTCCGGAAATGGACTCGGGGATCATGAATTAGTACACGGTTGATCTTTGGGTATTATTTGGTTTGTTATTGTTGTTCTCCAACTTCTACCAATAAGGTGGACACAATGAAAAAATAAAATAAAAATAACCAACGTCGGGCAATCCGACGTGAATTTGAGCACGTTGGCCCTACCCTGTTCAATCATGATTTGGGCGAACCAACCCATACACTCGTTCCTTGTTGGATGCCTAAACCCTTGCCTTCAAGGAACCAATGTACGGGTTGGTTCGCCCCAACCCTCAATCATCCTCTTGGTCCAGGGTGGGGTTTACTGCTTATCTTGTGGTGGGTGGGTTCTTGGCTTCCTACCTACCTAGCTAGTTTATTTCCGTCAAGTAGAGAGAAGATTTCACAGCGGGAATCGAACCGCCAGCCATCCCATTCGGAAATGGGTACCTCTCCACTATCATCCGGTAGTTTAGGGTCGTCTCGGACCTGACATAATGAAACTTGTGTTGCATAGCAAATCTCTAGTGAAGTATCAGCAAAACTCGGATTGCAGTTCGGACCTCTCCTTATTTAGTAATGGTTCTTGGAAGTGTATGTACGAAGATTTCTTGATTGAATACATAGGTCCTCCTAATTGTGCTCACTATTGAATGTGAGATAGTTAATAAAACAAGAAGATGCACTCCAGTCTCTTTTAAACATCATATGCCTCTATGGTATGTGTTCTTTGATCTTCACCGAACCACGCACCAATCACATATAGGGGTCCAATCAAAAAAGGCAACCGAATAACACATGCATATCTTAATGGGGTTTGCTTTGAATGAATTGGCCCTCGTTTGTTTTGCTATTAACCTTTCGTCCATGATAAACAAAATTACATGATACTAAATGGAGGGACCTCAACTCATCATTTGACCTAGGTTTAAATTCACATTGGATATATTTGATCATCATTGTCACATATAACCATATTTCACTTCCTCTTTGTAATAGATTCTAGTGATATTAATTTTAGTCATAAACCAAGTGAGAATTGCCTCCAATACTTGTTAAATACGAGTAAGAGAGAGAGAGGAACTTTGGCCCGAAGGGCCAGCATGAATGAAAAGTTTGTTGGGGGAAGTGCTACCAATGTGGCCACTAGGACCAAGATGGCGCATGCCACCCTTGATGCCCTCTTTCAAGGGTAGACTCTATAGTAAAAAAACCTATGAGTAACTTAGGTTTGGTCAGTACAAAAGGATATTGCCATTTATCATCAATGTGTGGGGGTGTTATTTGATTTCTTTTGAATTTTTTCTAAATTCTACCACTTATATTTACACAATGAAACAAAGAAGTTCACAATGAAACATCAATAAAAATTGAATTGAAAATTGGGCCTCCACTGATTTAAATGATGGTTATTGAAAGTGCATGTTTGTTGATTTTTGAATTGATACATAGGTCTCCCAATTGTGTTGATTTTTGAATTGATACATAGGTCTCCCAATTGTGTTTATTATTGAGTATGGAGTAGTTAGATTTTCTGAAACATAATCCAATCATTTTGAAACATTTGTGTTTATGGTGGTTGTTCTTTGATCCTCACCAAACCAAACACCAATCACATAGGTGTCTCATTAAGAAAAGCAACCAAATATCACCCGCACATAGGAGTTTAAATCACTCAAATGAAAGTTCAAATTTCACGAAGCTCTTGATCATGGTCATTCAAGTTCTCAAAATGATTCCGTCCACACTTATGATAGTTCATATCCTATTGTTATTTAGGTAAATAAATGAATAATGGATAAGTTACTTCACCTTATCATGGGAATGAAGTGAAACCTTCCAACACATGTTTGAAGGACATAGTGCTACACAAGTACCCGACCTCAATCAATTGACAACAAACCATTTGACAAGTCATAGTATTATTCTTTCAATGCATCACATGATCATGATCCATAGTAATTGGTGACATGTGATAAGGGTATCCACACAAACCTAAAAAACACAACCAAGTTCACTTACGTGTATATATATACAAGGGGCCCCAACTTTAAACTCAAAGAAGTGAGTGTGCTCTTATGATTATGACTGTTGATATTGGTAAAGAACATTTTGTGAATATTGCATGCTTGCTAACTTGCAAATCAATCTAGAGAGATGCATAATTTTTATTTGTACAAATCATGTTAAATCTAAATCATGTTAAATTGTCCAATTAGTGTGTGTGTGTGTGAGTGGACCACTATTTTTTTTTCTCATTGGTCAATGCTACCCCCCCCCCTAAAGAAGAATAATGCTAACCTCATCATTCTTTTCTTATGGGGGTTAGCATTGGCCAATGAATGAAAATAGTGATCCAGTCCAACCACGGGTACTTCACTGTCTCATGGTTTTTGTATATACGTGCATCAAAGCCTTTTTTTAAGGGTCTTATTTATCTGACATTATGTTTTTCTAATACCTTATTTTTTCCTACTTCTACTTTGCCCCCATTATCTTGCACCCTTTGGTAATTTGAACTTCAATTTATATCATTTAAACTGATCCCTATGTTAAACTCAAAAAATGCCTCTTCTATTGTTTGAAATCATCATTTGTGCGGTGTTTTAAGGCGCCCACTATCAATAGGCTTGGTAATATAAGGCAATGCATTAACATAAGACATGGGATGCCTTATGGTACTAAGTCTGTTGATAAAGGTTGGAACATTTAATTGTCGAGGGATTGAAACACCAAACAATGATAGGGGTACAACACGATGAACAATAACACGACTACAAGAACACTACTAAACAATGCAAAAGCACTACAATACCATGACTGAACACCACAAGAACACTACTCAATGCTCAAGAGTTGACGATGGGAGTGGAAAAACCTTGTGACCCTATATAGGTTTTGTACCATCCTAAACACATTACCCTATATGCAGTTCTTCCAAAAAAATAGTAGTTCATGACATTATAAGGTGACGTATAATACTTATAATGCAGTATGTGAATAGAAATGATGCTATATTACATTTATTTTTTTAATTTCTTACAAAAATGAAGAGTACCCAATATTAGGTCTCACCCTATTTCTAATATTTTGCAAGTGAAGTGCCCGTGACTCCAAATAGACGATTTAGACCCACTATTCAGTTTGACATGCATATGCAATTTGTAGATTTTGGATTCAATTAATGTATATATGTTTGAAGAAAGGAAGGAGAACATGTTGTTAACCTGTTTTGGGTTCATATACAAGCTCACGGTTATGATCAAGGTGAAGCGTCTCTCATTTACACCAGCCCTTGAGATTCGCATTGTTTCACGTTCACTCTCTTTTTCTCTAGGAATGAATAGGCAAGTCTCACACTTTGAATTTCATCAAGTTCTACATCAGTTAGAGCAAATAGATGAAAATTGTCTACTAGGTAACAAACCCAACTTATGGACCTTGAAGTCGCTAAAATGAACGGTTGCGGCGGATATGAAAGGGCACGGTGCATAACTTTATCCCTTCAAACCTCCAAGATGGGTGTGTTTTTTCAACCTTCAATGGTACAATGATCATGTTTGAATGAATTTGAGTTTTGTAAATGTGAATTTTGCCCAAAATATTATGACAAAAACTACACTAGGCACCTCACTTTATTTTTTATTAAAAAAAACCACCAACCCATGAATCTCACCTATCTCACACACACACATCCATCCATCCATCCATCTATCTAATTCTAAGTCTCTCCATGGTTCGTAACCAAATTCAATAAAATAAATTGGTAAAAAATTGAATGTTATGAGAAAATAAAAAATAAAATGCTTGCATTATTGGTAAGGGGTTTAGTGTGCCATACTGAACTCCCGCTAACTTGTCATACAACTTGTTGTGAAATTCAAGTAAGTTCTTAAACTTGTATTGCAACTCATGATTTAATTATTATGCATTGATAAAAAAAGAAATTGCAACGTGTTTTTAGTCTTGCATGTATAAAGCTCATGTGGCTTAGGATTTGTGTTTTTGAACTGAACCCCCTTCTTTATCCCAATTTTATCTCACTAGACTAATTCGAGGTCATTGATGCTACTTCCGAGGTCACGTCAACTAAATAAACAAATTTGCAAACGATAAGGAGTTCTCAATGTTCATATCTTCAGAAGAAGAAGAACTCCGGTCTCCGGAGGAGGCCGGAGTGAATAGAGTGTCTATTCGTAAAACATCCTTGGCCACACCCTAGGGCAATGGCTTTAGATGTAAAATTACTTCACCCTTTGCAGGGAGTAGACACTACATTAGTGACTAATAACCTTTACCGGTAACCGGTAGTATGTGACCTTCAGTGGCGGTAGTCATCGTGGTACTACTACGGGGGAGGGGTATATCGGATTTGTAGGTGTTTAGTTATGCATGATCATGTAGGTCTGTGATAGGTTGTCTATTTTCTAACCGCCTTTTATGAACTAATATCAAATGTGCATATTGTATGGCAATTATGTTGATTTGCTTAAATGTATGTTTGATTTTCATGGTAGGGAGTTTGAGTTTTGTTTCTAATTCTTTCATTGAGGGGATGTGAGTTGTGGCTCTTGCACCTGCGACTAAAGACCATAAGTGGTGCTACATTCCATCCTCTCACTGCAACATTGTTGATGAGCGGTTGATATTTTATGGTTTTTCTCTCGAGAGTTTCTACAGTAAATATGTCGTTACAATATGTAAATTCTATAAATTGTATGGTGATTTCTGGTGTAGGGGCTTATATGTCAGGTTTGAACCTGGCGTTGCAATGGCACCTTTGGGTACCGCATGTGCATGGTAGTAGCCATGTTGGTACTGTGTTTTCTTGAGGCAGTCCATTATATGTGCCTGCATTCATAAGTGTATAATGTCTTGATATTTTGTTTGAAAGGATAAGTTTACGTATTTCCCAGATAGCTTTGTTATGTCTTTTTGTTATTAGCGCATGAATGTGTTGTTGTTTGCATTTAAGGAGTACATGTAACCATGTATCTGCATCTGATGAGTTACAAATAGGGCATGTATTTGATGGATATGCTTCTCTACCAAAGAAGAGTTGTTTCCGGGCATGTCCCATATACTGTCCAGTTCATATCTTCACCTTACATAGGTCTCTCTCTCTCTCTCTCTTCAAATCAGGATCTCATTTCAATGTAACATCACTTAGGTGGATGAAAAGAACATCACGTTAATGGAATTTCATCATCCAGCCTTGCAAATGATGCAATATTTGTGACTACATGTGTGACTTCTTTTGAGGGCACAACATGACAATTGCTCATGATAGATGTTCATTCATTAAAAAAGAAAGTATGCAGGCGTTATTTGATCACTTTCTTAATTGGACACTTACATTTGATTGGTGTGCGGCTCGTGGAGGATCAAAGAACAAACATAATAAAAACACATGTTTATAAAAGAGTGGACTACGTCTTCATACTTCATTAATAGCCCACGATCAATAATGAACACAGTTAGGAGGTCGTATGTATTTCAGTTAAGGAGTCAACAAACATGCACTTCCAATAACTTTAACTAATTTTGGGGAGATCCAATTTCCAATATGATTATACCCGATGCTTCACTACTGTAGATTTGCTAATGCAATACAATTTCTTTTTTTGTAAATCGAAGTGGTAGAAGTTGGAGAACAAGAAAAACGAACCGAACGACACTCACATAGCATAAACGAGTCATTGTATAATAATACACCAAGGGCGGCCTCCGGATGAATGCATAGGAGAGGTCCACAACTGTACAGGGTCATAACCGATCACCATCCGTTGTCCCATTCCCCCGTCCCGCATGGCGTGGGGCTTGCCACGTGGCAGCTCTCGAAGCCCCCGTGGCCCAAGCCCGCTTCCGATCATGCCAAAAGTGTTTCCCAAACCGTCGGGCCCCTCCACTTGCGCCATGTGGCACCGAAGTGCTGCGAGCTTTATTGTTGGGATGGCAACCCCCATACCTAAAAAGGACGGGTATGTTTTTGTGGAAGCCTAGCCTAGCGATGCTTCCAAACCTCCTCGCCTTCCAAACCCTTTACTTATTATTAGGCCCAACCAACTGCCTACCTGCAAGAGTAGTTGAACCTTTTCCATTCCATTGTTCCACGAGCAAATAGGAGCTTACAACACTTCTCATATCCCAAGCGATAACAACTTTGCATCGTACAAATTCGTAAGCTTCAGACTCAAATAAATAATAAATAAATAACCAACGTCGGCCAATCCGACGTGAATTTGAGCCTGTTGGTTCTATCCTGCTCAAGAATCTTCTTGGTGTTGGGTGGGGACTTCAAACTTATCAAGTATCACACAGTTTATGGTGGTGAAACCCCTTTGAATTAATAGAGTTAACTGTAAAGTACGGGAATCAACTAAGGCCCAAATTCCCTGTAATGGCTCCTTAATTGAACGGAACCAGAAAGTTTAGGAAGGTTTCTTTGAGCTTGGGCATCAACATGTCTAAATAGCCCATTCATTTTTTTTTCGCCGCCTATGCTCACATGCATCTCTTTGCTTCATTTCCACCACACGTGTCCAGTGTACTCTCCGAAATAAAATAAAAATCAAAAGAATTTCAAAAATTTGTTGCCCCCAAAATAAAGCAAAAAAACTTGTCTTCCTCGATTTTGTTTTTAGGTCACTAACACAATTGTTAAAAGTGTCAAATAGGGAAAAGTCTTTCAAAAACTTGAGTTGGTCCCCAATTTTGGTGACCTTACAATTAACTTTAATGTCGATTGTATTGGAAAAAAGAAAAAAGAAGATTTCACCAAAGACTGATAAGGTTGAAGAATTGATGAGTCCACATCAAGAGAAATCAATCAAAAGTCATTCACGGTCTTCTATATTACACTATGTTGGGACATTTAACAACCAAAGTGAAGCTATGTTGCAAATAAATCATATGTTTCATTGGAACAATGTGTCTGAATTTTCTAAAATTTTAGCCCAAATTTGTTAATGTTTTCCTTCTTCATTGATGTTGAAATCTCTACGTTGAAATCTCAAATACATGATATATACAAGCAATAGCCCTTAAATCTATGAGTGTATCTAGCTTCTCAACCAATCACATGATTTGTTTCACGGGTCAAGGGTCCTCAAAGTCTACTGTAAGGTGGCCCTTAGTTGATCATGTTGTAGGTTGGTTACTCTTGGTGTTGTTGTTTGGCTGCACTGGATGCACCCTAGAACGTTGTTACGCTTTTTGCTTCGAGTCAATGGCGGCCTTGTATGTTTCTTTTTGGCAATGAAATAGAAGTTTCATTTGTCTCCCAAAAGAAAAGAAAAGTATTGAACACCAACGTCACCACGGTTGTTTGCGCATCCTCGTCTTTGGACGTTGCCCCTTGGTTAGGTTGGTGGGGGTAGTACATGGCCCTTCACCATGGTCTCCACTTTCACTTTACATTCAGCCTTAGGACCCATCAATTGCGAAATTGGATTTCTCTTTCCCACGCTAAGACCTTTAGAGGATTTTCAAGGGCCCTTAGGATATAATGGCTCTTAGACTGTGTGTAAAAGCAACAGATGCCCAAGTTCGGCGCTCTTATGTTCTAGGTCATCCTCCTAGGAATCCTTTTGAAGATTAAAATTTAAAATATGTCTCTAAAGTGTTCTATAAAGAGGTCCTCTTGGTCCCCTTTTAAAAAGTTCCACTAATTTATGAGTTTCAAGTCGAAAGAAATATTTTGGACTGCTATTCTCTCATCACTCTCTCCCCTCTTTGTAACAATCCGTTCATCAATATCTCGCTTATTTTTGGCAGTCCGTTCTTTAAATTCTTATTTCTCTCTAGCCATTCTTTCTTGATTCTCCAACTCCAACTTCATCGTCTCTAACTCTATGTTAGTCCATTCAAATTATAGTTGGACCATTGTTTGAGAATGAATGTCTTCCATCTTCCAAATAGATTGTGCAATACCACCCAACCCTTTGAATAGATTTTCTTTAGCTTTGTAATTTGGGCCTTTCCTCTTTTGTATCAAGATTGTTTGTGTTGCTTCGACCTTCAAATCGACCTTCTTTACCTCTACCTATGTCACCCTAGCCATATTTGGACAATAATGTTCTTTGAATAAGAATTTTAATTAGATTTCTTTATACACATGTGTGTAGAAGGAAATGTTCTATACCAAATAAAAATATGGTAAAATTGAAAATTAAATTAGATATATGAAAAAATAAGAGGCCCATGACATAAATATAATATGAGCATATTGTGAAAACATTCAAAATAAGATTTTTCATAAGATTTAATTCTTTGGATCTAAACTTGGTGAGTGCTTATATAACTTTATTTCAAGATTGTTAATCTACAATGATTAGCTAAATTTAATTTAATAGATCTATATATTTGTAACTTTTATAGCGATACTAGTTTGTATCCAACTTTATTTTAGATACATATTTTAGAAGATGATGTAAATGGGTGTGCAACTGGTGATATTGAATGAGTAATTGTCAAGGTTTTGTTTAAAATATGATGAAACTACATTGAATTGATGATTTTCTACAAAAATATTTGATGATGACCTTAAGTGTATAATGAGTTCAAGGAATATGGAAATTGAATCAAGTTCAAAATAGTTAAGGTCATGAAATCTACGTCCAAAACTAGATTTAGTCATTTCTTTTTTAGCATTACTTTTGATGATTGCTTTTCAAGATCTCATCTTGGTATTCTACACTTGAATACGTAACATAACAATAGAGGCCACCATGAAAAACTATTTAATTGAAATAACATTTGGCTACTACTTTTAGGCATTTGACTAAGAAACTATGGTTTTAAGATACCAAAGCATTTTTTGGGTTCACTTGACCATGGTTGCACCTTGGTGTAGTGGGATATAGTAGCTACAATGGAGGAGGCATTAATGACATACAATGATAAGACTTTGTTGGCTTTAAGGACTGTAGAGGGAATGTGGGCAATAATGGACAAAGCTTCAAAAAAAGGCATCAAAGATATAAGAAATAATGATTTTGAGAAATTACTTGCTTTTGCAAATCCTGCTCATTGTGAAGATTTTTGGAAAAACGTATTGTTATTTACCATATCCTTGTATGTTTCAACATCTACCAAATGACATGATACATGCATGGCTAACATTTGTATTTCATACAGATTAATAGAGATTTCGGACTCTCTCCAAAGTTGGATATAATAGTGGAGATATTACAATTTATTGGCCAACTCTAGCTAAGGGCAAATTCAAAGCATGATGTGTTGGTAGAATTTTAGTCGCATGTTGCGGGAGTCTCTTCATTTTCTAGTCGGCAACGTCAAAGAGCGTGCTCAACAATTGGCTTACAAAGGGCTCTTTTTGGGCCTAGGTATTGTCCATTGGATCATAATTATTGATAGTATGTAAATATTTTTTATCATTATATTTCACACATGATAATTTTTCTCTCTTGACCTCACAGTTGGAGGATGGTCGAATTCGATATGGGTCAAGTATCATTGAATGAGAATTTCCTCCATGCTTTGGATTATGTTGGGCAACAAATTATTATATGGACCAAAGGCTTCTAGACCATGTTTAGGGGTAGAATACCATTTAGTAAGTTGTCCAAACTTAAGGAGTACGTTGGTGGAAAGATTGCCATAAAATGCGTCATATATAGGTATTTATCCTTGTAATCATTGTGATGAACATCACAAATTTGAGTGCAATTTATTATACTTGTGTGGTTTTCTTAAGGTATGTCAAAAGGGAACTCCTCGCTGACAATGTGATAATCATGAATGATCTCCCTTCTGACGTTTTGATATGGACTACAAAAGGTCAATTATGCATTTTTCACTAGTGTATAGTTGAGGACTTGGGACAATGCGACTTTGTAGAATTGCCCTTAGTGTCATAAATGCCCACTAACATTTGATCTTGCGGAGAAGGATGAGAGATTAGAAGTAGGAACTGTCTTAGGCGAGGATAACGATCATGACATGGTTGATGCCACCCACATTCCATCAGAGGTGCCAACAACATAAGTGGAAAAAGGTGGTTGTCACTAAGACACATGAGAAACCTAAGTCCATGTTGCCTTTAGAGAGGCCATCCGCTTATCCTTCTAGAGTTCATGCTTCCAAATCCACCGCTCCTCCTATCTCTCATGAACATTCACAATAGAAAGCAAAGAATCTTAGAGGGGGTACTATTGATGTTTCTTCATCCTTACTAGGTTCACAATAAATTTTTATTATGGAGAAGAATACATCATTTGCAATCATTTTGGATAATGGTGTTGATCACCACCTTATATATGTTGGAGTTCTTCAAAAATGTAACATATGTCCCTTTCTTGCAGTCCATTGTCATTGTTTAATACAATTCACTTAATGACATAATCTGAAATTGTGGATGATGATTAATTACACGTGTCTTCAGGTGGTTGTAAGTTTCACTTTATGGGTGCAATCTTGTTGGAAGGGCTACCCATTCCCAATGTTTCGTCACCTTCCAACACCATTCCAGAGTGGAATGCACACTTATTTGAAGCCCTGTTTGAATTTGCTAATGTTATATTCATGATGATGCTTCCATACTTGTATCCTTCCTGAAGTAAAAGAAGTTAGGCATGAAGTGATAACTTTTGAGGAAATTCATGATTTTGTTGTTGCAAGGGATTGGTGGTGCATCAACAAGCTGCAATATGCTCTGGGGTTGACAAAACTCTTAATATATGTAATATATATTTTCTTATTACAATATTTCTTATTCACATGTTTATTGCGTGTTTGGTTCAAACTTATGTTGATAAGTTCTAATTAAATTTTTGGTTTTGTAGACTCGAAGATTTCACATTTTGGTTTTCGTTCACAAGGCAAAATTATCGACTCCTTATGAATACCTTCAAGTAGAATTGAAAAGGCCAATCTACAATATGAATACCTTCAAGTAGTGGTCTAAGTTTGGCATATGTGTCACTCTTAGCACACTCAAAAGGTCCAATTAAGTCTGGACTGGCATTGAAATTGGCAAGTGAGAACAATTTCAAATTTAAAGATATTGTAAACTTGGTTTGTGATCAACAACCTCACAAGAACCCTAAACCTCAAGTTGCTCACCTGAATGCATGCTATTGATGTCACCCCTTCCTCTGCATCAAAAACTAAACCCAAAAAATGTGAGAAATCACAACGAAATCAAAACCCTAAACTCTACCCATCTACCAAGCAAGTAAAGAATGGAAATAAGAAAGATGAATCTTGAGATGGGCACACCTTAAGAGAACAACTATTCACGTGCACCTATTCCTAAACCTTGATCAATAAACCATCAACATTCACCAAGTTCGGACGAGGCAAGCGTTTCCATAGACATAAAAACTTTGGAGAGCTCCCACAAACCCTAACCAGGAACTCACAAAGCCAAATAAAATGCCCAAACCTATCGAAACCCCTTCCCCCATCTAACCTAATGGATTACATCTAACTACAAAGATACATCCATGAGATGTCATCCAATGGTGCTCATCCATAGTGTGGGGCTCTGTCAATGTTTTTTGTGTTTAATGATTGAATTCTACATTGCGTCCATGTGCTTCTATTCATGCATGTAAGAGAAGTGGTTGCCACCTTGTGGCTTTGGAGGCCGATTCAACCATATTAAGTGCCATTTTATCTCCATTGTCTAAGGAGACTCTGCTCCTCACATGTGGAAGTGTACCTCACACTACATCCCTCACAAACAAAGACGAACATGTGCAAATTATTCTCAAATTAGTAAATAGGTTTATGCTTGTCATTTGATATCTACATTGTTTAGTTTTGCATATGCCTACAATTTCCAGTATCTTATGTTTCTATTTCATATGAGCAAAATCATGAGCCAACTCCAATCACCTCCTAGCTTGATGTTGCTTCCTCTACATATAGAGAATGTGGCGTAGGTTATGGTGGCTACCTCGACACTAGTCGCTCGTTGAAGACCTGAACAGCTGGTTCGGTTGGCACATGTAGATGACGGAGCAAAAAAGGCAATGAAAAGGATAATGAGAATGAATAGCATCATGATTAGTCCTAGACATTATGATTGGATTTGTGTGGGTTGCTTTACATGTTATGCCCTTCTATGAATAAACCATGATCAGTGGACTTGGTGTCATGTGCCAATTTCAACTTCCCCTACAATCGTTTCATTAGAAATATTACTCAAGTCCATTTCACTCAAGTCTCATTTAAACGTGTTGGCAAGTGTTATTTAACCCACTGTGTAATACTCTATTAATTACGACTATCACCCATTTGTCTAGCACTATTGCAATTAGACATATTCACCCTAATCGCTTAAAGGCCTTTCAAGAACAATCCCTTAGAGCTATACCCTCTTGCCCACTATGCATATCAACTAAGCAAATCATAAGTAACATAAGCGTCCATAATTTGGATTGGGACACATATTTGCATAAAGAGGGTGTTGAAGGTGGAGCATTAGATTGCTCATAGTCATAAAAATGTAATACTAGAATGAATAAATTTGTAATAAGCCTACAATGATGGTTTGTAGTGAGAGAAGAGTTATCCCACATTGTATGAATCAAGTTGAAAATGAGCAATAATGGGCAAGACAAGGGGTGGTGGAGACCATCTCACTCCAAGGTATGCCCTTGTGTATGTGTATGTGCTTGTGTAATTTGATATCTAGTTCTATTGACTTCCAATAGGTTATGGGCCACTCATGCAAGGAAGGAGGTTAGATTTGGTTGTGGAGTGCATCATGAGGGATTGACATTTCGGAGTGTTGGAAGCCTCCAAGGGTGCATTTGGTTGTTGTAAGTGTTGCTTTGTCTTTTATTTTTGCTTAAATATATGTTTGGTACAAAGTGACGTGACTTGAATGGTTTGAAAGTATTTGCATTGATTTGAGATCATTGGAGGTGTTTAGGGTTTAATAGTATCTGACTTGAGCGTCTTGAGTGTTGAGAGCCCTGTTTGAAAGCATTGAAGGTGTTTTGATTTGAGTGACTTGAACGTTTAAGGACTTATTTGAGAGCATTGAAGGTGTTTAGATTTCAAGACCATCTGACTTGACTGATTTAATCGTTGAAGGGTTTACTTGAGAGGATTGAAGGTGTTTAAGCTCCAAGAGCATCTAACTTGTAAGCCTTGAGTGTTGAGAGGCTTATTTGAGAGGAGTGAAGGTGTTTAGACTTCAAAAAACCTTGATTTGAGTGTTTTGAGTGTTCAAAGGCTTATATAGGAGGCTTGAGTGTTGAAAGGTTTTTTTGAAGGGTTTGGAGGTGTTCACACTTTAAAAGCATATGACTTGAGTGTTTTGAATATTTAAGGATTTCTATAAGAGCTTGACTGATGAAAGGTTTGTTTGAAAACGTTCAAGGTGTTTTGAGTTGAAAGAAGTGTTGTTTGTATGTCTTGAGTGTGGAAAGGCTTATGTGAGTGCATTGAATGTGATTTGAAATCAAGAGCATTTGCATTGAATGATTGGAGAGTGAAAATGGCACATTTGAGAGAAAATGAATTCATTTTAGTGAAACATAATCTAACTTAATTTATTAAAAAGTCCTAATACACGTTTGAGAGCAAGTGGATTCATTTGATGTGTGAGAGATCTGACTTGAGTGATTAGAGTGGCTTTAGGCACTTTGGAGAGGAAATGGACTCATTTGAGGTGAAGAAGATGTAACTTGAGTGATTTGAGGGTCCAAATCCAATTTGACACCACAAGAACAATTTTAAGTTGAAATAGACCTTATTTGAGTGGATTCGAGTGGAAGCACAAAATTTGAAGGCAAGAGGGTTCATTGGAAATTAAAAGGGTGTTATTCGCACGCATTGAGTTATAATGATACATTTAAAGAGTGAGAGGGTTTATTTGAATATGACTTGAGCCTTTGAGGGTTTTTTGAGGGTATTGAACGTATTTGGATTTTGAAATGATCTAATTTGGATCAATTGAATGTTGAAACACTTACTTGAGAGATAGGCTAGTCATTTGAGCTCAAGAGGAGCATATTTGAGTGTTTTCAATGATTTGAGTGTTGGAAAGGAAATTTGAGGGATAAGCTAGCCATTTGAGTTCAAGAGGAGCATACTTGAATGTTTTAAGTGTTTTAAGTGTCATTTGAAAAATAGGCTTGTCATTTGACCTCAAGTGCATCTAACTTCATTGGTTTAAGGATAAGAATGTTTTATTTAAGGTGTTGAGGTACAACAATGCATATTGAAAGAATGACGACACATTTGAAAGCACTAGGTTTTGACTTACATGAGTTAATGTACAAATGATCATTTTGAGAAGAAGAGGGTGAAACTTGAGAGAATAAGAAGAACCAAAAGGTTTCATTTGAGAGTGAAAAACCTTAATTGAGCAAAGGCATAAGTTGACAACATTTAGGGTGTAGTTAAGGTCCTAAGGGCCTAATTTGAAAGTTTTGAGCGTACAAACGCATTCTTCGAGCGTAAGATGGCTTATGCTAAGAGCGAAATAGCTAGAGTCATTGATAAATTCCACGGAGAGAAATTTAGCCTTTGGAACTTCGAAATGGAGATGGTTTTGGCTTGCTTGGACCTTTGGGAAATTACAGATAGATCCGAGGAGGTTCCACCTTCCAATGGGGATCCCAAAATGTTGAAGGAGTACCAGAGACGCGTCAAGAAGACTATGTCCATCATCGGCCTCAACATGACAGACAACTAATCTACACACATCAAGAGTTGCAAAGGATCAACGGAGGCATAGAAACCCTTTGCAACATTCACAAGACGAAGAGTTTATCGAACATCATTTATGTTTGTCGCAAGTTCTTCACATGCAACATGCAGGAAAATGACGACTAGTTGAACCACGTCAACAAGGTCAAAATGCTTGCAGACCAACTTAGGTGTTTGGAGGTACCCATGCGAAAGGAAAACAATGTCATGACTTTGTTCAAGAGCTTGCCGGCCTCATGCGAATATTGATCACTGCTTTGGAATCGATGCCAATGAATGAGTTGCTGATAGAGTACATGATGGTACGTTTGATGCACGAGATGTCAAAGCACAAGGAGAAGGCGCCCCATGGTAAAGATGCGGCAATGGTATTACGTCAAAGTAAAACGGACGATCCACCTTCGCGGCAAGGGATAAGGACGTGCCTCTATTGCGGCAAACCGGGCCACATTACACTATTTAACTACAAAACAAAGAACAAAGAGAAGGAAAATGCCAAAAATGCCAAGGACAAGGATAAATTTGCATTTACAATGCAATATGGAGCGCATTCAATGAGCATTAGATCATGAATTCAGGAACCACAAAATACATGGCTTCACATAGGATGGCATTCAATACTTACGAGGTAATTAATCCATGCAACGTGCGTATGGGTGATGAAAGCGTAGCCGAAGCTATCATAATGGGGTTCATTGTTGTTGGAGTTGAAATGAGAGGAAAAATGAATAGAATTGGCATCACAGATGTGTTTCATGTGCACAATTTGCAAGCCAACTTGCTCTTGGTGAGCAAACTCTTGTTGAACGGGTTCAAGATATAATTTCACATAAATAAATAAACTGTGGAAGGTGCAAGCAACGACGTGGTTGCAATAGCTCAACGCAAAAGGGATTTGTACCAAATGACCTTTACGGAGGTATGCGGAGCGGATGTGGCCAACTTCGTGCGTTCACGTGCAGGAGGCGGTCCAACGGAGCTTTGGCACTGCCGACTTGGACTTGTGAATATGAGGAGTGTTTATGCACTCCAAAGCATGGTGAGGGACATGAACCTAGGTGAAACTTCTCGTCCCACCTCTACAATGGTTTGCAAAGCATGCACAGAGGGTAAACATTATGCCGCAAAGTTGGGCAACAATGAGGAGAGGCAAGCAAGAAACCCCTTGGAAATTATACATTTGGGTATTTGTGGCCCCATGAGGATACTGTCCATGGGAGGGGTAAAATATTTTGTTACTTTCATTGATAATTTTGCGAGGAAAGTGTGGGTTTACATGATGATATCCAAAAGAGAGTGATTTAATAAGTCTAAGGAGTTCCAAGCATTTGCAGAAATGCACTCGGAGCATGAAATCAAGGCGTTTTGGTAGACGAGCAAAAGAGACTCCATTTCGAGAGATTTTGAAGCTTTTGGATGGAACATGGCATTGAGAACACCCCTCAATACATTGGACCAACAGAGTGTGCAAATCAAACATTTTGTTGCAATGGCAAAGCGTATGCTTGAAACTCAAAAGCTCGAGAAACTGCTTTGGATGGAAGTGGTGGCAAATGCGGTTTATACACTAAATTGATGTTTGACGAGAGTTTTGTGCTCCGTTGCACGTGAAAAAACATAGAGCAGGAGGAGGCCTTGCATTGCACACTTGTATAAATTCAGAAGAATTGCATATGCAATAGTTCTAGAGGATAAGAGGGTTAAGCTCGATGGGAAAGGATTCAAATGCATTTTTTTTGGGTATTACGAAGATACGAAGGTGTATAGGCTGATGTGTTTGGAAACAAAGAAAATCATAAAAATAAAGAAGTCGTATTTATGGAAGATTGTGGGAGCATTAAAATGATTTAGAGATGCGTCCAAGTGAGAGAAATGAAGGCCCTACGGTGGTGGTGGTGGTGGACTAATTTTGCAAATCACCTTTGTTTTATGACGGTGGACAATTCGTAGATGGCAACAAGGAAATGGAAGATAATGGAGCTACAATTGAAGATGTACGTGAAGGACCGGCAAACAACGACGTTATTGTTGAGGGATTCGGCAAGGAGTGGTAATACATACCCCATAAGGGAGTGGCGAGCACTTGGAGAATGGTGCAAGAACCACACTTTGCCTCAACATGGTGAGAAACGGGCCGACGTGGCAATATTTGAAGCTTATTTGAATTGGAGTGAAGTAATTAGACATAATATGTGGAAACTTATGGGCAATGTTAGAACCTCACTATATAGGGTTGAAAAACTAAGAAACTCAATAGTATTACAAGTCTTTGACTACTCACAAAGTGGGAGTGTTGAAGGTGGAACCTTAGATTGCTTGTAGTCATAGAAATGTAATACCAGAAGGAATAAGGTTGCAATAAGCCTACAAGGTTGGTCCGTAGTGGAAGAAGAGTTATTCCATATTGTTTGTATGAACCAAGTTAAAAATGAGTAATAAAGGGCAAGGCAAGGGGTGGAGGAGACCATCTCACTCCAAACATTGTTCATACACCTTTGTGTATGTGTATATGCTTGTGCAATCTGATCACTAGTCCTATTGATTTCCAATAGAGGGCACTTAAACTAATTGATCTTGAAAGTGTAGTCAATAGTCCAAGCTAATTCTAGAGAAATGTCTTGGGCAAGCATTCACGCCTCTTGAATCACAACAAGGAAAGGCCATTTTTCATCATCTATAGCCATAGGATTATAGGGTTGATATTATGTGATCTTATTTGAAGTTTTCCATAACTTTAAGGCATTGTTAATGTTACTCCAATCATCGTTGGAGACGGTAAAATCTATGGTCAATGTCCACGATAAATTATCACGTCTTTGGATGTCAAAAAACATCAACAAGTTAGTTGATCAGTGGGAGTGCTTTCTTTTGCAAGCCTTTTCATATTTCAAAGCCAATAGCGTTGTTTGATGGTCATTTAGATTTGTCAAGTACTCTATACAACATGTCAGAGCATATTATGTATCGGATTTGTTTTTAAATAAAAAAAATCATCCTCTGATCCTATATAACACACTGTATATGATAATCATTAATGAAAATATAAATATATAAATATATGATTATTTTAATATATTCGAATATGAAATACATGTAACATAGGATAGGAATTAAAACATTACATGGAAACTTACCTGGAGTGTGATTTTTAGAAAATGCACTTGGGCTTTGCATGGGGGTTGATCAACTTTTGGTGTAGGCTCAATGACTTTAACAGTTAATACACAACCACATTGTTTTTTTAACACTCCATTGTTTTCTTTGCAGTGATATAGATTCGTAATGCAACTTCCTCACTCTTTTCCAACCTAAACCCAAGTAAACTTCGGGACTTGGTGTTTGAGTGGATCCTCTACCCCCTCGCCCCATGTCGTCCCCCATGCTCCATGGTCATAGTGACCCATGCATGTCATTTAGGTCACCAATGAAGAGTCCACCCCCTAGGTTCATGTGTGGCTTCTTTAATATAAGATAGTTTCATGACTGATAACATTGTGCATAGTAAACATGTTTCCTAGTTTCTCAAATTGCTCCATCATTAGCTTCATTTCATTGCATTGCTGAGTTGTTTTTTTTCACGTTTTCCGTTTGTGCTTTACTACTTCTTATGAGGCATTGGGATTATCCATCTTGGGTGGTGATTTTCTTGCCATGATGGCGTCTCTATGATCAATTTTTATAAGTCTCACTGGCTTCTGCTTAATTCAATCCCCAGCATGGTCACCAAATGGTTATCCTTGCCAGTGTGTTCAAGGGCTAGGACGAAACAACCCATACACTGGTTCCTTGGAGGCAGGGTTGCAGTCATCCAACAAGGAGTTGTAGGTTCTTTATATTTCAAGCAAATACTAGAGCAAAGGGTCCACATATGTTCCTACTCTTTCAAGAGGGTCTTTGCCTAGTATATAATTGAAACACTACGTTACAGATCCCTGTGTGATATACTAATTAGTGTGGGTCACACTAATTCCCAATTACCCACATTTTTTTCTTTAATAATTCGAAGTGGACCACAGTAGTTTCCAATGCGAGAAATTAATGTGGGGATTTTTTTTTTGTCTACATATTTGGATGAGAATTCAAGGCAATGTAAGTACTATAAAATTACCAATGTTAACCAAGGAAAGTACTATAATATTTATGTGACCACACTAAATTCCAACCCACATGAATTTCCCACCCACACTAATTAGACAAAAGAATGCACTGCTACCATTTGACAGAGGGTTTATATACACATTATACCTTATCAAGTAGATCTCAAGAAACGATCCTACTAGTCAACCTGATCTTAACCAATCAAATCACTCAAAATAACAGTTGTTTACTTCCACCCAATTGCGTTTACTTCCAAGTTATTGAAATTTACTTCTAGTAAATCTTTAAAAAAAATCCGAGGGCTTAACAAGTGCACTCCCAACTTCATAGAGTATTTTAGCCTTGAAATTGGATTGAGAGTTGTCTCATTGAGTTAAGTGGAAATCACAAAGATTGTCATTTCAAGTTTCAATATCAGAGTTGACATGTGCCAATAAAATATGGAATTTAAATATGAAGCAATCACATAGGTCCTCCCGATTGTGTTAATTATTAGTGTACAATAAGTAGTGTGTTTTTAGCTTGAAAAGCCAAGTAATCCTAATCATGTCTATTATTTCAAGCACATATTAATCCAATCTCATCATAACACAAGTATTTTCGGTATCCGTTCTTGATTACAAACCTCATGATATACAAAGCCTCAAATATAGATGGTCAATTAAGAAAAGTGACCATATCATAAGGTGTCCATATGCCTTATATATACCATATTTCCCAACATGGGTCCTTGGAGGTAACCGAGTCCGTGTTTTGGACAGGTGTCACTAAACCCACAAAAATCCAACCGGAAAAGTCCTCGATGTTACCGATCCGAGGGTGACCGAAGCGGAAGTTCAATGTGAACCCTCAAGGGTTATGATCACCATATCTTGCACCTTGAGATTGTGAAGACCTTTCCGCATGATGGCCCAACAACTCCGCTTCGCTTTGCACCTCCCTCCCTAAAACCATGGCCACGTCACGGAGCCTATTCTCCTAAACATCGCGTCATCCAAGGCCTCACTTGTCGTATATCCAAGTGTATCCCGAGTGCAGCTAACATGTTATAAAACGGACGGAAAACATTTGCAACCCATATCGCCAAGACGAAGTTACAAAAAATTTCTTAAAACCATGAAAGTTGGGTATGATTCTTATTCGTAACAACGGTAGTGTATTAGTGTTAAAAAGTCTTCAACATCTGCATGTTTCTATCCACGATCCACCATCCCAATTGTAACATGTGTGTTTCTATCCATGAAATATCCCTCGTCCATGATTTTCAGATTAGGTACATGAGCAAACTCTATACCATCATACCTGGGTGGTTTCAATTTTAACATACAAAAAAATTGTATTTCCAAAAATAGATTTGTATAAAATTAAAACACAAATATTACAAAAAGAATCTTGTTAATTTCTTGATCCAAAATAGAATATGCATAGAGTTCAATAGTTCATGAGGTGATATAATTTCCATTGATGATCCGAGACGACCCTAAACTACCGGATGATGGTGGAGAGATACCCTAATCTTAAGGAAGAGGTTGGCGGTTCGATTCCCGGCTGTGAAATCTCCTCTCTACTTGACGGAAAACTTGCCAGGTGGTTAAGTGCCTCCTATGCTTTGGCGCTGGCCTGTCGGCCTTCTGTCTCAACACTATATATATATATATATATATAATTTCCATTGAAGTTGTCAGAAAGGGGGATGAGTAGGTGGACGTCCCCAACTACCTAATTCACTCTCCTTTTGCCATCAAGTGGGTCATAAACTTTATCCCATACTTCATACTTCATATTTGTACAAATACAAATCACCGTAACTAACATTCAGCCAAGCTCAAGTTCGTTGAGCAATTTAACTTTATTTAATGTCGGTTATAATTTGCAGTTGCGCACAAATATTTTGGTTAACAATTCAAACACTCTCTAGTAGGATGCATGAACAATGGAGATATGAAAGAGTAAACATGATAGTAAGAGTCGTGATTCTCTATAAAGAACATTCTGATATGTAACCCACACTCGATATTGTGTTTTGTGTGTACCATTAGATACAATAAGTGTTGTTGTTGTTGTTGTTGTTGTTAAAGAGACGCAGTGACAACAAGTGCACCTAATAATAAAATTTGTAATTCTCCATCAAGAACGTACCAATTATGAAACCTCGACTAGTAACCCACACTAAATATTGTGTTTTGTGTGCACCATTCAATACAATCAAAATAGTCTCGTTAAAGGCACATCTTTTCCAATTGTATCATCACCAACACCTACATGCCGGGTTAGGTGGGTCGGGAGATCCTTCTTTTCCCGAAGTCCTTCAATAACGCTTACCAAAGTCGGGTAGTACCGTAGCTCTCTAGTAGCTTGGGCACCTTTCTGCCTAATAATTAATTAAAGTGCGAAAGTAAGTTAGGTAGTCCAAAATTTAATATTCTCAAATTAAGCCGGTTAGAAAGTAATTTAAAATAAGTTAGACATTCATCCAAGTCATTTCTAAAATTCATGGATGGTTTCCCTAATTTCATCTAAAACAGCTACCATTAACCTAAACACTTCCCTTAACCAACATTCCTTACCCTAAATTTTGTCTTTTACTTGTATGTCAAGGTTTTTGGCATTATTATGATTTTAGGCACACTTTGTAGGTTATTTCCTTTTGGGGGGGGGGACAGTCAACAAAATTACTTTCCCAGAAATTTAGGCATCTTTAAAATTAATTATTTTCTGCTCAAGTTATTAGAGAGCTATGGTATGTGGGATGCAAAAGAACGGGTGGAGTTTGCCTTTTACCCTCTTAACCCTCCACAACACTCGGGGCTCGGGTATGTATGATGTGGCCCGGCCCATCATCATGCGCGAGGGGGTGGGTGCATGACATGGCTTTGGCGGGCCCCCACATCCCACTTTAAATCTCCAAAACTCTTGCGCACTTTCAAGAGCTCTCAAACCAAAAGTGGAGCACAACCTTTCCGTCTTCCGACCGTATAGCAAATGTCTCGAGTGCCTTCAAGAAACCCCAACAACACATTTCCATGTTGATATGAGATGTCGACCACGATCTCGCCCCCAACACTAATGTGCAAATGTGCAAGAATTGATGTGGAAACCAAATTAACGTGTATGTGTCCTTCCCCTTGTAAATAGCTCCCAACGAGATTGAATATGAGAGATATCTTCCATGCAATTTGCACTAGATGAGGCACCATGCATTGATAAGGTGGATTATACTCAATTAAACATCTCTATTAGTTTGTTTACTTCCACCAAGTGCTCTTGAAGATGTCATTCTATGTTGAACAATAGACTCAAATGAAGACAATGAGATTTGAACTCGTTATATTTGGAGTTAAAGTGCGTATCTTTGAAATTGTTGAAGTTTTACTCAAAGATTTTCTTGATTGCCACTCGTCCATGTTTTATGATGTCCACTTTTTTGCTAACGCTTCGGTAGATGTGTTTTTGACCTTCAACAACGGGACACGCCAAACGATTTGGAATTCGCAAGGGAATTCCTTGAAGCTATGTTCACTTTATTCAAATATTAACACTACATAATGTAAAGCTCGACATGTGTCCAAATGTACCCAAAACTTTCGTGGATGTTCCATTTACTCTTTACTTACATGCACCGTTAGGTTTGAGAAAAAAAATTGGATGAAGATGTGGATTTTACCAAAAGGAAGACAAATACACATCTATCTATACTACCTTGGCATTGCAAGGCCTTTATGGAATATCATAGCAATTGGGAACCACAAAATTCAAACCCCAACCATGATGCACTTTCTAGTTCTTTCTAGTGGCTTTGATTTCATTCAAAATGGATATGACCATGTCATCTCTTGAATGGAACAAAGTCTTGCAAAACCGTTCCTAATGTTGCTTATTGTTACATCATAAACTAACTTACACATGCCAACACCCTTGCATGCACCTTGCCAACACTTGGATAACTGAAAAGGTTACTACATACCGTAGCTCTCCTGCAGCTTGGGCACCTTTCTGTCTAATAATTAATTAAAGTGCAAAAGTAAGTTAGTTAGGCAACCCAAAAAACAATATTTTAAAAATTGGGCAAATTCAAAAAGCAATTAAAAATAAGTTAGACATTCCTTCATGTTTCCTTGTCTCATTCCTGTTTTTACGGTAGTGTGTCCAACATGATTTGTGGAGCAAATTCATGCTTGTATTGTTTGTAGATCATGAGTGAGATCGATGTTGCGTGAAGACACCGTTGAAGTTATTTGATGCTGCTTTGTTGGATTCCAATGAATGTCACTTGCATTATTGTGATTTTAGGCACTCTTTGAATGTTATTTCTTTCTTTTTTGGACGCTCAACGAAATTAATTTCCCAAAAATTTAGGCACCTTCAATAAAAAAAGTTTATACCCAAGCTGCTAGAGAGCTACAAGTATTCCGAACTCTATGATTATCAAATCCATGCGGTCATATATGCTCACTTATTCTTGGATTATATGTACAAATTTCACAAAAAAGAAGAAGCTAATGCTTATGAAAAAATACTTGGACGTTTTGGACGCAAGTTGAACCAACTCCAAGAGCCGAGCAATGTAAGAATAAAATTCAATGCAAGGTTTTGCTAAAACTGGATGCTTGACGATTATTCATATTATAAGTATGATTGTTGCGACTTCTTCAATTCATCCATGTGATTGAAATGCAAAAAACAATGTGCCAAATTCGTAGCTATAGTTTCTGTGATGTTATGTTTTCCGTCGAAATCCATCAGTTGAATGAATTTTGTATGAGTATGACACAACGCTGCAACTACAGAATTCTTCGCAGAAATCGTACAGTACAAACCTCTGAAGCCTGCCGATTTTGTGGTATTTCTGAACTGGTTTACTGATGAGATCGATAACTTTTTTTCTTTTTTTCTTTTTTACTTTCTTTTTGAGACAGAAGGTCGACAGGCCAGCGCCAAAGCACAGGAGGCAGTTGACCACCTGGCAAGTTTTCCGTCAAGTAGAGAGGAGATTTCACAGCCGGGATTCGAACCGCCAACCTCTTCCTTGAGATTTGGGTATCCCTCCACCATCATCCGGTAGTTTAGGGTCGTCTCGGACCAATCGATAACATTCCTACTAGCACCAATCTTGCCGTATTTGATCTTGAATTTTAATCTTCACAAATATTCTCTGGAAATCAACTTCAAATTTTGTCTTCAAATCGGAAGTGATAATACCTCTTGCGTGTGGCCCTCGAAGGGCCGGACCAAAGTAAAGTGCTGTCGAGCTCACTCAAGCTCTTCACGGAAGCTAAAGTGAGAGGATGTCGATGTTAGATGTGAAGGGACCTTCACCCCCCAAGCGCCCAACTAGCCGTTCTTACTTTTATTGGACGCGGCAAATCGAAAATAATAAGCGTAATCAATTTGCTCAATACTATATTTGTCATGAAATGAAATTGATTTCAAAGTTCGGGAAGCCAAAATCCATATCGGATAGGAAGTATCCTTGGGATGGTGTCCAAAAGGTTAGAGTAACGGAGTGCAGTGGCTTCAATAAGGTTGAGGCTATTATCAACTTGATGGTCCAATTGAAAGGGAGACTTGAGATAAGGCTTGGAATAAAGACATTGGTCAAGTGTAGCATCTTGTATAAGAGATGCATGGACTTTTCACCCTAGTTATATCACATTTTGGTTGATAGCATTATGAATCACATATGGTCACTTTTTTTTGGTTAAATTTTTTTGCATTTTTTTAAGACAAACAATACGTTTTTAATTTCACTGCCAAAGACCGCATAAAGCCACAAGTGGACCCAACAAACATAGCATAACACCTCTCTAGGATGCATCCAGCGGAATCACACACATCATAAAGAGTAAACAATTTAAGCCCACATTAGGCGCTTTGGTGTGTTAATAAGTCATTCTCCTAATGTTATATCTATGATAGAGAAGCCCATTTCTCCTTCAAACTTTGTCAAAGTTACTAAGGGCGTCGTTGTAAATGGCGGCTCTATCCATGTTCTATCCAATGCCCTTTCCCACAAAACTCTAGCATAATCCAAAGACCTTGTCAAATTGTTTGTTGTATCTTCATAACATCACATCTCGCACTACCGAAAGTGAGGTCATTTCCCTCAACCCAAATGGTCCAAAGTGCAACACCTTTGAGTAACAACCAAATTTATTGAAAACTTGTTGTGAGAAGAAAGAATGTTCTTCCCAAAATTCCATATTGCCAATCAAGTGGTCTCCAAGGTCCTTTTTGCCCACGCCTAGCTTTCATGAGTTACTGACACCAATGGCAAGATTCCATGCTCTACACACAATCCTACAAACCCAAAATCTATCTAGCATCGGTCCGAGACGACCCTAAACTACCAGATGATGGTGGAGAGATACCCAAATCTCAAGGAAGAGGTTGGCGGTTCGAATCCCGACTATGAAATCTCCTCTCTACTTGACGGAAAACTTGCCAGGTGATCAACTGCCTCCTGTGCTTTGGCGTAGCTTGTCGGCCTTTTGTCTCCAAAAAAAAATTAAAAAAAATCTATCTAGCATAATTTTCAAGATATCAACCATGGACATGTGGTAGTTATTCTTGATATGCATAAATAACTTAGGGCGCATGAGGTGATATCAATCACTTTGTCTCAAATCGACCAAAAAAAAACCCTTGTTTTTGTTGTATGCCATCTCATCCCATATGTTACTCCATTTCAACTTCAACCGAGGTGCAAGCATGTTGTGCCATTTTGCAAATAGGGATTTAGGCGGGGGGATCTTTGACTATATAATATTTCTACCAATGGCATACATATGCTTAGAAAATATTCACCAGTCTACCATTTAAGTGTGTGGGGATCTATAGGTAATGTATCTTTGCATCCAATATGTGCTTCAAAATTGGCCTCTTTAATAACCATATCCATGTAACTGAACATCATCAATCGGAACCACAATGCTTTCAAACTACTTAGGTGAATCTGACTATTAAGAGAAACTTGAAAGCATTTGAGGGCAGGTGGCAAGAATGGAGCCCATGAGCATTAATCCAAGATATGGGTTTAAGTAGTATGTTGTTTTGGAAATCATCGTAGCTCTATCATGCCTATTGTGAGGCTCAAAGCACCCACCCAGTTGAGAACGGGTGCTCAAACAATGGTTTGTTGGATAAGTCTTGTCCGTTAGTTGGGGATAGAGTTGGTCATAGGCTCAATCGGCCTATACTTCCACTTGTGAAGTTTGAATCTACATGAAATCTCAATAGTAGAAGGGGATTGGTTATTCTCAAAATCCCAAATTACCTTAATGGTACTTAGACCATTCCTATCAAGTTGTGTCAGTCAATTTCTTGAGAAACTATAGAAAATTCCTTGGAGCACAATTCCACCAAATGTGAGTTTTAAGGATTTGAAAGCTATGGTGTGGTGGCAAAATTGTCACATGTTTTCCCCAATTCTTTTCCATTTGCTAGGCTCTTGCGCAAGAAGATGACTAAGGGAAGAAAATAATAATAATAAAAGGGGGGGGGGGTGCTGGCGAAAAACGTAGAAACCATGTGTGATAAAATATGGGGTCTCATATAATAATTATGGGTAAATTTTATAAAATAATTACATATAATATAGGGTGCTCTAGGTGTGTGAAACATGAATAGATATAATGTAGCATTTTACATAATATCATAAAAATGCCTAAGTGGTACATATAAATTAGCATGGACATAAAGGGCTAGATATGAAAAATCATATATCTTGCACTCAATTATGATGAATGGATGAATAATTGTTGATTTTTTGTGAAGAATCGAGGATGGGTGACAACACTTGTGAGATGTCCCCTGGGATTTCAAGGTGGTTGGGATGTGAGAAAGTAAGGAGCTCTGCAAGGAATGTGGTTTGGGTTAGGCATCACACTGGACTCATCACTTGCCTCTCCTCTCCTCTCCTCTCCCCTATTATGTTATGTTTTGTGTTTGGTAAAGTTCACTCGTCACTCCTCGAGTTAATAACCTACATAGTTTTGTTCTATAAATCTCCAATATTGGCTTAAAGTTCTACAATCGGATAGTGTTAGGAGTACAATGTTCCAAGTGAGTTACTTAAGTTCTCTATGTCCATGTGACATTGGATCTAGATACATCTTCTTGAACCATAATGAGATGAAATGAGAATTAAAGATGTGTGGGGAGTAGAAGGCTTATGTTAAGGGAAAAGAAAAAAAGTGGTAAGAAAGTACCATTAGAGACATAACATTACTCAGTGAATTCTAGGATTACACCAGGTTCCAAGAGTACGGATATTGAGATTTCATGATGGGTACTAAGGTGAGGTTTGAAGCGTGTATGAATGTGTTATTGCTGTCAATCTCAAGTAAATCAGTCAGGGCTTGGAATGCGAGTTTCTGGTAGTTGGATTTTGATGAGAGCACATTGATTTTGATGTTTATTATATGAGATTCAAATGGATAAAATAATCTAGTGTTTGTAGATTCTGACCCATGTCAAGTAAACAACGGAGCTTCCCCAATCCTTTGATTGTCCATGTGCAAAACTAATGAAACAAGATAATGTGCCCAGTTGATACACTTTTGTAATCTCAACAAACCATTTCATGGCAAAGTTCAAGCTAAATCAAGCCACACAATGTTGACCAGATTTGGTGTTGTATATGTGAATTGCAGCAACTTGTTGTTGGGAGCCATAAGAAACTCCCAAACATCATTAGTTTCCTCCACAACAATATTACAACCTTGGACTCCAAGCTTTGGTTAGCTGTGATTGTGGTGAGAACAAAACAACTGTGTTTTCATGCCATTGGTGTTTGATTCTAGATTGCAATCAAAGCTCGATTTTTGGCTACCAAGAATTTCCAAGTATGGTATGTTGTATACAAAGAGAAAGGTGTGAATTGCAAGGTGAGTGTCAGAGATGTGATTGTCTTGATGGAGTTTGTGTGTGTGAAAACAAGTAGAAGAGCAAGAGAACCAGGAGGAAGCCGGCCAGGTAAACAAACCTCCTTTTACCAGATTCGGCCGCATCTTTTGTTTTTTTTGCTAGTGTCTATTAGTCTCCGGCATGAATTTGAGTGTTGACATTGGTAGGAGCAATTGGAGCATTTTGTAGGGTTCGTAAATCATGTTGTGGTGATGGTCAATTAGTGTTGGAGGAGGACGTAAGTCATAAATTTGTAAGATGCTTGGAGCAATTGAGCTGGACATACATAGCTACATGTGTTCTTAGAAAAGCGTGTTTCTTTTTGTGGTTTCCTCTTTATGGTTAGACTTGGTTGATAGTGTGGATACTTTGTTAGGATGTGCATTAGAGCTTTTTGTTTTGTCTTTTTTTTCCCTTAGAATGTTGGTAGCTCTAGTTGTTACAAGTTTGTTTGTGGTTACAAGCATTTGTGGGGCACTGAGAAATCCTCATTGGAGCAATGTTTGGGAAGATTTTGGGCATAACCGGTCAAAATCCAATTGCTCCCAAATCCAACCAGTTATACTTTGTGATCTTTTTTTTCTTTTCTTTTTCATAGTTTGAGGTAAGTTCCATAGATTCCTCTAAATTGATGGGCTTGAGGTGCTAATGGTTTTAATTTATGGCAATTGGGTGTTGTAGATGGACAAATGAACAAATACTAGAAATAATGAAACATGGCATTTGCTAATGTGTAGCATTATTTAAAAGATTGTTAAGAACATCATCAAGTGTAGATATAACTAATTATTTAGATTGTTTTTTTATGAACCTATCTAAATTATTTTCACTTTGACAAACAAGGTCGAACTGAGTATCTCAACACTTGGGTCACTTTTGATATGTTAGTTGATCTCATACTAGTTAATTGCCCAGTTGGCAAAGCGTTTGCAATATGTATATCAAATGGTTATGGGATCAAGCTCATGACTTTTTAGTTTTAATATGGAGTTTGAAAGTTGATGTCATGTTTGTTTATGAATAGTTTGCATCGGTGGTAGTTGTTGACCTTTCATTTGTGGGAGCTCAACAACTCAATTGCTTCTTTGTCGAGTTGCGGCACAATAAGTGGAGGATTTATGAGATCTATGGGACTTGTTCGGATGCTTTGGTGGGTGTTTTGTAAATTTATGCAGATACATAGTATATAGATTTTTTTTGTAGGGCATGTGGGAACCTTGTGACTTTTAGACATGTATGGCTAGCCTTGAAGCATGACATCAAGTCTCTAACTACACCATAATTTTGAAACCCCCTAAATTGTGTTAATGGACACAAAAAAATATTTTTGTCTTATTTTGTTAATAACATGTATGGAATTCATTGTTGTTATTAATATACTACTATGTTCCTTTGCACCGGGCTTGACTGTGATTTCAAACCATAAACCTTGAACCCTATAGTTCTTTACATATAAGTAATATAGGGTACCATTAAATTAATCATTCAACAGTCTGTAGGGTGCCAATAATCACAACAATTTACCATTATTTTGAAAATTAGCATGCCTTATAATCCATTATAGTAGGTAAATAGCCGCCCAAAAGATTACTACGTTATCGCACGTGTATACTTAATCTAAGAGGAAGTGACCCCCCCGTGGGAAAATTCACCCAATTTCAACACTCCGCTTATTTTTCCTATTATGTCTAGCATTTCAAAGTCAAAAATGAATAAGAATATGAAGGTTCAATGTAAACCCCCCTCCACACACACACACACACACAAGTGCTTTGATCACCCGTTTAATAGGAAGGTTTTGCATGGTAGCTCCAATGTGAATGAGGCTAAGTCCTCCTTTTTCTAATTTGGCACAACAATCATTCCACACCACTTTCACTCTAACATGCCCTACTTCGCCACCCCACAAGTGGTCTCTATGCACTAGTGGATGCCAAGACTAGACTAAATAGTCCTATTTAGTGTGGGGTGGAAAATTATCATGGAAATAATTAGCGTAGGCCACACTAATTTTATAGTCAAGGTGGAATTAATACGGGTCCAATACCCTAGGTCTCTCCTAAGTCCTAATGAAGACTTCTGACCAACACGTTGAATATTACCAGTAGGACAAAAGTAGCGCAAAATTAAATAATCACCCACATGAATTTTCTATGAAAACAATCATTGTGGCCGATACTAATTTTCTACTAAAAATTCAGCGTGGATTAAGAATTAGCATGGGCTCTAGAAAATTAGCATGTGGCCCACAACAACAGGACTATTTAGCGTACTTGTGGGGTGGCTAACCATGTGGATGCCAAGACAAGGTAGATGCTAAGATTGGGTTAACAACTAGCCTTCTACCAACCAAAGAAAGATGCCTTAATCCCGCAACACATAATTTTCTTTTGAACTTTGTTAATAGGGAAACCATACACAAAAAGATTGATTGCACAAGATGAGCATATTGTCAACAAAATTTTTATATCAAGATTTTGGTTTCAACAAATATGTTAATTTTGAAACTGGTATTTAGGTAATTCCATACTTTTGATGAGTTCAAAAATAAACTAGAAGTTTATGGAAATGTGCATACACGTGCTTCAAGTGTTGTTATTTGTACTCACAATGAAACCATTATGTAGGTGATTGTATATTTAAATACCATGGATATGATATGCGCAAACATTTGATACTATAGTGGAGATATTAAAGCGGGTGTGCAACGACAATTCAGTTTGGACGTAGTAAAAAAATCCAGAATTATCTAACTGACAATTTTTAAGAGTTGTAATGTAACATGTCAAAACATCACATCCTCTCACACATGGAATGACAAAAGACTAACCTCTCACCCCATCCAAATACATCACAATCCATCATCACTCTCCACTCGGGTTGTGTTGGTCCGCCCGTGTTTGGTTGTATTTTCAGTTACTCTCTTGCAATTGAATTTTCAATTTGTGCCAAAAAATTAAAAAAATACAAAAAAAATCCATCATCGCATGGGTGTGAATTGCAATTTGCCTCAAAATACTATTCACCTCAGCAAGAACCAATTGAATTGCAATACATGACAATACATTACAATAGAGTTATCCGTTAAGTCATTCAAAGAGGGACGAAACCATGGGTTTGATCCTTCTTCAAGGATACCCTCTATTAAGGTAGAAATACCATAAACTGTTAAAATAAGGCGATTCGCATTGAAGATCTGGTCTGACAATCATGAGATAATTTTCCAAGATAGACGAGAAGGATTCATGAAGAATGCAAGTTGTTTCGTATTTTTCTGCCTTGTACAAAAAGTTCCACAATTTTTCAAAGTGGAAAGTTTGTCCAACCCACTTCCGGTTCACTAGGCTCTCCGCATTTCGATACAAATTATCACCTAAACCCGTTAATCATGAGTACGTTAGATCTTGCCTCCCATTGGCTACACTGCATTGAAGTTGCCGCGCCATTTAAGACATGGCACTTACCATTATGAGGCGGTCTAGTGCACCGCTATTGGGTGGTTAACGCTTTATGGTATTTCTACCTTAATAGATTGTTAGTTCATCATGTATCGGAGTTTATTTTGAAAGTTGGGTCAAACTTTTGGGACATCCTCTTTCCACCTCTCAAAATTTGAGAGAATTTTAGGATCTAAAATAAGGTATCCGCATGGGACCCGATACCCTAAATCCAGCTCAGCCTATGCAAGGCTAGCTTGGCCCATCCATCCTAGTAAGACAAGCTGGAAAGCTAATTTGAAAAAATAAATTGTTCGGCATCATTCTTTGTGTGCGGTAGTTTAAAGCATTAAGAAAATTTCATTGCCTTTGTATTAGTTCTCATAAACTCATGGCCATGGGATGAAACCCATGGTTTCATCTACTTCACTTTATGAATAACTCTAATACCCGACACTTGTTGCATTGCTAGAGGATTGTCACCTTGAGGTTGAATAGGCTAGTTGGGGTGTGCCTAAGTTTGTGAGATGTAAAGGTCCATGTTTAAATGTGAGCTGCCCTTTGAGGGAATTATTTTACTATCCCTTGATAAACCCTCTTGGTGGGACCTAGCAGCTCCCTTCTTGAGTTTCAGGTTCTATTAGCGTTTTGTAGTCATTATGTAAAATTGATTGGCGGAGGATCCACATTTCGTTTGTTTAGCATTAGCATGGTGACGAACTAGCATGGCAATTTGAGGTGTACATTTTTCATTGATGTGTGCATTTTTTTTAATAGGATATAAAGTCGGCAATGACATAAGATTATTCAGATCCATAACAATGTTCTGTAAGACTGACAATATTTTGTGGAATATTCTTCACATTCAAACTAAATGTGGGAATATTCTATAGACTAATATAAGTCCCACATAACATTGTTATGGATCTTGTAATGTAACTAGAAATATTGATAGATGATTAAATATTCTAACCATATGTATCAGTGTGTAAGCAGAGGAGGACGGGAGCTAGACAACTCCCAGTTGAAGATGAATGGACTGGAGTTAGACAACTCCAGATTGACAACATGTGCACTAGAGTTAGACAGCTCCACATTTAGTGCATTGGAATTAGACCATTTCATATTGAGAACATGTGCACATGAGTTAGACAGCTCTCGATGAGGTGCACTGGAGTTAGACCACTCCATATTTGGAAAGATGAATGCTATTCATTGGAGCTAGACAACTTGGAATTAGACAGTTCCAACTAGAAGAAGGGATGGATGAATCCAGTTGGAATTAGACAGTTCCAACTAGAGGAATGTGATTGAGCTGAAAGATGGAAGAAGGTTCTAGAAGAACCAAAGATAGAAGATTCATAGTAGAACTAAAAGATAGAGCTATGAATAGAATACTTTTACTATATGCGAAAATAGAAAGTAAAAGTAGTGCCTTTGGTATATAAGGAAGCTCGGGGGAGGAGAGAGGATCTTTTGTCTCTCTCCTATGGTCAGGTGGTTGAGCTTAGACCAAGACCTACTTGGTCCATGATTGTAATTAGATGCTGCAAGGAAAATAAACGGAGTTCTTCAACTCATCATTTTGATTGATAGTTGTTCTTGTGAAAGTTGGTGGCAAATCTATGGAGGTTTGTTACGATCTGAATAATGTTATGGGAGGGCATCTATAGAGTCGGTCTAAATACCCCCTCAGACCCCGACAACGATAATGGTAAATTGAATGATTGTCCTTTGTCTTCAAGGGTTTTGGTATTGTCCTTTGAATGAAGATTTGGTTTTCTTTGTTAAAATTGTTTGGCTTGGATAGTGTTTTTAAGGTCTTTATTTTGGCGAAATGTACATTTGACAAACTGAAGGATATTGGTGTTGTTAGGTGTTATATTGGTGTTTGAGGTGGGAAAATGAGGATTTGCAACGAGGACGTTGAGTTCGAGTTGTGTGATGCACTTGTAGATCCATACTGGGAGTGTGTTGCATGGGTGTTAGCCCTTGTGGGTGCATACTTTGATTAGTGTGACGCCATGGATATTATGGTAAGTTTTGCAAGAGTTCGTGTATTAGCCACACACATAGTTCAGATGTGGCGGGTTGTTCTTATGTTGTTGATTATAGTGTTGTTGCGCCTACTAAGAAGGTGAACGTAGTTGATAAGGTAACTAAACATACGACTACTAAAGGAAGCAAAATAGTTAGAGTGAGGATACTCTCATACATATTTCTTATCGTGGGAGATACGTTTTTATCTATTATGTTAAGGCAACAGAGGTGGCATATTATGGTGGTTGTTTATCTTGTCCTATGGTTGATTGTATTGCAACATTGCTCACGTATAGGGAAATTTGAGTTATAGGGTTTGTGTGATTTGTGTGTCTATTTCTTCTAGGGTGATCCAAAAGTGGTTGGAGAGGGTTTGTTGGTGTGGGTTTGAGATTCCATTTGGTGGCATATTTGGGAATAATCAGTGTTGTGATGTGTTTTTTGTAATGTTCCTGGATGCGTGCTTTTAGCTTTTGTATGGTATGTTGGTGGGGTGTTGGGTAAGTTGAGGTCAATTTTAGAGTGTTGGTATGTTGTGTGCGCTAGGTGGTGTTGGTTTGTTTATGATTTGCGTTGTATTATATGCAAAGCTTGGCAAGTTTGTATGCCTCTTTGTGTTCGAAGATGTCGGTGTGGGCTTGGATTTTGTGGAGGACAACGGGTTCTTTTTGTTAATGAAGGAGGTTGATGATTCGAATGATGATGGTTTTGTTAGGATGGTTGGTTTAGGATGAAGGACAATGAATGTGTTTGTCTATGAGATACATGGAATTGAATCTATTCGTCAATATGTAGGATGCGATGGTCCGAGATGACCCTAAACTACTAGATGATAGTGGAGAGGTACCCAAGACCGAAAGGAGTGCTTGGCGGTTCAATTCCCAACCATGAAATCTTCTCTCTACGTGATAGAAAAACTAGCCAAGTGGTCAAGTGCCTCATGTGTTCCAATATGTATGAGAGAGAGAGAGAGAGAGAGAGAGAGAGAGAGAAGCCTTTTGTAAGTTTGAGGGCTTTGAGTATACATGTAAATTTGCCACAAAGGATGTTTTGGTTACGTGGGAGTTGCTTGTATTGGACACCATATCCTGCAAATCCTTCTTCTCCCATCCCATTGGGGTGCTTTTTGGTGGTTGTGGAGGGGAGGGGCCGCTTGTGTAGTATTGTTCTCCCTCTTTAGTATGACACGTTTGGGAAACACACAAAAAGTTGTATTATCGAGGGGTCGTCTTTTCATTAATATGGCAAATGGAGTAAAGTTGTTGTATTATTGAGGGAATATGAAAACATAAGCAATATGGGCTTAAAAATATATACAACGAGTTTAAGAAATATAGATGGTATGAAGTAATAATTTATAACTCCAAACAAATACAAATATTCTCAAGAACTCTTGAAATGGGAGTCCAAACATCTCTAGTGTTGCCTACCCAAGTTAGCAACTGTCATCTTATCTAAATTCCCTACTAACTTTTGAAAACTAATAATTTCATTAACACCAAAATAGAAAGAATTCTCTAATAAGAAACTAAACAACAATGATGCATGACGTTTAGCATCAAGATACCGGTGATACTATATCACCCGTGTACAAGGCAACATACTAGGCAGTAGACCACTCTAACCCTAACCATGTCCATTCTACACTAATTATCATTAAGTTCCCAATGATAAGTGAAGTTCTCAAGTAGTTCCCAAGTGAAAATGGATGTATTTTAGATGTACATAACATAGATGAAAGGGATTTAGCATTAACTACCTCTTTAATATGACAAAATAGAGATTCTAAATGTCGCATTATCGAGTGTCGTAGTCGTATAAAAGAGGGAGTTTTGGACTAAAAAGTATGGTCTCGCAAAAATGTGTCGTAATATCAAGGGTGTCGTATAAACGAGTGTCATATTACCGAGGGTAGACTGTAGTAGTAGTAGGAGTGAGAGATATATGAGGATGGGCCAGGAATTGCTCCCATTTCTTGGAGTGGATTATTTTGTCTGTGGGGTTTATGTGAAATGACTCATACCGGAAGTTCTACCATGGCAAAGGAAAGCCCTTGATAAAGAGTCCCTTAAGTAATTTGTGCAAATTGTGGGGTAAATATGACGGAGTAGTTCAATTAAATGATTGGACTTCAAATGGGTTTCTTGAACTTGATGACATGGTGAATTTAAAAATGTGGTCACCACCATTGAAATCTATCCATACCTAAGCATATTTTTAATGTAGTTAATAACTTGGTTTGGTCATTGAAATTCATTGAGAAGTATGATACTGGTTTTGTATTGGAGTTATCCATAAAGTGTTTTAAAGAGGGACGAAATCGTGGGTTTACTCCTTCTATTAAGAGGAAAATTTCTATTAAGAGCTTGTTAGCTAGTCGTATAGCAACTTTTCATCCAAATTTCAATCATCCATGACAATATTTCACGACAAGTTGCTGACAAGAGAAGGTAGGGTTTTGGCCAATGGATGAACTCATCCATCATCCATGACAATATATGTAAATTCATTCATAAACAGTTTCATCCGGAAAGTTACCATAGTGACATTAAATAAATACCATGTGCACTAAATATCATATTTAGTGTAGTTGTTTTGAAACCATCATGATAGACTTTTAGTCTCATCAGCCTTTTTGGCTTCCCGGACTTTTAAATCAATTTCTTTTCATTTCCATTGATTGTATTGAGTTTCAAAACCTACTTTGCAAATACATGCCAATGGGAGCATTGCATGTATGCTAGAGTGTGTAACATCATCTACTCCATTTTCCCTTTTTTTCTCCTAATTTTACTTAAAACTTTGTTATAAGCCATTGATAAAGAAAACACCAATTGATTATTGCTCCATGTACATAAACTCAACAAAGTTACGTGTAAAGTCTTGGGATCAAACTCCTGTTCAGTTGGCCAAGCGTGAGCCCTAAGAGCTGAACCAACAAGTTTTCGTAAGTCTTAAATTTATCATGCTCATAGACATAACATTATGAAGCAGCTACATGATGGTCTCTCTCCAAATAAAGAGGATGTGATTTTAAACTACGATAATTTACAGTTGCTTGCATAAAAATTCACAGTACACAACATGCGCTGGGTGCGTCAAGCTAACTTGCATAGGTCGATGCGGGATTCAGAATGGTGGACTCCATAGGAAAGCGCTTGTTTTAAATCTTTAAAATTCTTCCAGTTTTTGAAATGGCAAGAGAAGATTCAAGAAACTTTGCCCACTTTCAAAATAGGCTCCGAAGCACGACGAGCTCATGAGACTCTTAATAGAATATGCTCTTCAAGAAGGATCAAACCCTTGGTTCCATCCCTCTTTGGAACAACTTTATGCAACCACTCTAGTAGATTACAACTACTCGTTCGGAACCGCTAGCCCAATTACCCCAATTAGAACACCAACAAGTGCAAGCTAGGTGGAAAGGTCAACCCCTAACGGAAAGGTGTTGAAGGCGTCCAACTACCCATGACACACCCTAACACTAAAAAAACCCATTAAATGATGCATTTGGAGCCCTTTGGGTTTCAACGAGAAGATCACGAGACCATCGAGTCAACCTTGCGGGTACATACACTTGCACTTCGGGAACGATGCGGTGTCACGGGCACGTGTAGGTGGCGGTATGTTGACGAGAGCGAGGTTAGGAAACATGCCATGGTAGAAATTTCACCAACTTCTTCTCGGCCTTCACAAAAGGTGGTGAGTCGAGGTGAATCGGATGCTCGAAGGAGGCGGGAAATTATCACTTTGCAACCCGAAAATCGGAGGTGGTCGTCATTGGTGGCATTGTCATGTGCGTGCATGTATAAGTAAGTAAGAGAATGTTGCCGTCCTTGCATGGCAATTTAACAATGGGAGAGGGCAAGAACCAAATGTACGTGTGCATGGGTCAAAATTCTTGGCGTTGTTTTGAAACCAAATTTAGCATCAAAGACCTTAATCTAGACTGTACAAGGGAGTTTCCTTGGAGCACCTGGTACATATATGTAGGGCAAGAGGGTTGAGGAATCATGATAAAACTGGTGTTTAGGCAGTTTCGGACTCTTGATGAGTCTGGAAATAAGCAAACGTGGGCATTTGTGTTTCAAGTGTCAATAAATTGTACTTGCCATGTAGATATTATGTAGGTGATTGTATGATAAAAGACTATGGACATGACGTGCGCAAACATCTACCACCGTAGTGGAGATGTTAAGGCAACGTGTGGCATCAGTTTAAGCTCGAAATTGGCCGAAACATCTGCAATTATCTACATAGTACACATAACCATTACGCTTTTTGTTACACATTTTGATCAATTGCAATTATTGACGTTGATTTGATGAGTATGACTATATTATGGTTTACTATGGGCGGCGTTATAGTGTGGCACATTAGCCAAGATAATATTACGCGATCCAAAAAAATTATGTTCATTGCTGAAATCAGAAATTTTAAGATATAATTGTGTATCTAGATCCATAAGATACACATTAACAGTCAACCATATCAACCTCATAGGCTTAACACTATGGGTGGGAAAATAGTGTGCAACAACACTATCATCTCAAAGTATTTTGCGTGGCAATAAGCTGAACGGCGAGGCCACAATATTACCATAATTAATGTCAGTGCAAATTCCTATTGTTATTGTAGAAGTCATAACATTATTCAGATCCATAACAGTGTTCTGTGGGACTGACAGTGTTCTACGGAATATTCCATCATTCAGATTGAATGTGAGAAATATTCCGCAAAATATTGTCAGTCCCACAGAACATTGTTGTGGATCTGAATAATGTTATGGTGACCCTTAATAGGAGGGGTCAATATAAAAATACATGCGTTCACATTGGTGATTTGAAAGCTGCCAACATAACATGATTTTATGTTCACTATGTTTTTCTCTAACATTCTGTGTTCCCAACTACATTGATTGATCAAAACCAGTGGTTGTATCCACCATATAAGACATAGATGTTTATTCAAGACATGATCGATTGTCAGTATGATGTTTTCAATTTGATCCCTAAAAAAATAAAAATAAAAATAAAAATGTTTGTATGTTGTTTTACCTCTTAAAAGTTCAAGTAACCATTTGCATGGCATGACTTTAACACCAAATCTCCACATTGAAGGCCTTGCTTAGTAACACCCCCGGTTCACATACGAGCTTGCGGCTATTATCAAGGTGATATCTCTCTCTCTCTCTCTCTCTCTCTCTCTCTCAGTGAGGATCAAAGTAAAAACATCATAAAGACACATGCTGAAAAAGATTAGATTGTTTCCTCAAATATTATTTAAGTACTTCACACTCAATAGTGAACACGATTAAAGAAACATGTACTTCCTATAACGATACCTAAATTGGTAGAAATTCAAATTTTAATGCATTTTTTTGCAGATGCTTCATTGTAGATCTGCTAAAGCAACACAAGTTTCATTGTGTAAATGTAACAAGGAGAAGCTGGAGAACATGCAAAATGAACTGAATAACACCCACATACCATTTATGGATTAAGTTGACGAAGCTTGACAATGATTGCATGGAAACACATATGATGTTACGTTTTACTCATCAAGTGTTCCATGACTAGTAAAAGTTACTGTCCAATCTGACATAAATTGCTCAAAAACAAGCTGGTAAGATAATAATGACACAAATGTCCGAAGGAGTGGAGAGAGGGAAAACTATTGCATTCAAGCATACCTCTCATTCATCCAACATAAAAAGTCATGAAAGTAGTATGCACCCCGGATGTTACTATTTCTAGATGATTTGACACCATAACTTAGCTTTGAAACCTTGGATTGGTCTAGTCCAAGTCATTTTGAGAAGGAAAAAAACAGCCACAAACCTATAGACGATCAAGTCTTAATGTTGAGAGGTACACTCGTATGCAATATTTCCCTCTCTACCACAAGAGCCTTGATACGAACGAAACATATGCACAAGTATCTTCATCTTCACACTTCCTCACTCACTCACATGCCTTGTTGTCAGTTGCAAAATGCTAGACCCAAGAGTCAAGCATGTGCATCCTTGGGATATCTAATAAACAATTTCACTACACCTAGTTCACCTCGTTTCCGAGATTTCCATCAAGGATCTTATCCTCTTTTGAGTTGATGCGTATTAAATAGTCGATGTTACCATTGTGGCCGCACACACTGCAGTAAGCAGTAACCAACACAAAAAATCCAAAAGCCATTGAAAGGGTTCTCGCTCTTGACCTTGACCCCTAGACACAGTGTAAAGTCCCCAAAGTCTATGCCTCCATGCTTCTCAACCAATACCATCCCTCAAATATATTCTCCCCGCTTAACTCCATCTTTGAAGCGACTCTAAGGTTCCCTCCATCTTTTACATAGTTGCGATCCTTTGGGGCCAATTCTCGCTTACCCGCATGCATAAATTTGCACACACATTTCTAGTTGATTACCCGTATAAGAGTTTTGACAATTGTTGCAGCCAAACAATAGCATTTGGATGAGCAGTTATGGGTTAACTTATAGATTGACTATGTGTTACCCTAACTTTACCACTTCAAAATTTGTAGCAGTTTTCATACTCACGATTTTCATTTTCATTTTTATTTGTGCATTCTGATTAGAATTTGTTTCTCTTCACAAGAAAAAAGATTCCCCACTATCAACCCTCCCAAACAAATGCAAACTCTCTTACTCTATTGGTTATAGATGCCTCAACCTTATGTTCGATAGTGCGATGAGATGTATGCCTATGTTACACAATGGTCTACAAGTGGACTAAAGTGTACACAAATGACACTGGACATTAGTATGCTCAAGAATATCTTCCTCTTGCATACTAAAATGTCAACACATGACACTTGGCATTAACATGCTCAATAATATCTTCCCCTTGCAGATTAAATCGAAAAGCTACCATCTCAAGTATCCCAATGTGGTACACTAAATGTCACAATGTAAATAGGTGTTCACTTTTATAAATTACTTATATTGATAAATAATATCATATTGATAATTAATAGACGTGACACTTTCAAAACCTCGAGGCATCTAGTTTAGGCCCTTCGCAAATAATGTATGTGACAGGAAATACCATGAACAATACACCATATTTTATAGTAGGTAAGTGGTTGAGTCACCTCAATTATAAGATAATGCCTTCAAGGCCTCTTCTTGAAGTTATCATCAACAAAATGTGTGTGTGTGTGTGTATGTATGTGTATGTGGCCTGAAAGGTGATGACAAAATATACTAACTTTAACAATGGCTACAAGTGTCAAGTATGTACGTTGTATTTTACAAATCATACTACACTAATATTATATTTAGTGTCACTTACTACATTAGTTGGAGTTATGTAATGCTATATGTTTTTATTATTAATGTAAAATTTTACCAAGTAAAGATGTAATATTCTATAATGTCCAAACAACCAATTTGACCTTTGTTGGCATAAAATGACATATACGGTAAATAGTTATACCATTGCGTAATTCCGAATAGCAAGTGACGGTAAATTCAACCAACCTTAGTGTGGTCAACCCTTGCAAGATCCAATCATTTGGAAATGGGGCGGCCCACTTTGAGAGGTGCAAGTAACTGTGTGCGGGTTAAAAGTGGTAGGGGGATAAATCTAGAATCAAGGAACCTACTATTGCCTAATGGCATCTACTTGGGATCAATTTCAATAGGGTTTGGCACCGGGCTTGGATTCCGCATGGTTTTTATAATCTCCCCATTGTAGTAGGCAACACTGTGGCCGTGGTAATGTGGGCCACCCTTATTTCTAACACCAACATTCACGGGAACTTGTAAGTCGGGTTCACCGACAATATAATGCAACCGCCAAGAAACTTTGAGGAGGTGGTCTCGTCCATGTGTTTGAGTGGAGAGATCCGTGTGAGTTTCGGATGTAAACCCCTAACCCTAATTATTTTCTCGCTCGACATAGATCCAAATCTCTTCTAATGAACTAAAAAGCATGAGAAACAATCGCAATTCAAAAGGTCGAGTTAATGGTCCAAGACGACCCTAAACTACTGGATGATGGTGGAGAGATACCCAAATCTCAAGGAAGAGGTTGGCGGTTCGATTCCCGGTTGTGAAATCTCCTCTCTACTTTGACAGAATCTTGCCAAGTGGTCAATTGCCTCCTGTGCTTTGGTGTTGGCCTGTCAGCCTTCTGTCTCAAAAAAAAATCGAGTTAAAAAATTACCGTCATGCTGTGTTTGAGGGCCACTTTGGGGGCCCTTGACCAGTGCAATATATACAGTCTATGTGATTGGCTGAGAAGCTAAAGATGGTCCATGTGCACTTTACACCATATCTTGAAGGCCCAAAGGACCAAGGAAATTCAAATGGGATGAAAAAGTTACATGGTGTCCTATTACATGACATCAAGTGGACAATCTTTCCATGGTCTATTGGATATTGTGTTAAATCGATCAAAAAAGAGGTGGGTCTCATGCAAAACTAAGGACCATAACAATAAATTCCGTTGTCATTGGCTTCTAGAAATAATGTATTGCCATGGTGGGAACCAACCAGAACATACGTTGCCACCCCTTAACATGGTCCACTTCCACCTTACACTCATCTTAAGTAAAAATTCTCACATCGGTAATTTCCCCGGGAGGTATGTGACATGGCCTGAGTAGACCAACGAAGGTGAACGTGTCTGATTTAGTTACTTGTCTCAAATGGATGCCTTTATTTGAGCGGTGTGTGGTTAGTAATGGATCTAAGAATGGGCACCAAAAGACATGTGTTTAAAAGACATGCCTTTATCAAAGTGCATGCTCAAATTTTGTTAACCATTTTAGACTCAATAGTTCAACATAATGAGAAGGGAAGGGGGGGGGGCTACCATGTCATTTTATGGCTCCGAACTTTTGACTTTTGACAAGTGTAGCAACAACACCATAGTCTTAAAAGTTCCACAAATTGTTCATAAATTTTGTATCACATTCGTAGATCCAAAAAAATCCTTCACTCTGAAATCCAATTGAGAATCGTGGCAAACAACAAAACCAACCATTTAAGGCACATTTATTTTGATATCATATAAAAAGGGGCATAACCTCAAGCCAAACTTGTTACATAAACACCGTGGTCAAAACGTGAAGCTTCAAAGATTCAACTCATGTGATTATAAATTCAACCTCAATGTAATCTATAACAAGTGATGAAATAACCTATGACTCACATGATCGTAGGTTACATAGCTACATGTGTGATGTTCCCACAAGAGCTCCAACTCCAAAGCAACACCCCCTAAGAAGACATAGTGAATCCGACTTTCTTAAGCACCCCCCCACAAAAAAGGGTTTTTGTTTTTCTGTTTTTGTCGGGTTTTGTCTGTATTTTGTTCCGCTACTACAACCACTTGAGAGGTAAATCCAACGAACCCGGCCTTTTTGAGGGGAAAAGTTACAAAATAGTGATCAGGATTGGTCCCTTTAGTGCCCCGGTCACTCACAAAATTATTCCCTTTAAGCAACGATATCTTTCATTATAGTGGTTTGCAGTGTACGGGGTCGCTCAAAATCGCGTTGTTATGCAATAGGAAGGGCTTTGCTTAGTAGATATGCCACTCACGCTTACCGTAATTAAGGCCCAAGCAAGCATCCCAAATCATACTCCATAGAGGGCGCTTCGTTTCATCTTCATTCATGTCGGAGTGTAGTTCCCACGTTAGATTCAAGAGCGTCCCAACCGATGCGGGCTTGACATGTGGCAAAACTTGTGGGGAATTGTGTTTTATCTTGTTTTCGAAATAGGGAGGTCTCTTCGATATCGATTTATGCTTTGGCACTCGATTGAATTTATATTTGAGCAACTTTAGTCCAAGGCTTGATCTATAATTCCGACAATGTAAATTGCATGATAGGATCCTATGATAGAAATGTGCACTTTGATGATCGCGATAATATTCGAGAAAGAAAAAAAAGGAAAAAAAAATTCACCATTCATCCAGGTGTGCTGCTTAGATAGGTTTAGCATCAGAAGTAATCTATTGATTATTTCACCATGTTTAATTATCAAAGCACTCACATAATCACTGAACATCCACATATTTCCCATAAATTTTAGATCATTGAGAGTGAGTGTATCGACATATATGCCAATACAAGAATTGAAGTAACCAAAAACTTCCGCATATTGGAGAAATGTCAAAAAAATTAATTTTTACTTAAACCCAAGTTATTAAACGCCGAATTAACAAGTTTTGAATTTCCTAAACTCTTTAGATTGACAAGCCTATTGGTGGACTTAGCCCCCTTATGTAGGCTCTCATAACATGTGACACTTAGATGACCCAATACCGCTCAGCTCGGGCCTATTATTATTATCTTGCCTAACACGATTTTGCAACTGAATCCTCTTTCCGTCCATACTTTGTCATGAGTAGTACGGAGACTTATATGAACTCAAGAAGCACTATCGAAGCCACGATAAGATAGGCCATAGTTGAACGAGAATGTTGAATATATGCAAGGGTACCTTTGCCCTTGTCAATGGATAACCCCCGGTCGTTGGTAACTATTCCATGTTTGAAAACCTTGGCAAGCGTAAAATCTTCTTCCCCACATATTGGAGGGACGAGTGGACCTACGAATCGATGATGCCTCGTAGTAGGAAGATCACGCCCACCGGCACTTCACTCAAGGGCTTAGCGAAGCGAAGCTCCACTAAATACGATATTTAGTGTCACCCATTCTAATTGTCTTGCTCAATACTAATTGTAAACCGCGGCGTAGTGTCACCAACACTAAACGTTAACCCAAACATCATTTGTCATTCCTTGTGAATGTTTTTGGGGATTATAGATCTACAATGTTGCAATTACTGTCACTAATTGTGGGCGTTAAAATAAGGTTCACGTTTCATAGTTTCTAAGGGTTCGTTTCGTTGTAGGTCGATGTGCCCCATCATATTCTAGTGGAAATATAGATGCCGCCAGATGGAATCTACATTTCCACTAGAATCTACATTTCCACTAGAATCTGGTGGGGAAAGCGGCCTTACACTGAAACTAACCCTAGGTCTCCAACTTTGGTTACAGTATCACCGGGGAATTGATAATGTCATGACACATGTCCCGGTTTTGGTAGATAAAAAGTGAGGAGGAATTCGTCTCAAAATGAGTGGTTATGGCAGACTCTAAGACATTGGTAATGTGTTCGGCCCAACTTTGGGCTTCAAAGAATCAAAGTAATTTTAAATTAAGGAATAAAATTACCTAAAAATTTAACAGTCCTCTTGATTTCTATCTTCCTACATGGGAAAAATTTGCACCGCCTTATATTTCTTCATATGAACGCAAGATCTCTTAAGTGATCGGTTATGGGCACCTCTACTCTAGTTATGATGATGAGCACTGGTGCATGATAACCATGGTCTCGTCTTAGCCATCTTATTGTGGCAATTTAACACACTATAGTATTGTATATGTAGTGTGGGCCACATAAGAGTAACGACAAGGATGCCATCCAGGTATCGGTTGATAACTCTTTAACAAGAAATTGACCCCAAAAAAAAAAAAAAAAACTTGTGATATTTGGTCACATTAACATACGAAACCCCCAGATACCCTGATGAAGTTTTTACGGGGCAAAGATTCCATCAAGCCCGTGTGTTAAGAATAAAATTCACGTGATTAAGAAACGAGTGAGTCAAAACTCACTTTTTACAAGGAATTGATGTCTTCCCCTTGGCTCCTCTCTGTCCCTTTGCTTGCGCACGCAAGAAGTCAAAGGGCGAATCCCGAATTCGGGGAGAACACACACCATGGGCCCGTCTAGTGCATGGCCGCTCGTTTTTTGGGGATAGGGGGCCCACACGCCCGGGCCCACTCTCCCAATTTCCTCCACCGCAAAAATTTGGGTCCTCGCATTGATTTGGCGGCTCCCTCCACGCATGAATCCCAAAAATCCCCCGGGGCGAGGCTAATGGAAGGCGGTTTCGTTTACGTGGCACCCGACGCCCCCGCCCGGCCTAGCCTAGCCTATCCGGAGCCCAACCCTAGCCACCCCCCCCCCCCCCAAATGCCCTACTTCATTAGAGTAGTACGTAGGTTGGCGGCAAATACCAATTCTTTAGCATACCCGTGCCTTCCAATCGGGAATAGCACTTTTGAGGTGCTATTCACTCACTCATGTGTTGAGGAGAGAACTTGGGATGATTCTCTAGGGGACCAACAACGGCCGTCAAAGCTTATCCAAAGCTCGGACCTCCCCCTTTTAGCCTTCGTATATTGTAGTACCACATGGACCACCAATATCTCCCTTATTACCCGCTTCCTCATCACATCCAAATGTGAGGAGATCGTCAAATTAGTAACAAAGCAAGCAAGCAACCAACCGACAAACTCAAGCATATAACAAGGGCGAGGGCTAGCCACCCACCTTTCTTTTTGAGTAGGGCCCCCACCAACATTATCGAGATGTATGGTCCTAGTAAAAGATTGCATCCCATATGTTTGTGAATGACTCATCTCAAATTAGTTTCTTTAGACTGACTTGGGGCCTGTAATGTTAATTGCGGGATCATATTGTCTTCGAAAACATAAGTACATGTTATGATATAAGTGATTTTTTTTTCATAGGTTTTTAAAATGTTGGTTTGGCCCAGCTCAAAGAGGTGGTGCCTAGTCTTGGTTGCATACAAGGCTCTATATCAGAGAAAGTGTCCCTATTATCAACTAAGGTTTAATCAAAATTAGTTTCACTTGATACTATTTAATTTGCGGGATGAGATTAAATGATAGTAAGCATTTTTGTATTTAGACATAACATTTCTAGGCATCTACATGATAATTTATTTCCAAAGAAAGAAGCACCGATTAAAAGACTCCGATGGTTAACCGCTGCTTGTCGAAAAGTTCATAGTACACAACCTTATTGCTCCCCATAAATGGAGAATCCCATAATTAAAGGAATATTATGCTCATGTGAAACCTGGTCCCACGAAACTCAACCAAGGAGTTGTGTAGTGTTATGAAGTTGTGTATGGTTGGGACCAACGATCTAGTATAAAATTGGCACCATGACAACTAACTTCATAGAAAAATTTATTTCCACGAACATGGTTGGGTGTGTATGAAACATCTATTGTTCATGAGAACTATTGATGCACTGCAATTGAGAACGTCGCCATGGAGATATTTTGAATCTTCTTTATTCTAGAATGAATGCTTGTGTTGTATTTAGATCTTGTTAGTCTAGAGGTGTTATCTATGCCGAAACAAAAAGTGAAACACAATGGATATGGGCCACTTCACACACAAGACTGCAGGCCCATGACCTTGCATTCTAAGATCTCTCATTGGTCAAAAGGCCGAGACCATCCAAGTTCACTTCACACTAGCAGGTGAAGGCCTAAGGGTCTAGAGAAATTATCATGGATGAAAAGTTTACATGGATTCCTACATGGCAAACTATAAATAATGTTCCATGGTCTGTCGGAATTTGCGTCAAGCCCACCTTCAAGAGGTAGGCTTGGTGCAAATTCTGGTAGGCCATGTTAGTGGTATGGCCTTTGAATGAGAATCAAGGGCCCTCACAATTTGGTCACGGCCCTTGGCTCGTGTGTGAAGTGGATAGATAATATTGTGACTATTTATTATTATTGTGTTGTTAAATTTTTGCATTCATGGCCTACTAAATTGAGAAGCTACGTTTGATATTCAAATGTGTGAATTTGATAGCACTATTATAAGATTGGACTTGTTTACCATTAAGTGCCCAAATGACCTCTTAGATCACCTAAATCATATTTTCGCCTCTAAAATCATTGCTATAAACATTGAATTTTATACCATTTGAGTTCCATATGAAGTTATATAATATTAATTATCTTGTACAACCCCACAAAAGTAAATGCCATTCAAACTATTTTGGGGGTTAAGGATGGAAATTTGGGCAAAAATCATGCTCGTCGTGTAAGGTAGACAACCCTTATTCACTAACTTCTCTTTTTGGAAACCTATATTTGAGTAGTATGTGGTTTGGTGTGGCTCCAAGGACATATACCAAAAAGACATGTGTTTGAAAAAGATTGGAATGCATGATCAAAAAATAATAACCGTTCTAGACTCAATAATCACATAATTGAGAGGGACCTATATGACAATTTCACAAGCACAAGAATATAATGAATAAGATAATCATATGAGCTCAGTAATTATGAGGTAAGTGGCTACGCCCTCAATTTGGATGCTCTAACTATCTGGTATCAATTGTGAGTTTCATATCCTAGGAGAAGTGTGCTAGTTGGAAAAAGTAACCATTAAGACCCAGTTGGTTTGACAAGAATGTTACAATTTATTTTTATTATTTGTGATTCAATTCACTAAATACGATATTTAGTGTCACTAACTATTTGGAATTACACAATGCTATATCTATTTATTGTATATCTCATATAATACCAAAACAATGTTAAATTTGTTGTTTGGACATCATCAGAAATAAAGAACCTTACTTGGTAAAGAAATTACATCAACAATAAAAAGATATAGCATTGTGTAAATCCAAATAGTAAGTGATACTACATATCATATTTAGTGTAGTAAACATGCCAAGGCTTTCAAGTATATTGGATAAGTATTTGATATGGTGTGCCACTCCCACCCGCCCATGCTAATGTTCATTTTTACTTGCTTGCCGGAGTTCCATAACACTGTTCAGTTGCATGGTTGTCTTTCATTCTATATTTAGCATCTAGCATGGGCCTCCACTATCTTACCTTCATGGGAAGAAACTTAGAAAATAGGAAGAAATCGACACTGGTACGAAGAATGAATAATGCCGGTATGAATAGTATGAATATTGTGTCGGTATTTTCAAATATGTATATGCTATTAATAGTATGTATAGTGAATAATGCCAAGATAAACAATGTTTCTTGTAAACAATGATTTGTGTGAATAATGCCGGGAGTATAACTCCACCCAAATTTCCAAGTGACAACCTGAATGTATGAACAATAAAAAAGACAATTCTTACTTTGTTCAAGCCCCATGGAATATAATTGACATATTCTAGGGTCATGGAACCCATCCACATGGTTGAATAATGTTAAGTCATGCCCAAGGTGGGGGAATCCAAAACCAACATTCTACATGTATACCTTGGAGGGAAGCAAGCCGCCATGGCCCATTTTTAGTGCAAATTTAACCGTTAACCCTTCAATTCCACATACCGTAGGCTGATAGCAGGTTGGGCATATTCTTCCCAATAATCAATTAATTTCAAAAAAAAGGTCGAAATTAGATTACAAAACTTATAACTTTGTTTAGTCATTTGTATACCAACCATAGTTAGGAAAGAAATGCATATAATTTGTTATTGTAGTAATATTTACTCATAATAGTATGGAATGTCAACAAATTAACACAGGGCAACCTAATTGTACATATTAGTGTAAGTAAAACACAAATAAAGGGGCTCTGTTAAATCGGCCACATAGTTTGTTAAAATGACCATAGAGACGCGTGACATGGTTGCATGACTTGTCAAAAACTTTACTTTTTCATCGCACACACGAAGAGGAGCAAGGTATCAGCTCTACTTCCTCTTTCTTTACACTTCAACTTACAGCCGAAATTCGTTCCTATTTCGACAGATCATGTGACCGCACGACGTGTGTTTTGTGGTCGTGTTTCACCAGTGTGTGGTCGATTTAACAATCCCCTAAACAAGTGTATACAAAGCCAAAACGGGAGATTTTATCATGGGTTTGTTCGTGTGGAGGCGCATGCACTACTAGGTACGTGAGATGCTGGGAATCTAGGTGACCAAAGAACAATCCCACCTCACACCTACTCCCCCCCCTCCTTCTTTCGACTTCCCATTTCCCTTTTTAATAGCATTCATAGCCCTCCATGGCATTGCTCGTATACACGACACGGGCATCTTATAATGAGCTTTGAGTTTGTCATGTGATTGGAACTTGTGTGTGTGACGAGACAAAATCTTGATCGAGTTTGGGGCAAGCCCTTGTGATGACTCACCACGCTCGTACGGCATTGGACCCAATCGCGATTGCCACTCGTAATTGTGGATTCGATCCACAACGGGGCCTTAATTTATTCCGGCGAGCCGATTTTATTTAAGGGGCTCCGTACGAGCTCGCTCTATGGGATTACGCGAGTTTATTCTCTCGGATATCGGGGTTGACGTATGTATGAGCCCTCTCTCGCTCTTGTTTAAACCCGAGCCCGAGCCCGAGCCCTCCAAGGGTTGGGGGCGGTCATATCATAAACTATGCCCGAAACCATCCGTCGAGATTTGTTGGGTTTTGTTGGGGATCGATTTATTATGAGTTGTGTCTCGAGCAATGAACGGGGAGCACTGGCCGCTAGCTTAGTTACAGATGAACGGGGAGCACTGGCCGCTAGCTTAGTTACAGATGAAGCGGTTGAGTTCTAGACTTGAGGGAAATTACCAACCATTCTAGGGGAATCTAGGGAATATGCCTCCCTCAAACTAATGAAGAAAAGCCGAAAGATGTCAACATGTAACCGGTTGGGCTAGCTAGGAAACCCTAGGATCTTGACCGAAAAATCTGCCCTGGACACGGGTCTTATTTACTTAAGTCTTAAAGGTTCAAGCTTTTTGCATGTAGTAATAAGTGTATACACATGTTGTTATGTATTATAAAATGAAGATTGTAAGGCTAGAAAGTAAAAGCATTGCAGAATACAATTGATGATGCCTATCTAAAGTGTTTTTTTTAAAAAAATTTTTTATTGAGATAGAAGGCCAATAGGCTAGCGCCAAAGCACAGGAGGCAGTTGACCACCTGGCAAGTTTCTGTCAAGTAGAGAGGAGATTTCACGGCTGAGAATCGAACCGCCAACCTCTTCCTTAAGATTTGGGTATCTCTCCACCATCATCCAGTAGTTTAGGGTCGTCTTGGACCACCTATCTAAAGATTACATGCACATAATCGATGATCCCAAATAACTTGGTGAACTCCATGCAAATATCTTCCTGTTGAAAATCAAATAAACTCCTCATAAGTCAAGGTTACATAGTTTCACGTTGTCTTCTTTGGATGTTCTAGGTACATGTAAGTTTTATGATGTATCAATAACAAAATTGTTGATTATGGATGATACATAAAGAAAAGTTAGCTTGAGTAAAAGGTGATGCACATTAAAGACATGGATGGGTCAAAGTTTCGTAGTTCACACACATAAGAATGGAAATGTGTTTTTTTGTGTCAAGCTTAATTCGATCACGCTTTGGTGTGCATTTCTTATGAACTATGTTGTGTATGTTTAAGTAAGTTCAAATCAATTTCGGGAAAATATAGGGTACAAGTCATGTACAAACAACATGAATGCTTTCTATGCAAGCTTATTTGAGCATAAAAACTCGTTTTTATCAAAGATTTTATGATTTTGTTACATTCAACTGGTGAAGTGTTCACTAGTTGCACAATGATTTTAAGCATTTCTTTCCAGAAAAACTACCTCCTTATTAAAAAAAATAACCACTTTTTGTTTGCCGTAAGTAGGTAGATATGTCATCTATTGCCACAAATACATTTGAGAAAAATTGCCTTGATTTGCATCCCCATTTAGCTTCCAAAATCAAGCATTTGTACTAAAACGTCATTTGGGAAATTAAGTGTTAGGAATGCACGTGGTTCGTCTTCGTCACTTCTTCCTTCCTTCCAAGGTTTGAAGATTGAACCAACTTTTTGTTATTATTTTTATCTTATTATAACAACATGTTGGTTTGTAAACTTGCCAATTCTTCACGTACATTATATTTCACTAGGTTATTAGCCCAGTGAGCATGTGATAAGAAATAGAAGGGTTTTCTTGTTGAAGTTAGAACATTAGATTGTTTGTAGTCATAGGATTGTGATTGTCAGAGGTATAGAAAAGAATAAGGTTTGAATAACTCCATATGATTTGTGGGAAGTGGGAGTTGAGATATCCCATATGGATTGTATGAACCAAAGGTGTTGAATTAGAATGAAGAGCAAGGTAAAGTATGGAGGTGACCATCTCACTCCAAACATTGTTCATATGCATTTGTGTGCGTGTATTTGCTTGTGCATTATGTTCTCTAGTTTTATCGTGCTTCAATATGTTATGGGCCCACTCATGCAAGTTGCGGAGTTAGAAATTTGATTGCTAGTTGATTAGGGAGTGGATCTTGATTGTTTCTAGTGTTTGGAGGTGTATTGGGGCACGTTTGGAGATTGCAGTAATGGAGTTGTACAAGTGTACATTTGGAGCTTGTAAGTGTTGATTTGAATGTTTATAATCCTTGAATGCATGTTTGATTCAATTAAGTGATGTTTTGAATGTTTATAATGTTTGAATGCACATGTGATTCAATTGAGTGATGTTTTGGATGTTTATAATGTTTGAATGTACATTTGATTTAATTGAGTGATGATCTAAGTATTTATAATGCTTGAATGCGCATTTGATTTAATTGAGTGATGATTTGAGTTGGTGAAATGCAATTGTGCATATTTGAGAATATTGAGGGTCACTTGAGTTGAAGAGGATTTGGTTTGAGTGGATGGAATGTGCAAAAATACATTTGCTTTGAGGAGGGCCTAATTTGAATGGTTTGGGGTGCAAAGGCACATTTGAGTTGAAGAGGGCATGCTTTGAATGGTTTGAGGGTCAAAGACATATTTGAGTTGTAGAGGGTCTGATTTGAGTGGTTTGAAGGTGCAAAGGCACATTTGAGAGCAAGAGGGCTCGTTTGGATTTTAAAAATATGACTTGAATGGCTCGAGGGTGCAAAGGCATATTTAAGACCACGAAGACTTATTTGATTGGATTGAGGGTGCAAAAGAAAATTTGAGAGCAAGAGGATATGACTTGAATGAATTGAGGGTGTAAATGCACAATCAAGAGGACGAGGCCTCGTTTGAGTTCAAGAGGATATGATTTGAGTGGATTAGGGTACAAATACATATTTGAAAACCAAAAAGGTCTAGTTTGTGTGGATCAAGATGCAAAGGCACATTGTAATGCAAAAGGGCATGATTTAAATGGATTGAGGTGTAATGCCACTCTTGAGAATAAAATGGTACATTGGAATCCAAGAGGGGCTCATTTAATTTAAGAGGGGTTGATTTAGGCTTATGAAGTCATTAAGTACATATAATTGTTTAGAAATGGTTGATTTGAGATATTAGAGAGTATATCCCCAATGTTTGAGTAGAAGATAACATCACATGAGGATGATGGTGTTAGATTTAATGACAAGTTCAATGGAGAGATTTTTTATTTTTGGAAGTTCATATTTGAGGGTTGGCTTATGTAGACCTTTGGGGTATTATGGACGAATCCGAAGAATCTCCATCTTCCAACGTTGATCCCAAAATGAAGAAACAATATCAGAGGCTTGTCAAGAAGGCAATGTCCATTAACTTGTGCACATCGAGAGTTGCAAAGGACTAGTGGAGGCATGAGAGACCCTTTGCAATATCTATAAGATGAATAATTTGTTCAACATTCTTTTCATTTGCCACAAGTTCTTTATGTGCAAGATGCAAGAAGATGTTAAATTGTTAGACCACATTAATAAGGTCAAGGCACTTGCGGATCAACTTACTTACTTGGAAGTATTCATAAGAAAATGAAGATATTGTTCTGACTTTGCTTGAGATCTTGCTACCCTCATACGAACTCTTGATTACCACCTTAGGGACCATATTGATGAAAGAACTGACTATGTTGCATGTGATGGCACGTTTGATACACGAGATGTCAAAGAAAAAGAAGAAGAAACCTAAGGTTATAATGCGGCAATGATATTATGTAAAGGTAAACGAGGCATTTCATCTTCACGGAAAGAAGTTAAAGCGTGCTACTATTATGTCAAACTAGGCTGCATTGCGTGTTTTTGCTACAAGGAAAAGAACAAAGATAAAAATAATTTACAAACAACACCAAAGATGATGACTACATATTTACAACGCAATATAAAGCACATTCGAAGACCATATATAAAATGAATTAAGGATTTGGGAGCAACAAACACATGACTTTCCCGTAGGGCGGCATTTTGACATATATGAGGCAATTGTTCTATACAATGTGCATTTAGGTGATGATAATGTTGTGAAAGCTACTAGAATGAATTCTATTATTGTTGAGGTGATGGTGAAAAAAAAACGAAAAAGGTTAGCATCGAAGATGCCCTTTATGTGTCCAAGTTGCAAGCAAATTTGCTCTTGGTGAGCAAACTTTTGTCGAATGGATTGAAAGTGCATTGAGTGGATTGTGATAATGGGGTCAATTGTAGGGGGAGTTGGACATACAGTCAAGACTCTATAAGTGTTACCTCTATAAGCGTTATAATTTCATATATGTTAAGAAAATTTTACTCCCCTACAAAAACACAATTGGTAAGACTAGTGAGTGTTATGTGTTAAGTGTTACAACATGAACATGTAATCACATTTATCCCATATTCTTTGCGAACAATTCAAAATTGTTGGAGGCACACGGGTGTTCTTTCAATCTCTATTGAGAGGGAGATAGAGGAAGCAAGGCCCTTGGTGGAGGTTGATGAAGTTGCTACTCTACTTCATCAACTGACGTTGTTGTCATTTGATAGTGAGGTGGGTGACGTGATGGGTGCTCATGAATACCTCAACTATGAGATGGAATCACTATATTCGTTAATTTGGGATTTTTTTGGCATTTTGAGACAGTTACAAATATAAGAACATGGATAAAATCACACATATATTGGAGAATGTTGTAAGATGCAAATACTTTGAAGCAAGTGTTCATATCAAGAACCCAAATAAGAACTCATATCAAGATGGTTTAGGTAGGACGACCCAAACATTAGACCATGTTGTTGTGGTCCATATATTAATTTGAGACAAGAGAAAGTCTCAAATTAACGAATATAGTGATTGGAGTTTGATTTAAACAACCCCTATGAACCAACCGATGAGGAGTTTTTGGATATGTATTCCTCATAACATCAAGAAATTGATGTTGATGAGGTTATGGTTGATGTGGTAGAAGAAGTTGTAGGATTTAGTGTTGCTGAGCGTTCTCTAGAGACTTTGAAGAAATACTTTGAACAAAGACCAAACGATGCCCTATCACACATCAGGAGCATTCAAGGACTCCAGAAGGAAGTTTCATCTCATCATTTGGAAGCTACTCATCATACTACCATAAACTCTTTCTTTCGGTTAGTTTAGTTGGAAGAATCTCGTCAAGTTACTACTATATAGATTATTTCTTTCAATTAGTTTAGTTGAATTATGTATTATCATTTGTACTTTCATTTTTATTTTTATAAAACGTTATGTTCTTCATTTTTTGAAATTTTAAGTGTTATTTCTATACATGTTATTAATCATTGGTATGAATTCTGTAAGTGTTACTTGTTATAATTCTATATATGTTATTTTCTTGCTACTCCCGACCTGTAACATTTATAGAGTCTTGACTGTATATCACCTTCGCGGGTCTTTGTTTTAGGATTGGTTGCATACTAATTTCCATCCCCCTTTGAAAACTCTTCTTGATTTGGAATGTTGGCTCCTGCGCGATAATACTTTTGTACTTAAAGTATTTGTATTTTTTCTTGAAATATAGATTCCAACTTAGGGCCCGCTTCACACACATATCAAGAGCTGTGATCATGAAAATCTTAGGGCCTTAAAAAAACCATCCAAAGGTTGTACCAAGGGAAATAGAAATCCAATTTTGCAATTGATGCTCCCTTAAGCTTAGAGTGCATGTGGACCATGTTGAGGGACCACAACATATGTTTGGATTTGGGTCCCCTCCATGGCAATATATTATTTTAAAGTGCCGATGGTAATTTAATTGATTGCCACAACCCCTAGTTGGCGTTAGAGCCACCTCTTTTATCGGCCTAACACAATATCCGGTAAACCATGATATCCACTTGCTGTCATGTAGGATGCCATGTAGATTTCTCATCCATTCGAATTTCTTTGATCCATCTGGCCCTCATGGTCTAGTGTAAAGTGAACCGGGACCGTCCTCAACTTCTTGACCAATCACATAATTCGTACATCACATGTCAAAGGCCCTCAAGCTCTAGTGTAAAATGACTTTATTGTTTACCAATGACCCCACATCGATTATCCAAGTTATTTGTGTGTTACTATTTGGAGTTATGCAATACTGTAACTATTTACTGAGAATGTAATATTTTACCAAGCAAAATCATTTATGTCCTATAATGTCCGAACAACCTATTGAACTTTCATTAGTATAAATCGGACTCTTGAGTAAGACGTTATTGCACTACGTAACTCCGAATAGTAACACACACTAATTGGGACAATGAAGGTGGTAAACGACTTCCATAACATTATGCTGCTGAGTCTGTACCTAGGTGGGGCCGGGAATAAGCCAAATTCTATTTGGGTTTATACTTTGTTTATTCTCACAACAGAGCCACAAACATAACTCAACGACGTGGGCCCTTAGAAAATGAACAGTGGGATGTTCTCCCACTAAATCTAAGTCTCCTTGCGCAATGTTTCAAACATCTGACCACTGTAATATGAGGGCCCACAAAACAAGAGTTGAACACTGCATATTGTTATGACATCGCACCGGCAACTCCAAACCGAAAAACTCGGGCAGAGGCAATCGATTGATATTATTAGAATGGAACGGTTGATGGAAACTGATATTATTAGAAAAGAACGACCAATAAGCAAATGAATAATGTTGTGTCAATTGAAAATGGATGAACGCATAATAAACAAATGGATGCAAGTGATGCATGACATGCGCATGAGAGTGGACAAAAATCTCGGTTCCACTTGGTCCCCCCCCCCCCCCCCCTGGCTTGTATTAAAAAAGGGAAGTCCTAGTAGTAGAGGTGATCCAATAGTACCTCGGAAGCTAACTTATACCCAAGAGGCCCAATAGGGTAAGCATCTCCTTCCCCAATATAAGGTCTCACGTCATAACTGATTGCAATTTAGTACCTGGTACCTAAAACAGGATTAGTATTTCTACCTATAGCAAATTCCAGGCTAAGTAGGATAATGTGGGACACACACTAAAATTTGGAGGTACCTAATCATGACCTTCGAGATGCCACCCAAATCTGAGTCACTCTACAAACATGTACATTATATATAACAACTAAGCTACGGGGATCTTATGTTAAAATAATCATGTTCTTCAACTACTGTATATATACTCTGAATTTGTCTGCAAGGTCCGTATTGTGTGGGAAGTTACTCGGAACATAAGATAGACATGCCATATTTCAAGCGCTAAATAAGGAAGGTGGATGGATCGGTCTTAAATAGTTACTTCTTTTTCTTCCAACTAGCCCACTTCTCGTATGCTATAAAACGGGTGATTAGTTTAGTACAAGATGAAAAGGTGGAGATTCTCGTGCTCATCAATTGGTACGCAGGTTCCCCCCAATTATGTTGACTATTGAGCCTAGAATGGTTACCATATTTTGAACACATGTCTTGTTGATATCCAAACCACTCAAATATAGGTGTATGATTACGGTAAGTGCCCGATTCAGGCACCTCTACCGTAGTCTTAAGCAATTTATAAGGCATGTGTACATATTCAAGTACCAAATGGACATATATGGATGGTAGCACATTTAAAGGGTTCAAAAAAATTAAGCATCTAGACTCCAGAAATTATAATCTCAATGAGCATATTTTCCATTTGAATATGTTGGTTTATTTAAATTGCAAATTCTACTTTTTTAAGAATCTAGACACGTATTGAAATACCATGGTAAACTGTTATAGGCTTGTATACGTAGAGAGTATCGTTTTCGCATTGTTTGGTATGATGGGGGTGAATGTGGACATCGCCTGAGTTGAACTTGTGTTGTGTTGTGTTGTGTTGGAGAACATGAATCAAGACTTTGGCGATCGAGGATTTCAAGTTATAAAAAATTGACGTGATTGAGATCAGAATTCACGTTCACTACGTGATTTGATATGAAAAATAATATCAAAGACGCCCAATGATCTTGGATAGTTATTTGGGGGCACACAAAACCATCCCACAATATTTTTTTTTGCAGTGGATCGAGTGAGATATATATATGTGGGGGGGAGACATGGACTTTGGGTTTTTGGAGTTCGGACTTCCCATGATTTTGGGGCAAATAATATACACAATTCTATCCTTGACCTCATGAAGTTTGAACTCCATGTACCATATCTGTTTATCATGGATTCGTGGGATGCATTCAGTAACACATAGAATATGTTGGGACTCAGCGGATCAATGATGATTTGCTCACGATCAAGAGGTCTTTGCTTTGACTCGAAAGCTCCCACGCAGCTGTGACCCATTATTCCATTAAATTTGATTCAATTGACTGTTTTTGAGCCACTATCTCAGATTATGTCTATCTGCTCAATAACTACACGGCAAATTTGTTCCAACCAACTGTTGTCTGCATAGTTAGGTGGGGGATCTTAATTTCTTCGCATGACATGGTTTGTTGATCTCAAAATGGGGTTTCCAGGCTCCGGGTCCAATGGCTGCGCTCTCGGTGACGTCGGAAAGTCCCTTCCTCCAACGAAGAGGGATGCATTGGGACCGTTTTACAGAATTTGGAATGACCAAGAGGAGATCTTGAATACTTTTCATTTCCTGAAGTCGATGATGATTTCTTCTGCTTCTTCCAAATATCCAAACACAAGTTTCTGGATGCTTCTCAACATGAGTCTACGCTTAAATGACGCACAGCATCGGGGGAAAACAAAACTTATATGCAAGTTTTCATAATGGATTACTTGTTTTGGCACGTTCAGGTTTTTTAGACTATTTATGACCCACACAACACTTGGCTTGATTAGAAAAAAAACCCTTGATGGTAAGAGTGCATTTTATCTCATTTGCGGTGATCTAGGTTGGATGGTAGGTAGGGAGATTTTAAAGTCGCCACCCAAAGTCGTTCTTTTCATTTAAGAATGTTCCTTTAAAAGTCAAAATGTATTCGGAGTAATGTAAAGAGAAATTGTCATTTATTGATACTTATATGTTAACATTTAGCATGAGGAATATGGCAGGGTGAATGATTTGTCAGATGTTTCACAACTTCTAAGGGTGTATATGTAAGTGTGAAAGGTATCAACCCTCAATGGATGATGATAGTCACTTTGCTCACTTTGAACGCGGCGCCTAGTGTTCCTCGTTTAAGTTATTTGGTTGATATGTTATATGTGTTGGGTCCAAAACCAACACACTTGTTTGTAGTTCCTAGACACGAGTAAGTTCCTCATAACCACAGACACATGATGAAATTCGAACACAGGGAGGTGGCTTGGAGAGGGTGGGTGTTGGGTGTTGGGTGTTGTTGCTCAAAGCAAATGAGCGCAAGACCCATGGAATATACTCGCCAACATGTTTAAGCAAAGACATAGAATGCGATTTGAAGGTTATTTTGCCACCCTCTTGCCATCATTCATTGAGGTTCTTTGTCCGACAAAGCGTTCTTTATCCACCAAAAAAGGAAAAGAAATAAAGAAATTTACGAGCCTGGAGGACTTCATCTAAGGGACTAGTGGATATCTTGAATGTTTTTTGGGTGAATTGTTGTATGGATGTCAAAAGAAGCTAATATTTTGTTTCTTCTTCTATGACGAATAAGTCATTATAGTAACAATGAATAAAGTACACCACTTGACCAATCCTCAGGCAAGAATCATAAAGTAATTGCTTCTAGAGAAGTATGCTCAATGCACCAACACATTTTCATATCTTGTGTTTGACAGATAACTTGCCTATATATATAGGAACTCATTTGCACCAAAGTTTGGTGGTGGAATAACAAGGGTGGGTTTACAATAGGGTCCAAGACCAAAGAAATTCCAAAATGCAGCAATCTTATTGGTCGAGAGCAAAATTTGGATCCAAGGAATTTACACAGGGCCCCACGCCCAAGGCATGAAAAATGAAGTGATACTAATGTGGTATTACTAATTCATGATAAATCTTGACAGTCTCCACTCAAGAAAATACTTCTCCTATTTTAAAGGATGGGCCACACACATTCAAAACGCCAATTTTGAAGTAGAGTTTGGTGGGCCAAGGTAAAAGGTTTTTGCCTTTGAGCACATGTGCTTAACCTTGAGGGTCTTGATTTCAAGCTTGATCCCTCTTTTCTTTGTTAGAAACGTTTGATACCAACACCAATTGTAAAGAAAGGTTTTAAACCTTGAAAAACCATTATCTTGCATTGAAGTTGACAATGGACGTTCCTACCCAATAAAAGAGGGACCACCCATGAAACCAAGCTCCCCAAAGTTAGCCATGGATGTTGAGGCCAAAATTCTTTTATGCTTGGTCCACCTCCAGACTCCATTTCAAAAATTGATGTTTTCTAAAACATGTGTAACCCTCCCCATGAGCCGAACCAACCTTCAAGGTTGGGTCTAATATTGAGTTTGAAAGTACGGACCATCAAAAGGATCGAGGGAATTTGGGTCCCCAAATTTATTGGTCCATTGGACCCTAGTGTGAACTACCCTCAGGGTCCAAGACGAAACAAATCTTAATATTGATCAATCCTATTGGTCGGGAGCAAAACTTTGGACTAAAGGTGTTTACACAAGGGTCGAGTCCAAACGTATGAGAAAAAGAAGTGATGTCCAACAACAACAAAATGTGGCACCACTTTTGTGCCAAAACCTTGTTGGTCCCAACTCAAAAACGTGCTCCACCCAATTTGAGAAACCAAACCTCAAGCTCGGGTCCAAAAGTAAGGTCCATTAAGGGAGTGATTTGGACCCCAACTTGTTGGCCCAGACCCTTCTAAGGTAAATATGCCTAATTCGGTTACTTATCTTAGTTGGATACCTATATTTGAGCATTACATGGTTAGGTGTGACCCCCATACTACCAAAAAGACATGTGTTGAAAAGAGAATTGACTACATGCTCAAAATATGATAACCATTCTAGACTCAATAATCAACATAATCGGGAGGGAGAGGGAAGGACCTATATGACCATCTATGGGCATGAGGATCTTCACTTTGATGAAAATTAAGATGCTTGTAAGAGCTCCTAAAATTATGAGGGAAGTGGCTTCGGCCTCCATTTGGAATAATCGCTCTAACCATCTTGTACTAATCGCATGTTTCATGTTCTAGGAGAGGTGGGCTAGTTGGGAAAAGTAACCATTGAGGACGTTAATGTAAAACCCCCACCCACCCTTCCTCCTAAGCGCTCAAGTGAAAAGTGGGGGCGTGGGTGACCGGCGCCAACAGGTGGCTCGGCGGGTGACGTGGCAGCGAGGCGAAGGGAAGCAGCGGGGCGGCCTTCGGGGCGTTGGGGCCGCCACCACCATGCCATAACATATTTGTCCATCGCCAATCCGCCTTATCATCATCTCCAGTACTTACTCTCACTCACTCACTCGCTCCTCACTTACTTACCCGCCCGCCCCCAGCCCCACTTCTCCTCCTTTCCTCCTCCTCCTCCTCCTGCTTGCTCCTAAATATCTCCGCACGCTCCAAACCCCACTCAATCTGGTGCCCCACTGCTCATGTCATCCGATCGATCATGCACGTCGATCATGCATCGCAATAGCTGGGGAGCCTGGCTCACGGGAACTACTATAGCTAGTGGCTAGCCCCATATTCTACCCTCGCTCGCTCGCTCCCTCGCTTCCTCGCCTGCCTGCTTGCTCGCTCGCTCGCCCTCTTGCTCGCTTACCAGTCTGCCCGGTGGTACAATCACTGCTGCTGCTGCTGCTGCTGCATGCAGTAGAATTCGCGTGGTGTCAGTACTGTCGGCCGGTGGGAGTTGTGTGAGTGGGGGTGGGGGGAGGTACTGCGGGGTCGGCGCGAGGGATGTTGTGAAGTGAATTGAAGTGAAGCGAAGCTGCCTGCGAGCTCTGAAGTGGTTAGTTAGTACATGGCTTGGTTTAATTTGTGATTTGTGTTTGGGTCATTGGAGATCCATCTAGTGGAGCATAGGGTGGGGAATTAGCCAGGCCGTTGGGGTTTCGTTTGGTTCTGGAAGGTCGGTCGGTCGGTCGATCGAGCGAGGGGTGCGTTAATTTGAGAGTTCTGAGCGGTGTCGGGAGAAGCTTGGGTTGGGCTGGGTTGTTGGTGTAGAATTTAGGGTGAAATAGGAGTGGGCAGGCTGTCGGGACCTGGCAAGTCGGAGCCTCTTGCGGCGATCTTGCCGGCCGTCGGTAATAACTTAGCATCCTGTAGACACGGGGATACAGACAAACAGACAGACAGACTGCCTGACAAGGGGAAGTTTGGAGAACAGGCTTGGGGATCGTCCAGAACCACTTACAAACCTTGGGGCTCGAAGCAAGCTTGCGCGTGACTCGGTTGTGAAATCTGGGTTGGATTTTGTGACTCGTGTGTCTTGACGAAGGTGTACACGAATGATGAGATAATCACCGAGGTTTTCGAGTGCCTGGGGTTTGGTTGGATCAAGTGGTGTGAGTTTCTGTGAAGGATACTCGGGTGGAAATTGATTGTGGGCTTTATTTTGTTGGTCGGAAAAGCTAGGCAAGAATTTGGGGGTGTTGCGTCTGGCGGCCCAGACATTCGACGTGGAAAGTCTCCGTTTGTGTCAGACCTCTCGAGACTGTTTCGGTTCTCACTCACTGGGACTTAGAAGAAGAAGTGGAAGCACAGATTTTATGCACACACTTGTACTCATGCATGTAGATACACGCGCACACACGTTTTCAAACAATTTATGCGACGAATTGCGGGAAGGATTCTGTGCAAGTGGCATCAAGCTGGGAACTAGCCTAGACTAGCCTAGTCCACAAAGTTTCGCGGGACAGCGAAAATTGGCTGCAACTACTATCTGGTAGGAGACTTACCACCTACTACTCATGGATTGAAGCAGTCCGCGAGCGACTGGAAGTAACTTATTTTGCAAAGGGCTTGAATTCTTTCTTGGTGCAAGGCTCCGACCGAAACCATTACCGAAGCATGAACAATGGAGAAGTCTAGCGGCTGAGCCCGGCAGGTGTAAGCAGATGATGGTGTGAATAGGTCACTCTAGATTCATAAGTCTAGGACAAGGTTGACAGCAGGTTTTGCTGGACAAATGCAGAAACTTGTAAAACCAATGGTCACTAAGTTCCTTCTCTATCCAGTCCCACTTATCGTCACCCCTTGCCCTTCCATACTCTCCTACTCCTCGAAGCCCACCTCGTCCAACCAGACCCGGTGCTGCCAGAATCACCCCATTTAGCCTCCGTACAGGCACTGTTAGAATTTGTTGCTTTAAATTTTTTTCCCACTTTTACTTATTAAAAGATTTTTGTCTACACTCACGTTTCCATGGAATAAGTGATAGGGTCTCTGCCTGGTCATAGCTTAAACAGATTACACCCAGAGACACACACACGCACACGCGCGCGCGCGCAGACAAGTAGCAGCTTTAATGACCATAGTGTAGTTTCAACACACCAATTCACCACAACTGTAATGTAATTAGCACCACGTCGGGAGACAAAATTTGCTCTAGCGCATTCGATTTCTCATAGATTTGTAACATAGAGCTGTTATATATTTGTAGTGGCAGTGATTTGTACATGCTCAGCGAAGTTGGGTAGTCAGAGATTTGTCAAGAATTTGGCAAAAAGGAAGGACGAAGAGGTACTTGACTCTACAAGTGGGACTTTAATATATATCACACCAGTGCACATATTTACTACTGTATAGCTGCTCCTGTGGGTTTCTGAAGGAATTCTTATCCATTTGGGAGGATAACTCTAGCGATGGTGATAATGGCATCATCGGGAGGACCAGTTGCGCAGCTTCAACTGCCCCCTGGCTTTCGGTTTCACCCCACGGACGAGGAGCTGGTGCTCCATTACCTGTGCAGGAAGGCCGAGTCTCAAGTCTTTGCGATCCCTGTCATTGCCGAGATTGACCTATACAAGTTCGACCCCTGGGACCTCCCAGGTATGTACATATATCCTTTTCCTCGAGAATAGACAAACTTTTGTCTGCCGGATGACATGTCACCTTAGGTTATGTGAAAACACGGTTTTCGGGATGTGGGGATGATGCTTTGTTGCATGATTCAGATATTTTTACCTCACTATTCATATAAAAGTAAGCTTAATGTAACAGAAGTGCGCCACGTTACCTCTTCTAACCGTTGCGAGAATGCTATCATGCATAATAATACTGAAGTCGAGTTGAAAGGCGAGCTTGAGAACTGTATCCACTTTCTATCTATAATCTGTCTTTTGGATATCCATCAGGTGCCATCCTGTTAGCCCTACAACTTTTTTTCCAAGTGTGACCACGTCAATGTGCAACTGAGTAAAATGAGTCACACACATGGTGTTCCACCTTAATTTCTGACTGCATGTGCTTTGGACAGAAGAGAATCATGGATCTGAGCTCTGTGCACTAAGCATTCGTGAGCAGAATCCGTATGGTGTTTTGTGACCCTTATTTGCACTCATAGAAGACATAGTTCCAGAACACACTTCTAATTTGACAAGGGTTGGTCATTAGCACACGGACTCAATTGGCAGAAGTTAAGTGCAATCTATGATAACCGTGATATGGACTGGAGTATATTAACATATGACACAAGAATCTAAATCCCCTTTTGGATCTGAAGAACATTAACCTTGAGGTGTCAACTCTTTCCAGTCGGATGAGCATGATCATGCATCATCCTTGAGTCTGCGTCATCTTTACTGAGGTGGAAGTTGAAATATGACAAGTATTTTGGGAGAGAAGCGTGCGCTGAGTAGGTCTGCAATGTTGTTGGTTCCATTCAGGAAAGGCTATCTTCGGAGAACGGGAATGGTATTTCTTCAGCCCCAGGGACAGGAAGTATCCGAACGGCGCCAGACCCAACCGAGCGGCTGCCTCCGGCTACTGGAAGGCTACGGGGACCGACAAACCCATCCACACTTCGGTGGGGGGAGTTCGCAAGATTGGGGTGAAGAAAGCGCTGGTGTTTTACAAAGGCCGGGCACCGAAAGGTGTGAAGACCAACTGGATAATGCATGAGTATCGATTGGCAGAGGGTGTCTGTACATCTGTGCACGCTCACAGGAAAGGCTCCTTGCGAGTATGTTCTCCCCTCTTCTTCTTCATGCTACTCAGCAATCCCCAAGTTACCCCCATTGTCCATCTATCTTATGCAACTGTTTCTATTAGGATGATGCATGTCAACTCAAGGGAATATTATCTTCTCAACCCAATGTCTCCGAACTTTAATCCCATCATGTCAAAGTCTACACCTGAAGCTTGATAGGCATTATTATGATCTGTGAGCGGGAGTAAGTCTTTTCAGTGTCCAGGGTATCGTCATGGAAGTTGCGGTTCCAGATCTGAGGCAACAAAATGTCTGAAAGAATGCAAGTCCTTGATTGAAGGGATGTATTTCAGCTGTGAAGATTGCGATGGCTTGTGTCATAGGAGGTCTGAAAAATGAAAGAGAGATGGGTGTGAGCTGGAGAGTTTGGAAGTTAGCGAACCCTAATTGATGTTCTCATGATGTTGGAAGATTCTGGGGCGGGGAGGGGGCATAATGTTAACTAATATTGTGAAGAATAGAGTCAAGGAGATGAAACTGCTCCGGAAACAAATGCAATGATAAAAGGCCGACTCTGTCACAAGTTTGCAGACAAATACCGTTTGGTGCCTGCAGACAGCATAGTACAGACATGAAAACAGATCGAGAGTATGTAGTTCAGGACTCGTCACCAACTTTCTACTTGTTCTTTAATTGATGTCAACAAAAGATGAGGATGCTCTGTGCTTTCCAATTAAGATGAATGTGCTGTCAGTGCTTAGGTGTACCCTAATTTGCACAGTCTGTTGGACTTTATGATGGCAGTATCCATGCTCATAGGTTGGAAGACATCCATAGCTTCCAACAGATAGACCGACCCATGTCTCACCATGACATTCTCTGGGAGTTATACCTACCAGGCGCTGATTGATTGCATCATGAAATTCCATTTTTTCTAATGTATAGGTTTGTAAAGATTTGTGCAGCTGGTTTTTGTCCATCCTAAGCAAATGTTAAATGTGGGTGAATGTGCAGCTCGATGACTGGGTGCTATGCCGCATTTACAAGAAGAGTACAAGTGCGCAGCGTACAGGGAAGGAGCGTGAAAACTCCTCATGTGTGGAAGAGGTAAGGTACTCCTGACAGAGCCTTTCAGAGGTACTTAAAAAGTGATCGTGTTGGCCTTGATGTGCTACGAACTGGTAAAGATGTCAAAGTCAAGTCATGTCTGCTTGCAATGAAGTACACTTGGTCGAGAGGATATGGTGGTCACCATCTTCCTACAGTCTATTGGCTTGTCCCCAGATGTGCTGTTCCCTTTGCTGCCTCTGGCCAAGGAATTCAAACTAAAATGTGTTACTCCCTCTTTTTTCTTTTTAAAACTGCAGATCAAAGGGCGTGAATTAAAATCCTCCATTTCTTCTCTATTTCCGTGCATAGTAATATTAGAGAAATAAATCTGGTTCTGGTTCAGGGCAGTTTCTTTAGATGCCACAAGAGGGAATATTCTCCTGAGCTGAAAACTTTAGACCTCATTATATTGGAAGATATCTCGTCCTTTTATCCTCACTTCAACAAAGGTTTTACATATTTATTCATCTCTCAAATGTCACCTAACAACTTTTCATGTAAAGCGCCCCCAGATGATTCTCAAAGTAGGGTTACCACTAGAGTTCCACCAAGGTATGGGTTGGTCCGTCAATCTATATGCCATCAGACAGCTGAATCCACTACATAGCAAGGTTATTTTTTATTATAAAAAATTGAGAGCTACATAAACCCATGATTAGTATAAAACCTCATCATCGTCATCATCATCATTATCATCTTGACTTCAACAAGCCAAATTTGTTCACACCTTTTTGGGACGCCTCATCATCATCATTACCATCATGAACTCAGTAAACCCAAACTTGTTCACACCTTTTTGGGATGCGTGCATGGCGGGAACAGGTCCTAGCATCGCTACCAGAGATCGATGATCCAAAGCTAGTGCTCCCGAGGCTCAGCTCCTTCCAGGGGCTGATGGAGACCGAAGACCAGTTCATGGACAGTTTATTGACAGGCGAAAACAAGTCGGAGAACGGAAGCCGGTCTGCAGAAGTGGAGTCCTCACCTGACTTCAAGCGTACCATCCTGTCGTCTTCGAGGATGATGGAAAGTCTACAGCGTGGGATGCACTTGCAACACCAACAACAGCAGCAGCAACATCAGCAACATCAACAACAACAGCACCAGCAGCACCAGCAGCACCAGAGCATGGCTGGCCCAGGTGGGTTGCCCTTTAAATTCCATGGCAATTGGAAGGTGCACAGGACTCCTGAAGACAACGTCAACACCAGCAGCATGGAGCAGCCGTTCAACCGCCCACCACTGGATCTCGGGCGACCAGGTTTACTGAGCTTACGGCCTGGCTCGGACAACCCGGGTGCGATACGGCAGGTGGAGAATGTGATGCGTCCTCCTGACGTGGCACTCCGCACAATGTCAGATGAGGAGGTGCAGAGCTCGTTTCGGTCGTCACCCATGCGATTCTCCAATTCCACGGCCACAGCTAACAACAACAACAACAACAACGAGGGCCTTGAGTCCATCTTCTCGTTCAACAGTTACGACCCACAGCAGCGTGCAACTATCAATGCGTTGCTCCCAGCGTCTACATCTGCCGGAGGCAGCCCTAACTCCAACTTGGGGTTCCTGGCTCCTCCACAATACTCAAGGGGACATGGGCCGGGACAGAATTATACTTTCAGCCCTGCTCCAGCTTAATAGCAGCATAAAGACTGGAGCTCGAGCCTTATTTACAACATGATGATGTTCGATTTCTCTGCAGGCTGCAGTGACATGCGCTCCAGCTTGTGAGGAGGGGTGCATAGAGCAGATTGAAGTGGGCTTCAATTAGCGGATATAAAATCATACTACGCGAAAAGCAGATTCTTACTGCCAGTGATGTCATCAGCAAACGATATATGCACACGAGACCCTTCAGCGACGGGCTCTTGATTAGGGGTGCCAGACCTCTGATGGTTAGTATATTTGGGTCCATTAGTATTTTGTATTCATATTACACTACACCACAGAAATCATATACTTTAAAGGAACTGACAGGGGGTTAGGAGGGTGGGTGGTAACCTGTTTATTTAATTGGTATATAATTCCCCCCTCAGTCAGCCCAGATGATGATGTATAGGAAATCTTACTTGTCAAAGATTGTATCCTGAGCAATGGGTTGGTCACTCCTGTAAAGTGAAAGCTAGGAAAGGAACCCCCTAAATTTCACCCAGGCCATATACAATGTTGTGGCCACTGTACTTGAAAAGCACACATTGCAGCTCATTGGGTAGCCTAGTTTAACCCCATGTAGATTCGGTGCCTTGTGGACATGAATGGGGGAGGCGAGTTAATGAGTGTGTAGTAGCTCCTACAGTAGTTTGCTTACCAACAAGATGGGCACGCCATTCTGACATTAACCTTTTTGTGTGTGCAACTTGGAAAACAATGATTCTTTGTATTGACCAGTGTTTGTGCCTTGCGATTCTTTACAGGATGACTGTTAATAAAGGGGAAAAATCCTGTTGATGTGCCTGCTGTGTTGTTCTCTGCCACTTATGTGTGTGTGCCTTCTAACTTAACTTATAATGATATGTTTTGCACTGCAAGAGCATGACCAAACTCTGCTGATGTCTCACGAGCATAAGTTATCATGTGTTCAGACATCATCACGTGGACATGTACTTAGTCTTCAGAACTACACTACTTTGTCTAATTAGTGTGGGTTGCCATTTGGAGTTACATGTTGCTATGATTTTTAACTGGGAGCATATTTTTTACCCAAATAACACAAGTACACTGTTTTGTCTAATTTGTGTGGGTTACTATTTGGAGTCACACATTGTTATAATATTTTACCGAGAGCATCATTTTTTACCCAAATAACACAAGTACTCACTATGCACATTGGAGAATATGATATAGCTCAGTTGGTAAAAAGCCATATTGTCTATAAACAATTATATAGCAACACATAACTCCGAATGGTAACCCACACTAAGTAGACAAAACAGTGTAGTTAATATGCACATCAAAGAATACGATATAACTTAGTTGGTAACAACGGTAAAAATTTATAGCAACACGTAACTCCGAATGGTAACCCACACTAAATTAGACAAAATAGTGTACTTGCCCTCTTATGAGCCCAAGATTGAAACTGTGCAAACGTTCTGCAAGGAACAATAAGATCTCTCTATCCCTCAACAAAGTACGCATGTGCCTCCACCTGGATTCCAATCTCCAGTGTGGCATGTATTATCCAGGAAATCAGAATGAAGAAAAGCACTTCAAATTTTGAATCATTCAAAGGCACTTGTTCTATTTGAGTATTTTGGATGTAATTTATATGTTGCCGCTTCCTTAGGTACACCGTACAAATATCTATGAACACTATTTTCCTAGTCATCGAGAGGCTTCAGAACATACTAACACTGGGGTCCATCATGGTTACTACCAGTGTTGGACTGCTATGGATACCATTTAGGTATCTATTATGAGGGTTTCACCTTTTTCGATACCATCAGGGTAGGTGTTTGATGGTGTTTTTGTTTTCGATATCATTAGGGTTTTTATATCAAGCAAGAATCTTCATACCTAGTTAAAACTGTCTTAATATCAATGTGGTTTAGAATTACATCATTTATGGTATTTAGTGTCACGTACACTATTTGCGAAGGGCCTAAACTAGGTGTCAAGAGGTCTCAAAGTGTCATGTCCGCTAATTGCCAATATGATACTATTTGTCGACATAATCAACTTATTTAAGTGAAAATTTATTTACATTATGACATTTAGCGTAGCACATTGGAATACTTGGGATGATAGTTTAATGTTTTAGTATGCAAGGGGAAGATAAATTTGAGCATACTGATGGCAAGACTTGTCATGTGTTTTTATTTTAGTATGCAAGAGGAAGACATTTTTGAACATACTAATGCCAAGTGTCATTTGTGTACACTCTAGTCAACTTGTAGACCATTGTGTAACATATGCAAACACATTATACCTTTATTGAACATACTCATGCCAAGATATTAATAAGCGCACTTTAACGCCAAGTATCATGAGGTGACACTAATGATGAAGTTGTTGGTCACTAGTGAAACCTAGAATACCCCCCAATAATAGGGTACTAAGTGACACTATTACGCATATGACACTAAATACCATAAACGGTGTACATTGATTATGGTAACTACTGTAGGCCACACTAATAACAACATATTCATACCAAAGTGCCTGACCATGATATTAAGGTGTATCACTAAGAACTAAATAAGTAATTTTCACATTTCATAAGGACTCGTGTTTGACACAACAGTAATGATTAAAATTACCAATTATTGATATATTTGATGACCATTATTATAGTTGTGCTATGTCTTGATTATAAACCTACATAAATTTCAAAATCAAAGCCTGATAATTATTTTAATTAGTATCAAAGATTGAAAAAAGGGAAATGCATGGATTTTATTTTAATAGTTATCAAGCTTTGCTTTTTAGCTTTAAATACGTTGATAATCAAGATAGCACAATTATTATAATGATCATCAAATGTTGGGGATAGTTTTGTGGGTGCGCACTATTTATAAACCCACAATATATAACATCAGAGGTCAAAGAAACAAAAAATATTACCTCTCACAAAATCTTGCTCATTTTTTTGGAAACAACAATCTTTCTTGTAGAACTTCTCATGGTCTTTCTAAATACATAAAGATCACCTCTTAACTCTTATACATTTAGTTATAATAACCATTCAAAGATAAGTTGCATTAATCTTCAAGAAACACTTGCATGTTGCTTTTTTACATTTTCTCCCTCAATTCTTGGACTTTGGAAGTGAATTTATGCTCTTTGGATATGCATTCTCAAGTTGTCAATTGATACCTTATACAAATCTAGAAGTGAAAGAATGAGAGCATAGTAAGTGGTTGAAAATTCAAGTATAAATACCCATTGCACACTATTTCCATTTGTGATGGTGTATACTGTGGGCTACACTATAGGGCTGCGAAGGATAAGTCACATAATATACATATGCCCACAGTATTTACCATAATCAGTGGAGGTCAAAAAAGTTCAGTACACACTTCCGCAAGCAAAAAGATGTATAGATTATCTGATGATGGGTCATGTGTATGTGACAGTAGATGTATAAAATATCTGATCACAACTCAATATGAAGACATAACATTAGCCTAAAACATTATGTTCTTTCTTCTCCTCACAAGATGCACCTGACAATAGTCGATTTCTAAATATTTCAAACCTTGACGGTTTTCAGCCCAGAGACATATTCAAGTAGAATCCACCCAACTCGGTTGGATAGGCAACCCAAAGTCAATCATTTCCAAAGAGAGACAAGAGTATTAATGGTGCAATATGGTTGTTACATGTCTGATTTATACATACCATTTTAACTCTAAAACATGTCAAAGCTTCAAACATTCTCAAGGCAGTAAACGAATGAGAACCTATAAAATCCATATCAATTTGACAAAGTCTAGTATCACAATGAGTGACCTCACAAATGATGCAAATTGTGGGAAGCTCCTCAATCCAATCATTGTCACATCCTCCATAGTGAGGCCTCACAATGGAGTCAGGTCTCCCTGCTGGAATTCCTCTGACCGTTGCAGTTGTGAATCATATTAGAAAGTACTCTTCCTATGGCAATCCTTCATGGTGTACTGCAAGTTAGCACATACATGAGAGGGAGCAATTGAGGAAGTTGCAATCCTCCATAAGAGAAGTCAGTTGTTGCCTTCACAACTGCTGGTAGAGTCAGCAAGACATCCTTTAGGTAGACATGCCTAATTCCAAAATAACAATAATCTAGACACATATATTTGAGTGGTATGTGGCTGGGTGTGGATCTAAGAACGGACAACAAAAAGACATGTACTATGTGCTCAAAATAGGCTAACCATTCTAGGCTCAATGGTCAACATGATTGGGGGACCTACAATCCTACGAGAAGTGGGTGCAGAGAGAAAAGTATCCAAATAGCATGAGACCTTATACCCGAGTTGACAAAATCAAGGCTGCAAACAGTGCTGACACTTCCCCCAAAGATGTCAATCCAACGCCTAAATGAAGGATCGCATGCGCGGTCGTGGAATCGATTGGCCACCATCGGCAATGATCACACTTGCTGTCATGTGCTTTCCAGCATTGGTGACTAGATGTAGGACAAGGGATTTTAAGTCGGACCCAGGCTTCATCCATCTCTGCAATGGCACCACTTTCCCTGCCTCCTGGACCTCCTGCTCACTGGATGACACCAACAAGGGATCAACCCTTGACAAACCTCTCGCCACAGCAGTCACTGATATCCCATACTTGCCCAACTCCATGCCCAACGACTGCACATCAAACCCATATCAGGGTGCAAAAACATTTAGAGTACTTTTTCCCAAATACTCATGTTCATCGGAATATGTCATCTTTATGGTAATAAATGAAATAAGACAAAAAAAATTGTACACATTGCAATTTGAAAAACCCATCTTATCAATTGTCGCATGTGACTAAACAATCTGAAACAACACATCAGACTCACATCCAGGCGCAAGGTTTGAGGTACTTTTTGTCAACTTTTTGTTCCAGTTCATCAGAATAAGTCATGTTTATGGTCATAAATAAAATAAGACAAATATAATCTACACACTGCAATTTGGTAAAGCCATCCTATCAACTGTTGCACCTGACTAAACAAACTGATGCAACACATCAAACTCACATCAGGGTTTAATAACATTTAGCGTACTTCTTTCTAAAGAGTTCCAGTTCATCAGAATGTATCATGTTTATGGTGATAAATAAAATATGACAAAGATTATGTCTACATTAACAATTATATACATCCATTCCTACCAATTGTCGCACTGCCTAAGCAAACTGATATGAAAATCATAAAAAACTGGTCCTTGGGGATGTATTGCATGATTGGGGCAGATTTTCTAACCTTGGTCAGCTGATGGAGTCCAGCCATGGCGGCTCCGTGAACTGAGACTCCAGGATAAAGGCCTCTTTCGATGCCAGAAATGTAGGACACAAAAATCACAGAACCCCCTCTGCCTGATGATTTCATTCGCCTTGCAACTGCCCTGGTGAGCAGCCACGGCGTCTTTAGATTTACAGTCATGGTATCTTCCCAGTCTGATTCAGTATACTCCAGCGGGTTTTGAAGTGCACCTTCACAAGCATTAGAATTCACAAGCACGAGGTGAGTTCAGCAGAACTCCCAATGCAAAACTGTAGATCGCATTTGTTGCCATATAAGATACACATATCTTCTTCAAACACCAGCCTTAATCGAACACCTACTTTTGAGTGCAAAATGGTTCGATATTCTCCTAAAAGAAACGTTTCTAGTATTATTCCGAGTATTAATACGACAGTCCATTGGTTGGGATAGCCAAAAAGTCAATGGTCAGCACCCGCTCAACACTGACCACTTTAGACACACCTATATAACTATTTCAAAAGATTGCATATAAGCTCTTTAAGAATTCGTCAGGAATTGAGGTTTAGTCATCTCAATCCCATTCTTATGACATTGGGTTCATACAATATTTGCTTATTGACTTGGTAATTTTTCCTGGATTTATTGCACATTGACCGAGGCCAAACCTCCTGGAAGTGACCGTAATAGTCTTGTCTACCCTAGTACAGAATGCCGAGGTAGAGTGATGAGATTCCAAGAGAAATTTCGATGGCATATTAAGTGGTACCTGGAATGGCAGAGCAATGGAGTAGAATGTCCACTCCTCCAAAAGTTTCCCATGCTCTGCCTACAGATGCATCAATACTGCCCTCTCCCCCTCTCACGTCCAATTCCACTTCCCTCACCACATCTGCCGCCTACCGCAAGCACAAAGTTCACAAATCATGCCCAAATTCAACCAAAAGAAGCCCACACCTACAACACGAAGCATATAAACCTGAATAGTTTGTCAAAGGACCTGGAATTGCAACACCCCGCACACTCGATAGTGCAAATCTGGTATGTAAGTTCATACCAAAGCACGGATAACAAAACATGCCGGACTTAAATTCCAAATTCTGACATATTGTCTCCCTAAACCCATGGTCTCAGGGTGCTAACTTCACTAGAATTTTAACTCCCGTAGAAGCATAGATAGAAAAGTGAAAAACCTATGCAACCTTTTGACTTGTGACGCATTATCTTTCTAACAGATGACAGAACTGACATGCAATAAACAGAATCCCAATGCAAGTTTGAGAACCTGGGATTCAAGCACAAAAGATTTGATATGTGCAGAGGCACTTGCACTCTTTATAATACAAATATGACATGTTAGTTCATAGCAAAGCACGGATAACAATACGTGCCCGGCCTTAGATTTGAATTTGACATATTATTACTTAAACTCACAGTCTGACATGTGTTAGATTCACTATAATTTTTACTCACGCACCCCTCCCGCAGAAGTACAGTTAGAAATGTGAAAAACCTATTCAAACATCAACTTGTGACACGTTGTCTTTCTAACAGATGGCAGTACTGACATGCAATAACCACATTCCCAACGCAGGTTTGAGAACCTAAGATCCGGGCGCAAGAGATTGCGCGCGCGCGCACACACACACACACACACACACACCCCGGCGCTCTTGATAGTGCAAATCTGCATGTAAGGCCATGCCAAAGCACAGTTAACAATACATGCCCGGACTTGAATTCCAAATTCTAACATATTGTGGTCCTAACCCATAGACTGCCATAGTGTTAGTTTCACTAGAATTTTCACTCCCGCAGAAGCACAGAGAGAAAAGAGGAAAACCTATACAACCATTAACTTGTGACACATTGTCTTTCTAACAGATCGCAGAACTGACATGCAATAAACAGATTTAGAATGCAAGTTTGAGAACTCAGGTTTCGGGCGCAAGAAATTGCAACCCCCCGAAATCTTGATAGTGCAAGTCTGGCATGTAAGTCCGTGCCAAAGCACAGATACCAATACATGCCCGGACTTGAATTCCAAATGCTGACGTATTGTGTCCCTAAACCCATAGTCTGACATAGCGTTAGATTCACTAGACTTTTGAGTCCCGTAGAAGTACAGATAGAAAAAGAGAAAAATCAATGCAGCCTTTGCCTTGTCACGCATTGCCTTTCTAACAGATGGCAGAACCGACATGCAATAAACAGACTTAGGAGGCAACTTCGAGAACCTGGGATTCGGGCAGAAGAGATTTGATGTGTGCAGAGGTTGGAATCAACTGGGGAATACTTCCCGCAAGAACAATCCGATGTCCCTTCTCGGCAAGAATGGCAGCTAGCTCATATCCCATATCCTGCGCACTGCTGACCACCAGCACCACCTTACCCTTCAACCCAGAATCTCGTAGTTCTCTCTGCTTACTCTCTCCAATCTTCGCCTCCCCCATCTTTAATTGCTACTCCACCAAACCAACTACTCTCGAGACTATGGTAGCTATGGCGCCAATCATACTACGCAAAGAATTACTCGAAATCTCAAAAATCTCGCCAAAATGGTTGTTCCCCTTCAGAAAATGCAGGGCTCGCTCGAGAATGCACGAATTTTTGCACAGAATTACGAATGATATTTCTTAGTTGGAGATGTGGCGAAAACGGAATGAATTTGTCTGCTGACTATGGCAATAATGGCTCGCACAAAAATTGCCTGAATTACCCCAAAATTCAAAACTAGGGATGCAAATGTCTCGGTTCAGAGATTTGGGGGTCTGTCGCGATGTGCTCTCTGTCTATACTGCGAATTGCGACCATCAACTTAAAGTTACTTATTTGTTAGAGCGGTGAATTTGGCATGGATCTGCAGTTGCCGAAGAGGGTAGCTTTTGAGGGCGCCTGCCACATCGGAAGATGATGTCACCACCCTTGACGTCACAGTGGTGCAGTTTGGGTTTTCTTTTCTTTTCTTTTCTTTTCTTTTCTTTTGGGCACATAAGGTTTGTGGGTGTCATTCTGTTCGCTTTTCATGTTCTCCAACTTCTACCAATTAGATCTACGCAATGAAGCTTGTGTTGCATTACCAAATGTATCCCAACAAAAATTGAATTAAAAATTGGATCTACCCTGGTTTAGTAAATAATGGTTATCAAAAGTGCACTCAAGGGAGCCCATGAGCACTCCAAGAACCTCTAGCTTGTCCTAGAACCCAAATGTGAACCCTAAAAATAATGGACAAGAGAGTCATTGAGAACTTTTACCATATAACAACAATGGATGAATGTGAATTGGATGAAACTAACACATTTATTGTTAATTGTTTCTCTAAGCCTCAGGGCCCCCTTTTGTACATCTACCTCTAGTTCAAGAAAATGAATAGCCTTTTGAAATGTACACACTATAGAAAATTAATACCTCTTTCTTATGTATAGTATGTACGCTAATGCCTTTAACTATACCCATTCTTACACTCACATTAATTTGTATGTGGTATGAAGAGTCCACCCCCAGGTCTTGATGCATGTTGCAATAAAATAAAATCAAATAAATGAATAAATCCCAAATTGACAAAGACAAGAGCATGATAACTTAGCCACCATGTGGATGAATGGAATCATTGAGTTGCATGCTATGAATGAAAACAATGTTCAATGACTTTCCCATTAGAAAGTGAATATGAGTTTTACATGTAATAAAGGAATAATTAATTATTGATTAATATTTTGTATACGTAGTGGAGGCATTTATCACATTTAATTGAAAAGCTCGGTATAATCACACGAGCCCCTTTTCTAGCATGCCATCAATACGTATAAAATTATTTTTCTCTATAAACTTCTCGTATATAAGGGGTTTAATTTCATAATGACCCATGCAAGTCACGTGGATTTCCAATGAAGAGTCCACCCCCGGGGCATTAGAGGTGTCCACTTGGACTTGTCGAGGCGAAGGGCCCTTGTAACCTGCATGTAGTCAAAATAGATATACAATCAAATTATCATCAAATTACAATTAATATGCCAACTTAGCCCTCCCAACTACAAACCCATTGGCCAACCACATTTACTTAATTTTTTATTTATGGGCCTTCTTAACTAACACCCCTTGAATCAAACTTGCCCACCTTTTTTTCCTGCCTTGAACAAAGCTACACACCATAACATAGTGATTTCCATTAAATAAGTAGCAAACTTGCTACACAAAACATGATATTGGTCATGAAATGTGCCATGTTAGTTGGAGCGGTCTGCATTACTTGTCATGTAGCATCAAATATCATGTGGCACCCTTTCTAGTTGCCACCGAATGATTGCAAGACAATTAGTGTGGATCGATGATGAATAATGTACAGTCCCACGCTATTTCCATCAACAACCTAAATTTGGGGATGGCTTATGCCCTCTGTGATGAACTCCGAAGTGCTCAGCCACCGTTTATGGGTGTGTTCTATCATGGGGTGTGGACTCTTCATACCTCATATGAAACTAACGTGAGTGTAGGAAGGAGTGTTATTTGAGGCACTAGCATATACAATATTTTTCTCTAGTGTATACTTGTGAGCCCAATTCTGTGTTCACATTTCTTGTTAGCCCAAAATCACTTGAAGAACTTAGAATTGATAGAGGTTGGGTTAATTAAAGTGTAGATGGGAGTTAAGTTGCATCGAACTTGTGTGGCCGTGATTGGAGTGGGGTATTTAGTTTTGGAAAAGGAAAAGAAAAGAAAAAGAAAAACAAAGACAAGTGAGCCATGTCGATTGGGTAAGGGTTAACGCTAGGTAGGGTGTGGTTTGAATTTAGTTCAAGTGTTATTTAAGTGTTGGGGGTGTTCATTTTAGGCCTTGACTGGGTTCATGAAGGGTGTGAGTTCGCTACCCATGACAGGGTAAGGGCTGGATTTCCGGCAAGGGGGAAGGGTTTTTTTGTGTGGGCAACCGAGAAGAGCTCAGAGGCTGGCTCTCGGGAGCCGACTCCGAAATGTGAGTTCGGCTCTGGATTGAAGATTCAGGTTTGGTTTTGATTTTCGACTCTGAAATGTGAGTTCGAAGTTGGATTGAGGATTCAGATGCGGGCTTTTAGCCGACTCCGAAATGTGAGTTCGGCTCTGGATTGAAGATTCAGGTTTGAGGTTGAATTCGACTCCAACAGGCGATGTTGACTCTGGATTGAGGATTCAGATTTGGGCTTTTAGTCGACTCCGAAATGTGAGTTCGACTCTGAGCTGTTGATTCAGGTCCGAGCTGAGTTCAGAATTCGAAACGGAGCTTCAAATTGAATTCAAGAATAGACTATGGGTTGAGGCGAGTTGGATGCTGGACCGGGGTTGGGACAGAGCCAGGGGGTTTAGTTGAGGGATTTTCAATTGACCTCTAAGTGTGAAGAGGTACCTTAGAAAACTAGGGGTTAGGCTCATTAGTTGCGGGTTACTTAGATTATATGGGGAATTAAGATAGGAAGGTAATGTTAGAGCAATGATGATGTAAAAACCATCACCGGTGCATGAGTATTTGTCAATACTCGTGCCCATGAGGTTTAATAAAAAGAGTGTGTTTTGTATTTGAACTCATTGGAGTATGAGTATGGAGTTTCCCAGGCTAAGAGTTAACAAAGACATGTGAGCCATAGACTTCCACTCGGACTTCAGACGCGAAGGGTGGAGGTTTATGGCTGACAATACTGTGGTACATATTTTTGGTCCAGAAGTAGACATTTCTGAATTTTGGTGAAATGTGAACTCAAAATGTAAGTTAGAGTGTTGAATGAACAACGAAGTAGGTGATTAGTGACTAGTTAACAGAAATGAGCAGGAGGTGACTCATTTTGCTCACTTAAACCAAACCTCGGGAAAGGAAGAGTCATTTGGACAGGACTATAGTCATGTGATTATTTTGAAGGGACTCATGAGATCTGGCTACGGAGAGACGTAGCAGTTGATAAGGTTAGTTCCTGGGATATAGACAAGAAGGAAGAGGAAGATAGTTCAGTTCCTCTCGAGAAGACAGCCTCCCCTCGCTCCCATAGTTTTTTTTTAACGTCCATAGCGTGGTTGTTTGTTCGGGTGTGAAGCCCCTTTGATGTGTATCATACTTCTCTTTTTGATATAAAAAGTGTTACAAATCTTTATCATCAATTACCACTGATTGGTTTTATTATTGTAATTGTGAAACTCTTCGTGTGCATGTCTAATTCAGTGCAGTTGAAACTGTGTGTGTGCCTGGGAAGATTAGAAATTTCTTTTGGGAAGAGAGAGACACTCTTCGTAATTGTTGGAGTAGAATGATTTTAAGGAATGATCCAGGAAGACTTGAGATATAGACAATTATAGAGTGTGCAGATTCATAGTCGATTCTCGGGAAGAGAGTAGGCTCTTGGCCTTCATCATGAGATGCCTTGGGGTATAAAGAGAGAGCCCGGTCCGGGTGTGAAGCCTGGAGAGAAATTATTCACCTTCCTGGGAGAAAATAATCCACTGATAGTGACTCGCGCATAACCAGAGATTGGAGGTGTCGAGTAATATGTGAGAGTTTCATCCTGAAGCGTTTGTTGTCTGTATATCAGAGAAAGGTCTCAAAGATTTACACCGACTGAATGAGTGGGACTATAGTCGGTAATTGAAACTTTAACAGGGATTCGTCGGAAGCGATAGGTGGCCACCGTTCAGTTCCATAATCGTGCTCACAGATTCTCATCGACCATGGGGAAATTCCAAACAATAAGTGGGTCACAGTTGTCAGTCGTCAAATGAGCGAGGGTGCAAGCATAGTAAAGTGGACCAAAAAAATGCTCCGGTATATGAAAGCCATGATTTTCTTGGTCAAACGCCTATAAGTAGTAGCAAAATGTTGTTTAAAATAGATTATTTTTCATGATGACCTCTATTGTTAAGTTAGGTACTCAAATATAGAATATCAATATGAGATCTTCAAAACCTATCATCAAAAGTGACGCGTAAAAGCAACTGACTAAATATAGTTCTGAACGTAAATTTCATGACCTTAAATATTTTGAACTTAGAATTTCTTTTCATATTCCTTGAAGTCATTATAAACTTGAGGTCATCGTAATTTTTTTTTCAAAAATTCATCAATTTAATGTAATGTAATTGTATTTTAAACAAGTTTTTGACAATTATCTTTTCAATGACACCCACTTGCACCACCACTTGCACCGTCTTCTAAAATACATATATACGTTGTTTGAAATTGTTTTTTGTGAACATAAATTGCTTGGCTTTGTAGATTCATATGTTTTCTAAATGTTTATGAATTTCTATTTCATAAAATTCAAAGTTAGTATATTGTTTTGGATCACTTTCACTTAAACCTGAGCAAGGATCAAGAGCTGTCCACTTTACCGTGCTTGCACCCGCGACCCCTCATGGAATTATTATTTTTTATGTGTAACTCCTGAACTTAATATCTGGTGCCAGAATGTGAGAGGTTGATAATCGTCACGTAGCTCCGTTCACGCTTTTGTCCTCGGAGATTGAGACGAAGTAAAGTCATGGAATTGCAGTGTAATCGACTGTTTGGTGCGAGGGTGTGAAGCCTGTGTCACTTGGAAGATCTTATAATAGATCGCGCAACACTTGGGATGAGGGTACAACCTCTTGAAGATCGAATCAAACTGTAAAGTGTGTCGCTCAATAAATTCTCACAAGATTAGTATCTTAGAGGCGCTTTTGAATCGATGTTTTCATTCACCAACAAATCGGAGGGGGACCGTTGTCTTTCTGGGGGGTGAGAAGTTGGAGAAGACGAGAAGCCCTGGTGCGAGAGGACAACTGCAGAGGGAAGAAGCCGCCTCCTTATCCCATAACGTTTGGGGAAAGGCTCAAGGGTCAGTATAAAGGGAGAAGAAGCCAGCTCTAGGTTTGAGAACTTGCCTCTGACTTGTGATTGGTTACTAAGACTATGGCCCTCTTTGTGAGACTCGTTACTTGGAACAGGTTATTGTTACTGGTGATTGGTGATTGTTTTTGAATACTTAGTCTATGGTTGACCCTTGACTCGTTACTTGGAACATGTTACTGTTACTGGTGATTGGTGATTGTTATTGAATACTTAGACTATGGCCGACCCTCGCTAGTCTATGGACTCGTGATTTAGACGTTCTCGCTTTGTTCCGGTTCGGTTCGCTTAGGGTCAGATACTCAGTTCCCGTTACTCGTAACTAGACTTTTGCAAGTCATAACAATTAATTTTAATGTATTAAAATCAATATGATTTTGTTAAGTCGAAAGGGATAAAAAATGGGTGAATATTCTAATATCAACTAAAGAGAATTAATTTAAAAACCTGAGGGATATGAGGGACATGTGTGGTGAATCTATACTGACTTGTGGTATGGCCTCTAGTCCTTGGGTACTCAAAAGAAGAGATTATGGACCAAATCAAGGTGCCTTGGCCTTGGGTGTGTGAGACTATTGTCCACTCAAAGGACTATTGTTGAGTTGTGACTCGCTGCATCAAATTATTATAATAAAAGAATCAATATTGTAAAGGGTTGGTTGTGAAGGAGTGACTGAGTAATTGCATGTACAGCATTGAGTGACCCTTATCCCCAAATTTACCTCTTAATAAGTTCTACTATTATCTTAAAGAGTGTTTTTTTGTGTTTGTCATCTTAAACTCATTCCCAACCCATTGTGATCTATCAATTCACCTAATAGTGACATCTAGAGTTACATCTAACACTCATTTAGTCTTCCCTGTGTGTTTTTCTTAACTGGAACCCATACCAAAATTCTATCTACATATACATTTTAAAAGGCTATTAAGAAGTTCAAACTAAATGTAGATGTTACAAAAGGGGCCCCTAAGGCTCATAGGAGATTGACAATAGATATGCTAGTTTCATCCAATTTACCTTAGTTCATCCAAATGATGTGTATTTTAGGGTCATAGTATTTTGAGTTATATCCTTTCGATGGAAAAATGTTCAATGACTTTCTCATTGAGAAGTGAAAATGGTTTATACATGTACTAAAGGCTTGTTCATTTCATGATTTATGTTTTGTGTATGTAGTGTAGGCAATTATCACATTAAAATGGAAAGCTTAGGATAAATACATGAGTTTATTGTTACATATTAGCCTATTGTTAGTACGTATACATTTGTTTTCTATTTAAATGTTATGTATACAAGGGATTTTATTCATAGTCACCCACGCGTGTCGTTTAGGGCCACTTCACACACGAGATTGAGAGCCCATGACCATTACACTTCAAGCACTCTCATTGGAGGAAAAGGCGGAGCTGGTCCACGCTCGCTTCACACTACGCTTGAGGGATCAACAAAGTATGTGAATGCAAGATGGATGTAAAGTCTACATGGATTCCTACATGGCATTGAACGAATCATGTTTCATGGTCACTTGGACTATTTTCAAGAACCACCTCTTGGAGGTAGGCCTAACACAAAACCGGGAGACCATGCCACTCCGAACACTCACAACCGTTGATTATTCTATTTTATCACGTGTGAGGACCCGCATGAATATAAATTCATTGAAATAGTATTTGGTTGAGGGCCCAGTCACATATGGCTTCACACTACACTTGAGGGTCCGTGACCACACTACATGAATTTGGAGGTGTGTTGGGAAGGCCTTTGGACACTTTCTTTTGGGCTCTCACAATTTCATGGTCACGGCTCTTGGCTCGTGTGTGAAGTGGCCCTTAGATTCCCATTAAAGAGTCCACCCCCCGGGTGTTCTATACACATACATTTCAAATCTTAGATTTTGAAGCTAGGGTTGAACTGAACATGTTCTTCACATTTGTAGTAGTTGTGACGGAATAGGTTGTGATATACCTGGATTAAATGTGTTAAGGTTTGCTTATGCAAGAAATAAAGATTAATCATACTTTGTAGTACTTATCATGTGAATAAATAGTGTTGGAGTTAGACAACTCCAAGAAAGAACTGGGTCAAACAACCCAAGAAAGAAGATATGGATCAAAGTTAGACAACTTCCAGCGGATGGATGTTATTCATGGGAGATAGTAAACTTCTCAATGAATAAATGAGTCTAGTTGGAATTAGACAATTCCAACTAGTGGATTGTGATTGAGCCAAAAGATAGAAGATTGACAGTGAAACCAAAGATAGAGCTATGAGTAAAATACTTGTACTATATGAGAAATAAAGAGTAAAAATTTCATAGTTTTCTAGCAGTTTAGGTGGATCTTTGCTTAATAATTGATTAAAGTGACAAAAACAATTAGGCAGCCAAGAAAAGAATATACCAAAATCGGGCAATTTCAAAATACACTCAAAATAAATTAGGCATTCATCCAAGTTTCTCTTACAATTTTTTGATGGCTATTGCTAATTTCATCTAAGGTGGCCGATTTACCTTAAACCCTTACCTTCACCTCCAAAGCTCCCATTAGTTACCCTAAACTCTTATGTCACATGGTTTGTTATGTGTGAGAGATATGTTGCATTTGTGAAAGATTGTGGGTTAGAAGTGTTAGAATGGCGAGACAAAAGACTCACAAAAGCCTTTGCAATGTATGTTTAAACCTATTGATACCTAAAAGTTGATTTATTGAATCACAACACATGTGAGCCAAGCTTTTGTGATTTGGGCACTAGTTCTTCTTCTTCTTCTTCTTCTTCTTAAAAAAAAGACAAACCATGTCAATAATTTCCTAGGAATCTAGGCACCCTTCTGTTTATATATTTTATGCCCAAGCAGCTAGGAAACTACATCAATGCTTTTGGCATATAAGGGAGCTCAAGGGAGGAGAGAGGATCTTTTGGTCTCTCTCCTATGGTTGGGTGATTCGAGCTCATAGGCAATCGCAATCTTGTGGTTAGTTGTAAAGCTTGTGGGATATACAAAGTTGGAAGTTCAAAATCTAGTGTTTTATGTGCATTCTTGAGTGTATTATTGTTGTGAAAAAAGAAGAATGTGACATAGGTGGAGGTGTAGGGATGAAAAGAGGAGAGATAAAGTGAAGAGGGGGAGATAAATTGCTTGTATGCACATGGATTGAGAAGGCAAATACCAAGGGTTTGCAAGGCAATCAATATTACCCATCTTCAAATCTCATTTGAGGGGCCAGATCAATTAGTGTATTTTTATTTGCAATGAAATTTTTCCCAAAATATTTGATGAAAAACAATGATGTTGCTGCTAGTTCCAATTATACAAATGTAATTTAACCTTCACCTTGTACAAGTTTCTTTCGTACGTTCACTCCAAAGCAATCATTTTAATTATTAATATTTTGAAATACATCTGCGGTTTGATTTGGAACCCCAACGCTTTTAAACGGTTGTTATACCCCTAAATTCTTTCATTTGATTTATATAAGGTAGTATCACGAAATACGATATTTTATTATTACCATGAAAATTATTCTTCAAAGTGAAGATGTAGGGGACAATTTTCATTGCCCCCTGTCAGCCATAAACCCCCACCTTTAAGCGTCTGTAGTCCAGGTGGAAGTCTATGGTTCACATGTCCTTGTCTACCCTTTAGTGTTGGAAACTTCTTGTTAGTACCCCGCTGACCCAAAGACTAAACCCACTCTTTTGTTCAACTTCACAGAGCGTTAGTATTGACAAAATACTCCCAACTGCGTTTTGGGGTTGCCCACGGGTGAACACCTGTGGGGTCTCCCAAGGCAGCAGACACCCCGTCACCTAAACGGACACAACTTTCACTAACGATGTCCGATTGAGATAATTTTTGGTAATCTAGAAAGCTAACAACAAGACCTATGACTCGTCCAATTATCAAAACAACTAAAAATTCCCTCTTTTAAATATGAGCTTCCAAAGTCATCTCCTCATAATTTAGGGGGCAACTAGGTTACCTTCCTTCAAACACTTATAACTTTTGTTCACTAACTCCGATTCCAACAAGTTTAGGCTTTTTGGAAAGCTAATAAAGAGGGCTACATTCCCTCAAATCTTCTCCCACGGGTGAACACCCATGCAGGTTCTCCCCAAGGCAGCAAGCACTCCCCCACTTAAGCTGCCACAACTTTCTCCCATAAGTTCCGATTGGAATAATTTTTAGTAATTTGAAAAGTTGGCCACAAGACCTATGAATCATTCAAATCTCAAAATAATTTCATATGTTGCAATTTTGATACGCTCTTGCAAAGTCAGCGTTTGAAATCTCAAGGGCAGTTTGAGACACTTTCATTCAAACTCTCATAACTTTTGCTTACTAATTCTGATTCTAACAAACTTAGGCTCTTTGGAAAGCTAACAAAGAGGGTTACATTCCTTCAAAATCTGAAGTCTAAATCACAACTTCAGAATCTACTACACTGGATTGAACGTGGCCCAGCCACTTAGGGATGTGTTCACAAACACACTACCTGCTCTCAAGAGTTCTAACTCTAAGAATTCTAAGTTAAGTCCACATGAATGCTTGCTGATCTTCCTAACAAAATGAAGAGAGGAAGAGAGAGAGCTTCCTAACTAGAAATCGCAAGGGCTTCGCCGTGCTAACTGAAAATACGGGGAGAGGGAATGAAAGGAGAAGAGGGGGCTTTTATCACCTTTCAATGAAGGATTGGACCTCTTCTCCCTTCCTTCAACCGAGGGGCCCGTCCCTTGATTGGTGGCAATTAAGCCCTTGGTGGTAAATGGGGGGAGGCAACCGTCACATTCTTTGGTGGCAATTAAGCCCTCGGTGGTAAATGGGGGGATGCAACCGTCACCTCCTTTTCTTTTCTTGGCCACTTCCGGAATTTATCTTTTTCCGCCGCCGCTTGACTTTTCTTGCTTGAATTTGTTGACCCTAACTTAACCCACCCACTTACTAACCTATAACCTTAACATTTCCGATTCGGGTAAGGGGCATTTCCCTTTTACCCCTTCGGCTCTAATTCCTACTTGTCCAAGGTTTTTACCCCAAGGGTAACACACCCCTAGCTTTTGCAACCCGGAATAACCTAATCCCCAAACAATAATAACTCAATTTCTAATTCCCTTCTATAAACCTCGATTCAACCCCTTAACTCCACTTAAATCAAAACACGAAATCCACCTCCAACAAAGCGTTCAACTACTCAGTCATCATTAATTTTTAATATTTTAGAAATGTTAAACAAATTGTGAGCACGAATTTGGGCTCACACCCCCCCTCCCGGCCCCATGGTAATGTATATGTCAATATTTGAATAAGCAACTTATGAACGGTCTCAATATCCAAATTTAAATGATGTATATTTGACAATACAAATCATACTCTTTAAACAAACTATATATATAGAATTCCTCAATGGATGGGTGGAGCATCCCAAAAGTCTTTAATCAATATGCATATTTAGTGTAGTTATTTTCTATCTTGAGGGATAGGCTAGTCACTAGCTTTGACCATTAAGTACAAAGTAAATTATGATTTGTGTTCATTTGTAATGATCTCTTTTTAATTTTTTGATAAATTTTTGTCTCCTATTTCCATTGATGGCCTAAAGTTGGAAATTAGAGATGGCTTATGTCCTTTGTGATGACCTCCAAAGTGCTCAACAATTAAAGGTTCAACCATTGTTTTGGGGCATATTCTATACATATACATTTCAAAATTAGATTTCGACATTGGTGTTATAATGAAATTGTTCTTCACATTTGTAGTAGTTGTGGCGGAATAGGTGAAGATGTAGGGATAGAAAGACGATAGATAAAATGAATAGGAGGAGGTAAACTACTTGTTTGTACATGCCAAGTTATATTTTTTTTGTGATGAACTCCAAAGTGCCCAACCATTAAAGTTTCAACCACAATTTTTGAGCATGCTTTGTACATATAAATTTCAAAATTTAGAATGTTCTAAATTATATTTTATAATACATCTTCAATTTGACTTGAAAACCAATGCTTTTGAATGGTCATTTTACTTCCAAATTGCTTCATTTGAGTTCATACACTAGGGCAATATCATGAAACATTAAATTTTGTTATTACAAAACTTGATCTTCAAAGCGAACATCCAGGGAGAAATTTTCACTGCTCCCCATGGTACATGTCAATATTCAAATAAACAACTTATAAACAATTTAAAAATCATAAATTCTATAAAAATATATAGTTATTTAAATTAATAACTAACTGACAATACAAAATCATAAATTTTATACAAATGTACAAATCTTATTTGATTATTTTCCCACTACCTAAATCATACATCGTCATCAATGGTTGGCAAAGCATCACAAAGCCTTTATATTTTGTTAGCCCTATACGATGGTAAGTTGTTATTTTTGTTATTTCGTTTCAAGAATTGGGTTGGTGTTGCTGGTATGTGTGAATGTAAGATGGATATGAATGGAAGGCATAGACGGTGTTGCCCCTCGTTTCTCAGGGTTGCTTCACACTATGGATGAAGGTCGAGAGGCTGTCGATTTCCACCAATCAGATTGCAAGAAACCAAGAATTATGCCTCTCAACCCTTCACACTAGAGGCCAAAGTCCAAAGGCCGTCGCTCTCCAAAATGCCTACATGGCAATATTTTTTTGACCAAGGCAACGGACTTTTGAAGGAAGTTTGGGTTGGACTGGAATGGAAACCCAAACTATGGTTGAGAAGCCGTGAAATTTTTTCATAAAAAAATCAGAAGTTGACAAGATCTTGACCATTAGATTAGAGGGGTTGTTTTAGACCGGACAAAATGGATATGGGTTGGGACTTTGAGCTTGACCTTTGGTAGCTTCACAGTATGCTCGGCTGAAGGCTCCAATTCCTATATTTTATTGGTTGTTTGCAGCCCTTTTCTTTGGACTCTCAACAAAGTTTGGCCATTCAATCGCACGGCCTCTCGACTTGGATGGCCATAGTGTGAAGCGGCCCTCAGTGTGACCGGACGTCCGCTTCTCGTCCATTCGCGTCCTCTTCAGTCAAATCGTCGTGGCACACTGCCGCCTCCGTCAGATTCCCGGTCGTCGCCATCACCTTCTTCGTGGGCTCCGTCGCATCCACGTCGTCCCCTCTGTCGTCTCCGTCACCGCCTCCGTCGGCTCCATCGCAGACCGCCGAGCACTTCCCTTTGCTCGGCATTCTTCTCCAATTCCACCAGAGCGCACTTCTCTTGGGTTTCTCCAACCTTTCCATTTTTGATCAACAGCTGCAACTTCGTTGTTTCATCCAATATTTCCAGCAGTCGCAGTTCCAATGCGTTCACTTTCATTTCTTTCGCATCCTGCATGTGCATCTCTCGGATCCTACAAACAGTTGCGAAAGATTCCAGACTCCACTCTCGGAGGTGTTGCATCTTTTGTATCAACAAATTTCACGCCGATCGACCCTTAGGGTTATACTTCACTCGAAATCCTCGTACCCTAGATAGCTTTTCCTAATTTTCTGGGCGTTGTATTTCTCGTGTTTTTGGTAACACCTCTGCCTCTACTTCAGGTTTTCGCAGCTTTTTGTGGCAACAGATTCCGAGTCCTTTCAAGCCTTGAGACTTCGTTGGAATTTTGGGTGCCTCTGAAATTCTGGGTTTTAGCGAAGAATTTGGAGTTTACTGCGGTTCTGGGCTTTGCAGGTGTTTGATTCTTGGGTTTTGGGAAGAGTTTGGAGTTTTCTGGGGTTTTGGGCGGATCGAAGGATCAATTTTTTCGTGGTTTCGAGATGAGGTGGTCCCGGCAGCAGCAGATATGGCTGGGCCTGTTGTCGATCGTTCCAGGTGTGCTGTCCTACTACAAAGTGATACGGCCGGTGTACGCAGCGCTCGTCCTGGTGGGCCTCTATTTCCTCTCCAAGCGTCACGCGTTTCTGGTGCAGCGACAGTTTGAAAGGGAGGACTTCGAGAAGCGGGAGAAAGAAGCCCTGGAGAAACAGAAATTGGCAGGGATGTCCATGAAGAAGAGACGGAGTATTGAGAGGGCGAAGATGAGAAAGGAGGCTGATGCGCAAACCAGCGAGGATGGAAATTCTGCCGAGGAAAAGGAGACCACAAAGATCACCAAAGACTATCAAGGAAGGTTGACAGATTTGGATTGATCACCTTACAATGAAATCTTATGGAATTGGGCGAAGGAATTTTCCTTGCTCATTTTGATGATTTTATTGAATCGACACATCCAGGGTATGCAAGCTTCGATGTGCTGTTAGCAAGGTTATGGTCGGAGAATATCATGCTCGAGGTTTAGCTTTGATTTAGATTGATCACCTTATGGGCACGGGCCAAGGAATTTTCCATGATCATCTTGCTCTTATTGCCTCGACACATCCAGGGTATCCAAGCTTCGATGTGCTGTTAGCAAGGTTATGGTCGGAGAATATCATGCTCGAGGTTTAGCTTCAGGTTTAGCTTTGATTTATATTGATCACCTTATGGGAATGGGCCTAGGAATTTTGCATGCTCATCTTGTCCTTATTACCCCGACATATCCAGGGTATGCAAGCTTGGTCAGAGAATGTGATCCTTGAGGTTTAGCTGCAGGTTTAGCTTTGATGTAGATTGATCACATTACCAAAAAAATTATGGGAATGGGCCAAAGAATTTTCCATGCTCATCATGCTCTTATTGCCATGACACATCCAGGGCATGCAAGCTTCGATGTGCTGTTAGCAAAATTTGGGTTAGAGATTGTGATGCTCAAGGTTTAGCTTCGGGTGTAGAAGGGCAGAGACTTTGGCTGGGGGGCGTTTTGGGCAGCTCCTCATATACTGGTTTAGTGGATTTCTCCGTTCGTCTCCATTTTGATTGGCACCTTGCGGGCAGAACAGCTGCCTGTCTATGTTGCATATGTGTGGGGCGCGGATAATACTACAGATTCTTTTTATGTCGATTTTTCAGATACTTGGTAATAGATGTATCCCATTTTATTCCACTTTGGTTTTTATTTTCATGGCGTTTGTTCAAAATGGAGCTTGTCAATTTCTTAAGTGGTTGTTTATTAAGCGCTGTAGAGGATTATTTTGGCAACAGGGTGCCTGGCATTTATGGAAGTGTCTTTGGCTATTGACTGAGTCTTCTGATCAGGAAAGTTGCAGTGGACTATTTGAATTTCAATGATAGGATGGTGAGGAAGAGAGAAATAAAAGAAATGACCTACTCTGGATGTGTACCAGAGGGCAATTTGGCAGAATGTTGATTTAAGAGATTTTTGCTGACACTCCATATTCCACTTCCTTTATTATGGGGCGGAGTTGGTTGGAGATTTACAGACTAAGGTAGAAATACCATATTTTTCTGCCCTGTACAAAAAATCCTACAATTTTTCAAAGTGGAAAGTTGTCAAACCCCCTACTCGTTCTCTAGATTCTCCCTACACCGAACACAGTAATCCGCATTTCCATACAGAACATCACCTAACCCGGTTAACTCATGAGTACATTAAACTTGACTCCCACTGGCTACACTAAGTGTACACGCATTGAAGTTGCCACCTCGCCATGATCGGTTTTGGAAATGGCACTTCACTATTATGTCGGTGGTCTAGTGCATGGGTAGAAGGTGGTTAACCGGTTTGGGTATTTCTACCTTACATGGTTGAGACAGGGACATGAAATGAAGGATGGTACCAATATGTGAGCTGATGTGCCTGGCAGCCTCATTATTAGGCTTTGAGATTCTTGTGGTTTTACATAGTTTACGATGAGTAGGATGGTATATATTTCAGCCACAAGAGAAACATGTTGTACTGCATTTGTTGATTCTTGTGAGAAATTGTTCTTCCTGTAGCATTTTGTAATAGAAGATGTGGTTTTTTGATTGTTACTGAACAGTTTGTGGCAAACAGCAGTTTTTAACATTGCAACTTTTTCTTATTAGTCAGAGGTCCTCACTGCCAATCCGTTTAAGTGTGCAGTAATCTAAATGTGTCTGTTGCTGGCAAGCCTGGTATATACTTTTCGTGCAGGTTAGCTTACTCACCTGTTTCAGTAGAGCTAATCTAATTTCAATAGATTACAAATGATCTCAACAGGCAACTTAGGCATTGTTTCCCTTGGTTTGAGTCCATTATGGGATAATTCCTTTGCACAAGTTAACTAATTTATGATGAATGTCTTTTACATCAGATTCCAACTTAAGTTTTTGCAATCTCGATCAAGTATACATCTTGGTTCAACATGTCCAGAAGCTTACGCTTCATTGTGCTGACTTTACATCATAATTCTATGTTTTTTATTACATTTTCAGTGACCCAAGCGGGCTACTGTGCTCAGCCGCTGCAGGTCCAATGCCAGAATCTTTGAAGCTGGAATGTAAACCTTACTATCAGAGAGAGGTTAGGGGGCCAGCCCCTGTCGTCATGGCCGGTACCTGCTGACCAGGGCGTGGCAAGAGGCTGAATGCTTGGGCATACACACCAGCAGACCTCACCATCGCTCCAAATCCGGTGAAGTAGGAGCCGGAAAGGAAAACGTCGCCACTGGATCCCCAGTTCCACTTCTGCCATCCTCCAAATGTGGGACCGCCGTCGTTGATACGCTTGGTCACCTGCATTTGCAAACCCAACTATAACGTCAGGCCATAGCCACAACTATACATATCTCACCAAATCACGTGGCACATTCTTTCCATGAGTTTGAATTTAATCTCAACAAACTGTGAAATTACTGCCGGAATATTATGTCAAATTTCTGATAACATTTAAACAAGAAATTATTGTCTGCAAGATCTAACTGGGAAAACTAGAACAAAGGTACACCAACGAAGATGTTCATGTGCACGGACTCACCTCTCCGTTGCTTCCGGCAGGGTTGAAGTAATTTCCCTGAGTTAGGATGGTGGGGTCTTCGCTGCCTCCAATGGCATAGATCCCCCAACCTGTTGAGTAGTCGTTGTTTATGACGTGGAAGCTCCGAACCGACATCTGAGGTTCCAGACCAACACTTAGAAATTCGTGATGTTGATGAATTCGATCTTATAGTAGAATAATCTGATGGAATCCAAAGCTTCAACAGTGAAACACAAAATCCTCTAATGAGAATATGGAAGTGTACCTTGGCATTCTCTGGGTAATGTTGGAATTTCAATGTATGAGTTGCTACACAACCCTCACCTCTGCCTAGCTCTACAGCTTGCTAGCGATAATCGCCGGACTAGAAGCGACACACTTAGAGAGATGTATTTATACCTCCCCACTGGCACCTGCAACTGGCAGGTAACTGACTGCTCAGGTAAACCCTAAGAACGTAAATTCTAGCACCCTCCCTAGCTTCGAAGAGGGTTTACATTTTTCGGTTCTTGTGTCGCACTATGATTCTTCACTTGGCCGGAAAGTTTGAAGGTCAGGTGCCCCTGATTGGTCCCATCGTTAGTCACCTGCACCGTATGTTGGTGCGCTTTGGATAGGCTTGACTCGAATTTCTTCAAATCAGAGTGGCGAGGAACAAGAAAAACAGAGGTCAAGAGAATGGGGATTTCCTGGAGACCTCGGAAAGTCCCATGATGTTGTGTCCAGTCCTAAATTTATGAAACAGAGGTTTCCCAAGTGGTTTGGTGAAAATGTCTGCGATTTGATTTGAGGAAGGAATGTAAAGTAGCTTCACATCCCCACATTCAACCTTCTTTCGAGAGTGATGGTAGTGAATTACAATGTGCCTCGAGAGTGAGTTGATGATTGGTTTTTCTGCCATGGAGATACTGGCTTGATTATCGCAGAAGATGATGGTGGGCTTGATATTTTTAATATCAATGTCTTTCGCAAGAATTTGAAGCCACAAGGCTTCCTTGCATGCATTTGCGATGGACTTGTATTCGGCTTTTGAGGACATCGAAACTGAGGCTTGTATCTTGGAAAGCAAGATACTGGTGAAGATCCGAGTCTAAACACAAGGCCGGTAGTGGACCTCCCTGTTGTGTAAATTTTGGTTATGAACAAACCCAGGGAAACACTCAAGGAAGACTCAAAAGGTGATTCATATAACATCTAGGTGTCTTAGATAAGATTTATTAGGGAAAACATAGGGTTAATTCACTTTAATTGGGATAAGGACTAACAATTGGTTTACGGGTAAGGGATAAAAACTCTAAAAACCTCTCCATGCCAGTACATGCAGATGTGACAATCTCTCACCTCACTCTAATTTCCCAGGGCAATAGTCTGGCAGTGAGTTCATTTTAATTGGACCGAGTGCGGTGCACAAGCATAGGACTCGCCATCGGCAATGGTCATTTGCAAAAGTATCCCATTTAAGTCTTGCTTACCAAAGCCAAGGGCACTTTGGTATTGTCAATAATCTGGTATTTAATTAACCTTTTTAATGCAACTTGAAATTTGCAGTACTGTCATCCCTTCGGGTTTGTCGAGATTCTTTGATTAATCATGTCATTTAAATTAGGCCGTCCGGCAATAGTCCTTACCTAGGCTCAGTCAAAGTATCTATAACATCCTCATATTGCGTCAATATACCAAACCACATATATGTATAATGATATTTTATATTATCCAATTCATCACTTTATCACGGTTGTGCTTAAGAGTTTAATTTAATAAAGTTATTGCTCAACCCATATTGTTAAGAATTTCTTTTCATAAACCAATTATAAGATTATTGCCAAGTACATTCACTTATCCAAATTTAAAATTAGTTTCAGTTCATGTTATGTTCAAATTAAGACCACTTTATTTCCTCATCATATATATCAAGCTTACTTGCTAGGTGGCCAACAGTCAAGTCTTTTCAGCTTCGAAGGCAGGTTCAGATACCCTTTAAAGTCTATGGCCTTCACCTAATTGTTCGGCTTCTGTCCACTGATTAGACCAGTGTCAGCTCAATTATGTGCCCACATTTCAAGTTAACCTTAAAATTGTTCAACACAAGGATTTGCATTCTTGTTTGGGGTTGGTTAGAGGTTAGGATGCATTGGTGTTCTAAAAAAGAATTTAAATTAGCTAAATTTGTGTGGGTGATTGGGTGTTGTTTTAATGTCGTGAAAACCATAAACAAGTAAGTGGGTGTGTTTGACTTAGGGACATGTTAGTCCAAGTGACTCGTCCTTAGGTGGTTGGGTTAGGCTTGGAGGGTGCCCCTTTAAGGGGAGGTGAAGGCCCGAGATGGGGTGGAAGCCAAGGGAGGTCGAAGGGGGGCCCTGATCTTTACTAGATTTTCGGCAGCTAAAAGAGAGTTCCAAGGACGAGGACACGGGGAAGCGGATGAGGAGCTGGACACCCTCGGAGGCGGAGGGTCAAGCAACCAGGGGCTTCGGCCAGAGATTAATGTGGATTAGGTGTGGGCTTCGGCCAGAGAAGAATGTGGATTAGGTGTGGGCTTCGGGCAGAGATTAATGTGGATTAGGTGTGGGCTTCGGCCAGAGATTAACGTGGATCAGGCCGAGGCTTAGGCCAGAGTTCGAAGGTTGAGCAGCCAGAGACTTCGGCCAGAGATTAATGTGGGTCAGGTGCAGGCTTAGGCCAGACTTGAAGGTGAGGCATCCAGGGGCTTCGGCCGAGGCTTGGGCCAGAGTTCGAAGGATGAACAGCCAGGGGCTTAGGCCAGACTCAAAGGCGAGGCATCCAGGGGCCTTGGCCGGAGTTTAATGTGGATCAGGTGTGGGCCTCGGCCATGGTTTGACTACAATTCAGTGGTGGGCTTTGGCTAGAGTTGAGATAAGTCACGGGTGTAGAAACTGAGTAAGGAGTGGGACTAGTAGAGGTGTAGTTAAGTGAGGCTTAAGGAACCCCTAAGGTGTGGGGGTTGCCTTAGGTCTCTAGGAGTTAGATTGGTTAGTCGAAGTTCACACTTACTAGGTAGTGGACTAGAATAGGAAGAAGGTGTTCGTGTGGTTGCGTGTACTGATCCTCATGGGTGCATAAGTATTTCTCAATACTAATGCACTATGGGGTTTAATGAAATGAGTGTGTTTTGTATTCAAATTCATTGGAGCATGAGTATGGAATTCAAAGGCTAAGAGTTAACAAGGACATGTGAGCCATAGACCTCCACTCGGACCACAGACGCAAAGGGGTGGGGGTTTATGGCTGACAACCAGTACAGGCTTCCCTCCACTGATTAGACCAGTACAGGCTTCCCTTGTAATATCACACCGGCTATGACCTTGGTGTTCTCAATTTTCCGGCAACTAATCCTACATGTAAGTTCAGAACCTGGTTTTCTCTTAACCAATTGCCACCTTATTCCAGTGCTCAATCAATGCCGTACAAGAACAACTTATATCAGACAATCGCCTAAATATACCTCAATTCCCTCTCGAAGTAAACACTATTCAATTCAAGTGATTGCCTCTGTAATTATTTCGTGAATGTCAATCAACACTATAATGCAACTACATATCTGATAACACGGAGTTTCAGTTGCAATCAAGCCATCCCTACAACTTCTGTAGCAATTAATCCTAAAATAGAATAATAATTCCCACTCTATACCGCACGAGCTCTCGGCTTAGCAAATATTACTTGAGGCAGACTATTGACTGGAAAAATTATCTGTAACCTCTCTCTCTCTCAAGGCAACATTCATTCAAAATTTGGACAATAGTCCCAACATTCGGTGCATCAATTATTCTCACTTCTTCAGCACTCATGAATCAATTATAGTAAAGCCATAATCTCAGAAATCATCATCTCATGATACCCGGTTAAATGCGACAAGTTCTTGACATAAGACAGACATTTGGAAATACATTCATACATACAGACCATGGACTGGGAATACATTCCGTTTCACTGCCCACTCATAACTCAAGATTCAATCGGATTATAGCCTGTACTTACAAAAATTCAACTGAGACAGATTCAAACTTCAGTAAATTCCAAAATTCATATATTCAGATATTGGCCAACACTGAAAATGTTTATGCACAGACGATGGCCTAATCAATCACATATCACAATCCAGTTACACACCCTGGATTGAAAAATACAGTCCAACAAACAATCAGACTATAGCCTGGCAATTACCGAGGAATCACTCCTCGGGAATCTGTAACTCTCTTACAGATGTCCAACACTATTTATCAAAATTACTTCTATCCTCTCTCAGCCACATGTTTTTTTTTCTCTCTCCAAAGTTGTATCACAAAAAAGAAGAGACTCCTTTCTACCAGACCATGGCCTATATCTCCCCCCTGGAACCTCCTAGAATCAGGCCATAGCCTTCTACGGTTGCTTTTTGAAATCTCAATCCATAGCCCCTTTCACACATATCCATTTACAATTCTGAAGTTCAAAAAGGGCACTATTTACACTGAAACATTGTTTTGGCACAAAAAATTCAAAAATTAACACCACACTCCCTGAAGAAATTTCTCCTCCCTAATCGCTATCCACTAAGCCCGAGAGTATTGAGGATTCATGACTTCGAAAGAGAATCCCATAATCCCAGGTACCTGCAATATACCTCAAGATTCTTTTGCAAGCTTCAAGATGTGAGAGTTGAGGCTTTCACATAAATCTGCTCACAATTCCGACGCAGTACGAGAGGTCAGGATGGGTGTATGTCAGGTGGATAAGTTTTCCAACAATTTTTCTATAGAAGGTTGAGTCAACCTCTTCTCCCATGTCTGGTTCAAGCCGAGGTCGTTCTACCATGGGTGTTGCTAGAGGTTGACATTCAAGCATGTCAAAGCACTCAAGGATTTGGTGTGCATAGCCACGTTGGGACATAAAGATCCCCTCCCTCACCTGCACACACTCTGCCTTGAGATATAGGGTGACATCACCATTTCCCAATTCACTCATTTCAAATTTTTACTCAAGTTGCTTTTGGAACCAATCAATCCACTTGTGATTGTTCCCAGTTAAGAGAAGATCATCAACATATAGAACTAGCAATAAAATAATGCCTTTGTCCTTGACAACATAGAGATTGTAGTCACCTTCTCCTTTACAAAACCCTTGCTCTTTGAGTAGGAATCGATTTTGTCGTACCAGGCCTTTGGAGTTTGCCATGGATGTCATGTTTTGCCTTAAATACTCATTTTGTAGATAGAGCTCGTTTTCCAAATGGTAGCTTTGTGAGTTCCCAAGTTCCATTCTTCAAAATAGCATTCATTTCTTGAATCATTGCCTTCTTCAAATTTGGATCAATTCCTGCAGCTTCATAGGAGGGTGGTTCAAAACTAACATGGACTGAAGTGCAAGCATGATAGTCCAAGCCATGGAGGTTTATTTGAGAACTTGCATGATATTGTACGAGGTTTCTCCTCAGGGGCCATGTCAAAATTCTTGTGAATTTTTGGGTCGTTAAGCTCTTGCAGTAGTCATGCTTCCTCAAGGCCATCCTCCCTGAATTGAGTTGAATTTGATGTGCTTCCTTTCAAGCTAGGTTGATCCCCAGAAAACTAGTAAGGGTCTGAGGTTTTTGATGAACCTGACTCGAGTGAAGGTTATGGAAGAGGCACCAATTCTTCTGATCTTGTTCTTCTTAATGGAGTCTCAAGTGGGCTGAGAATCGCCTTCTCTGGAATTGTGACTGGTGAGACTTAGAGGAATAGGAGATTGCAAGGTGCCAGAGGGATAGGCCTCTTTGGTTGAAAGATGTGGCTTAGGAGCCAGAGAAATGCTCAGGTGAGTTTACTGAGAATGGTGCATGCCACCCTTTCCCTCTATCACTGAGAAGGGTGTGTGATAACTTCTTAGATATAAGGTCTCTCTGGAAGGGGCCATAGGAAACACTTGCTCATTGAAAGTTACATCTTTGCTTAGGACAACCTTGTTTTGAGATGTAATGAAGACTCTGTAGCCTTTTGTAGAATTGTCATAGCCCATCATTCAGCCTTCGTTTTCCCTTTTGCTAGTTTGTCTTGATTGTTACTTGGGATATGTACAAAACTCAAACAGCCAAAAACACATAAGTGACCGTGAACAATTCCTCAGGCGTCAAACTTCCATTAGCCTTAGTATGAGATCTATTCAATAGGTAGACTACTGTCTTCACTGCTTCATCCCAAAAAGAGATGTTGACCTTGCTGTTAAGAAGCATTGCTCTCACTCTGGACATGATGCTTATGTTCCTTCTCTCCACAATGCCATTTTGTTGCGGTGTATAGGATTGGGTTCTATGAAGTTGAATACCCGATTGTTGACAAAATTTTGAAAACTCCTTAGAAATATATTCCCCTCCATTATCATTTCTGAGAAATTTAATGGGCTTACCCATTTGTTTTTCTATCATTAATTCAAAAATCTTAAACTTTTCTAAGACTTGATTCTTGGTTTTCAAGAGAAAGACCCAGATTTTTCTAGAGAAGTCATCCACAAAAGTTACAAAATACCTAAAACCACCATGAGAGGTCACATGCAGTGGGCCACAAACATTTGATGAATATATTCAAGAACATTTGAAGCTCTAGATAAAGACTCTTGAGGAAATTTGAGTCGGGACTGACGTGCTTTTTGACAAATCTTACAAGTACAAGGTTTTATTTTGAGCAAAGAAATTATTGTACTCATCCTTGTGAGATTATGAAGACTTTGGTAACTGATGTGCCCAAATCTCTCATGCCACATCTTAGTCAAACTCTGAATATCCTCAAGAGAGTTTACCTCGAGATTCGATGGAAAAGACGATAAATTGTACAGACTGCTTCCTTTGTTTCTAGCTCCTAAGGCAATTATATCAGGTGGAGAGGATTTTGATATGACAATACATTTATCTCCATCAAACACAATCATATGTCCTTTATCCGCAATTTGGCCTATAGACACCAAATTTTTGTGTAGACCTGGAACATTGAAAAAAAAATCTTTGATAGTTTTTATTTCTCCCGAAGGTAATTCAAAATCAACATTACCTCTCCCGTGAATCGCATGAGTTTGACCTCCCGCAGATGGCACATGGGAAGGATTGTGAGACACTTCCAAGCTAGAAAACACATGAGGGTTGCCTATGAAGTGCTTTGACGCACCAGAATCTATAATCCAAGTAGGTTCAGCTCCTGGAGCCAGGATTAATGCAGCCATAGCATGTTCAATTTCTTCATCTATCACTAGTTCTCTCAGTCGTGGTTCAATGCTGAGATTCTCCAATGGTGCAGTCTCCGAGCTCGAACTCTTCATCTTCGCAGAGAAGACTTCCTCATTTTTCTCCGAAGTAAATGCTCAATGGTTAGAGGATTTTCTCTCTCTTGAGCCATAAGACCAATTTTCAGCTCCTCTAGATGGAAAATGAGCCATGCAATATTTCGCCACATGATTCGGACCACCACACTTGTGACAGATCACTTCTTCCCTTTTCAACTCGTCCCTGTGCAAGTTTTCCTCACGAGGAAAATAAGAAGATGAACCTCTCAATTGAGAGCTGAATCAGCCCTAAGGAGAGTAGGCATACCAATTTCTTCCTTGCAAAGCAGATCTAATTCAAACGATTAGTGCTTCTTCAACTGCATCGTGGTCCTTGCAACTAGCATTGGTTTCATCCATCTGAAGTCCACTACTGAGTTCCTCAAGAGTAAGCAAGACCATTTCAGTTTGGATGATTCGAACAAAGATGTCAAACCTAGATGGCAAACTATTAGGTACCTTGTGAATTACCACAGCTGGAGCCAACGACATGCCAATCTCCTTCAACTCTTGTAACTCTTGTTCCATGAAGTCCCCAACCTTCATCTCTTCGTCATTCGAAGCTTTGACCACCTATACAACACCACCATCTGATATGAGATTGAGCTAGTAGCATAGAGTTTTGTGAGTACCTTCCAAGCAACTTTAGGATCTTTGATGTCCTTGATGTGAATCTTGATGCGAGGGGTCACAGAGAGCTTCAAAATTCCAAGTGCTCTTGCTTTCTTCTTCCAGAGTTCAGAAGTCTTCGGAATGGCTTGAAGTCAACCTCGTTGGTGCAATCGACTGCTCGCTAGTAGTCGGCTTATAAACTATACAATTGTTGAAGACCAAGAGCGTTGATATGTCAACTGCTAAAAAACAGTCAACTTGGGTGGATGACTGTTAACGATTTTGGCAGACGATTGTTGAAGAGCAGTTGGCTTCACCCATTGACTGTTGGCAAGCAGTCGTCAACAGTTGATAGTTTAGGCCCAGGTATAGTTTTGCGCCCCCGACGTGACGTTTTTGGGTCGGGTGTCATGTCATCGTCACAGGGCCTAATGCAATGCGGCAGACTTTGATGTGAAATCCCTAGGTCCAATTCATAGTGTTCTAAAGATTGTAGAGACTGACAACATCATGCGAGTATATTCAATACAAACATGAAACAATTGCATTGGTGAGTGAGCCATGCATTTTGGGGCCAAAAGTATTGGATACTAAAAACCTATTGGAAGAAACTTGTTATGTAGATGCCGGAGCTACCAAACACATGACAACTCACCAAGATTTTTTTCCAAGAATTTAACCCTATTGTTCGAGGTAAATGGCATGTCACTATTGCAAATGACCAACTTGATCTGCAGTCGCTAAATGACTAAACAACTACATATTTTTCATTTTTCATTTTATAGACTCTATTTTTTTGTGAACTATACCATTTATCATAATATTGGAATTTTGACATAAATTGATGTTAATCCATTTAAAAAAAATACATGGACGGTACGTGCAAATGCAATTGAATGATACATGGTTGCAGCACTATCTTGAGACTTTCAGTGACCACCCCAAGTTTGCCAACATCTAAATTTGATGACTTTAAAAAATAAAAATAAATAAAAACCAACGTCAGGCAATCCGACATGAATTTGAGCCCGTTGGCCCTACCATGCTCAAGAATCCCCTTGGTGCAAGGTGGGGATTACTGCCTACCTTGCGGTGGGTGGGCTCTTGTTTGTAACGATGACTTTTAATCAATTAAGGCAACTTCTCACCCAATCCAAAGACATTCATTAGACCTCACATACACTCTTTGTTCCTCCAAATATACTAGACCCTACTTTATTAAAAATAAATAGATACTACATATATTTTTCACCTACCCTATCTTAGACATAATATTATACGGGCCATTTGATCCAAGCTACAATAAATCCAAAATTTGCATGAATATTTTTCCTCTTGAATTAAGAGTACCTTGTATTTTTTTTCATGTGGTTTAGTAAAATTGCAATATTGGCCTCCCCATGGTCTCTTGACCATGTGATAAGCACCTACAATAAAAACATAAAGGGGGCTGTCAGCCATAAACCCCCACCCTTGTGCGTCTGTAGTCCGGGTGGAAGTCTATGGCTCACATGTCTCTGTCGACTCTTAGCTTCGGAAACCCCACACTCATGCTCCAATAAATTCAAATAATAAGCACACTCTTTTTATTAAACCCCACAGGGCATTAGCATTGAAAAATACTCATGCACCCATGGAGATTATTACACCATGACTACAATAACATCCTCCTCCTATTCTAATCTCCCATATAATCTATGTGTCATCCTACTAATTGACCTAGCTCCTAGCACCCTAAGGCACCCCCCTACACATTAGAGGTTCCTTAAACCCCACTTAACTGTGCCCCTTACTAATTCCACTCCTTTCCTTGCCACATTGCTGGGAGTATTAGCTTCACATTCACTTATCACCTCAGAATTAAGCTTCGACCTCCAAATGCAGCTGCACCCTTAAAACCCAGGCTTTGAGGCCTTAGAATCACGCTCCGACCTCGGAAACTAGCTACAACCTTAGAATCCAGTCGCTAACCTTTAGATCCAGGCTTCGAAGCCTCTGGACCAACTGCGACCTTAGATTCAAGCCCCAACCTCGAAACCAACTTCGCCCTCGAAATCCAGCTTTGCCCTCGAAATCCAGCTTCGCCTTAGAATCCAGCTGCTAAACCCAGATTCAAGCTCCAACCTCGAAACCAGCTTCGCCTTAGAATCCAGCTGCTAAACCCAAATTCAAGCTCCAACCTCGGAGACTAACTGCGACCTTAGAATCCAACTGCTAACCCCAGATTCAAGCTCCAACCTTGGAGACTAACTGCGACCTTAGAATCCAGCTGCTAACCCCCTGGATCCACATCCCACCTCCACATTTTCTCCCCGATCTGGTCCCTGCCTCCCAAGGCCCCTGTCTCCTGCCGCCTCCTCTTCTGCATGCCTCCTCCGAACTTCTCAGTCCCCTGGCCTCCCGGAAATCCAGCTCGGATAGCGAGCCTCCCTCCAGGCCGTTCCCGGCCTCGCTTCAACTAACCTCCCTACTAGCGAACCCCCCCTTAATAGAACAGCAATCAACCCCTAAACAATCATTAACTTGGGCCAAGCCAATTGAACTTTAGGTGTCACCTAAACTCTAAATGAACTAATCACTTATCTTCTTTTGGTCTCTACTCCTTAATTGCACACAGTCTCACAACTTGACTTTAATTGCGTAAACATTTGAAAATTCAACACTTCCTAGCTTTTGAATACTTAATCAATTTGCAATTCCACATGTTTGGGCATCTTAGAGGTTAACTTGAATTGTGGGCACATAATTGGGCTCACAGGGGCCAAAGGGTATCCCTGCCTTCGAATATCAAAGCTCTTTGAGGTTTACCATTGATATTGAGTACTACATGTACATCTTGAAAGAGTAGTGTAATTATTGCTATGAAGATAGGATGAATCCCTATTGCTACCATGGTAGAGAACACAAATTTCCAAGTCACAATGTTGTAGGCTTTAGCAAGGTCTACTTTATTGAAAACCAAATCTTGCTTTGTTTGTTTAGCCCATTGTACAATTTTGCGAGTGAGTAAGACATTATCTATAATGTATCTCAAAGGTGGCTCTTGATTGCTTAGCAGAGCTTAACATGTCCTTCTAGCCTAACCCTCTCAAATCCTCTAAGTGTTTCTTTACACCTTGCAATATTCCCTTAAGCCTCTTTATCAAGATGGTTTAAGTGAAGAGCCTCCGTGGATTGGGTAAGTTCCATCTGTAAACTATTATCCTTGTTTTTCCACCTTTCTACTTGATCCTTGCAATACCTTTGATAGAGTCTCTAGATTTGTTGGAATTTATGAATGAATGGTTTTCTTTGCATGTTTCATTCCGTAATTGCATGATAGCTAGTGCCACCTCTGGATCACCCAAATACCTACCATTCATTATAGATGTTTTTTTATAAAAAAAATTTAGTTGGGCCTCACCTACATGAATTGAAAAGTGGACCGGTATATGGTCCGAGCCCACCGCTCCCCCAATGTTGACATATTCTATGCTATGTGAAGACCCATTAGGATTTGTGTAGGAGTAGAATCTATCTAGTCAAGAAAGAATGTGTTCTCCATCTATCCTACAATTACCTTATGTGAAAATGACTTTTCTTGAGTAGTCAAACATGTTTTGGATTCCCAAAGTAAGCTTGACATGTTCCCATGTTACTTCCTCTCAGCCTTTAAACTTATTATTGATTTTGGAAGACTTGTCCCTTTCACTCTCCATGATATTCCAATTCCCACCAAACACCCATCTTCCCCCTAAACACCCATCTTCCCCCTCTCGGTAATTGTTGGACCATTGTTTCCCACATCTTTAGTCCATAACATTATTCAGATCCATAACAATGTTATGTGGGACTGACAATATTCCACCGAATATTCCTAGGTATTTCCCACATTCAGTCTGAATGTGGGAAATCTTTGGGAATATTTTATGGAATTTTATCGGTCCCACAGAACATTGTTATGGATCTAAATATTGTTATGTCTATCATGTAATTTATTTGATAAATAGATATTTGCAATAAAAAAAATCCCCTCCGGGAAAACCGGAATGTAAACCATTGCAAGCATTTACCACACATAATCCCTTCACCGCTAATACGTTTAGCCAAGGATGGGTGCATCAATGTGCACACATCCCCTTTACCTACACTAGGAAGAAGCTCATCCTCTGATACTGCATCTATAATTTTGCACATAAAATTCTTATGGAGTAGGTTTCCAACCTCATTGGCCTTCTCAAGCCGAAGTTTATATTCTTGTATAAAAAATACATCCTCTTTTGGTGTAAAACTTCTAAAATATTGCCCTAGAGAGAGGGCTACCATCTGGTCATTAAGCCCCTGGACATTATAAGAGAGAAAATTAATTTCATTATTGAGAAATGCGGAAAGGGATCTTTGTGCTTCAATTCTTCTGAGATTTTTATGCCCACTGTGAGCCCTTTTATTCCATGTACGGGGTGTCATGAAGAGTGTTACATTCTCTCTTCATCTTCCCTTAAAATTTCATGGAAACAAGTAGTCCATGATTCGAGAAGCTCAGGTGGCGTGGACTGCATCTGCTAGAGGCTCTTGGTTGGCCTACCATTTCCTCTCCTTGCCCCAATGGCTTGCAACCTACCGCATGTTTGTGCCAGTTGCTTGACCTCAACTGGAGAGCCTTCTACAACTTTGCAAGTTTGGTTGTTAGCCTCGGTGCATGTCTTGTTGCCATCTATTCCCTTGCCGACCTCCACACTACCTGTTTACCAAACTTTTGTTGTCGTTGTTGTGCCATGCCTTGCTACATGCACTCAATTTGTTCGTCGTTGCTGCTACAGTAGGGGTTTGTTCTTGATTTCCATGTTGTGCATCATTGTCGAGGCTTTGGGTGTTCTTACCTTGAACATCACTAGTTCCTCCTTCCATCATTAGTTGAGACTTCACCTGCTTTTGCCCTTGTTCATCACCTCTTTGAGCCTCTTTCTTTGGGTTTAGTTTGGCTACATTGGAGTTGTTGGGTTGCATGGTGATGTTTCTCTACCTTGCTATTGCATGTAGGTAGGGCCTCTTTTGGTATCCCATGGACCTTGGAAGGTGTGAGGCAGGTTTGTATTGTTGGCCAAGTGCATTTCTTGTGCCACTTTGGCCATGCTTCTAGCAGGGGGCTAATCCCACTAGTTTTTCCTTGCCTCAGACACCATGCTATGGCCTTTGTTTTTCATCTCTGCATTGTTCATTTTGGTTGGGCCTCTTTGCCCTTCTCCTTGCTGATCTATTTGGCCAACTACATTGAATTGTTGCTTGAGTGTTTTCCCCACTATTTGAGGTAATATTTCTTGGTGTATGGAAACCCCCCCTTGAGCATATCGGGGTGACCAACACCTGGACTTGCATAGGATATCTCGAAACTAGTTGTGGTCCCACTATGTTGTCTCTTACCTCTACTTGTCCACTCCTCAGAATAGTGAAGGGCAATTTATTTCGCCATGATGGTTTTTGCTTATGTGTGTGTTTTTTTTTGGGTATGGACCTCCCTCAACTCACATGAAGCCTTCATCATCATCACCTCTTCTCTAATCTACATAATCCTTCATTGCCCCATGAGATCTAACACCTTGCTTCCACTTACACTTACTACAATCTTTAATCTAATGTGTTAATGAGAGGTAGAATCCACACTTGATAGGGAGAAAATTGTAATCTACTAACATCTTAAGTGGTGGATCCCCATTGTTGCACTCAATCTCTATTAATGTAGCGTACCCTTTTGAGAAATCTAAGGCAATGCAAAATCTAGGGTTCTTCGCAAACTTGTTTCCATTATCAAACACTATGATATGGCCTAATTGATATGAAAGTTGCATGGAATTCTCTTTATGGTCCACTGGTATTCTCCTTAATGTAACCCACGTTGGGATCCTCAATGCCTCGGGTGTGTCTAGGTTAAAACAAGGAATCCATTGCTACATGACACATGTATCCACATTGGATCACTGCGCTAACCCTTTCAGTTGCACTCTCATATCTATTGCCTATTTTCCTCTCTCTTTTCCTCTTCACTCCTTTGTCTATCTTAGGGTTAAAGCATCTCACTCATCCCACATCCCTTCATCGAAATCCCTCGATAGCCTATTGCCTCTTCCTTTCGGCATTTTCTCTAAGTCATCTTTCTCAGATGTTTTCTCTCTCAATCTAGACTATATGGACCTCATTGTGCATCTGTCTTCCTTATCGTTTGCATCTCATTTATACTTCTATAGATTTTGCTACTAACATTATCAATGTTGCACGTTCATGCAAATGGGCTATATTCTCTCATCTCCTCTTAGTTTCCTCTCATAATTTCTCCCTTAGCGGATTTCACTCTCTCTTTCCAACTTCACATCATTGAGACCAACAGTTACACAAAACCACACACACAACATCAACGTGATTTACATATTGGCTATATTATGTATCATAAGAACATTGTTTCCTATCATAGGCAATCTCAATGTCAGGCTATAATATGCTCAATTAGTCCTCTCACACGAACAAACTCTATCATCATTTCCTATCACTGAAGGCTATAGCCTTTCCTCATTGCTTTAGCAACTTCCAACTCCTATCCACGCTATCGCCTTTGCGCTATCTACACCATCTCGCAAATGAGCTCTCTAGCTACCTTCTAGCTATCACCTTGCCTTCTTGTATCCAACACAGCGGAAATAGGCTTAAGTGATCATAACCGTTTTTACTTAACTATTGCCTCTTATTTTCATCCTATAGTTTTTTTTCACACTTTGGCAATGTCCTTTTTCTAACTTCTAGGGCTAAAGGATACAATAAAAAAATTATGGCCAAAAAAATTGTATTACAATATGCACCACTTCTTGCCAGATTGGGGCTACCTTGCTCACTATCTATGAGCATTTAAGTCCTCAACTAGTGTTCATGAATTGCAATGCCAATTCTTTAATGTTAAGACTCAACCAGGTCAATTCATCTACAACTACATTGGAAAGTTGCAACTCGTTGTTAGCCAATTGGAAGAGATTGGTAACACTCCTTTAGAGGCCTCAAAGGAAGACAAAGCCCCTTGCTAAACATACATCTAATCTACCTGAGGGCTTGGACTATTGCATTACTTTCGTGAATGTAACGTTCCACTCAAAGAGGAGGCCAAGCTTCAACAACGAATAGCTGAAAAAACTTCTCCAGAGACTAAATCATTATACTTTACAATGTCTTCCACAAACATTGGACTAGATTTAAGTAAAAATGGAAGGAAAAAAAACTCGTCCAAAATCAAGAATGCATTTGAGAATATTTTTGCATAGTTGAAACATGCACATTGCACAACAAATAATTTGGAGCAAACTAGAAGAACATGTTTAAAATTCTAGTTATAAATACTATGAGAAGCATTATGATAACATATTTCTTCTAGATATGCATTTTCAAAAGGAAGGCTCTCAGAGTGCTATAGGAATAGTGCCCTTTCAGTCGCCTATGTCGCCCCTACATTCCCACCATATTCCCCTATTTTCGTCGACACTACAAAACCTTAATTTTGGATTTGCGAGCAATAGGGGAGGATGCACGGAGCTCACAATCAATCGATTGGATCGCATCACAATTGCACAATCATTGATTGACAAGAATCAATGCCAAATGCACATGATTTCTCAAACCAGGTCACCATGATGCCACAATTAGGTACAATTCCTACTCAAAACACATGAGAATTGGACTCACTATGATCTCCACACATGAAATTCGTCAACACTAGAACATGATTGATGGTGTGGTCAAAATGACGAAGCAACGCAAATGAAATTGTTTTGTAGAAGAAAAAAAAGCCAAAATTGAGCAGTATGAGACATTCATGGACAAAAGGCTCTAACCTGACTTGGTGGCTGCGATAGGGATGCACGATAGAGACCCAAAGTACTAGAGCAACAAAAACCTATGTTGATTTTGCAACCAACATAAAGATATTGAAGGATCAGAATTTGTCATAGTTGAGGATGGTGATCAATATGGGGTCCAAGTTATGGTTGGCATCACTTCAATGTGGCTGGATGTGTGTGAGGCCAAACCACCCACCCTTAAGCGTCCTAGTCCGGGTGAGGGAATGGGTATCACATTCATGTTTCCATAACTCCATCTTACCCACTTCGTACAATCCGTTTCATTTCCCATTAACTCTTGCACACAAATTTATTTCATACCACGAGTACAAGCATTGAAAAATGCTCTTCTCTATTATCACAATCCTAACACACCCTATTGCAACCCCACAATCACTCACATCAAGGCTCACCTACTAATTCCACCATCTAAGCCTCGGGTTTCCCTACTTGCTAAGGAAATAATCATCTAAATCAATATCTTGTAATAATCTAAGTAACTAACTATTACCTAATCTATTGTGGCCCTATTAGTTACCCCCTCTCACTATTCAAATTAGCGCCCAGCTGCAACCTTAGTGCCCAGCTGCAACAGTATTAACCCAGCTGCAACCTTAGTAACCCAGCCGCAACCTTAGTAACCCAGCTGCAACCTTAGTGCCCCAGCTGCAACCTTAGTGCCCCGGCTACAACAGTAGTGCCCAGCTGCAACAGTAGTGCCCAGTTGCAACAGTATTAACCCAGCTGCAACCTTAGTAACCCAGCTGCAACCTTAGTGCCCCGACTGCAACAGTATTAACCCAGCTGCAGCCTTAGTGCCCCGGCTACAACAGTAGTGCCCAGCTGCAACAGTATTAACCCAGCTGCAACCTTAGTAACCCAGCTGCAACCTTAGTAACCCGGCTGCCACAGTATTAACCCAGCTGCAACCTTAGTAACCCGGCTGCCACAGTATTAACCCAGCTGCAACCTTAATAACCCAGCTGCAACCTTAGTGCTACTAAGTCCCCTTCCTAATTCCGCTAATTCCCATAAGTCTTCCACCTAATGCACCTACCTAATTCCACTAATCCTAATAAGTCTTCCACCTAATGCCCGTCTTCTTCCAAGCTCTAAGAGCTCAACCTCCTTGAGGAAAGAAAGATAGATAGAGAGAGAGAGAGATGAGGAGAGAAAGAAGAGAAGAGAGGAAAGAGGAGGAGGGGAGGGCACCCAAGACCACAAGTCCCTCAACCTTCTCCTACTTAGTAGGACCTTATCCTATCCACTAACCCCTCACCCTCTAAACCAACAAGAGCATGTTCTAATTCAAACATTTAAATCCAAGGACCTTCCTCTTGCTTCATCAAACACTACTCACTTGACCACCATACTCCCTAATATCACTAAGCTTCTAATGAGCCACACAAAATGGCTTAAGGCCTAAACATAAATCCACACCAAGCCTCACTCTTTTTATACTTTTGATTGTTTCAATAACACTCCAATTGCAATTCTAATTAAATTCTAAACATAAAACAAATATGAGCACTCATTTTGGGCTCATATAATTGGCGACCATCGAGGGATGGATCCCGAATCTCTTGCTTCGAAGGCAAGCTGTCCTTCAAATTCGATACTCCTTGCACCTACTTCCCGCGGTTCGGGTTGGGAAGCTCTCCCCGTTCAATGTTTCCAATTGCATGGAATTGTTGGGAAATACTTCGGTAACACCAAACCACTCGGTAACACCTCCTTCACCTGAAGGATAGTACCCCCCGCCTTAACATCCAATGTCGTGGACGCCTCATGTTGGAGATAAACATAATCACCCTGTCAAAATCTCTGCAACTGAGGTCGGTAAGTACCATTGCGAATGCGTGCATAACGCAATGTGTCACAGTGCCGAGCAATTGACAAATTCTCCATGGCCATAGACATGGCTCTCTGGAAGAATTGTGCCCGCTCCTGCAAACACTTTGCCCAAATGTTTGGGTCATCCAAGTCCACAACAAGATCTAGCTTTTCCCGAATAGAACTCGGGAGTATAGACTCACGTCCATACAACAACTGATATGGGTTGTAGGACGCCAACGAGGTCTGCCTACTAAATCGATAGCCCATAGCAATCCAAGGCAACATAAGGTCCCAATTCCGATGGCTCCCCCGAAGTAATCCATACTTCCTCAAGCCACGCTTGGTTGTTTGAACAACCCGTTCAGCCAAGCCATCCGCCTCCAGATGATCCCGCGAGGTGGTGCGGTGATCTTTGAGAGTCTTAGTGCACAACTCCTCAAAAGAACCGAGGAACTCCCTCCCTTGATCTGTCAATACCTTAGCCGGTACTCCAAAATGTGCCAACACACTATCCAAAAAGGTTGCCACGGCCAACTCTGCAGAGTTTTGGGGTAGAACGACAAGCTCAATCCACTTGCTGAAATGCTCCACCATCACCAACACGTACTTTGCTCCACGTGGTGTGACAACCAATGGTCCTGCAAAGTTGAGTGACCAATGGTAGCCCAGTCCCATGATAGGTAAGGGTTGTAATTGGGATGACAAGGTGTTGAAGCTAGACCTGACCCAGTCGCAAACTTCACACCTCACATAAGCAACAACATGCTGATACATGCTGGTCCACCAATATTGGCTACGCAACATCGAATGTGTCTTGCGTACGCCAAAATGGCCAAGTTCTTTGTGTACTTGCCGCACCAAGGAAGCCCTCTGATCCGGTCTAGGAACAATACACCTTGTCCCATCCGACCACAATCGGAATAACAAACTATTCTCCCAACGGAACCTTTGTTATTCGATGTCCAATCCTATCCTTTTCCATCGCTGAGATGGACAAAGGAAAGGTTCCCTGGTGAAGCTTATGCAATACATGAATATCCTCCCATATATCCGTAATAACTTGAGGTCGATTAGTCTCATCATCCGAGACTTGTATCAAAACCTCAGTAACAGAGCCAGAAAATAAAGTGAGGTAGGCCGCTGCGTGCCAACCTGGAACCTCCTCTCGATCACAATCCCCATGCCATCTAGCTCCGGTCAAGTCCTCATCCGCAAGACTTGGATTGTGTGAAAGTCCATATGCATCCAGGTTGGTAACGCCAGCACGGTGTACCAACTCAAAGTCGTACTCCTAGAGCAATAAAATCCACATGGCGAGCTTGCCGGTAAGCTTATCCGACTCCATGAGCCATCGTAAAGGCTGATGGTCAGTCACCAAAGTAAAACGCTGACCATAGAGATATGATCGGAAATGGGCAATAGTCCATACCGCCGCCAAAATTTCTCCCTCATAGGACAAATAATTGGCCTCCGCACTGTTGTTGCTTCGCGAAGCATAAGCAATAACATACTCCCAACTAGAGTCATCATTTTGAATGAGGACTGCTCCCAAACCCAATGAACTTCAGTCCGTATGCAACTGGAAAGATTGAGACATCAAGGCGTCGAAGCACTGGAGCCGTACCCAGTCTCTGCTTCAACGTCTCAAATGCTTGTTGTTGCTCATGACCCCAAGTCCAAGGTTGGTCCTTGTTCGTGAAAATGGTGAGCGGTTTGGCAATCAAGCTAAAGTTCTTGACGAATCGCCAATAGTAATTCGCCAAGCCTAAGAAAGCACGAAGTCTCGGCACATCAACCGGTGTCGGAATCTTCTGCAAGGCATCCACCTTAGCTTGCTGCACCCCAAGACCTCCGAGAACAATCATATGACCCAGATATGCTAGCCGGTCATGGAAAAACTTGCACTTGCCGTGGTGCAAGCGCAATTCCCACCGCTGCAACCGTTCAAAAACGGCTTGCAGATGCCTCACATGCTCATGTGGTGTCCTACTGCAGATGATCACATCGTCTATGTAACACCGAGCAAAGGACAAGCCAGAGAGAACCTGGTCCATCATTCTCTGGAACTCATCGGGTGCATTCTTCAGGCCAATGGAGGAAGCTTCCAATGGTAAAGTTGATCATTCCCATCTTGATCAACTCCCCAGAATACAGTTTTCATCCGGTCTCCCACAAATAATGGGAGCTGCTGATAGCCGGATATCAAATCCAAGGTGTTAAAGACTCGAGAAAATCCGATGGCATCGAACAACTCCTCCGGGATTGGCATGGGATACCGATCCGACTTGGTCTTCCGGTTAACTGGACCGTAATCCCCTCACATCTGCTTTTCCGTCCAATTGCCAAAGATGTCCTTCTTCGATGGCCTAACCGTAGTACAAACATACTCCCCGTTGGAAAATTCGATCAGCCTTGTTGCCAAAAGCTCTCGGCAACGAGCTTGGACGCCAATCCTTTCGGGAACATTGAGCCTATAAGGTCTCCGAAAAATAGGATGGTCGTCCTATTTCTGAATGTGGATGGGTTTTATTTTCTAGTCTTCAGGATCGTGAAGGCTAAAAACAAAACACCTACGGTACGAGCGAATGAACGTTCGTACCTTCCGTGTCTCAGCACAAGTGAGATGAGGGCCTAATTCCAATGGCCAATCATCAAACTCTGTGGTCTCCCTCTCCACCAAAGGGGAACCACCTGGTGCTGGCACGGACTCTAACTGCTACTCAGAGGAGGGGGCATTAACCATGCCCCAACCTCAATGCCAACAGTAGAGTCTGGCCTCTCTTCATCACCACTAACATGTGATGATGAAGCCACCACCGGAGACGAAGAAGCCACAACAGTATAAACCCGTTGAGATTGAAGCTCTTCCATCACCTGCTGCTCGAATCGAAATATTCGTTCGGCTTCTCCAACCATGGCCTCAATTTTCTCCTCCATAGATGTGGACCGTTGTGTCCCCTGACCAGAGTCCTCTGCCTCCAGAGACAACAACTGGTCACCATGATGCCGCTGCAATACAAGGCATAAACCAACAGTCCACACTATGGTGTTAACCCTTTATTGCCCCCAAGGACCCCAGGGGCTCTTTGTGAAAATGAGGTCCCACATTTCTTCTTGGGGCAACGGTTATTTGCCAAAAAAAAATTGCATGGACCTCGGGGATGCCCATTGCCATCCAACCGTGGTGTCGGATCGAAGATCCACACCTAGATGAGAAAGATGGAATTTTTCCAAGACTAGGGACCCTCCAAGCTCTTCATTAGAGCTCTCAAAGTCTTCTGCCCGTCTTTACCTATGTAGACTACCTGTTAGCCGAGGTTTAGTTCCCGTTGCTGCCCGCTTTAGTTCCTCTCAGTCTGAAGCCCACATTAGCCTAAATGGCGACCCGAAATTCAACGGCCACCTCGATCCAGCCTCCAGACCAGGAAACGGTCAATGGACTTTGACCAACCATAACTTTGCCATAAACAATCCAAACGAATATTTTTAAAATGGGAAAGTACTCTATTTTGAATGGGGAATATGCTTATATACTTTTTTTGAGGGTCCATGGTCAACCCGTCATCCAATTATAGAAAAAACTAGTATTTTCAAAGCTGCCCCTACACGGGACCCTAAACTTTCACACCGTTAGATTTTATGAGATTTCCATGGATTTTATATTTTCTTGGACCATAGAATGTGTGCTGAACTTATGTAACACAAGCAAAAGCCCGATCGGAAAAAATGTTTATTTAAAAGGCTTGAACTTTGTGTAACAACGGAGGTGGTTTGAAATTTAAGGATCACATGTAATGGACCCCGGGGCAAGAAAGGGTTAAGATCCATGGTTTGGCCCAACACGAACCGCCGTTGGCCCTCAGAAAGACTAGAAGCTGCTGTAGTTCCGGTCCGGAATCCCATAGCATGCTTCCGTTTGTCGGCAAATGGTTCGGTATGGGTTTTAGTGTGAGCATCCCACACCATACCAGGCCCCTGATCGCGGAATGCGAATGACTGTGGGAAAGTCATAAAGGTGGGAAAGACCCGCCGTGGTGCCCCCATTTTGTTCACCAATGCCAACGGGGGTAAATCATCTCGAACAACTAGCAAAGAGGTCCGGTGTGGATCCAAGATGTCATCCACCTTTTGATCAAAAGATGGAGGCACTGCAGAAAATGTTGCAGCTAACGTGGATAGCGGTGTGAGGTTGGTCCAAAGCCACCGAGGGCGGTGAGAATATGAACCAAGTCCCGCGGCGTCCACAAAAATGGGATCTCCAAGGAGTTGACGAACATAATGTTTGCCCTCCAACACCTTATCCCGAGAGTCTCCCAATATCGGCACATTCTCGAATATGTACCATAGAGGGGAAGGTCGGTGGGCAAACCACCACTACATGAGCCGGATGAGGTCCTAGAAAAGGCTAGACCCGGGATCCTTTAAACCTCGGCCTGCTCCAGCACGTGAGTGGCCTTGGCATGGCCATCCCGCAATCACCAGATCTACGGGACCCAACCTTCGTAAATCTTCCTCACTAATAAGTGTAACATCACGAGGAAGACGTCCGAGGCACCCACGGATGGCAGTTGGGTGTAGCTGCTGAGGGTATAACACCGTCAACTTGGTGTAAATGGTGACGCGCCACACAGGTAGATACAGGGTTGTTGTCGACATAGACATACTGTCGAACGGTGAGGCCAGCCTCCAACATGGCCGCCAATCCTGTCTCGATGTCCCCAAACAATTTCACCAAAGTAATCCCCTCATCTGGCGGACGCCACAAAATGGAATGTGCCAACGCCGATGGGGCGACCGATATGACCGGTGTTATAGAACCAAGAGAGAGGACAATGTCCTCACACCTCCGGAATAGCTCGGCGAAATCGCGTCAGGGAGGAAGAGGATCATTGGGACGGCGCACCAATGCACCCTTAGGTGCCATATCCCCTTGATCGTCCGTACTCCCCATGAATGCCAATGATTCCATAAGGCAATGTATCCACCATAGCACCACATCTAAAAACCATGGGTAGTGGTGCTATGGTCGCGGCCGCCGCGAATGCCACATGAATAAGTTCCATGCGGCCATCCCCAGCCGATCAACCTGGTCGGATCCAAGCCTCCTCAGTCTAGTTGTCCAAACCAAAATCAAGGGGGTAGAGTGCTTGCTGACCAAGTAAAATGTCATAGTTGGTTGCATCTGTCACCGCACACCTGAGAAGAAGAGGTACGGGTGGATCTTCAGACTTCACTCGGAAGCTAAACTGTAATGGCTCCCGAGTATAACCCGTGGCCCGCTCCATATGGCCAATGGATGTGACAATGGTGAATGGACAAGGAGCCAAGTCCTCGGCCGCCAACCCCAATTCTTGGGCAAGCCTCTTGCCAATCATAACTGGCTGTGCCCTTGAATCTATCATCATACAACGGGGAGCAACCCGAGTAGCATTGCCCCCAATCCGATTGACTACCAAAATGCCGGTATCATTGACCATACGCACGACGCCGGGTCGAATGTCACGACTCTCGCGAGTAGGTCTAGCTGCTACATCAGACAAATAAGCTGCTCCTACGGATTCTGGTAAGTCATAAGATATAGCCGACCCCTTGCCATCTGAGATATGTGCATCAAAAGACGCAATGATTTCCGCAGCAAGCTTCGCTCGCCGTTTGGCCACTTCCTCGAGATCCTTAGAAACAAGAATGTCTATGGTGGCCTGAGCCACGGTCAAGGAAGTCAAGGATACCTTTCTTTCCAAAATTCTACCTGCTAAGTGGAAAACCTTAGCAGGTTGAAACTCTGGTGACTACAACTCCATCGCCGTGAACAAAGGTGTGTGCAACACCTTTGATGCCAACATGTGTACCATGTCGGTTGCCGGATTTGGAACCTCGATGCATGGACGATGGACCACTAACATATTGGACAGTATCGGCCAATCCAAAAGATAATGGTAGCCGTGCCTAACCAATTTGGTCCGCGGGACCATTGTCCCGAGCTCGTAAGCTTGCCACCGACTTCCATGTGGTCGAAGGTGTAGCTCGTGACACGGATTGAGAACATGTCATGGCTGCCGAACTCATCACCTCCTCTGAAGCTCCGAACATATAATAATCTGGAGTGGGAGAGCTAGTCTGAGCTCCAGATGGAGTTGGTAATTTTAAGATTTGGCCAGATGACGCCAAATTTTTGAACCTCTCCTCCAAGGCGTCAATCTTCGCCTCCAACGTCTTTTCCCGATTGGAAGAAGGGCATTTCTCTGGATGGAGAGCGGAGCAATTTTCCACTGAGTGATTGTTCCGCCCGCAGTGAGAACACTTCAATAGCTTCAGTTCAGGCATGCCAGCCTCCTTCGCCGAATCATGCGCGGGAACAACTATCTTACGCTTCGGCATTTCCGCGGTGTGGGCTTTCTTTTACATTGAAGGACAATTCTTCTAAGCATGGTCCGACCACCCACAAGACCAACAATATAAGGTCTTATCCACCTCCGCCTCTGCTAATCTTGGATACGCGACCGAAGTCTTCCGGGATTTGTTAGAATCCACTAGCAAAGACACCAAGTCAGTGGCATCATGGTAACACAAAGCACAATCACACTGCTCCACAATGGCGAATGCCTCTGCAAGTGTTGCCCGACCGTCATAATCCATGATGATCTTAGGCAACACTAAGTCAATGAGGTATTTGTCAATCTTTGATAAAAATATCTTTACCAACTAACTTTCCACAAAAACTCCTCCAGATTTTCTAGCCAACCTCGTGTGTATGGTACGAGGTGTGACGTCCTTCTCCGTCTAAAGTCTTGGATCCGTTGCATTTGATCCCGACGGAAACCTACGTATTTTTCCTTCAAATAAAGATGGAATTCCTGCAGAGGATCAAAATTTGGCGGAGCCCCTAAAGAGGTTAATGCCGCCTGGGTAGCTTGGACATACCGGGAGAGGAGAAGCATCGGTCTCGACGTACTCGTGGATGCGGAAGCAAGAACCTTATCTTTAGGTTCACCAGGGTAAGTCCCTCCACATTCAATACCACGACGCCCTCCGATTGCTCCGTTTTAACCACAGAAGTGACCAATGAACTGAAAGTCGCGTCTTCTTTCAAAGCAGAAACCAACTTCATCCGAGTCTTCCAGTACCGCTCCACCTGGCACAACTCCATCCAATGAGCATTCCTTCATTGCTCATAAGTTTAGAACGCTTCGTGCTCCAAATGTTGGGGCAGAAGCTCGAACGTATCCAGTTATTGAAGCTGGTATTGCGTTGACGTTTCTCCCTCATCCACGTCTTGAACCGAATTTTCCAATCTTGCAAGGAAATGGTCCCCGCTCGACCGGAAAATCAGTCCCGGATGCCGCCTCGCGTTTCCTCCTCCATTTTGTCAAAGGATCCCACCTAAAAGATGTGAGACCGAGTGACAATCCTCCACGCCGAAGTAGGTTGAAAATTCTCGTCGGATGCTACCATTGGTTCAACATCCAAGAAGTCCGAGAATGAACCTTCCGATGTTGCCTTAGACGGAGAATGATAATGTTGACTCCGAGTTGTAACCATAAATCCGCAATAGGTCTGGTCACTAGAGCCAACAACCCAAACTGATGTGGTGTCAAGGTAAAGGGTCAAAAAGGTGAAATGCAACATGCACCTACAATCACCACCAAACTTATGGTCTGTTGGTCATTAATCTAGCCTCACCATAAGAGAATACAAGCACCGCCCACTTGGTGCACAAACAAAGGTCTCGTCGGTCTTTATTCCGACCTCACATCTACAATACCCTATAATAAACTAGTACAACACAATATGGGGCAATACTGACAACTGCCAAGAATACAACCTGCCACGAGGAAATATACTAAAACAAAATATAGATAAAAATGTAATTTTCAGTATTGGATCATCTTCTCCAAATAATACTTAAGCAGAAATGAAGATTGATCACGTCCATCCGGTACCCGCCTGTGGTTGGTGGTAAAAAATGGGAGCTTCCTGTTGCCGTAAAAAGAAAATGATACATATACACATCTCTCATCTCCCCACTACACCCTAAAAATCCCTCCTTACAATAATTCCGGAAATATGTGTTGACAAACACAATTTGACCGTAACAAGAATTTCTTTTAAATCAGACATCAGAATCTCCAAAAATCAAAATTATTCTATTTAAGCAGAGAATATTCTTTGCACTCTACAATTCCAAGGTGTTTTGCAGAGTTTTAATTGTTTAGGCCTAATTCAAAAATCATAAGCTCGGAATCGAGTGTGGTAAGTGGCAGTGGTTAGATCTTAAATTTTTTTATATGATTATCAAAATTTTAAAAATCTAAAAATAAGTGAAATATAATAAATTGAATATGTATTTCAAAACAACTAGTTTTACAATCAAAATCGTGAGTTTGCTCAAGATTTATAAGGATTGTAAGCTAAATTATACATGTAACATTCATATATACTAATATGTAGAAGTACATTAAATAATTAAAGTATAAAGGATAAATAAAATAGAGAAATCCTCAAAACCCGGAAAAAAAATGATGTATTTATTGTAGAAATCGCTCATTTCTGCTTCTATGTTAAAAACCACTCCAAAGTGAATATTATTTGATTTTCACCCATCACACACCCCAAAATTCCTTCAAAACACCTTTCATTATGAAATGATAGCATTTTTGTCAAATAAAAAGGAAGAAAGTCAAAGATTACTAAAAGTTTTAGTTCTCTCTTCAAATGTACACAAGTCAAGTTATCTCTCACTCCACCACGGGAGAATCCAAGAGTATAAGTAATGGGAGAAGAATTCAAGATTTATTGCAACAACTTGCAATCTTTACCTCACACAAGCTCTCTCCACACACTCACTCACAAGGCTTGACTTGGTAAGAATGCCAAGCCAAGGAGGAGAGTCCTCACCTAGGAGCATCTCCACAAATCCAAGGATTTCATCCATTACTATTTGGATTTATGTTGTGCTATAACTTTCTACTATAGATCTCATTTTCCACTAACAATTACTGCTAGCATTCAAATAATAATACTATATATTTTTTACATCATGTAAGAATTTGCTTCACGACATTTCACCCACTTAAACCTACATATCCTTCGGTATGTGCCAACCTAAATATTTTCAGCTTCTTCACATGTCTCCACATCTTTGACTTTATCCAAATCGAAATTCTCAAAACTTAAAAGATCATTTGGAGGAAATATGTTATTTCTCCTCCTAATGTTTTTATCCGCTTCCTAACCACGGATATCTTCAACCTTGTATCATCCAACTCACGAACAAAATAGGTTGTATTGTCATCCACTACAATTATCACATATGGACCAAACCATATTCGAATATGTTTTCTAATAGTACTATGTTAATGCTTTAAACTGCTATTGAATACCAACACCCAATCTCCACCCTTAATTGGGTTGGATCTCAAACGGTGAGTCTTGTCAAATCTCTCTTTGTTATTCAACCTCGCAATTTTTACTTTCTTTAATACAATTTTGTATGTCAAAATCATGGTGGGACCCACATGTTATAAAAAATTAAGGATGTTACATATGCATGTCATGGTGGGCCCCATATGTGTTTAAAAATTAAAGGTATTATATGTGCATGTCATGTACAGCCCACGTATGTATAAGTGTATGAATAATATGTGGGGCCCACATATGTATGAGTGTATAAATTATATATGTGAATGTCATGTGAGGCCTAAATCACTACAACAAACCTTGTCCATTCCAACCATGGTATCAATGACTGCGTGTCCTAAAGAACTCAATAAATGACTGAGTTACATGCCTACTGAATTTGGGATGACGTGTATAAGCGTTTAGTCATTTTTCAGTTACAGAAACGACTCATGGATGAAATGTGCAAGCGAGAACCCCGAATATTGATTTATGGTTAGTTATTCATCATCCAATTCATCCATGGCGGTGTGACGTGCCAAAACAACTCTGACGTAGCAAATGTGCAGTCATTTATGTGTTGCCCTTGACCAACCCATACTTAACTATGACTCTCCAACATATTGTAAGTACGACTATGCCCACAACAAAGGATGAGTACACATGTGAGACACAATATACTGATTGCAAACACAACATATTGGTCACTAAACATGTTTGACACGATGAGGTGGCATGCTGTGTCATCGATAACATAAGCTTAGTACATGTATTGATGTATATGGAAGATATTCATTGGCAAGGTGCACATGTGATGGAGGTCTGAAATCATAAGTTTAATGGCGGGCACTGGGCACGAACAATGCATTTCATTTTTCATGCCACGTAATCAATGACGTGGACGTGTAAGTCATAGTGGAGTTGTAGTTCAGTCATAGTATTGTTGAGTACAACCCACGTGGGACATTTCACTATAAGAAAATAGTGATTTTTGTGATGTTCAGCAAAACACGTTGTCACGTGCTTTTGAACAGGTACTACGTCGCCGAGGATATGATCCAAAATCTGTTTTTTTTCGTGACGTGTGGAACATGTCAGAATTGCCTTGAACGTCACGGAGAACACGACCAATTTCACATGACGTCACGTGTAATCAGCGTGTTTTGAAGTCTCCAAAATACAACACGTGGAGGGGTCAACGGTGCCAACTCAACTTTTTTCAGGGCAGAAGAGGCCCCTTTTTTCCCTTCGGACTGCCCGAGGAAGTGACGTGGACCAGCGCAAATTTTGACGTGGTTGAGAGAAAATGTGACGTGGCGCTTCCACATCAGCTGCCACGTCGGTCACTTTAAGAAAATTGTGTGCGTGTGCGTATGTTTTCAGTGGCGTCACCGATAACAGAGCTTTGTTTTCAGTGACATCAAAGAGAACGTCCTCTTCTCATGCGAAATTGGTTTTTTTATAGCACATGATGACAGGGTGTATGTTATTAGTGACGTCACTTATAATGGAGAGTTGTCGTCCGTGACATCAAAGCGAACATCGGACCAGGAGAAGACAAAAAGAGAGCTACCAAGTCTGATTCAAAGAGGTCCAAGGTGTAACCAAGAGCACAAATAGGCCAGAATGCATTCTTCCTCACTTGTTATTTTGTTACACCTCATGTTGATAGTACTCTGAGCGAGGTGGGTCTAGCGCTGCAAGCTCTTTGAAATGATGAAAAAGCTAAAGCTATCCCCTTCTTTCTCAACTTTCACACATAATCTAATCACCAATCCTGAATATAGGGTAACAACCCACACAAATGTTTGTCAGCTTGAAATTGAGAAAACCCACAAAACTACAAGCACCGTGTTGCAAGCCTGTAAATAATGTTCAACACGGAACAATTGAACGATACCACTACACAATGCACATAAGATAATCAAAACACAAATTTACAAAAGGGTATAATAATGCCTAAGAAAGATGAAGTGGACGCACACACAGCTATAAGCAACTCCACAACTAAGTGGACATTTCTGGGCAAGTATTCCACTGGCAAAACAGAAAGTTAACTAGAAGAAAAACGGTCCTTTACAACTTGTCCATAGTGACTTAAATGGTCCAGAATGACTTATTTCCGCAAGAATTGAGTCGTTCTGGACCATTTAAGTCACTATGGACAAGTTGTAAAGGACCGTTTTTCTTCTAGTGTAACGTTATCCATAGCTTTCGAATATGGCAGCGTGCAGTCAGTGCGCGGATAGCATCCAAGGAGATGGACTGAGAGCCCTCGGCGCCGAGGCTATCTACCCCACTGGCCCGGATGTTGTATGTGGCTCACAATTGCTATTGTGATCGGGGGTTCGAATGAAACTAGTCATTCGCTAGTCATAAACTAGTCATTCACTAGTCATAAACTAGTCATTGGAAAGTAATTTAGTAGTCATTCACTAGTCAAACAATGTTTACTCGCCAGTCGCACGAAAGTCGCTATCTAGTCATTAATTAGTCGTTCTTCAAATTTGAACAATCTACATATTCAAACCCTAGTGCCTGGAATTGTATCCGTTACGTCCCCGCCCCTAAATACCATGCCGTCCATGGCCATGGCGTATTACACGTCTGGGCTGAAGGGAAAGGGCTCCAAGACTCAAATGCAATTGAGAGAACATTGTGTAGTATCACCTGGGAGGTACAATGGGTGACTAGCATTTTTGACGTATGTGTAGAGAGTATAGAGGTAGTGAGTGTGAATCTGTCCACTTAAGCTTCAGGATATGGAAGAGGACAATGGGGACCCGGATTGTAGTGCCCCTACGAGCTGGAACGCGACAAGCTCGTTGCGAAAATCAAGGAGCTCATGAAGCCCATGGAACAAGCGGCAGCGAGTCTGTAAGTGTTTCTTACCACAGTAATTTGTTGTCAGGTTGGAGCCGAATCTGCCGAAATGTGGCGAGAAATTGTCAGCCACTTGTGGGCGCCACCAAACTCCGGCGATGCTCCACCCTGGGGCCACCAGATGCTCCGCGGCCGGCCGATTCTGCAAAGTCGGGGTTTGGTATATTTTGGGGTTTTTGGAGCTCTGTAGAGGATGTAGACTAAGTCGCATGGGGCACGTGGCAAAATCGCAGCCATGCATATGGACGGTTTAGATGGAGTCCACTTCTTTGTGGCTCCCTAGGGGTCCCAGTGTGTAGTCGATTTTGACCCCTCATTCTTCCGCTTGGGGTTTCGGAAACGCACTGTGGGTCTCAAGCAGGAGTCGAGAGCGCACATCACGTGGTCGATAGCGGAACCCTGCGCTCGTCGGTTGTAGTACACATCGCACATACTACCCATCTCCCTTTCTGGGAATCTGCTATGTACTCTGAATGTGTCATGTATTGTGAATGAATCTGGGGTTTAGGGTTCAGGTTGTGCATCTTACAACCCTTAATCTTGATGCTATGTGTTGTTGTGAGTTATGCTTAGTTATTTATCTGATTTAGGGTGTGATGCCACATTCATGTAAGTTCTTAGGAAAACAGGGCAATGGCGTTTGTGAGTGATGCTAAGCTGCTCTAGGAAGTGAGTCTGTGTTGCTAGTCAGAAGTGAGTCTGATGGTTATTGCCACAATAATCCAGAAAGAGAGTTGAGATATTAGATATCTGAGAGGAACTGAAAGTTTCTTATGGTTTTCTTATGGTTAACACTATATTCACTGTTAACGATTATTGAACAAGGGTGGTTAACCAAGCCAGTCAGGGAGCTTGATGGGTTAAGGGCTGGTTCTGAGGATGGTTGGGGGGGTTTACTACTATGAGAAGTACATCTGAATTGTTGATACACAATGATGTCCAAACAATATTTTTAGTCACAGTCATTCAAGGTACTTGGTGTAGCTGCATGACAAAAGGTCGGTATGAGGGTCAACAAGTGTGTGTGTCATTCCAGGTACTTGGTGTATATGTAGAGAGGACAGAAGTAGTTTGTTCGATTCTTGATGCCCTTGGCAGCCTTGGTTATGAGTGGCCATTCCTGCTTTCTTTGGTTTCATATATGTGTATAAACCCTAAAACGAGATTACAGGTTTAGGTGGGTTCATGTGGGGTTGAAAAGCTTTGATTTAGGGTTTGATTTTGTGATGTTATTCTTTCATGACCCTCATAAAACTGTGTTGTCCATGTCTTATCAACCCTAAACCAGAGTCTCCAGTTGCAGCATTTGAGGCGATGGAGGATGAATTAAGGGATACTTAATGTATAAATCTCACCTGGCACTAGAATCTCCAGTGAATGCAAACCTGATGCACTGAGAAATATTTTGGTGAGTACTAACATGATATGGTACATGGTTAATATTGCTATACAAGGGAATATACATCTATGGTTGTAAGGGAAATGGCCACAGGCACGCTTTGGATATGTTGGTTACTTTCCAATAATTGTAAGTTGCATATTAGACGAGGAATGGGTGCAGGGAAATAACTTGTGTTAATGACTGGAGGCTGGGGTTTCAAAGAATTTTTTGCAATTTATATCTTATTATTGTTTGCTTCATATGATTTGCGAAATTGTGACTGATGCATACCGATACCAAAGTATGCAACCAGTTTGTGTGGGATTTGTTACTTTCTGAATCTGGATTGGTTTGGAAGATATTTGCTTATTTCATCCACATTTATATGCGCATCTGCAAGCGATGCGTAGCTAATTTAGAGTGTGATTCTGAGATCCTTAGGATGCCATGTAGAGGGCGGAGACGTAGGTGTGTTGGTTGAGGCTGCATCCCTTGTTGCGTAAGAGGGGAAGGGAGTTTCTCCGGAATCTGTGAGCAATACCCCAAGACCATGTCACCAAGCAAGATAGGTGACATTGGTGGTTCAAACAGTGCGCATGGTGGTCAGGTGAGCCCGCCGCTAAGTTTCCGTATGAATTCGATAGCGGAACCCTACAATCCAACCAAATTGTTGATCTTCAATGTGCATGGTACACTTCTGGACACCAGCCTATTGACTCAACCAATCCAAACTGCAACATCTGTGTGACCAAAAGAACTTACACACGTAGGTTCGTGTTCAGGCCATGGATGATGGAGTTCTTGGGCCGGTGTTTTAAAATGTTCAAAATAGCATTTTGGGGTACACAGAGTAGTGAGTATATGGAAGAGGTTCTACGGGAGATCCTACCAGTGTTCTCACATTTGGAAGGCCATATACCAATTTTCACGTGGTCAGCAAAGGATTGCGAGTTAATTCAAAAGAGTGATGAGGTTTTATTGTGGGGGAAACCCTTGACCAAGGTTTGGAAGAAATGGCCATGTTGGGATGCTACCAACACTGTTATCATAGACCACCATGGGCCTAGGGTGGACTTCAACCCTCAATCGAATGTGATCACTCCCCCCCTTTCTTTGTTGCAAATCTGAAGGATTTATTTGAGGACAAAAATTATTGAAAGCAAAACTTATGGCCAGCTCTTGAAGGCCTCTATGTGCACCAAGACGTTGGAAGTTTTTGGTCCACTTTCAATCTATCCAGAATGCAAGCAGGGGTGTGTGAACTGAATCAATGTTCGAAGAACATGGCAAAGACAACTGTGGAGGTTCCAGGAGGTGAGGGGAGTTGTGAACTTCAAGTTCACAATGAACATTGTCCCCCCTCCTCTTAGTTGGTCCATGACTAATTGAATTTGAATTTTATTTGCATGTGTAGGTGGTTACCGGGATGGAATTGCGGGGAAGGGGTGCGAAAACAGGGGATAGTGCATCTGGCAATACAACATTGCCTGCACGCCCGGTTCATGCAATCCATCTCTGAACATTTATAGAAGTCATTCAGTAGTCATTCAGTAGTATTTCAGCAGTCTTTCAGCAGTCATTTAGGAGTCATTCAACAATCCATCCCTGAACATTTTTAGAACCGTATAAATGTCGTATGCATTGTTTGGTGTGGGTTTTTGAGTCCATTATGGATGTCACATTGCAGGGCAACGAAAACAATTGAGTTCCACATGAAGGACTGATTGCTGACACATTGCTGATTAGATATTTACATTGTATGAGGTATGCCATTGATTGTTTTGTGGATGGTGTATGGGTGCAGTTCAATGTTGGGCAATCCATGCATATGATGAGCCCGAAAAACAAAAGACGGAAGGTGGCCATTGGTAAAATCAACGGTGTGGGGGGTGTGGATAAGTTTCATTTTAAGGTCATTCCAGAGTTTTGTTACAAAGTGGACGTGACCACTGCTTACCTAGGTGACGTGAAACTTGCATATCCACATGAGGACGGAGACTAATGATTAGTGCAAGATGTGGTGGGAGGCTGCACACTGTGGAACGAAAGGAACTTGAGAGCAGCATGATTTTCCTCCCACGAATCTATCAGGGAGGACATAGAGGGCTTCCGTATCATAAACTCTGAACCCACTCATGAACACGCCCACGCATTTTGTTGGGAACTGAACAATAAATTTGAAATATGTATTCTTGTACAAATATGATCCCCATTCACCCATTGAGTCTCCCTCTTTAATGCTTGAATGGTAGTTGCATGCTTGAAAGGTATGGTTAACGCAATTTCTCATTGTCATTGGCATGCGTTGAGTAGCAATTTTGTAGTCGTTGAGGTCAAGTTCGTAGCAGATTTTGTAGTCACTGTCAAGTTGGGATGGATGCTAAATGTACATCAATGACTGCACACCTTTTGCGTGTAGTCATTGTTAACCATTCAGAGCCACCTCGCAGTCAAAATGGCATGACACAGATCCGTCATGGCACAATTATGGCCGCACGGGAAGCAAAAAATTTGTTGCCACTGTCGAATTCTAGTCATTTATGCATCCACGTGTAGAACTGAGTCATTACAAATGACACGTGTACCCCTGACACGTCGGCACACGCACTCAAATGTCCCACTAATGAAAGAGTAAACAAAGCCTCAATGTGCTGACAGATGGCCTAAAACCCGTGCACATGTCACTAGCATGTAGTTCTTCAATAGTAACATAATAGTCGTTTAGGATACACATGGCAACCGGCAAATGACTACACAAGAACTATATTTATGGACACGTGGCATTATATTAGTTGCCCATATGTAACGATGACATGGCCAATTGACTCGGAAGCCACGTGTTTGTTGACATGGCATGAGAGCCAACTCAGATGATGACTTGGATGTGAGGTCGTGGCGTGGATGTCACGTAATGCCACGTGAAATCTGCGTCATCACTGTTTGCCACGTCTGCTCAACATGTTTACGACTATCCTATATGACTATATCATCCAGGTTCCCACGTCACGTCCCCAACGACTGTCTGTCCGTTACAAGTCGTCCGTAATAACACAAAAATTAATAGTCATTGTAGTCCTCAACGACTCAAATAACAGTCATAAACAAAGTTATTTTTTGTCGATTTTGTTGTAGTGAATGTGTATGCGTGTATAGATTATATGTGTAAATGTCATAATGGGCCTATCCTTTGACGGTCCAATAGTGGGCCCCACATAAATTTGTAGAGTAAAAATTTATTTTCAATAAAGAATTTTTTGATTGGATAGGGTTTAAGATTAGCCTCATACATGTTTGTACAAAAAACTAGGTTAAGATAGTTTTTCTAAAAAAATTTATAAGCTTTTAAACCTAAAATCAATGAAATAGTGATGAAGTAAGCAAATCTTGGTTAATTGGAGCGAGTGAGTAGTCAATCTTGTGCGATATTTCAAGGCGAATCCATTAGTAGGCGAATTCCAAGGAAATTCCTCGATATGCAAAAGTTATGAGCAAAACACGCGTGTTGAAAGTCATTTAGAGCAGCAACCTTCGAAAGACGATTTCGGAGTCAATTCGGCATCAATACGAGGTTGTGATATATGAAAATAGAGTGCCTTTCCAAGATGAATCCAATAGTGTAAGGTACGGCGCAATGTCATTTGGTAGTCAAAACTTATGATCATAAATGTGATGCTGTATATTTTAAGACCAGATTGTTTCAAATGCCAATATCTTTATCAATTCTTGCTCAATGTTGACAAATTTAGTATCTATTAGATGCGTTTTTTCAAGGCGCTTCCAATGAGCTATCACACACAAACCAATTTGATGTTAAAAAAAGTTATGGTGAAAAACTAATCTGTCCTAAGGTTTTGACCAGCATACTTTGAGGGACGATTTTAGAGTGGAATCTTGTTCGTTTATGGAGCGCGACACGTGTATCTTGGACACCTTTTCGTGAGGATTTCATTGGTGTAATAGGGTTTATTATATAAATATAATATAATATAATAAATGATAATAACTTTTATACATGTAAAATTTATAGAGATAAATCATGAAAGTGTAGAAAGGCATATAAATTTATAATTTTATATGTTTGTTCATACTATTATAACAATACAAATTTAATAATATGAACTTTATAAAAATAATAAATAATTATGTTCACTTATAATATTATAATAATTATGTAAATAAATAAAAGTATATTAATTATTTTTCACACCAAAAGTTTAATTTTTACATGTATATTAAAGTAAGCCAAATAAATTTAATATATCATAAAAATTTAACATAGATAAAATTCTGTAATATATAATAATGATAATAATTTTAAATTTGAGAATATTAAAATATAAAAATGCAACTTTAATTAAATAAAACATCGTATATAATCAACTGTGTAGCAGACTATATTCAAAGTGTATATAAAACAAACATAAATAAATTTGAGAAATTTGAGAAATTATTTTATTTAAATGAGAAATCTATTAAGGGAATTGCGATCTTCTCATATTTCAGACGAGAATTATTTAAAACCATGTAAATCAAACTTTGGAATTTATAAAAATAAAAATCTCTTGTTCATTTAGCATATATTTTAAATACTATAAAATTTCATTAAAAATTTTGAAATTTTGAAATATAAAATTATATTAAAAAATAATTACTTTCGTCGAGAACCTAAAAAATTATTTTCATTGTTAGCTTCAATAATTAGATCCTAAAGTATTTTTATTTTAATATTAAAAAAGAAAAAATTAAAAATATATAAGATCTAGACTAATATGAGCATAAGATTTTAATTCAAATCAAATCAAGAATCACCAATTCTCGGACGTATGATGTGAGGCCAAACCCCCCACCCTTAAGCGTCCGTAGTCCGAGTAGTGGGTTTGGGCTCACATTCCTCCGCGGTATTGGATTTGGACTTGGATGAGTCCATAGTGCAAGGTTCACCCTTCAAGTGGTCTTGGATTTAACTGGAATTTCACTTTTAACAACTCAATGTACGATTTCAATACGTATGTGGAGAATGCACAAGTTAACTATGTTATTTTAACCTCCTTATGCTCGGGTGCTATTTTGTCTTTGTTTGCTTCTAACGTCCATCCGGCCGCTTTAGCTACACAAGCCCTTAAGGATATCCCTCTCCTAAATGGAGTCCGTGCCGTTGACTCTATACTACCACTTGAACTATCACTTGTGTATTCCGTATCGCTACTATAAGAGGTCTCACTTGGTGTCTCCATACCGTACATAAGCCTTTAAGTATTAAGAAATACTTATGTGACTTATGTCAATCTCTCCCTCGCACCTTTGGTCTTTGCTTCCTTTGTCTTGCCATCGCGAGAGTGCTCCACATTCTCCATTAATTTGTGCACGTGGTTTATTTTTAAAGAGAGGATGCAAGTGTTAAAAAACACTATTCTCTATAGTCAATCTCAAATACATTTACTTGTGAAAGCCACACATAACACTAACTAGCATAATGTAACTAACTACTTGTCTATGAGCTAATTAAGTAGGCTATCTACTAAGCTCCTTCATGAACCCATCTCTTTACTTTCTAATTACATAAACCTAGCTCCTTCATAAACCCAACTCCTTCATGAACCCAACTCCTTAGCTTCTAACTAAATAAACCCAGCTCCTTCGTAAACCCAGCTTCTTAGCTTCTAACTAAACAACCCCAGCTCCTTCATAAACCCAGCTCCTTCATGAACCCACAACTTTGTATTTGTAATCCCCAACTACCTCACTAATTATTCAAGCCCTTAACTAATCTTCCTACCTAATTTTCCTAATTCTACTAACAACCCCTTTCTAATCACACAATTCTTCTCTAATCCTAAAATCCTAAAATCCTAGAGAGGAGAGGGGGAGAGAGAATTTCCTAACTTCACTAAGACTAACTAATCCACACAAGTATATTTTTGCACTCATCACAACCTCAAGTGCTCAACTCTTAAACATGGAACTTGCAACCACGTGTATTCAAAACATGAACTTTAAGTACCACAAATTGGAATCATGAATTAACTTTAAAATCCTTCACGTCAACACTAATTCTACCAAGAGGTCAAGCCCTCTTCAAGGCTAACAAGCCTTGGCTCTCAAACTAAAAACTAAGCACACACATGTGCTCCAATATGGCTTCCCACACCCACACTTATAACTCGTGGGGTGCCTTGGAGCACAAAGGAAAGAGAGGATGAGTGAGGGAAGAATGAGGGATTATATAGTAAGCTTGAGGGGGTGAGCACCCTCAAGGCTCACGATAAGCCCTTGAGATTTCCTCCTACTTAGTAGGCGCCAATCCTATCTTCTAAGCCTTCCTCCCTCAAATGATCAACAAGGATCCTAATTCGAACATTTAACTAGCCTTGGCTTTCTACCTACCACACTTTACCAAACTTGGGATGCTTCAACCCAAACTTAGCCTCCTTCGCTTTCCGCCGCCATAACTTTCTCCCCTTACTTTCCCAAATCGTTGCTCACCACTTAATTCAAACCACGATGCTTAACTCGTGATTTGATTGGTGCTTTGAGAATTTGCTTATCCTCCACCTTGCATTCTTCCTTGGACCTTCCCCATTAAGTGGCCATGATGAGGTGGTCCACTTGTGCGCTCCATGTGATCCTCCATTCATCCCAATTCGAATGCACTTGCCTCTTGAGTCACTTTGGTTGTCTCCATCCATTTGTACTAGCCTACTCACTAACTACTCAATCCAAGTTCTCCTTACCTATCCTCATTCACTCAAATCCTTCCGAAGGTAAAAACACAATAACAACTCACATCCTAGCCTCTTACAACATGGTACTTCTAAGACTAACATTTCACTCTTTTTATATTTTTGTGAAGTAACATGCTACTTCAAAGTGCATCAACTAACGTTTCAAGGGTCTAAGACTAAATGTGGGCACCCTTTTGGGCTCACATAATTGGCGACCATCGGGGGATGAATCCAAACATCTCTTGCTCCAAGGGTAAGTTGCCTAGTCAAGCTCGGTACTCCTTACATCTACTTCCCGATGTACGGGTAGGAAAGAGCTCACCATTCAACGTTTCCAATTGAATTGAATTATTAGGAAAGACCTCATAGACAAGGTAAGGTCCTAACCATACCGCATCGAATTTCGCCGGAAATTCAAGCTTTCGTGCGTCTTGAATCATGACCATCATTCCCGGTGTTAGGGCCCTTCTCTTATGTTGTTTGTCGAAAGTAATCTTTCTCCTTCTTTGGATTGCCTCAATATGTTGAGCCGCCATTCTCCTCCCTTCGTCAAGTGCTTCCAAATCGGTTAGTCGATTTCGTAAGGATTGACTTTCGGTAAGTCTCGTACTCACGGCCACCCTAAGTGACTCGACTTCATATTCGATTGGTAGTGTCGCTTCAAGACCATAGACTAAGGAAAATGGTGTAGCACGCGTAGTTACCTTATAGGTTGTACGGTATGCCCAAAGTGCCGCCGTTAGTTTCGTATCCCAATCCCGCTTCGAGTCTATAATCGTCTTGCGTAGTATACTCACCAAAATTCCGTTAACCCTTTCCGTTTGTCCATTGGTTTGTGGGTGGTAGGGAGTAGTCTTCCGGTGATCAATTTTAAATTTCTCTGTCATCTCTCGAATCAAGTCATTCAAAAAGTGAGTATCCCTATCGCTTACTAGGATCTTCGGCACCCCGAACCGCGAAATTATGTTTTCGTACATAAATGTTGCCGCGTGTTCCGCCGTGTCGGTCTTCACCGCTTTGGCTTCCGCCCACTTGGTGAGGTACTCGGTTGCCACCACAATATATTTCATTCCTTTTGAAGATTGGGGATGGACCTCACCCACATAGTCGATGCCCCATTTTTCGAAAGGAATTAAGGGTAATGATACATGTAAAGGCATCTCCATTCTAAGGTCGTTTCGGGCATACCGTTGGCAAGCGTCGCATTTCCTTACATAGTCATGGGCGTCCTTAAATAGTGTAGGCCAAAAGTAGCCCGCTCTAAGTATTTTTTGCCCGGTGAGTTGACCCGAGAAGTGACCGCCGCAAGCGCTATCGTGGCAAGCGATTAAAATCGCTTCAACCTCCGTTTTTGACACGCATCGTCGTAAAATACCATCGGACCCCCTTCTAAACAACCTATGGCCCACTACAACAAATTGCCTACTATTTACCCTCACCTTCCTTCTCTCTTCTTTTGTCCACTCTTTGGGCAACTTGTGGGTTGTTAGAAATTCCACTATGCCCGCATACCACTCCGGTGTAGAAGTGACCACAAAGAGGCTATCATCTACTAACATATCATTTACCGGATTTTTTCCTATCTCCTCCGACAACCTAGACAAGTGGTCCGCTTGTAAATGCATACGACCCGGTTTATATTCCACCGTGTAGTCGAATTCTTCTAATAACAAAACCCACCTAGCTAACCTACCACTTAACTCCGCCTTGTTAACTAGATACTTGATAGCCATGTGGTCAACAAAAAATACAACCGGGTTGCACATGAGGTAATGCCTAAACTTTTTAACGGAAAACACCATGGCTAGGCACTCCCTCTCCGTTGTAGAGTAGTTTCTTTCGGCGGGGGTCAATTGCTTACTCGCATAAGCTATAGGTTGATCCTTCTCTTTTTCTCCCGTTGCTTGACAAAGCGCACTCCCTATTGCCACATTACTAGCATCACAATAGACGTGAAAAGGTTTACCCCAATTGGGTGGTATCAACACCGGATAGGTGCTCAACCTATCCCGCAATTCCTCAAAGGCTTTTTGACAAGCATCCGTCCACTCGAATTTGACATCCTTTTTGAGCAAATGGGTAATGGGCACCGCTATCTTTGAAAAATTAGGAATAAGTTCCCGGTACCATCCCACATGTCCTAACAACTTAGAGATCCCCTTGGAATTGGTTGGAGTTGCCAAGTCGCTTATGGCCGCAATCTTATCCGGATCGGGTTCTCTACCTTTCTCACTAACAACATAACCCAACAACACTCCCTTATTCACTCCCAAAAATGTCTTATCCGGGTTCAATGCTAACCTCATCTTCCTACACCTAACCAATGCCTCCCTAACACAATGTAGGTGATCGTCCACATTACTTTGTGTGCTAAAATCGTCCACAAAGACGGTCATGGATTTGAACAACAAGTCGGTGAAGATATACATTACTAATCGTTGGAAAGTAGCCGGGGCATTACATAACCCAAATGGCATCACTACCCACACAAAAGTACCCCAAGGTGTAGTAAAAGCCGTTTTATGGATATCTTGGAGGGCTATGGAAATTTGATTATAACCCGCATACCCATCCATAAAGGTATATCGCGAATGACCTCCAACCTCCTCAAGCAACAAGGTGATAAAAGGTAAGGGGAAGTGATCCTTTTGTGTGCACGAATTCAATTTCCTATAGTCGACACAAACCCTTAATTTCCCATTTTTTTTCTTTACTAAGACCATAGGAGAAACCCAATCCGTGATTTCCACCGGCTTGATAAACCCGGCCTTCAATAACCTTTCCAATTCCGCTTTCACCAACAATTGCAATTGAGGATTCATCCTCCTCTCCTTTTGTCTAATTGGCCTCGCCCCCGGAATTAAAGGAATCCGGTGCTCTACCATTTCCCTAGGAATTCCCTTAAGCTCATCGTAGGACCATGCAAAAGTATCACTAAACTCATCCACCAAATTGCTATACTCCCTAACCTCTTTCTCCCCCAATTTGGAACCCATCTTCATTTGTCGGGTTTTTCCATTCTTTAATTTCACATCCACGTACCGCCAATCCGCTTCCGACACATGTGCTTGTTCCTCTTTGTTCCGATACCAATCGGAAGGCACATTGGGGTAATCTTTCACATCTTGCCCTACAACTATCCCCGTAGACGTGGTCTTGAAATGTAAAGGCTCCTCCAATTTCGATGACTCAATAATCACATCCTCCTCTTGAGTCCCATCTACATGAATTAAACTAACCTCACCCTCTTCCACGTCATCTACCCAAGGTGTTAACCCACCGCTAACCCACTCTTCCTCGGTGAGCACCTCACATGGCTCCAACAATGAGCCCTCTCCTAAACTAACACTAGGAAATTCACTCCCTAAGCCTACTTGGTGAAATGTAACCATTACATCAACCTCGGACTCGGGGTACTCCCTTAGCCATTGGGCATAATCCCCATTATCCCCATAATTGTAAAAATTAGGACCTAGACTTCCCGAGCCCGAATCTATAACAACCCTTTGACCTTCGGGATGGACGACTCCCACCAATGCCTTGCCAATCTCATTCTCGTTTAAGTCATCAATTTCCTTCTCCAATGGCAAATACATCTCCTTCTTCATCCATCCTTCTAATGAACCAATGGACACTATGACCCTATTACCCTCCGGACCATAAGTGATGGATGGTTTAGGTCCACCCCAATTGACCATAGCATTCGCCATCCGCAACCAAGGCCTACCTAGCAAAATGGGGAAGGTGTCCTTGTTGGAGTGCATTTTAATGACATGGAAGGTGACCAAGTACTCCTCGCCTCCCGTAGTCATTCTACAATCCTTGATCATCCCCAAAGGCGTAGTCGAACTTTGATTTGCCATATTTATGACCAAAGGTGAAGGCCCCGTGAGTCCAAGTCCCAATTTTTTCATAGTATCCTCCGGTAGTATATTTAGACTACTCCCTCCGTCGACTAGCACATTAGGAACCACCTTATCTACTATAACAACTTCTATTTCTATAGCTTTCACGTCTCTTCCACCTTGTGATTGGATCCTAGCGGCTATTTTAGCTTTCACCTTCCTCATCCTCTTGTGTACCGGCATTCCCTCCTTTAATGTTTTCCTTGCCGTGGGTGAAATTTCCAATAGTTGGCCGAAAGTAATATCCGCCTTGAGTGTACTAAGGTCCGCCCACAAGTCGTACCCGGTAGATCTTTCCACCTTAGAATTACCCACTACGTCGAATTCGTCTACGGGAACCCCCGGTCCTTCCCATTCACCCACATCGCTATTATCCAAGTCATGTACCGCATTAGTCCTCTCCCTATCTTGTAAAATTATATTTTCCCTCTCCACATCCTTAGTAGCTCTTCTAGCTACCCTATCCAACTCGGAGAGATTAATCTCTTCATCCGAAGAGTAATTTCCTTGCTCTCCTATTCCTACCTCCAACGGGGCATCCCCTCTCCTAGCCCTAGTAGTTACCGCTAGTGCAGGTGCTTCTTCAACCACACCCTTACCCTTCACTAACTCATATGTAATAGCATTGGTGTGAGGAGGCCATTGACTTTGCTCCTCTCCAATTCTCGTTGGGAGAGGAAGCATGTCATCACATGTGGCCTCCAACACTCCATCCATGAACCTAACATCTTGGGAGTTAGATGGTCCCGGATCCGTTGGAGGCGCTTGTCTCCCGTTACTACCATTAGGTGGAACTCCTTGTCTATTTTGTATTGGAATGTAACCGGTTGTAGTTTGCAAGCCCGCCGGTGGATGAAAAGTTTGCCTAGCATTACTATGGTCATAGTATAAGTTAGGTGGCCTAAGTTCATTGGCCGGTACTCCTTGTGGCCTAGCACCTCGCATATTATCCCTTGCTTGTTGTTGTGGATTAGCCACCGGGTAAGGGACATTAATTATTTTGTCCGGTTGGCGACACGTATCCGAGGGATGACTTCCTCCACAATTGCTACAATTAAACTCTTGACCTTCGGACCAACATTGTCCTTGAGCGTGCCACCTTCCACAAAAGGGATGAAATTCCTTCTTCTCTAAATTTTGGCCACCTTGCCCTCTAGGTTGTGGTCCTCTATTGCTTCCATTTCCATAGTGAGGTGGCGCTTGACCTCGTTGATTTTGTTGAGGTGGGTTACCGTTTCCTCTTTGGTCACGGTTTTGTCCACTTCTACAAAATTGACGCGTGTGGCCCGGTTGGCCACATTGGACACACCATAATCCGGAAGAATGCCTACCCGACTCAACCGGGGGTGGAGGCCCCGGTTGTTGACTCCGGATCATTAATGACATTTGATCCGTGAGGCTTTGCATTTGTTTTATCATAGCCTCTTGGAATCCTAGTTGGCTAGCACCTAGTCTTCTCTCAACCTCCTCCAAGTGTGGATCCGTTCTAGGGGCCGGTAGTGCCAAAAGAGGTGCCGGTTCCCTAACCGCTAAAGGTCGGGGGCCGGTGTCCACAATGGCATATGGAATTTGGTTCTCATACTTAGCGGGTTCTACCGCTACCACCCTAGGGCGTATGGGGATGAATTGTGGGATCAATTCATCCTCCCTTCTCCATAGCCTTTCGTGATCTTTATCCAAGTTTTCAATATCTCTAGCCGCACGCTTGGCATCCGCCAAGGTCAAGGGATTCCTTTCTAGAACACCCCTAATAGTTCCGGACTTAAAAAACCCTTGAATGAAAAATTGCTTTAGCGTGTCGTCGTTGAGCATGGTACCCACAAATCTAGTGCACACTAAATCAAACCTCCTAATGTAAGCCGAAATTTCTTCCTCCCTTCCTTGCTTCAATGACGACAATGCCCTTAATGCGGTACTTTGACCCACTTCCGGCCTAAATTCGTTAAGAAACTCCCTTTGTAATTGTTCCCATCCCCTAAAATGTCCCTCGGCATGATCCCGATACCATTCATAGGCTTCCCCCTCTAGAGTGGTAGGAAACCACACTAACCAATAACCCGGGTCGGTTATGAGGGAGCTAGCCAACCGTTCGATATACCGTTCCATGTGCCGAGAGGGGTCCTCATCCTTGGTCCCATAAAATTTAGGGAGATGAGATGGCATATCCATCGCCGCTAAATTTTGTGGAACCACAATTGGTAGGCCTCTTGGCCTAACCAATGGGTCTATTGGAGGTATAGGAGGTATGGGCGGAATTGGGGGTATGGGTGGTGGATCCATCCCCCGTTCCTCGGCCATGGTGACCGGTGAACTATTCAACAATCCCCTATCAACTTCTACCGGGAATTCTTCTCTAAGTGTGTAATTTTCCGAAGAAGTTTCACCACTCAATTTGGAGGGAGTGATCTCCTCTTCAAGTTGAGCTCCAAGTTCTAAGGTGTCTAGAATTGACCTAGTCCTAGGTTCGACGTTCAAACAACTCTCTATTCTAACATTATCTTGTTCTAATCTATCACTGATTTTAGAGGACCGCCTCTTTCGAGTAGATTTCTCTAGTCCTACTATCAAACTTGGTTTGTGTGAGCGAGTCCTACTTTGCATTCCATAAGAATCGATCGACCCTCACTTGACCACACATAATCCTAGCAATTCCCCTCTTAATATTTTCACTTGTCTTGGTGTGGTTATAATTTTTTTAGGAGGTGAGGAAAAGAACCTGCAAGCCCACTTAGGTGAAAGAATCCCAATAGGGGATAGGCATGTTCATGTTAATTTTTTGGTTAAGTCGGAGCATCACCTCCGCACCTTCCCGCAAATCAACACTCACCACAATACCGATTGTGAGGGGGTGACCTTCCGAGTAGATTATGTTAAAAGTCGAGGCTTCACCCTTCAACTTCTCACACCATCCACAATTCGGGAATTACCCTCTACAACGGATAACAACAATCACGAGTACAAAAGGCATTCCTTAATTAGTTAATGAGTTCACTTTGAAGAAATAAACATACCTTGAGCAATCGCATCCCCCTGTGAGTTAGCACTCCCCTCAATCGTGACTCAATGTAACAACACCATAAACTTTGTGAAATATTAATTTAATCTAGAGCATGAAATGACAACTCCCAAAACTTTGAGACTCACCCCGAGGTGAGTGTCAAAGTTCAATGTCCTAAGGTGAATTTACCCTCTAATGTTTTAATGAGCTACTCGGTTATAGGTTCCTTTTAAGTTCTTAGCAAATCCCCAAAAAGGTTGAGGACGTACCTTCGCCGCGCTCCTTCCTCAAAAATGAATTTGCGTAATTGACAATGCAATTCATTCCAAGGAATAGTTGAAATACAATGAATTCAAATGTAACCCAAAGAGAGAATACTTACCGAGTTTCGGGTGCTCCTTCCCTTCTCTCAAGTTTGTGTCTCCAATTTTTCCTAGTTGCCTCCAAGTCTCCTAGTCGCCTCCAAGTCTTGTAACTACCTTCCGCTTCGCTCCCGGCGGACGCACCAATTATGTGAGGCCAAACCCCCCACCCTTAAGCGTCCGTAGTCCGAGTAGTGGGTTTGGGCTCACATTCCTCCGCGGTATTGGATTTGGACTTGGATGAGTCCATAGTGCAAGGTTCACCCTTCAAGTGGTCTTGGATTTAACTGGAATTTCACTTTTAACAACTCAATGTACGATTTCAATACGTATGTGGAGAATGCACAAGTTAACTATGTTATTTTAACCTCCTTATGCTCGGGTGCTATTTTGTCTTTGTTTGCTTCTAACGTCCATCCGGCCGCTTTAGCTACACAAGCCCTTAAGGATATCCCTCTCCTAAATGGAGTCCGTGCCGTTGACTCTATACTACCACTTGAACTATCACTTGTGTATTCCGTATCGCTACTATAAGAGGTCTCACTTGGTGTCTCCATACCGTACATAAGCCTTTAAGTATTAAGAAATACTTATGTGACTTATGTCAATCTCTCCCTCGCACCTTTGGTCTTTGCTTCCTTTGTCTTGCCATCGCGAGAGTGCTCCACATTCTCCATTAATTTGTGCACGTGGTTTATTTTTAAAGAGAGGATGCAAGTGTTAAAAAACACTATTCTCTATAGTCAATCTCAAATACATTTACTTGTGAAAGCCACACATAACACTAACTAGCATAATGTAACTAACTACTTGTCTATGAGCTAATTAAGTAGGCTATCTACTAAGCTCCTTCATGAACCCATCTCTTTACTTTCTAATTACATAAACCTAGCTCCTTCATAAACCCAACTCCTTCATGAACCCAACTCCTTAGCTTCTAACTAAATAAACCCAGCTCCTTCGTAAACCCAGCTTCTTAGCTTCTAACTAAACAACCCCAGCTCCTTCATAAACCCAGCTCCTTCATGAACCCACAACTTTGTATTTGTAATCCCCAACTACCTCACTAATTATTCAAGCCCTTAACTAATCTTCCTACCTAATTTTCCTAATTCTACTAACAACCCCTTTCTAATCACACAATTCTTCTCTAATCCTAAAATCCTAAAATCCTAGAGAGGAGAGGGGGAGAGAGAATTTCCTAACTTCACTAAGACTAACTAATCCACACAAGTATATTTTTGCACTCATCACAACCTCAAGTGCTCAACTCTTAAACATGGAACTTGCAACCACGTGTATTCAAAACATGAACTTTAAGTACCACAAATTGGAATCATGAATTAACTTTAAAATCCTTCACGTCAACACTAATTCTACCAAGAGGTCAAGCCCTCTTCAAGGCTAACAAGCCTTGGCTCTCAAACTAAAAACTAAGCACACACATGTGCTCCAATATGGCTTCCCACACCCACACTTATAACTCGTGGGGTGCCTTGGAGCACAAAGGAAAGAGAGGATGAGTGAGGGAAGAATGAGGGATTATATAGTAAGCTTGAGGGGGTGAGCACCCTCAAGGCTCACGATAAGCCCTTGAGATTTCCTCCTACTTAGTAGGCGCCAATCCTATCTTCTAAGCCTTCCTCCCTCAAATGATCAACAAGGATCCTAATTCGAACATTTAACTAGCCTTGGCTTTCTACCTACCACACTTTACCAAACTTGGGATGCTTCAACCCAAACTTAGCCTCCTTCGCTTTCCGCCGCCATAACTTTCTCCCCTTACTTTCCCAAATCGTTGCTCACCACTTAATTCAAACCACGATGCTTAACTCGTGATTTGATTGGTGCTTTGAGAATTTGCTTATCCTCCACCTTGCATTCTTCCTTGGACCTTCCCCATTAAGTGGCCATGATGAGGTGGTCCACTTGTGCGCTCCATGTGATCCTCCATTCATCCCAATTCGAATGCACTTGCCTCTTGAGTCACTTTGGTTGTCTCCATCCATTTGTACTAGCCTACTCACTAACTACTCAATCCAAGTTCTCCTTACCTATCCTCATTCACTCAAATCCTTCCGAAGGTAAAAACACAATAACAACTCACATCCTAGCCTCTTACAACATGGTACTTCTAAGACTAACATTTCACTCTTTTTATATTTTTGTGAAGTAACATGCTACTTCAAAGTGCATCAACTAACGTTTCAAGGGTCTAAGACTAAATGTGGGCACCCTTTTGGGCTCACATATGATCACATATATCATATCATATATCATATTATATATCATATATGTGATATAATATATCACGTATATCACATGTTGATGATGAAAAGTGATGGACCCGTAAGACTAAGATCCAATCTTCTTATGGTGTGCTCCGGCAAGATGTTTAGCCCACTACCTCCATCAACTAGCACATTGGGAATCATTTTGTCCACCACCATAACTTCTATCTCTATTGCCTTGACATCACGCCCCCTTCCTTGTAATTGAACCCTAGCGGCCACTCTAGTCTTCATCTTTCTAGTCCTCCGAGTCATCGGCATTCCTTCCTTGAGAGTTTTAAGAGCCATGGGTGATATCTCCAACAATTGACCAAAGATAATGTAGGCCTTAAGTGAGCTAAGATCGGCCTACAAATCATAGCCTTCCAGCTTCTCTCCCTTGGTCTTTCCAACCCCATCGAATTCGTCCAAAGGAATGTCCGGTCATTCCCATTCTCCCATCTCACTACCCTCTAAATCGTGAATGACATTCGGTCTCTCTCTACCCGGAAGGATCACATGTTTTTCTCTAATTCCCTAGTGGCTCTCCTAGCTACTCTAGCTATCCTATTTAAATCTGAAATGTTAGGATCCTCATCCGAGGAGTATTCCTCCTGACCCTCTACATCCTTCTCCGCTTGAATGTTTCCCTGCATAGCCCTAGTAGTGACCGCTAATGCCAGGGCCTCGTAATTGACTTCATCATCCAAACTTCTCAACTCATAGGTGATGGCGTTGGTGTGTGGAGGCCATTAACCCTGCTCGTCTCCAACACCCATTTGGAAAGGAATGGACTCATCATGATGCGGCTCCGTGATACCATCCATGAACCTGACATCCTGAGAATTTGATGGACCCGGATCGGTAGGAGGAGCTTGCCTCCTATTATCAAAGTGTTGTGAACCCCCTGGCCTATTCTGAATGGGAATGTATCCATTTGCCGTCTGCAATCCAGCGGGAGGGTGAAATGTCTGCCTCGCATTCTCATGGTTATAATACAAATTCGATGGCCTAAGCTCATTTGTAGGCCCACCTTGTGGCCTAGCTCCTCTCATGTTGTCTCTCGCCTGTTGTTGTAGGTTGGCCACCGGGTTGGGCATGCTAATGACCTTATCCGGTTGACGACACTCTTCCGAAGGATGATTTCCCCCGCAATTACTACAGCCATAACTCTGTCCTTCGGACCAACATTGACCTTGTGCATGTCATCTCCCACAAAAAGGATGGAACTCCTTCCTCTCCACATTCTGACCAACTTGTCCTCTACGAGGAGGTCCCCTATTGTTACCCTGTCCATACTGAACTTGCCCTTGACCTCTTTGGTTTTGTGGAGGTGGACCACCGTTCATTCTCTGGTCCCGGTTTTGTTCACTCCTACAAAATTAGCGAGTGTGGCCAGGTTGGCCACACTGAACACACCACAATCCCGAAGCATGTTTACCCGACTCAACCTAAGGAAGACGACCAGGCTGTTGACTCCTAATTATCAATGACATATGATCCGTGAGACTCTGCATCTGCTTAATCATGGCTTCTTGAAATCCCAACTGACTAGCACCCAACCTTCTCTCCACCTTTTCGAGGTAAGGATCAACTCTAGGGTCTGGCAATGCTAGAAGTGGTGCAGGTTCTCTCACTACCAATGGCCGTGGGCCTGAGTCATTGAGAACATATGGAGCTTGATTCCCAAACCTACTTGGTTCTCCCTCCACTATTCTCGGGCGGATGGGGATGAATTGAGGGATTAATTCATCCTCCTTTCTCCATAGTCTCTCATAATCTCTATCTAAATTCTCCATTTCTCTAGCCGCCCTCTTAGCATCTGCCAAAGTCTGAGGATTCCTCTCAAGAACACCCCTAATAGTTCATGACTTAAAGAATTCTTGAATGAAGAATTGTTTTAGTGTGTCATCATTAAGCATTGTGCCCACAAACCGTGTGCACACCAAATCAAACCTCCTAATGTATGCCGAAATCTCCTCTTCCCTTCCTTGTTTCAATGATGCTAACGCCCTCAAAGCTGTGCTCTGACCAACCTCTAGCCTAAACTCATTTAAAAACTCCCTCTGTAATTGCTCCCATCCTCTAAAGTGTCCCTCAGCATGATCTCTATACCACTCATAGGCCTCACCCTCTAGAGTGGTAGGAAACCACACCAACCAATATCCCGGATTGGTGACAAGAGAACTAGCCAACCTCTCGATGTACCTCTCCATGTGCCTAGAAGAATCTTCATCTTTAGTTCCATAAAACTTAGGGAGGTAGGATGGCATATCCACCGCCGCCAAGTTTTGTGGAATCAAAATGGGTAAACCTCTCGGCCTAACCAATAGATCAATGGGTGGCATGGGAGGTGGACCTCCTCCCTCTCCATCCTGAGCCATGGTGACATGTGTGTCTACTCCTATTCTCCTATCTATTTCTATAGGGATTTCTTTCCTAACTGTATCAGTCTCTGATGATGTCTCGCCACTCAGCTTGGAGGGAGTTGCCTCCTCCTCAAGTCGGGTATCCTCCTCCAATGTTCCTACCAATGGACTACCAATAGGTTCCACATTCAAACAACTCTCTATTCTAAGTTCTACCTCTTCCGCAACTTCGCTAATCCTTGTCAACTTCTTCCTATGTGTAACTTTATCCAATCCTAATTCCAATTCTAGCTTGTGAGCTCGAGTCTTACCTTGCATTCCCTGAAAAATCGATCAACCCTCACTTGACCAACCATACCCCTTGCCACCTTCTCTCCTTTAACATTTTCACTTTCTGGATGTGTATTTAAAATTGAAGAGGTGAAGAAAGAGAACCTGCAGGCCAACTTAAGTGAAAAATCCCAAACAAGGGATATGCATGTTCATGTCAATTCTCAGTCAAGTCGGAGAATCACCTCCGAACTCTTCCCTCGAATTGACACTCACCACAATACCGAGAGTGAGGGGCTGACCTTTGTCATGCACCACGTTGAAGACTGAGGCATCACCCTCTCGTCTCCAACACGATGCAATGACTAGGGGATTACCCTCTACAACGGATAACGACAAAAACAATTACTAAAAAAATTCCTTAATTAATTAATGAATTCACTTTGAAGAATGTTATACCTCAAGCAATTCGTTCTCCCCCTGCAGGTTAGCACTCACACTCGACCGTGACTCCCTTTGACTTCAACCCTAACAATCCTCAACTAACAATTTCTAACTCTAGCAACATTGAATTCACAACACCCTAACTTGGAAACTCACCCCAAGGTGAGTGTCAAAGTTGACTCTTTCTAAAATTAATTATCCCTCTAAGATTTAGTGAACTAATGATCGCACTATTAATGTTATGTCCTTATGCCATCCCAAGAAGGTTTAGGACATCACCTCAAGCCGCGCTCCTTCCTCAAAACATTTTTGGAGAAATGGAATTCAACTACCCTAACCAATGACAAAAATCAAAACCAAAGTGAGATACTTACCGTGCACCAAGTGCTCCTTCCTCTCCCTCAAGTTCGTGCCTCCAAGTCTTAATCTCGTAATCCCGCTTCGCTCCCGGCAGACGCACCATTTATGTGAGGAAGATTTATCCCCACCCTTATATGCATCCTAGTCCGGGTAAGGGGAGTCCTCATCACACGCACACAAGTCAACCAAATACCAATTGCCCTTCATGCTTGTTCAAGTGAGGTTGGATTGATATAGTGGCTACACTACTCTTTTATTGCAATTGCAAGCATTTAGAAATACTCGCCAACATTTTACAAGTTTATTGAAGTAAATCGCCTAGCTCCTAACCTAATGTCCTAAGTGCCTCCCCCCTAATCCCTAACCGGTTATTACTGGCTTGAACAGCTTGACTACTCATGATTGCTTCCGGCTGTCTCCAACCTTATCTGCCATGTTCGCACTTAGCCTCAGATAGCCACAGTCGGCTGGTTTCTCTTCTCTTAGTCTACTGACACATTGGAACTGTGATCCCATACACAGGTGTGGTGGGCCATGCCGTATACACCGTATCCTCACCTTCAGTGTAGCTTAAGGGCAGTACCGCTCCTTATTCGGGACAACTCTGCTTGTCGACCCCTTCCTCCAGCAGACAGTTTCTATCTGCTGAGCCTAGTCAAGACCTCACAGAGATTTGAGTTGGCCTTACAACACCCATGCCGAGCTGGCCATCACCTACAGGCAACATAATTTGGTCTGAAACATGAAGAAGTATCCAGCATTCCAAGCTTCCGAGGCTGCCCTTTGAGTGACACCTGACCAGTCACCTTCCTGATAAAAATTCCTGAGGTTTCTGCTTGCCTCGAAGTCTACTCAGCTGCGCTGATGTCCTGAAACTGCATTCCTCTCCCCCTAGGCAGGTTCCAGCGACAAGCCCATGACTTGCTTGCAGACACCCCCTCCTTCACCAATCTTGCACTTCAAGAGGTAGCCCGACAACAATTCTAATCTGGTAATCGCCATTTACTGACCCATGCCTCAAAATTAGGTTGCTTCAAAATCTTCAATCTCCGCTACAGAAGCCTAGTCTGAGATAACTGCAATGAGGCTTCCGCTCATCTGCCCAACTAGTTCTGCCAGCACGTGATTATTCATCCTGCATTCCACTTCTACTTGCTTCCAAGCTTTGTTTTTTTCCCTTTTGATTTCAACCACCGAGCTCTGAGAGTCTCTACGAGCTGCTCCCGAGAGCGAGAGCAGCGACACACCGAGAGAGAGAGAGAACCCGCTCCCGAGCCGTAAAGCTCTCGGGGCACCTCCACCTCTGAGCCTAGAGCTTATCCACTTAGGCCGACCCCTTTTAAAACGAACATTTTTCTTGGATTCAAGCCTTTTAGGCTTAGGTGCAACTAAAACTTCTAACCAAACTAATTTAATCACTTATTTTTATCTGATTTTCTCCTTCAATGATCCCTAGACTTGGAACACTTAATTCAATTTAATCTAAACTTTGCAACTTCAACTCCCTTTTTGTCTCTCTCATTAACTCAATCAAATGCAAATTCAAAGTTTTTGGCATCCCTAAAGCTAAATTCACTTGTGGGCACATAGTTGGGCTCACAGGGCCACACTATAAACGAAGAAGCCAACACTAAAAACATACGTGATGTTACTTTGGATGCACACTAGTTTATTATGGCCCATATTATATAACATCAGAGGTCCACGTTGTAGGTTTATTTCTTTTGGATTGAAAATATTGTGTGTTTTAGAGAGACTTTCAACAAAGTGCGGTCCAATTCATACATGTCCAATCTAAGATTTTGAATATTTATTATGCTTCCAAAAATAGAATTCAGCAACATTGAAATGAAAATTTCCCCCAAAAAAATATTTGTTATGTATTGTTCATTTGAATATAGATTTTTTTTTAAAGATTGGTTTTTTGTGAAACAATATAGTTTCCATAAAAAACCACCTTTGGTAGGACATGCATGTGGAGTAATTAATACAATAACAATCCCCTCGAGCATAAAGTTGCATGCTATCATGGTAATGCGCACAATGGTGTATTATACTGTGGGCCACATTGTACTGAATCAAAGGGTAAGTCACACTATAAGTATGCCTACAATATTTTACATGTCACGTGAGGTGACATCGGGGGCTAAATCACGTCAAATTAGAAGTCAATGGACTCCATTAGGAGTCCATGTGTGTTTGGATGAGTAATGGACTCCATTGGAAGTCCTAGATAGTTGTTCATCCACTCCATGGATGAAATCCACCTAGACGGGGGGTTATGTGGAGAGGAAGGCATCTTGACTTGCCATTGTTGTCAAGTCAAGTCTTGTGAGTGTGTTTTGAGAGAGAGAGAGCTTGTTGTTGCTATCTTGTGGCTATGGTGTAGTAGATCATGAGTAAAGCCTTTGCATTCTTTCTCCATCACTTGCACTCTTGGATTCTCCCTTCGTGGAGTGAGAGATAGCTTGACTCTTGTGTGTGAATTTCAGAGTTTCTTAAGCTTTGTAAGGAGACTTCTTAGTTTCTTGAGCTTGGAGAGAGAAACCCTCATACTTGACAACAATTTCTTTGAATTTTTCAATTTTAGTTTGTATTTTGAGTTCAAATGGCCAAGAACTCATGAGCAACTGAGTAATACATGTGTTGAGAGGCTTAGTTTGCAATTCATCATAGCTTGCAAGACAAATCTTGCAAGGAATCTCTTTATCTCTTTCTTTCTCTCTTCACCTTCTTGAGAGAACAAAACCAACAACAAGAAAATTTATTATTATTATTATAATAGTTAGTTGTTGGCAACTTGCAAACTTCTGCTTGCAAGCTTAGGAAGTTGGAGGCCAAATCCAACAATTATTTCTTGCAATTTGCAAGAAGAAATTTTTTTTTCTTTCCAATTTGTTTTTAAAATTTTGGGAGAGAGCTTCAAGAGCTCCCTCCCGGAGCCCCCTGGAATCCCATTGCCAGGGGCGGGCGCAGGCAAGCCGGGCGCGGGCCAGGCGCAGGCAGCCACCAGCTGGAAGCAGGGAGGGGGGGCCAACCCCCCCCCAGGTAAGTTTTTTTTATTTTTTTTATTTTTTATTTTTTATTTTATTTTGGTTTTAACTTTTAACTTTTTTATTTTATTTTTTTATTTTTTTATTTTTTTTAAATTTCTTTTACTTTTTTACTTTGCCTCCCTAGATTCTCGCAAAAAGTCAATTTTTACTTTTTACTTTTTACTTTTTTTTACTTTTACATTTTAGATTTTGAGTTTTCAATTTAACTTTTACATTTGACTTTTTACATTTTGATTTTGACTTTTGATTTTACCTTTTCACTTGCTACGTTTTACTTTTCACCTTTTTACTTTAATTTTTAGATTTTTGTTTTTACATTTTTACTTTCACCTTTCAAACTTGGCATTTAATTTCACAAACTTTGAGGTTCAAATTTGGGGGCATACTAGCTCCGATTGGAGTGAAATTTGAGCCTATCTTGTGTGAAATTTGCCAAGGAATCCAATGGTGTAATTGGATTGTTGATTGGAATTCAAAATCATTGCTGAAATTATTAATTTCAACGCTGATTTTTGTTTTTGGGAGCAAATTAACTCCGAACGGAGTGAAATTTGAGCCTAATTTGTGTGAAATTTTCCTAGGAATCCATTGGTGCAATTAGTTTGTTGATTGGAGTCCATATTCACCTTGGAAATGAGCATTTTCAACGCTGATTTTTGATTTTAATTACCAATCTCAAACCTTTGCACAATTTTGGAATTCTGGGGGCATAAATAAACACTTGGCATTTGGCAAGGGATTGCCATTTAGATAGCCCGCAACAGGTGCAGGTTGTCCATTACCTTGTAGATAGTTGCAGGTACTCAAGTGATTATTTTATGGTGCAAACTAGGAGCCGATATTATCGATCTCCATCACCAGATTACTTGGAGGACGTGCATACCACAAATCTTGAGCCAGAGGTAGATACCAACGAGGCTTTTGAGCCTATTTCGGCGTTGGACACTACTAGTAGGCTTTGGTTTTGGAGTGTCGGCACGTTCGACGAAATGGAGGACGATCACCACGGTTCAGTGCGTGATCGGTTCTCAGGTCGAGCTGGGGGCATTTCCTTGCCCGATTGGAAACTCCGGTTTTGTACCTGGATTAAGGAGAAACGTCAAAGGTCTTCCAATTTCAATGATTGGTATGCCTTTGAACTTCTGCCTCAGCATTTAGAGTATGAGGCACTCCAAACTTATGAACGCTGGACAGAAGGTCATCAGCGACAACTTCGGGAGGTGGAGCAGTATTGGGAGGCTCGGGTTGAGCTTATTTCAGCTCTTAAAGATGGGGCGGTTGCCACCTTAGCTCCACCCACCTTAAAGGAGGAGGAACCACTGGAGGAGTCTAAGGACAAAGAACTGGCACTTGGGCCAATAGTGGCTAGCAGTAGCACGGCTACCCTTTCACGGATGGCACGTGCTACACAGGTAGCATTGACGGCTGTTGGTCCACCACCTCCATTTAATCCCCTTGCTGAATTTGTCGCACATTTGGAGGTGGAGTATGGTGGGTTTAGGCGAGACCAGATGCAGCGCATCCAGGATTTTCGCCGGGAGAAGGATGACACTCCACGGACCATGTACACGCGACTCGCACGATTTGCTGTTGAGTCGGGAGGTGTTTTGTTGAGAGCCAACTTGTCAAAATCTTCTTGTCTAAGATTGATAAGCGGCTACTTGAGTTGGCATCACCTCGGATTATCCTCGACTACGAAGGCAGAGCTACGCTTGCACAAGCGTTTGCCGTGGTTGAGAGATGTGATCGGGCTCTCTGTCAACATGATGCCACGGATATGGTATCTTGGATGACAGAGACTAGCAAATCAAAAAGAATTGTCACAGCTACTAGTAGTTTAGCTGAGACTCAACCTGTTAAGGAGCAAAAGATTTTGTATTGTTGGGGTTGTGGAGAAGCTGGTCATTCAAAGAATGATGCCAATTGTCCCAAGAAGAAGAAAAACCAGCCTTTGGGAAAAATAAAACAAAAGATAGAACCGGTAAAGGCGGGGGAAAATTCTAAAAAGAGGCAATTGAAATGTAACCATTGTGGCGGCACTAACCACGATGTGGATCATTGTTTCCAACTTCATCCTGAGAGGCGGCCTGCCAATTATGTGATTGGCAAATCTTCACGGGAGCAAACTCTTGAGGCTAAGGTTGCGGAGCTTGAGCAAAAGCTCAAATCTTCTGCATCTTTTGCTCAAATTTCTGAGCCGCATGCAGTTGTTGGCACTTCCGGTTCTGACATGTATATGTTCGGAGCATCTGGAGAGGTGGTAGCTGCAGCTTCTACCCGCGCACAGACATTGGCAAATTCAGTGGCTTCTACAAGTGCTGGTAGCAACGAGGCTTCACGTCCTTGCCATGTCGGTCCAGCAGACCAGGTTGGTCAAGCACGGCTACCTCTATCATTTGGATTGATAGACACTACTACTGCTGTTGGGGCTAAAAACTCTTTACCTTTGAGAGATGGGGATTCCATTTCAAAGGACATTATACAGGTATTGGCACATAAAATTTTTCATATGCCAATTTTCTCGGGTTCGGAGTTGATGGTTCCGGATTTCAAACCTGCTGGAGTTTTTCATTTAGCTGGGAGAATGTTAGAAGACAAGGCGGATTTGCCATCCCTTCAAGTATCCCAAGTTGTTGTTGACGTGCCTGTGACTGAGGAGGTGGAGGATTTAGCCAATTTGCGAGCGAACCTTGCAGATGCGGCAATCATTGCTTTTGGTAAGCACATTGATATTCCTCCTCCAATAATTCCATCAATGGACACGTCTTTTCCACATTGTGCAACAAGAGCAGCATATCTTGCAGATGTTTCTGCAAGATCTGCTCGAGAGCGGCATAATTTACAACCTGGAGTTGTACGTCTGGTGAACGACAAAGCTTTGTTTGTCGTGTCACGCACGGATAATCCCGCTATTCGTGCTACACCACTGAGAGTTATGATGGACTCTGGTGCTCAACCGGTTATGATTGGCAAAAGACTTGCTGACAGTCTGGGGTTGATGCCAACAAATTTAGATCCTTGTCCATTCACAATTGTGACTTCAGTGGGGGGCACTGAACGTGCAACAGGTTACACCAAGGCACCTCTCCGTTTGATTTTTAACGTGGGGGCAGGACCTACCTACACTCATTTGACAATGAAGTGTGTTGTTACCAATGCAACCAACTATGATATACTAGTTGGTCAGCAAGCTCTTTATCCATTTGGCTTTGGTTTGGATAATTGGACCGAGGAGGCGTGGATTAGACCGGGATGGTCTACTGGTGATGGCAGGAAGGTATTTATTCATGTAGCGTTTGCGGCTACTTCTATGACTATGGTTGCGGAGGCAATGTTTGGTTGTAGTGGTTTAGTTTCAGATTTGCCTTGTTCACCAATTTTGTTGGAGGAAACATTGGCCTACACTTGTAATGTAGCAGAGCAACGAATTTTGCCATGTACTGAAATTCCTGCTCGACATTTCAAGGATCCATCTCCACCATGGCGTACTCCTAAGGAGTTATCTGACCATTGTCGACACATTGTAGCGGCTTTGGAGCTTGGAGAGGCACCTCCAATATCATCCTCATTTTCTTTTGCCCAACCCATTCGTTGGCAACCGTCACCTGAAGGTATCGTCCTTGTAGAGATCTTTGGGGGCATTGGCACAAGTTTGGCTGCAGTATTGGAAGCTGGGATTACAGTTAGGCGGTATATTCATGTGGATAATGGATATGCAGCCAACAGAGCCGTTCGACACCACATCCAACAATTGTTGTTGAGGTATTCCACACAATTGTCAGCCTCTGCTATTCATGGATGTTGTGGTCAACTCCCTCAAGACGATTTCCAAAAAAATGGATTGTATAAAAATTGTTTAATCAATGTCGAAGCGGTAAAGGTATTATGGTATGCCAACGACATATTGCTGGTGGTGGCGATGGTGTGGCCATCGCCCCACCGTTCCCCACCGTTCCAAAAAGGTGGGGAAGATCACAAGGACCAAGGAGGATCACGTTAAAGTGATGCGTCCTATACACGGGTGCAAAACACTGGGACGACACATACTCATACAAGTTAGTATACAACTTAATGATACAACTTTTTAGTTGGGAAAAACTTGCACACTAGGTTTTCTATGAAGAGGAGGTTGCACACGTTTGAAAACAATAGTTTGAAAACGGAGTTTGGTAAGCCAAGGTAAATGAATTTCAGCCTTGACATGTGCCTAACTTCAAGGAGCTTGGTTTCAATGTTGTTCCATGTTAAAACATGTCCCTTTCGACTCCAATTGGAAACGGACTTAAAAAACCTTTCAAAAATGTCGTCTTGGATTGGAGTTAAAATACTGACGATTCTACCCAATAAGAGAGGGACCAACCTTGAAACCAAACTCCTTGAATTTAGGCAAACGCCAAAACTGAAATTATTCTTACCAAACTTTGTTTCGAAACCCGCATTTTGGAACGTGTGTGCCCTTCACATGAGTCATGCCAAACTCAAGAAATATGCAACATATGCAACATTGTGTGACCTTAGAAACGACATGACGAGCCTCCCATTATGAGACATATAAACAAGACCCACCGGAAGGACCATACGGCTGGGGGCCCTACCTAAGCTTACTTGACTTGATCAACCGTTAGAACAATTCTTAGGAGGGGGTGCGATCGATGACGCACGATGACACTCATCCACGTCGTTTCTCGTGGGACTCTTTGTCATCCATTCCCGGTGACCCGGGGAATACCCGGGCGACCCGGCCAATCAGAGTCCAGACTGCCCATCCCATCACTCTCTGTCCGGTGCTGGACCAGCTCTAGGGTTTGCAGCGCTCTCGCCATCGCTAGGGTTTGGCATCACGAAGGGCGTGCATCACGCCAGGAAGGCTCGCATGCCGGACGAGAGAGAACGGCAGCTGCAGAGGGAGGCATGGACATCACGGCGGAGTCGCCAAGAGAAATTTGACGAAGTTTAGTTGAGTTTGGAGCAAGTTCGGGGAAGGTAGGGCGAGGTAGGGTAGGGTAGGGTAGGGTGGGGGAGCACCATGGCCATGGTGGTGCGGAGATTGGAGGAGGATGTGGAGATATCATCAAGATCAGCGAAGAGAGCGTGAGAAAAGCATGTGGCAGTGCCTGGCGCATCTGTCCACAGGGTCTGAACATGTGGTTGCTTGTCTCATGGGTTGCTTTGGGTCCAAGAGCTTGAACTCGCCGTCGCATGATCTAGTTGACCCGGAGTCTATCTCCAAGGCAACTGCCTTCAGTGTGAGCGAGGTGGAGGCACTATACGAGCTTTTCAAGAAGATCTCGAGTGTGGGAGTGTACGATGGGCTGATCAACAAAGAGGAGTTTCAGTTAGCGCTGTTCAAGCAGAACAAGAAGGAGAGCTTGTTCGCCGATAGAGTGTTCAATCTCTTTGATGCTAAACAGAATGGGTCGCTCAACTTCGAGGAGTTTGCGCAGGCGTTGTCCGTGTTTCACCCCAAGGCCAACGTGGAGGATAAGATCGACTTCGCGTTCCGGCTCTATGATTTGCAGCAGCAGGGGTTCATAGAGCGGTCGGAGGTGAAGAGGATGGTGGTGGCCACGCTGGCAGAGTCTGGCTTGAATCTCACAGATGATGTCATCGAGGAGATTATTGACAAGACTTTTGCAGAAGCTGACACGAAGAACGATGGGAAGATCGATAAAGAAGAGTGGCGCACTCTTGTCCAGCAGCATCCATCTCTGCTCAAAAACATGACGCTGCCCTACCTCAGAGACATCACGACCACTTTCCCAAGCTTCATCTTCCACTCGTTGGTGGAGGATGCAACTTGAATTCTCACGTGAACTTCTTGTATAAGGTACCAGTATTGCTAGGATTTGGTGATGATGATGAAATTGGCCATCCATAGCCATGCGTTGTCGTTCATAAGTCATCCGGTCAGGGGATTCTTGGGATCTGTTTTTCGCTCTGCGATCAATCTCTGCCTACAATGATGATGTAACACATTAGTTTTTTTTTCTAAAAAAAGGAAAACTAAAACCACCATCAGAAACATGTCCCGGAATATCCTTGTGCTGGTGAATCTTGCCCTTTGAGGATGATGAAGTCGCATGTTGTCGGGTATAAATTGAAGATTCTATTGGAGCTGTCTTATCAGGAGAACAGGCTGCCAAGAGGTGTCGTACGTTGTATGGATTACTTCGCACAGATGTGACGATTGGATTGGTTTGGTTTCGAGACGAGGATTTGTTTTGGAGACTGACAAAGGCCTGTAACTGACAGCTTAGTAGTATTGCTGGTCGGGTTGTGTGTCAATCATGTATAAAAAGCGCATTTCGAGGATGGTCTTGTTTATTATTTCTCTGTTCGATGTGTTCATCGAGACTTCCAACCGCAAGACATAAATGGCCAATTTGGTAGTTTGGTATTAACACCTCATTAAAAGGTGAGTTCAATAAATCAGTTAACCTACTCATGATTATGCTCGTGATGTTGTAACCCAATAATCTTTTACTTGTTAGCTGGTAATGGTAGAGGTTTATAATCACTCTTAACAGTGTACAGCTCTTGCACTTCTAGGAATGCATTCAGTCAAATGTGGAGAAGGTTTTAGACCTGTATTTTGGAAAGTTTAAAGCTTCATCCATGGAAGTACAGGAGCTTTATTAACGTTCTGTCAGCTGACTGTTTCAATTTGAACCCACTTGATCTGGAGAAAAAGTGAGTCCAGAGAAACTCTGGTCCATCACCTTCAGTTCAGTCATTAACAACATTAACCATTGTCTCCTCAGAGCAGGTCAAGCATTTGGAAGTAATTTGGGTTTGAGCTGTACATGCTTGAACTCTCCAATGTGAACCATGAATCTGGATCCAATGGTGGTATTGGTGGTGCAATTTTGTTGTATGTGTGTCAATCTTGTTCTGTCCTGCTGTTAATGGCAAGCAGAGAAGATGCAGGTGGCAGCATCATGTTTATGCCTAGTCAGTGACTTTACTGTAATGGGCGGGCATGAACAGCAGGCCACCACCATATTTCCACAACTTCGTTATCATCATACTGTGTCAACACAATGATGCAATCACTGCACTGGATACTTCCTGGGCAATTCGGAATTTGGTTTTCCACTGCTTCCAGGTTGTTATCTATTTCCATTTTGTAAGCTCAAAGAAACAGTAAAAAACTGGTTGGATTACATTTCTCACCAATTTTATGAGGTTTTGAATATATTCAACAACCTCCACTCGTGTTGTGTGCCCTTTTCAGAGTGCACTTCACAGCTGGTTTTCAATCCTGTTTGTGGCAAACCTTCTATTAGATTCTTGTGACGAAGCTGTCTAGTACTGTTTAGTACCTCATTCGATTTGCAGGCATTAATCATGACTGCAAGCATCTTAATCTATTCCTGACCGCATACTTCAATATATAATCAGGGTTAGCAAACCAGCACTCCTACATGCCAGCTACATCAAACTCATTTACTTTGAGCGAGTAGGGTTGCTTACATATTTTACTGTTGAAGGTTAGAATTATGTGGATGTGGAGTTCTTTTCTTTTTGTACCACTGAAATCTAGAACGTGGATGGCATTTTTTGTCATAAGCAGTAACTGGGACTACAGTAGTGAGTGTGGATCTTGATGAAACTTGTTACTACACAACTGAAACCTTCGCTTTGGTGACATGGAGCAATTTAAGATTTCATGCAAATATCATGGAATCCATGCTGATTAGTCAAGCTTGTTACTCAAAGGACACTATTGGAAGTTGGGCTTTAAAGATGGGTTGCTTTTGGCTTGTGTACATTACTATGTTATGTCATTCATGGCATGTTGGACAGCGATGATATCTGGAAAGCTACCTAGTCTTCTTCACTTGACAAGAGGATACAGTGTGTGCTGTAGCTGAGGTTCCGTGGTGAGGGCCTCCTTGTGAGTTCAGTAGAAATTATTTGAGAAATCATGTATTGACTGGATTTAGATGAGCTGCCCCAGGAGCAACTCATCAGAATTTGGAAAGATCTGGAATGTATTCAAGAATCAAATCTGATGATTCTGTAGGGGTCTACAAAAGTGAACCCATTCATTTCAAGTCTGCAGTCAATTGTGTGGGCCTTGTTCCATTTGGGGTCATTAAATTGAGGAGCCCCACGAATAATTAGAATGTAAGTAGCAGCAACTGATGAGTAAGACTAGAAGAATTGGGGTTGGTACTATTCAGGTCATGCGCACATTCATTGGATAATCAGAGCCATTGAAACCAAAGTGAAGGATCTGTTGTTTTGTGGACAATCAAGGCCATCAATGGAGCATGTTATTGTTTATTAGTAGTTGAGTTTACTTTGTTTTCCTTGATTTTTTCATCATTTCTTGTATGACTGCTTTTTACTAGAGTTGTAATGAACACAAAATATATACACGTAAACGGAAGATGCAAAGAATACATTTGGTAGGAAGGAAAGGACTATGGAGGAGGAAGAGGGGATGGGATGGAATAGGGGAAGGAGAAAAAGGCACATTTTTGCTCTCTGTTGGACTATATGTAATCGTCAATTTGAGGATGTGCACATGTCTCTACAATTTTTTTTCTTCTTTTTCTTTGAATCTTTTATAGGAGATTTTAAAGGGGGACCACTATTTGCAAGAAAAGGTGAAAAATAAGTAGAGGTGAACCACACTAAGAATCTCAATCCCTAACTCGCCAAATATATTCACCGATTTTTACATTATCTTCTTCATGCAAAAATTATGGATTGATGTAGTCATTCATGACCCATTGTCAGTTCCACCTTTTCAACAAACATGCAAGGCTATCTTGGTGGAACTTGTGCAATGTGGGACTTGTACATATTGCTATATTTGATCGACTGTTGTGAGCTTTCAACTGTTTGGTACTACAGTCTAACCTTGATAATGTCACACCATCCGTTTCACCAAAAAGTGTGATATAAACAAGGTGTGACATATTTGATAATGTCACATTTGGAAGATTTATGCATAATGTGATATTATCAAAGAAATAGGTAGAAAAACAAATAAAAATTACAATGTTCAAAAGAAAAGAACAAAGATGAGAATTCAATGTTTTTAAATATAAAATCAAATTCAAAAGCTTGAATAACAAAGATAGCACATCATAATGTGTCATTGAGATTAGGTAAAGACCTCTCACTAGAGACAAAGAAGCTCCTATTGTTACATTGTTTTGTTGACATTGATGTTAAATGTGCAACACCAATTCTAATGAGTTTGTCATGGAATTTTTTTCCCATTCCTAACAACTCCATAGTGTTGAAAATTTGAGAACCTTGACTAGCCATACAATTCAAAACATCTTTAACAGATATTTGTGCATCATTTAACTTCACTACCTTAGACTCAACATCATTGCTATCATCAATCCATGGGTCTACTTCTACGGGATCATGTGCCTCCTGGCCATCTTGCACTCATTGCACATTCTCTTGAGTAGAATACTCCACCTCAAATCATCTTCACCTTCCATGTTTACGTACTCCAATGGAGAAAGCTTCTCTAGAGGCTTGCCTTGGACATCAAAGCCCAAATTCAATGTTGCCGATGTCATCCATAGAATTTGTTGTCCATCCGGCCTTTTTTCATCCATATTACTTGTTATTATCACACTTACACTACAGATTTTGGAAAAAAATAGTGACATTATCAGGAGTGATAGAGATAATAACGAGGGAGTTTTACACTAAAAAAATTGGTTTCGAAGTTTTGGGTGACAATATCGAGGTTAGACTGTATCACACATGTTTTTATAGGTGGACCCATGAAAATTCAAGGACGGTATTGAACATTATCCATCATTGATGTTATGCAAGTCCATATAAGTAGGCTCCATGTCAATTTAGCTCCTTATGTCATTCAACACTATTTTTGGGTTGTACGGTTGCAAGTTTCTAGTCTTTGAACCTCCATGGAATGTTGACTCTCTTTGCCTGTTGTGCAAGTGGGACCTAACTCATTCCACAAAGGTATAAAGATCTAGAGACTTTCAGAACTGGTCACACATCCCAATGGGAGAGCACATCCAACAACTTTGTTTGCTCATCAACATCATAGACTGGAGATTATGAATGAAATGCTAAATGTGTGAATAGAAAAGTACTAAGTAAGTTTCATGAATGACTTGCATAGGTGGATGTTACATTGTTATTGTAACTTGTCATCCACTCTCCTCCCGCCAATTATGTGGTCCATAACAACCATTTGCAATCTTCCAAGATGGCACCTATATAAAAGTTACTTGTTAGATTTATTTTCATTTAATTATTATTTTTATTCTCATCAACTACGAGAGCTAGAGGAAGTTGAGACTTGAGAATTGAGAGTGAACTGGTGAAGACATATAGCTCAAATCAATTAGGGTTTGTAGGATTAATGTAGACATCAACAAAGTTTACATTTCCTTTGAACACTCTTGAGAATTACTATGTACAAGGAGTTGATTTTAAGTATTATTACTCATAATGCAATAGATCCAAGCAAGTACAATGATGTTGTGCCACATCAATTTGTAAAATGCATTGGCCTGGGACAACATCGGTTGAAAAATTAACTAGATAATCAGTGAGTGACTACATGGCCAAAGCATGACTTAGTTCCGTTCCCATGTAATAGAAACGTAAGATAATTCCCACTATGAAGATGAGGTACAGAGGAGCTATATCAAAAGAGGTGATTTCTTTATGCATGGTGCTTGCCCTCAAGACTCTTCTCCATATCTCATAGGTGGATGGTTTGCGCCACAATATACTCCTCTAAGCCTAAGATTGTTGCACAATATGTGCTCCATTAGTATGCTCATGTGCCTACATTATCAGCAACTAAACCTAAAATAGGAACCACAACATTTGTGATACTAAATTTAGCACATCACATGTGATATACTTGGATAATGGACATGACACACTTGTAGGTATAGATAACATTACTAAGCTTTATGTTTTCTCACCCTTTCTAAATAAAAGAATTTCCACGTTCCATGGGGACCTTGCTGCGTTACTAAGACTTACGCAGTTGTTTTTTTTGGAGACACATGTTTATTTCTAGCCCTTGGCCGTATTATTTCTCCTGCGTAAAGTGAGGGAGCATGAGGCATAGCAATGTTATGTAGCAATTGATCAAATTTATTATGTGTTATGACATTTTGTTACAACTAGTTTGCTTAAACTAGTAGGACATAAGGGGGTTTTCCAACACCTGCAAATGATAGGGTCCCCAATTGTGTCATGCATTCAACGCCCAAATTGGCAAGGCATTCCCATATTCTTGTTATGAGGTTTTGGGAGCTGATATAGCTACTTGTGAGGTTCGGCAAGGAACCCTAGGTTCGGACTAGGTTTGTGGAGGGATTAATTTGGGATCATTTGTAGGCTAGTAAAGGTATGTAACCTTTTATAACCTTTATTGTGGGCACTTCTAATTCTACAAACACTTTGGCCGTTCGATCGGATAAGAAATTATCTCATCTACAATGATATCACCTATCTGTGTGGTTTACCTTTGGAGTTACGCATTGCTATAATTTTTTTTAAAGGACATGAATTTATACCCAGATAGCATAAATAATTAGAGTGCATGTCATCAAGAAATATGATATAGCTTACTTGGCAAAATACTAGAAATGATACTCTTGGTAAAATTATATATTAATGCCTAATTCCAATTGGTAAACTACACTAATAGGTGAAAATGGTGTAGATAAGACAATTGTGAATCACGAAGGTGTTTTTCCAAGTTTTAGAATTGGATTTGAGTTCCCAAAGTTATGGGAGGTCATAGTGGAGTTCCTATTAGTCTTGAATGATCAAATAGACCATCCCAATTGTGTTCATTATGAAACCTTTAATTTGAGCACATTAATCTAACCTCATTGTACCACATCTCTTTTTGGTTGCCCTTCTCCACTACAAGCCTTGCAAAAACCACTCAAATATAGACATGCGATTAAGAAGAGTGACCACATAAGGCCCACATAAATCAAGTCTTCGTATAGTCCCAAATCCTAACTGGTAGCAAACAAATATCGAAATTTTTGAAGGGGCTAGATTCATTTCAGATCCCAACATCAAAACATGTGCTTTGAGATTCTATCTTCTGATAAGAAATTGGGGGTGTGGGGATTTCTAGTTTTTGTGAGTGTTTAATGTTGGGAGGTGTCTCGTATGGTGGATAGTAAGCACCCCCGCACGAACTTTCGGGGATGTCAGATCCGGGTTGGGGCAACCCTCCAGGGAAATTCTCGAACCCGACCGAAAACTGTTGCCTGCCCCGCCCAACTTTGAAAAAAACTTTGCCCTTGCATTCTTGAAGGCCACTTGACTACAAATCGCATATTGAGTGCACTTCACCTTCAAGGTCTAAATCCAATATATATATATATATATATATATATATATGTGCACTTCCAATTAGTAAATAAGCAATTGATTGGGATTTCATTCCGGAAGTGAAACCATCACTGAAGCACGTACTTAACTTGGAGGTCAAAAAAATTACAAAATCCTCATTAACATTGAGGTTATAATTTTTGTGACTTACCATTTGAAATTATCTTTGTCATTCTAAAATGACGCTTAAATTAGTGTGCTGATTTAGCATGTATACTTTATAATATTTTAGGTAATGTCATCTACTTTCACAAGTATTCATACACAATTAATTATAAAATGTACTCAGTGGAATTGATTAATTAATGAATGTAATTAATGGAATTAATTCCAGTAAGTACATTTTATAATTAATTAGGCTTATTTAATTTGGTAAGCATACTTTTTTCTTTATTTTGGCTTAATTAGGATTAATTAGACTTAATTACATTCAATCACACCTAATTAGTTTGAATGCGTATGAATACTTGTGAAAGTACAGTCAGGACTCTATAAGTGTTACCCCTATAAGTGTTACCCCTATAAGCGTTATAATTTCATATATGTTAAGAAAATTTTACTCCCCTACAAAAACACAATTGGTAAGATTAGTGAGTGTTATGTGTTAAGTGTTAGAACATGCTCTAATCACTATATTCGTTAATTTGGGACTTTTTCGGCATTTCGAGACAGTTACAAATATAAGAACATGGATAAAATCACACAGATATTGGAGAATGTTGTAAGATGCAAATACTTTGAAGCGGGTGTTCATATCAAGAACTCGATTAAGAACTCATATCAAGATGGTTTGGGTAGGATGACCCAAACATTAGACCATGTTGTGTGGTCCATATATTAATTTGAGACAAGAGAAAGTCTCAAATTAACGAATATAGTGATTCTACTCCCTTCTTTGTTAATTGCACCTCTATAAGTGTTAATTTTGAGAAAATCAAGGTAATAATATATGGTTGAGCGGGCATGGCGTGCGGGAGTTACCACATCGACAATTCAAAATTGTTGGAGGCACACGGGTGTTCTTTCGATCTCTATTGAGAGGGAGATAGAGGAAGCTAGGCGCTTGGTAGAGGTTGATGAAGTTGCTACTCTACTTCATCAACTGACGTTGTTGTAATCTGATAGCGAGGTGGGTGACGTGATGAATGCTCACGAATACCTCAATTATGAGATGGAGTTTGATTTAAACAACCCCTATGAACCTACCAATGAGGAGTTTTTGGATATGTATTCCTCATAACATCAAGAAATTGATGTTGATGAGGTTATGGTTGATGTGGTAGAAGTTGTAGGATTGAATGTTGCTGAGTGTTCTCTAGAGACTTTGAAGAAATACTTTGAACAAAGACCAAATGATGCCCTATCACACATCAGGAGCATTCAAGGACTCCAGAAGGAAGTTTCATCTCATCATTTGGAAGCTTCTCGTCAGACTACTATAGACTCTTTCTTTCGGTTAGTTTAGTTGGAAGAATCTTGTTAAGTTACTACTATATAGATTATTTCTTTCAATTAGTTTAGTTGAATTATGTATTATCATTTGTACTTTCATTTTTTAATTTTTATAAAACGTTATGTTCTTCATTTTTGGAAATTTGAAGTGTTATTTCTATAAATGTTATGAATCATCGGTATGAATTCTATAAGTGTTACTTGTTATAATTCTATATATGTTATTTTTTTGCTACTCCCAACCTGTAACATTTATAAAGTCCTGACTGTAGATGACATCACCTAAAATATTATAAAATATACATGCTAAATCAACACACTAATTTAATGAGGATTTTGTAATTTTTTTGACCTCCAAGTTAAGTACATGCTTCATTAATGGTTTCACTTCCAAAATGAAATCCCAATCAATTGCTTATTTACTAATTCGAAGTGCACATATATATTGGATTTTAGACCTTGAAGGTGAAGTGCACTCAATATGGGATTTGTAGTCAAGCGGCCTTCAAGAATGCAAGGGCAATGTTTTTTTCAAATTTGGGCGGGGCGGGCAGCAGTTTTCGATCGGGTTCAGAAATCTCCTGGAGGGCTGACACCCCCGAAAGTTCGTGGGGGGGTGTTTACTGTCTGCCCTCCACAACCATGTAGTTCCATAACTGATGTTTCTGCAGTAAACTATTCACAGTAGTATGCTTTTCATGGCACAACTTTGTCAAATAACATGATCATTAGAAATGACGTTTTGCAGCAGTAAATGATTCCAAGAAAGAAACATTTGTCACTGAGATAGATACATTCAATGCATTCCTTCCTGCCTTGCTACATGCATCCATGATCCTTGTAGGCATAAGCAATCAAGTAAATGACAAATTTGCAATTCAAGTCCCAAACATGTGTATCAGAAGGATTAAGTGCTTCCACATCATAAGTTCAATGCACTGATGAAGATTTTTCCCCAACGAAATCAATGACCATGTATAGTAATGAGGATTCCACAACTGACATCTCTGCAGTAGATTATTTACAGAAGTATACTTTTCGTGGCACAACTTCATCAATTGACACAACCACAAGATGTGTTGTGCAGTAGTAAATGATTCCAAGAAAGAAATATTTGTCACCGAGAGACATACATCTAATGCATTCCTTCCAGCCTTGCTACATGCATCAGTGTAGGCAAAAGCAACAAAACAAATGACGAATTGTTCATATTACATTATAAACATCTCTGCATTCAGTGGCAACTACAGACAAGAAAGTGTGCCACCTGACGTTTTGTAAAGAGAGATAAAAACTGAGGTCCTGAATAAGGAATCCACGTATTTGTGAAGGTCAATGTGTGTGAAATGCCTCACCATGCACAGGAAATGAGTGATAATGTAATATAAGAATGTCAGCCAATGAGTAACCTTATTGGGTACTACAATGTTGGCAGGAGAAGAATGCCTGTTCCCAACCTACCCTACTAATGCTCCAGGTCTTGCCACAACTGACCTTGACTCTCTTTAAAATGTCCTACGCTACTTCTATGCTCCTGTTGCTGCAAAAAAAATTATGCATCGCAGACTGACCACTTCACCTCAAATTCATCAGAGTAGGTTGCAAAACCTCAAATTACGTAAAACGCCTGCAGTATGAAGTTTAACCTAGTACACACTCACCTGCAACAAGGATGTTTCGAAGTGAAGCATAATTTCCCTCAGCCAGCCACAATATCCCAAATTTTCATTCACATGTTGGAATGAAGAGAATGATTTGGCAACTCTAGTCAAGCTTGACGGAGGAGAAGAGGTAGTGGACGAAGTAGAATGATGTGAGGAATCCAATGGTGCCGGTGGCGAACATGATGGCCGTCACCATGAGCAAGGAGTATCCGACGTAGAGCACGGCAGACACAGGGCCACTCAAGCTGTGCAGATCAAACACCAGGTAGTTGATCGAGTACAGGAAGACGTAGAATGCAACGGAGCCCGAGGCAAAGAAAGATTTCCACCACCAGCGGTGATCCTCCACACAGAGGTGCATGTAGGTGAGGACGACGGCGACTTCGGCGCAGACGATGACGAGCAACACGAGCACAATGAGGAGGAATCCGAAGACGTAGTACACGCGGCCCATCCAGATGCTGGACATGATGAAGAAAAGCTCAATGAAGAGGGTGCCGAATGGGAGAGTGCCAGCGCCCAGCACAAGTAGCCACGACGGGTAGCGTTGTGGGGGAATTTCTCGTGGGATCTGGTTGGTGCGCACAGGGTAGGTGATGGGCTCGAAACGGGACCCAAAGTAGCCTCCGAGGAGTGTGAGAGGGACAGAGATCGTGAACCACAACAAGAGAAGAATGAAAAACAGGGAGATAGGAATTGCACCGGTGCTGCCAGATGCCCATAGAATGCAATTGAGGATAGTGAGGATGGAAAAGGCGATGCCTGGAAAGAAACATGCTGTCTTCCATGCAATGGCTTTCCATCCAGCTGAGGTCCTTTGAAGCATGCTCCATGTCCGCGACGCGACGTAACCCGCGACAATTCCCAAGAACAAGTAGAGCAACACCATGCCTGTGAGCAACATTCCTCGGGAGGCGGGCGACATGAATCCCAGAGCTGCGAACCCTATGGTGACAACCGCCATGCAAAGGATTTGGACACCATTACCTACCACAACAGAGAGGAGCTGCGGACGCGACGGTACCCTAAACACATCCCCAACCACCAGCTTCCATCCAGAAAGCTCCTCCGTCATCTGTGACTGTGCTTCCTTGTCGAGCTCCTCGTACTTGGTTAAGTCACGGCGAACTGTCCTCAGGAAAATCACAAAAACGATACCGGCGAGGAAGGAGATGACCATGAGGGAGTTGAGAATTGAGAACCAGTGCACACGGGTGCCTTCCATCTTGAGGTATGCGTCCCACCTGCTTGGCCACCGGATGTCGCTCGTCTCAAATGTGACATCGTACGAAAACACAATCTGCTCATCCACTTTGACAGCTTGGTGGGGGCCATCCGGGTTGCAGGAGGCGGGAGGCAGAGTCTGGCCATCCTCGAGTTTGGCTGCGGCTGTCGCATCGCGAACAACGCTGCATGGGATGACCTCGAATCCTACCACCATAAATGTGCCATTCAAGTCACGGTCCTTGCCTGAGGGCATGGCGTCAAGGCCATCTCCAGCCCCCATCAATGATCCCACCGAGGTGTCTCCCTCGTACGGGTGGATGAGCACCTTGAAGATGAGATGGTTGTAAATGTAATGCGCTTTGCCACTCTCCAGCTTGAACCCAATGGGCGAGCCGGTCCAGCGGAGTAGCTGTGCGGAGTCCCTCTGCTTCGTGTACCGGGTCACAGGCAAGTTGTCAAGAATCAGGTTCACCTGGTAGTAGTCATCAATTCTCTGCTGGAAGTGCTTCACATCTTTCTCTGTCAAAGGTTTGGTGACACACAGCTTCACATTGGCCTCCGATTCGCGCATGCGGAACACGTACGGAGAATTCTCAATCTCATCTCCCATCAGAAGCTCCCCAATGTTCTCTGCCACCTTCTTGATGCCCTCCTTGGGCTGGCAGAATGGCAGGCTGTAGTAAGAGTATGGCAACTCTGTCTCGATGGAGGTGATGGAGTTCACCTTCACCCCCAGCTTATCCCCATCCGCATATGGGTGCAAGTAGCTCCCGGGCAGGTAAAATGCCTCCACCACAAGAGACGACGAGAACACCAGCGCCGTGACTGCCAACAACACCAGCAACCGAGGCATGGCGGAAGACGACATCCTCATAGGCCCTTTTTTCCTTCACGAGATTACTTGTTTCCTTCACGAGTAATTGGGTGTGCAGATACAAGTGCAGAGAGCTGGTGAAGGAGGTTTGGTGATCATTGGAGAATTTAACCTTCCATCATGCATCCGGAGCAATCTACTCCATCATATGTGCAGCAGCATTTTGAATCTCCAATTCCTATGCCACCAAAACCACGCCTCAAACTCAGATCCGGTAATGTGGGTGAGCCCTAGCACGGAAACTCGACATACCCAACAACCCAACAGACAAAAACCACCAACAAAGATGCACCAATTGCATCCAAACTATGTTGTGCGTCGCTCAAACGCAAGGTCTGGCGCCACCGAGTCGCCAGATCTGACACGGATGTGAACCTCAAAGAGAAATGAACACAAGGCCCATCCAAAAGAAACACAACAAAACATAACAAAACAACAAAACCGTAGAAGGGGTTGGTTGGTTGGTCCTCTCACCTATAATGCAGAAAAGCTCCCAACTTGGATCTGCTCAGCAACAACAACTGCTTCCTTCTCCAACTTCCGACTCCTTCGTCACCATCCTCCTTGCTTTCTCCAAGTGCAACCCTGGTCCCCAATCTGTCCCCACGCCACCAACCTGCAGTTTTAGGAACTGCCCAACATAGACAGAGAAGAATACTCTACCCTGTGAAAGGGGAGGAAAGGAGGAGGAAGGGGCCGGTGACTACCTAAGTGCCTCCTTCCTAAATTGGAGGCCCGGCCTGACTGAGCTCGGATCTGCCCGGGAAAAACTTACAAATACGGGTACAGAAGGTAAAATGTGCCACAAAGATGGCATCTTGGGGGCTCTTCTGACACTTCCTGGCAATCATCTTGCACAAAAGTTGCCGGCTTTGAACTAAAAATAGGGAAATCATAATGTAGGCCTGCGAGGGTTTCATGCTGCCAGCCAGTGGCACAGGGGGTTCATTATTTATTCTGTGTGTGTTGTTTATGCTATGTGGTCGTGCCACCCAATAAACCCAATCAATCATGCAAGATGTTGTTGCTGGGTTCCCAGGTGTGACCTGGATATTCTGAGTCCCTGCTGTGTTCTGATTGGAACCTGGGCAAATTATAAGGTGCTTAGGGCCGCTTCACACACGAGACTGAGAGCCCGTGATCGTTACACTTCAAGCACTCTCATTGGTGGAAAAGGTGGAGCCGGTCCAAGTTCGCTTCACACTACGCTTGAGGGACCAACGGAGTATGTGAATGCAAGATGGATGTAAAGTCTACATGGATTCCTACATGGCATCCAATGGATCATGTTTCTTGGTCACTTGGACTATTTTCAAAAACCGCCTCGTGGAGGTAGCCGTAACACAAAACCGGGAGACCATGACACTCCGAACGCTCACAACCATTGATTTATTCTATTTTATCATGCGCGAGGACCTTATGAATAGACATTCATTGAAATGGCATTTGGTTGAGGGCCCGGTCACATATGACTTTACACTACACTTGAGGGTCCGTGACCACACTACATGATTTTGGAAGTGTCTTGGGACAGCCTTCGGACACTTTCTTTTGGGCTCTCAGAATTTCATGGTCACGGCTCTTAGCTCATGTGTGAAGTGGCCCTTATACAGGTTACATGATAAACTTGTTCAACTGAGCAAATAAAATAAAATAAAATGTAACGTCGGGCAGTCCGACGTGAATTTGAGCCTGTTGGCCCTACCATGCTCAAGAATCCTCTTGATGCAGGGTGGGGTTTACTGCCTACCTTGCGGTGGGTGGGCTCTTGCAACTGAGCAACATTATATGTAAGTAGGGTGCTGCAAAATGTGTGCAGATTGGGAGGGTTTATGGGAACGTGGTCTCATGTAACTGAAGGGCATATTTCATTTGTGTTCTCAAGACTTCTAGTTTTATTCCCGTTTGAACCATCGATGGGTATATGCAAATTACTGCCTGATACATCAAATTTGTGTGTTTGCAATAGGGGTGCAAATGTGTCTGGGAAATTCTTTACTTTTGTGATAATGTGGATCCTTTTTTCTTTTTTAATCTCCCTTTCAGTAAATCCTTTTGGCACGGGAGAGGGGGGCTAGGGCTGACGCAGGTTTCCCTAAGGCAGAAAGTTGCGTGCAATGTGAAACATAGTAGATGACTAATTATTGCATTGACCAAGTTGAGACTATCTCTTCATTATTTAAACTACTGTTATTTTTGGTTTAAGACATCCAGTTTGAATCTCTTATCATTTCAACAAATGGAAGGCACATGATAACATAAAGCAAAGGGGAAGTCCTGAAGGATTGATATTACATCCTAACTTACTGCCCATGCTAAATAACTGATTGTTGTACAGAAATTTCTACTGGATTGCATGTGGCGACCACTGCAGTCTGCAACAAAAAAGTGAATAAAATATTACAACTTACTAGAAAGTGTTTACTTCGGTAACCAGTTGTGCCCCCAAGTAGGTGCTAATTGTTTTTTTTAGATTTTTGCCTTCAGTTTAGTTCAATTCTCGTTTAAATTGGTGATACACAGTGCAGGCTATTCAGTAAAAGAAGTAAACCCAACTACCCACATACGCCCCATATAGTAATGTGATGGCATATTATAAATAAACATCTCAGGTCTTTTGCCTTCCTGAGGGTACTACCATGTGCCTAAATTGGTCTCTTGAACTCGTACCTACTTTACTCAGTATAGTGATTTCATTTTATCAAAGTAGGTAGTACACATCAGACAAGGAAATATTTGAATAAGTGGTAGTCACTGGAGATGACATCGTGGCCATCAGCTACAGAATCACAGGTTGTAAGTCAGCGACATTCATGTTCACATTCTTAATGAAGTAAGAAAAGGCTGTCCTCTGCTTCGCTTTTTGTTTGGAAATACTCCAAAGGTAATTGACAGGCTCTGCAAGTGTTTACTCAATGCATCAGATTGAACACGGGCTTAAACAAAGATTGAAGATGTATCATCATTGCAAATGTTGTGGAATGGTTGATGCTGGATGTGGCACATTCAGGTGCCCTCATAGAACTTTATTGCTGCCATTTAATGCATGGCAACAAACATCGTCAACCTTGAAGTTAAAGAAAGGTCAGGTCCCCAACTAACCCAACTCAATTGCAAGTTACTCATAATATATCTGCTTGTGGTTTGCCTCGTCGAACCAAGAGGTGACAAGGCTCCAATTTTCTTGGCATGTCTTTTTACATGGTTGGACAGCACATGGGACAGGTATCTGGATTTCAAAATTTCAAGCTTTGTGCCTTGGACGTATTATGGAGTTGTATCAGTGCAAACACTGCCTCATGCAATTCTGAAAGCAACCACTTATAGTTTGCTCCGGTATACATCATCTCCTTCCTTCCACTCTACTTGTTATGCTTTGAGTGGCACTTTTGAGGGCAGCTGCATTGAGAGACTACCAAGTGTTGCCTGGTCTATGAACTAATTTACACTAATGGCTTATAAAGAGCAACTTGAGTCACTTCATTAAATTATCCTAAAACATAAAAAGAGCAATTAGCAACCCCTCTCTTATTATCATTGAATAGTTCAGGTTTGCTACTCTGGCTTCCTGACCTTTCAATGTGCAACTCATCTTTCAGTTATTTGGTTAAACCTGCAGGAAAAATGGTCCGATAGTTGTCTTGAATAGGTAACCCGGTGTTGAGTTCATTCCAAGAATAACTGCATACTATATGAATAATCGTAGAAGAACTTTGCATTGCGTGACACTTGCTTTCAGCTAGTAGTATCATACAGACAGTCAAATAGACTACACATCTGATCTCACGTACAAAATAGACATGGGTGAAAAGTTAGTTTATAAAATGGAAGCGCCCTACTTGCCATCACCTTTGCTTTCATCTGAACTTAAAAAATGGTCCCTAATCCAATATGGACAGGATGTGGAGATGAACAGGTGAACAAATTGAGTATGTAATTCTATTCTGAAGGTGGGCATGTGAAGACAAGCGATGCATTAGTACCACCAAAGCCAAAAGAGTTTGTTAGGACAGCTTTAATTGCCATAGTTCTGGGGCTTGTAAGAGGGGAGAAATGATCATGAAAGATTTGATCAGGCTGCTCTATGTTCAAGGTTGGTGGTGCAATGCCCTGCAACACCTCCCAGCAGGACAACATCAATAGACATTCTTGATTCATGTGTTCACATCCTTACAAGAGATCAATAGGGAAGACAGAAACACCATCACAAGCAAATGCAACAGCCTGTTAACCTACAAGACAAACCAAAACTACGAGTTATGGACAAGATAGCCACCCCATTGGACCATAGGTGATTATGAAGGTTCACTACTCTGCATGTATAGTGGATTCCATTCTCAAGAAAAACCTTCAAACACAACATTGAACATAACACCAAACATAACATTAAAATTTTACTTACATGATGAATAGCCAAAACTGAGAAAATGGCCTCAACAGCCCCTGCTGCTCCAAGCAAGTGTCCTGTGGCACCCTGTAAGACAGTTACACGGGTTACCCTGTAAGACTGTTATAAAATATCCATGGAAACTACTCACATGTGCTGTATGAAAAGTGGCTGCTTCCTATCATTCTGGCAAGATTGCATCAACATGTGACATTGATATTCCATAACTGATATTCCATAATTGTACAAGGTTTCTCCCTGCATATTGGTTTTTTCCTTCAGTGTGTCAAACATATGAGGTTCAAATGTATGTATATTAGATTTATCTCGTGATCCAAAGATAGGATAGGAAAAAGAATAATCAGTCCAAGTTAGAAAACTTTTTTGACATGTTTTGCAACAATGGCAAAGATTGGTCAGTTGGTCAATTGTATGAACAATAGATCTTTAGTTCCGTGTTGACATTGCTATCAATCTATATTGGTGCTTTGAAAACTCAAGGTCGGATGTTGGTATGACACTTAAAAGTGACTAAAGTTTACCTTTGTGGATGAAAATACCAGACGACCCGAAGTGGTATGTTCCTTGAAGAAATCCTGCATTGCTCTTGCTTCCACTACATCGCCTGCAATGATCCGCAATAGAGTACAGATAAATAATTAGGAACACGGGCAATCACATGCTCTATACAGATATACCGAAACCTTAAACCCTGCTCCCATGGTGCAAGCACAGTCCTTGTTCAACCAGGAAATAGTCCTTCTTTCTGTGTACAGAAACCTGTACTCTGACCCTACTATGCACAAGTGGATCAATTGAAAAACACTCAAAAGAGTAGATTTCTCTTTAACATGTAGATTGCGTACCCAAGGGAGTTGATGTTGCATGCGCATTGACATAGTCGATATCATCTGGTTGCAAACCTGCCTGCCAAAGACCCCTGAATACTTCATTCCAACCTCCAAAACAGAAAAAAAATAAAACAAAATCATAAGCTGTGAGCTATAGCCATTTCTAACCCTAAATTCTAAGATTCTAGCCATATGCATAGAAAAGGAAAGAAAATGAATCTTGGTGCTTTAGCACTGATGTGCATGAGAGCACATTGGTGAGCCATGTTCACACCAGTTCCACTTCATGTGGAACTGCCCTTTAGGTGAATAAAAAGGTGAAGGTTGCCTACGAACCTGTTGCAAGGCACGTCTCATGGCCAGGAATGCACCCCTCCCTTCCTGTGATGGTTGAGTAATGTGGAACGCATCCCCTGTATAAATCCACATGACAGAGGGTGTTATTTAACTGGATCATTTACAACAACTCTTCATCCTTCACATAACTGTTGTATCAACATAAAGGATGACAAGCAACGCTTTGAGGTCCACACCCGACATTCCATAGCCCCGCACTTCTGCATAAATCTTTGCTCCCCTATCTACTGCATGTTGATACTCCTGCATATGCACATGATTCAAGATGATCAATCCATGATGTAAGGAGATTTCTGATGACTAATTGGCCAAGTCTGAGCTTGGAGTCCAACACCTAACCAACTTCACTGCTGGTCCCTGGTCAATCTTCACAATGTAAGGCTGCTGCACAATCATTCAAGCAAGAATATTTTCTGATGGTCCAATTCTTATACTGGAATTATACAAAACAGAGTACTGAAAATGTGACCTAGTTGTATCTACGGTAGACAACCTTTATTCAGTTACTTTTCTAAGTCGGACACTTATATTTGAGTGGTGTGTGGTCAGGTGTGGCTCCAACAACAGATACCAGAAAGACATGTGTTTAAAGAGATTGGACTACATGCTCAACTATTCTAGGATCAATAGTCAACATAATTGGCAGGACCTATATGACCATTTTATGAGCACAAGAATCTTCACTTTGATAATGCATAAGATAATCATATGAGCTCCAAAATTTACGAGGTAAGTGCCTATGGCCTCGATTTGAATTTGTTAACCATCTCGTCGTAATTGAGTGTTTCATATCCTAGGAGATGTGGGCTAGTCGGAAAAAGTAACCAGTTAAGACCCATCTACCTTAACCAATCCAAGGATATCCCAGGCTTATCCAAGAAGCAGGATGCCAGACTTGCTCACCTCTAATATCATGATGCCTGCACCTTCACCCATTCTGCAAATTACCAATGGAAATATTCCAAGTCAACTCTTTGACATTTATTACAAGTTTCAAATATATTAGCTCCTTCCTCAAGACTACTCAAGAAGAGAAACAAAGATTGGTACATACCAAAACCATCTGGAGCTTGATCAAATGGCCTGGTTCCAAGTCAAACTTGGTATTTGTAACATGTTGCAGATAATTATTAGCTGCTCACTGAAAACCAATTTGGAAGAGAAACAAGGATTGGTACATACACAAACCCATCTCGAGCTTGATCAAACGGCCTGGATGAACTTGCTGGATTATCATTGAATTTTGTGCTTAATGCTCTGGCTCTGCAAACAACAATAACAAGGACACACTGCCGAAGTCAAAAAAAATTAACATCTACACAAATGATGAGCAACTACAGAAAATGTTGATGCATGAGAAACTTTGCCTTTTGATTTGAATATATAGCAAAAGATAGGTAGTAACCTGCAAAATCCTGCCATTGACAAGGGGTCGATGCTGGACTCAGTGCCTCCTGCGACCATGACATCTGCATCCCCAAACATGACCATGCGAGCTGCATCACCTACAGAGTGAGCTCCACTTGCACACGCCGTCACCGTAGCATGGTTAGGACCCTGTAAGAAGGCCCTCCTCCTTTTATTAGCAGATTTATGTGATCACCTCACCTCTTAGTTGAGTAAATTTTGTCCAATATTTCCCACTCAAAAAGGACCAAGCACATAGCATTCCTAAGTGGTGTAGTGGGTGTTCTCCCTAGATAAGCATCTTGGAGAGTATACAATCATTGAGATTCTTTTTGGCAAGTTAAATCTTGGTAGATGGGAGAAGACTTTGTCCACAGATAGGTAACAATGAGGTGTCAACTAATAAGAGCTTGCCACTTGACATTGCTTAACATTCATGAATGTAATCAAGGACCTTTGTTTCTTGGATTTATCCTTGAAGCTAGAAAGAAAGAGAACGTCCTTACACATGCTTAAGAATGCTATAAAAGAAAGCAGTATTCATTCCCTTGCGCAGTCTGCAAGAAGCAAGAGCTAACCTTGAATCCATGACGTATGCTCACATGACCAGCTGCCATGTTGATGAGAATTCGAGGCACAAAGAAAGGACTCAGCCTTCGTAACTCCTGCATCGGCCCCAGAGCCACAAGGTCACATTAAAAGATTGAAGCCCACAATCTCCTCTATCCAAGTTTAAGCAAGAAAGCACACCTGCTTGTTGACAAAATGAGCAGCTTCAAGAATATCATGGATGGAGCCAATTCCCCCACCAATTGCAACACCCTGCACACACATCAACATTATCTGCTCAGTTCATGGCTCTTCATAAGGAATCTATAGACCCAATCTCATATCAGAATCTTTGAATCCTGATGGTCGGAGGTTGGCGGACCTCAAACCCTAAACCCTAGCAACCTACACCATGAAGTACTTTGCTGAAGGTCAAACAAATAGACACAATCGGTGAAGGGATTGTACCGTCTGCTCGAGATCCGAGGCCTCCGTGGGATGCCAGTTTGCATCCGATAGAGCTTCTTCAGCAGCACATTGCGCATAAGATATGAATGGTGGTTCCGACGGCTTCTGCATTTCATCGAAACCGGATGTTACCTCGGAATCCAGATTATTCAATTGCTCAAACTACACTCCAGAAATGCGAGGATAAAAGACTAACCTGCCATTTCGTAGCATCAAATTCACCAGGAGACGATCCACGAGGCACGAGAGCGGCCACTCGAGAAGGAATCTGCTGTAATAAGCTACTTACTTTGAGCTTCAGATCCTCAGCACTCAATGCCCGCACACCAGTTTTGAGACCAATCAGATTCTCCCAGCTCGGTTGTACTCCTGTTCCGAGAGGTGTTACCAGCCCCAATCCTGCCACATATGAGAACAAAATTCTCCCACATATAAACCAGAGGAAAATTTACCTCACAAACAACGGCCGCCTGCATAGAAATTCGAAAACCTCACATAAATTCATCTACAGAATATTTAATTTTCTTATACCAGGATAGGAGCTGTTCAATCCCTTGAAACTGGATCATGGACTACAACCCACTCCATGCCAGGTACACATGACACAATCTGGAAAAGCAGATCTTGTGTCTATTTAGCAAACTCTAGCCATAGCCACATGTGTTTGCAGAACCCAAAAATTCTTGAGGGGAAATTTAACCCACAAATTTATTCCTTGCAAGAGAAACCCAAGAAAAATTAAGGTGAGAAATCGGTGAATGCACTAAAGTCTTGACCTGTGACCACCACTCGGCGTTGGGGTAGCACCGGCGGTGGTTTGCTGCTCCAGCCATGGCTATGGCGATTAGTCCCCTGTTTTAGCAGCTTCTTCGACAGCAGTGTGCTGAGCATCCTCATCTCATAAATTGCGATCCAGATGCCCAAGATGGCCACCACCACCGCTGGATTGCGAAGCAGGCTGCACTTTCTCTCAAACATTGCGGAAGAAGGCCATCATGGCTATGGCCATGTTCATCCATATGCCATTAATCATCTACCCACTAGGCAAGGCAGGGAACTGAACAAGAGGAGCACGGTGCAGATGGCAACCTACAAGCTTAAACCTGAATTTATTTATTTTGCTAAGTTTTGAGGGTCTTCTGTTCGATCAATGCCACCGCCGGATGAGATTCTCCTTCAGATTCCACCGCTCTCCATAATGTGTCTCTGAGGATGGAATAGACCAGTGTTGGTCCGGTGTCCCTTTTTCTTTTTTTCTTTTTTTAATACCATTTGGGTCACATCTATAATGAAGATTTAGACATTTTTTGACACCAGAAGGGTGTATCATTTGGGTCTATATACCATGTAAGAACCTTCATACCTAGGTAAAGACACCCTAATATCAATATGGCTTAGAATGGTCTTGATCTAAAATAATAACTCAAAAATATAAAGGTTTTCTCACCTTGACATACCCACCAAATATCAATATTTAACTAATATTACAATTTTGATATCCACGAGTAGTTTCTTTGATACTATTATTGATGTTGATTGTTATACCCATCCATTCTCCTATATACCATACCCAAATTAGAATAGACCTAAATTTATCGTTAACATTATCATGAAATAATGTAACTCTCCTTAAAGGTGATGCATGCATATGTGCTCCTGCTTAGATATCATGCAGATGCTATCACTACTGCCATTTGTGATTTTAGTCACTAAAAGGTCCCCATATCTACTTTGTCATTTCGGGGACAATGAACAAGTAAATGGTAGTGCTATCAAAATGGGGTTCAAACAACCAAAACACACACACACACACACACACACACAAGATAATTACCAAATGCAATTTCCTAGACGTGTTGGCTCGGGAGATCAATAGATGTTTTTTGGGGTGCACAAAATACTATCTAGGAAAACTAAGAATGAAGTTGCTAGCAAGTAGGTTGATTGATTCAGTCTCATTTACATACACATGAAGCAAACTTTGACTTTGATTTTATAGAATGTCAAGGAATGCTCACTAGCGATCTATTCTTGGATTTCAATGCTAAGAAGACATTGCATCTTCAAAGTGGGTGATGTTGGGCATGATTGAACCACCCCAAAATTGCACTATTTGAATCTCTAATTATTATCCTCTTGATCTCATTGAACCATGTTAATTAGAGGTCCTGTTGCAACACCATGTCCATATGGGGTTCTTACTTAACCAATAATTTACTGTCATAACTACAAAAAACCTTTGATAGTATGGGTCACACTGCACTACTCATCGTTGACCCACATTATTTGTCTTGTAATCAATAGAAGCAACTAGAGAGGGTGTCACATGACACTTAATGCTACATGGCAAGTCATGAAGACCTCTAAATTTAGTGTGGCATTCCAATTTAAATGCCACACTAAATCAGATGTTTAACGTAGCTAGTGCACATCACAATCATCCTGCTATCTCCAGAATCATTCTGGTTGAGTTGCATAAACTTAATTAGCCTTTGGAAGAGCTGAATTTAATGTCAGTGTCACAGTGTAATTAACTTTGTAGATCAGAAGCCTGATCCTGAACAATATATAGTTGTAAGCACTGGAGGTTTTGGTTGATTTGAATAACCAGTAATGACAGGTGGAATATAGGTTGAGATCAAAATGTTCAATAAAGATGCCAGTCTCGCATCAGTTCTGGTAGAATAGCTCTTCACCAATACAAATCCCAGGCTGCCATACACTGATGTCATGGTGCAAGATTCTGAGGCAGGTTGTGCTTAGCCTTAAACCATAAATATTGGTACTTTATGGGCAGGTGCGATAGCTAATATATGTAATATGGACAGTTTGAAGCCCTTGAAGACTTAGGGCCGCTTTACACCTAGAGGCCGGGCCAAACCCCCTTGAGGCCGATTGTATGAAATTTCAGCCCTTTTTGGGTTGGAGCCGGCCTCAACCAGAGTCCAGGGAGTTCTGTAGAGAAAACGGATATCTTAGCTTCTAGGAGGTGGCTCGGATTTTTCAAATTTTACCCGGAAGTGGGCCTAGAGAGTGCAAATTTTATCGGTTGATATCCCCCATTTCCTAATGTATTTAGGCAATTAGCCGATATTTCTTTTTTCATTTATCCAGTTTTCTAAATGTTTAAAATGGGGCCGGTTTTGTATTTTGGTGGTGGATGTTTTTTCCCTCTTTATTTTTTTTTCCTTTAAGTTTCATCGTCATTTATTCCTTTTTTCTCCAAGTGTTCATGATTAAAGAATGTTGGCATTTAGTCTTTATTTATTTTTTCAAAATAGTATCCTTAGCAGGAGTTGAACCTGGCAAAGCCCCTACCAGCTTAGGGCTAAGGATTTAGCCTTCAGAAAATACAAGCACCACAAAGGGTCCAAGTGAAGTTAACAAATGTTCTACAGGCTTCCCAACAGTTGTGTTTTAGTTGTTTCACGGAGGATGTAATCACAAGTATTGATTTGACATTCTTGTTACATTTAAAACCCTAATCACATAGATCCACCACAACGTTCCCATACATTGTCAACTTACATATCAAGCAACTTAGGTGTGCCATTCTTTCAGACTAGTGCTTAGATTACTATCTGAGCATTAGAGATCTCAAAGTACGATCTCAAGACTACCGAGAAAAGTCGTGGGAAATGCAACCCTAAACATACTCAGCCGCAACCAAGAAATCACATGAAACCAAGAAGAATACTTTGCACGAAGGCCAAACAGTGGCTAACTGGATGCAAGGGGACTCCGATGGTGGCTATGTGCGTTGAGAGCTCTAGATGTGAAACAAGAGATGTCGGATTGGCATACAACCCTAACTCCCGCAACTGGGAGTCTGCACAGAAGACTCACACAGAGTCAGTCACTCAGCGATTCAAAAAGTCAAGTGCAACTCTAATTAGCTCTTTTGTCTCTTAATCACGTGGTCCATATTACTGAAGATCTTTCGCGTTCTAAAGTGCGCCATTCTTTCAGACTGGTGCTTAGATTACTAATTGCGCATTAGAGATCTCAAAGTACGACCTCAAGACTACTGAGAAAAGTCGTGGGAAATGCAACCCTAAACATCCTCGGCCGCAACCAAGACATCAGAGGCTAACCTAGAAATCACAGGCTAACCAAGATCTTTTGCGTGCTAAAGTGCGCCATTCTTTTAAACTAGTGCTTAGATTACAAACTGCGATTACTATCAAACTAGTGCTTAGATTAGATCATAGATATGAAGGCATTGCATGCATATGTGAAGTGACAACATTAAGTTACCAAGAAATCACAGGCTAACCAAGATCTTTTGCGTGCTAAAGTGTGCCATTCTTTAAGACTGGTGCTTAAGATTGCTAACTGCGCATTAGGGATCTCAAAGTACGATCTCAAGACTCTGAGAAATGTCCTAGGAAATGCAACCCTAAACATCCTCAGCCGCAACCAAGAAATCACAGGCTAATCAAGAAATCACAGGAAACCAAGAAGAATACTTTGCAAGAAGGCCAAACAATGGCTAACCGGATGCAAGGGGACTCCGACGGCGGCTCCGTGCGCTGAGAGCTCCATATGTGAAACAAGAGATGTCGGAGTGGCATAGAGTCAGTCACTCAACGATTCAGCGATTCAAGAAGTCAAGCACTCAAAAACTCGGAATGGAAACGAAAATGCAAGCTGTAGCGGCAAACAACTAACCCTAAACCACAAGCTAGCAAGGCAATGCTAACTCCAAGTCTCCAAGTCTCCAAATCTCCAAGTCTTAAAATTTTTCCTAAAAAGTATATGTCTGGTCGGCTGCCCGCCATGAAAAATACCTTTCAATTAGTAATTTGCCATGGATACTCTAGGGCAGCTTGCCTAAATGCTGACATTTTTTTCTTCTAATTGGCTCATTTCCGAAAACCTTGATTTTCTTCCAGAACACCTTCATGAACATTTCTATTTCATTCGGAAATTCTCAAAATCAACCGGCTACCTTGGAACTAATTGCCGGCACTACCCGTTCATTGGCCTCAACTACACATTATAATAAGATTATAACGGGGGCCAATTTTTCCATATGTAAAGGCCTTAGGGCCAAGAAGCTAGGCTGATTCAATAAATCTAGCATAATCCAACGGATCTAGCATAATCTAGCATAGAGCCGTTTAGATTTCCACATAATCCAACGGATCTAGTTCGCTAAAAAAAATCATACTTTATTTAAGAAGGGTTTTTTTAGTGAAATATGACATTGGCCCCGAGGCCAAGAATTGGCCCTCCATATTGGGTGCACCCAATTCAACGAGCTCGGCCCATGTCATAACATACATTTTTTAATCAAAAAAATCATACCACCAAATCGGCCCGGCCTCTAGGTGTAAAGGGGTTGGGACCGATTTGAGCCTTTTGGCCAATCACAAGTGAGGATTTCAAGCCTCTTACACAACGAATTGGCCCGGCCTCTAGGTGTAAAGCGGCCCTTAACTGGATGAGCTGAATTCCCCTTTCTGACATTTTCCTCTTCCAGAAAAAAAACGTTTTTGAATCACAGTATCGTGGAGTAAAATCCAGCAACATCCAAGGTTACAAATAAATGGTGCCTGTAATGCATGTAAAATACTTTAAGTATTTTGGTCAAACACAAATATTTGAGACACCAATTTTCTTTGGTTTTGATATATTGAAGTCGAGTTTTGCATCAGCTACAACCATATGGCATCTGCAACATTAATGCATTGTTTGTTTTGTTTAGTTTTCCCTTCTATTGATAATTGTACCATTGAGCTGACAGCGAATGTTGTATTTACATAAGTCAACTCATTGTATTTATATCTACACTGTAGAATCAGTATGTTACATTTTGGCTCATGTCATGGCCAGCAAAAATAATCTCCAAGAATAATCATCCTAGACCTCCAACAACTCCCTCCTGTGATTCCTCATGAGCCCGCACTACCAACAAGACGCATCTGCCATCTACCCATTGCAATTAATGTACTTAATTACCATTTGACATGTCATCCCTAATTGTCATACTATATCCTCTACGTGGAAATATACAAGCCGGTAGCCTATGTGCGACTACTACACCAGTCGTGGTGTCAAATAAATGGCATATTTGTGGCCCTTGAGTTCAGTTTTAGGAGAGGATATTCTTCTTCCTTCGAAAGTGGAAGATCGAGGTCACGTGCCCACTAACACTATGGTACAATCAACTAACTATCTATCTGTGATAAGAGTCACTGTTATTGCAGAAAATTGTTAAACAGATTATTTCCGGTACTAAAATTCGCCGGACAAGAGAAGGGTACTACCGGTATGTGATCATCATGCGGCCACTGATGACCTTGCCCATTATAATACATTAGGGTGCTCGCCGGAGCACTGGTGGAGAAGCTCGAGAAGCTGTCGCCGCATGGATTCCAGTCCATGGCGCTCATGTGAGCTGGCTCCAAGAAAGCTGGATCATGCTGTACTTGATATACAGCTCTGGATTCATTGGGGCCAGAGGAGCAACTATCTCCAGAGGAATTATCAAAGCTGCCCAATATCTGCAACAGAAGTAATTAAGGAAGTTAATATAGTTAGATGGAAGTAATAATCTTAATAAGGAAGAACATTGAAGAATCATTGCTGCTTTTAATTAAAAGGATTGGAGATCATCAACATAATAATGTTATTGAAATGCTTATATTATATATATTTCATACCTCGGACATGCCACCATCGTCGACGTTGTACCAGCTGGAAGTATACGCCGCAGTACTGCCACCATTATCTGATAATTCAGTGGCAATTGGATCTGCCGTGCTGCATGTGTCGAGGTACTCAGTTACCCATGCGGCCGAATCTACTACATCCAACTGCATCGGAGCATCATAGATTTCCACATGCGTCGTCGACACCGTTGATGTTCTTGAATGAATGTCGATAATCCTGCTACTTTGATGCCCATAGCCAGCGGCGGCCGTCCCCGGCCAGGCCGAGTTGCTGCAGGTAGCTGGGCTACCAACTTGATCATCATGAATATTATAATAATGATGTTCTGTTTGAAGGAGGCCGAACACATGGGCATCGCCTGCAGCAACAGCATCCTGTCTGCAGAAGTCGGAATCCTCAATTGTCAAAGAATCCGACCCGCTACAGAGATCTGGGTCTCCGAAGAACAGCTCATCAACGTCACCGTTGTCGATCGGCGTGGAGTCCTGATGGTGACAATTGTGATGTAGCCTGGTTAATGAAATTGATGTGGGACAACTTTTTTTGTAGAATTCGTCCACATCGAGTTTGCCAGCAGATTGAGCGACCCGAGATGTCGTTGGCGAATTAGTACTCTTGGGTGTAATGCCGTGATCTTCGACCGCTGGGAGCTCTGCATGACCGATCAGCTGGGATGACGCGCTGGGGCATGTAGAAATCAGGTGCTTCGACATCCCAGCCATGTTCGGGCAGAACATGGCTGCAAAATCTTGGGCTTTTTTCTTGATGTAATTTGTGACCTCCTTATACATAACCTCATTGCTGAGGTCATTCAGGTCGAGGTAGGCCGGGATGGCCTCCCTGTAAGAATCCAGCTGCGGACAAGGGAAATTGAACGGCCTCTTCTTAGCGCACCGAAGGATCTTGCGTGCGCTGTCCACAGCCCTTGCAGCTCCCTCCTCCGAATCAAAGGTGCCCAGCCAAACTTTTTTGTCTACGGCCTTCCATTCGGCCACTCGAATCTCCGCGACCCATTTGCTTAGGTCTGGTCTGTAGCGGACACCGAAGTGCCTCGAGCTTTCCTTCGCTCGAGGCCTCTTCGTAGGCGTTTGTGGCAACAACATTTCGTCGACACAAACTCCGGATCCTTGCGCCACTCTGCATTACAACAAATAACAACCACATTCAGACCAGCTACTAAGCCCTCTAAATTGAGTTCATTATGATCAATTGACATACGATTGTGGCATGGAATCGGAGTCAAAAACTGAATTATGTTTGCACTCTCAATGGACTGAAAATGTGGTGTGAATGAAGCTTGGTTTAAAGCTTCCCCCAACTAATTTAATATCTGTACAGACATGAGTGAACAGTGATATTCGTTGCAAATTAATTTTCTTAGCAATGACAGCAAAATCCATGGAGATGTCAAGAAATTACGCTACCTGCCACAAAAAGCCAAGGGAACCTTGCCATACGTAGCTGCAGGTTTTCTTTCCATATCATCGTAGTTACTGTTGCACTTGAGGTTGGCAGCCATGGCGCCGCATGAGTTGTAGCTCGAATTAGTCTTATGCAGGCTGTGTTCAGGACGCAAGCATTGGTTGCGTCCCCAATCCCTAGACGAGATTGTAACCTGGTACTGCTGGAGCTCTGGCATTCTGGGATTGGGTTAATTGGCAGATAACAGAAGTTTGAATGTGGAAGCTGTTGGTATGTCCCAGCGCCCTTCCGGCCCCTACTTCACCGACACCGGTTTTGTTCCTAGACGTGTACGTGCAAATGAAGTCTTAAAAAGTGTACAACAGTGAATGTGCGTTGCTGTGAACTACCTGGCAGCGAACTTTTTACACTCTAACACTAGTTTTGTCTACGAATGAGTTTATCTGTACAATTAACTGAAAAACGACAAATCTTGGAGACGAAGGTCTCCTCTGCGAAATGAATTGGATCACTGAAATGCAACCGAGCTAAATTCATACTGACTCTCCCTTGTGCACTCTTCACTACTAGCTTGACAGGCGAATTCTGAAGATTGTCTGCACCAAATTCACACTTCCATGGACCTAGAAATGATTCTTCAAAAATAATAGAGAACCAAGGGGGAACCAAGCGATCTGGGGAATGCTATATGACTTAAAGCACTCGATCGAATGATAACTTAGAATGGAGCTTCTATCTCGATCGAAATGTTCATGAGACTCTCAACTCATGATAAATTAGTAGCAGGCTCTGCTAGTGTCGTCTGGTTTGCGGTGAATCCAGGCTAGGCTAAGCAGATGATGGAGAGTGAGGAAAAGAGCAGACATCCGAGTACTAAAAGCATCAGGAAATACCTCCAAATTGCGGAAGACCGGGCCACTGTGCCGTCACATCACCTGTGTGGCCACCACAACACAAATTCAACTGCTTCCGGCACGTCTCTACTAATCCACTCCACTAATCACACACAGATAATTATCCAAGTTCCAAGAAACCATCAAATTTTACTCTTAACCTCCTGGGTCAGAGATTGAAAGATTTATAGAAGCTGCAAGTTACTAACTGTGTTACCACCAGTTGCTAGATTTTTTTGGTCGGGAGGCCGGAGAATTGGATAAGGGTTGAAACCTCCAGGATCAAACCTCCAATTATATATAAATATATATTTCAGCAAGTCATCAGATTTCCGGAGCTGGGCGGCAGGCAACCTTTCGGATGTAACCCTCGAATCGTGCTTCTTTTGCGACGGAATCATGCGATTGTTGTAGGTGGTGACCCTCCCTCCGACAAGCTGTACGACTGCGATCAGATTCTAACTTAGTCTCTCAAAAACGGACCTCTACCGACTGATCCTCGCAGGACATCGTCATTAAACGACCAATAAAATCTGCTCATCTCATCAACCTTCTGTTCCAGAACGAACAACAACTATCAATCTCACGCCGGTCGACACGCACGACCGAATCTTCGTGAACGAAACTCAGAGCGCCACTGGTACCGACAAATTATAATTGTCCAAAGCGATCACCCCCCGCCTCTGAATTTCTCTAAACCCTCTCCAGACTTGAAGTCGTTAAAACTACTACCCAAACCCCAACCCCAACCCAACCAACAACAACATTCATCTGCCAGCAAGCGCACATCGAATGACGAACTATGGGTTAAATTATGTAGTTTATGTACCGACACGCTTCATCTATCACGTCAGACTGAAATTCAATCCAAGTGTGGCCGTTCGGAAGGTCTCAACCTACAGACCAACTACTGCAGACATAGAGAATTATGAACGAAGATTTTGACATGGCATCGACGTACCGACAAACGAGTCGTCGATGTCGACTGTATATTATGTTTCTACAAACACTGCGGGTTCTCTTGGACATGAACATGTTCAATCTGACCTAGCCCCGACCTAACCCAGTGCATGAGGATTAATTGAATAATTGTCTCTGGTCACGGGTGAGTCCGGCTTCTGCAATCCCCCGCGGTTACACATATGCGACATGTACTGACGACCAGTGCAAGGACTAGACTAATTTGTTTTTGCCAGAATTTACCGACTAATTTCGTAGGAAAGTGCTTCGAAGTGCTTCCATGGACCGATCCTCCGAACCTGGAAGGAGTGCGCGCTTGCCGGGCCGTGGTCCAGACTCCATTCATCAGTCGGCCTCCTGGGTAGGGTGAACCTGGTTATCTTCTTAAGTTCACTTGTTTAATGCCTTCCTGGAATCTGCCAGTGGGTGAACTGGTGCTTTTCTTATGGGGAAATTGGCCCGAATGAGTTCAGTTCAGTTCCGAGCCGGCATATGCTGGGTGTGCATTATATGGTTGAAACGCTTGATTTAGCTGTCTGTCTCTAGTATTCGCTATCATTGTTCTTCATGAACTAAAATAATGAAGCTACAAACTAGGAGTCCCACTGCTACACTAAATATGATATTTAGTGTCACCAATTCTAAGTGTCGACCAAGTCCATTTCAACCGCTCACTAGGGTCATGTAACACCAACATGGATGAGATATGTATTGTTTAGGCGAACGGAATCAAGGTTTTTGTGGTGGCGGCTTGTGATTGATTATCTTTGAAAAAGTTTTTACAATCGTTGTAGCCAAGCATTAGCATTTAGATGAGCAATTATGGTTAACCTATAGATCAACTATGTGTTACCCTAACTTTATTGCTTCAAAAAATGTAGCAATTTCCATATTCATGAATTTTATTTTTCATGAGTATGAAAATCCATTTGAATTTGTTTCTCTTTGCAAGAAAAAGAATTCCCCGCCATTACTCCTCCTAAACAGATGCAAACCCACTTATTGTATCAGTTATAGATGCCTCAACCTTAGCTACACTCTACAGTCGGGTACAGACATAGGTTGTTGTTCTTGGAGATTGTGATTTTTCACCTCACCTGACAACTCGAGTCTCACTCTAGTCAGCCGTACTTATAAATTACTATTGAATCATATTTTTACCGTGTCTGCGCAAGAGAAATACAACCTTGCCACAGACCCTGTCCATGCATGCATGCTTTCTTGGAGCTCGAAGCAGTGTGTATTTTTGACAAAGTTTTTGCAAGTTTCTGACATTTGACATTAAATAAATGCACATCAATGGACACGTATAATCTAGAAAATGACATGTTGTGTGATTTGTGAAGAAAAAAACCACGTGTCACTTGACATGTTAGAAATTGAAATGACACGTACTATTAGACATGTAACATTGAGGTGACATTTTAGAAGAAAATGTAGATGTCAATTGACATTCATTTTAAATAAAGAAAACATCACATGACACTTTGGATTTGAAGTTGAACGTCAGATGAAATTTGTCAAACATGCACACTAGTTCAAAGAATGCATTGTAAGTAAGGGTACTACCCCCTCACCCTGAAACTGAAGTCAGAACTTTTGTCCAACACAATGATAGTCCTAGAACCACCAATCATAAAATTTAATTGTATTTTAATATCTAGTAAAACACAGTCCACATTGCCACAAAAATTCGGTGCAAATTGAAGCCAAATGCCATTGTTAATGGGTGTGGGACCTCGACAATCTAATCTACATCTTGGGTGCTACTTACATTGTTTATGGTATGCAGTGTCACTAATTACTATAGTACCATCGCCTACTTTTGATCCTCACCCAAAAGCTTTCCCCATATATTCTTGTTTAGAGTGAAACATGCTTTGAACATGAGAACAAGCTAGGGTCGGTTTTGGATGTGCGATTGCTATAATCAACACCTTAATTTTTTTATATAGTTTATCCATTCTATGTTCAAAGAATGCACATTAATATGTGTTGAAATCTTCTTTCAATTACCAACATGACCCAACAAAATTTGTGTTGATCTATTAATAGAATGTGTGTTCCACACTTATGCAATTTTGTTATACTATATTTTATTTTGTAACAAACAAAGTGCAAATAGGAAGTTTGTAGACTCATCATAAAAGAGTTTATCTGGTAAAAATCATATTCTGGGTTTAAAGTCATTATAGCATTACTAACTCCAAACAGTCATGACTCTAAATACCAAAAACAATGTACTTCTTTGTCATTTATCACTTTTTGTGATTGGGAAGAAAAAAAATCATGCAATATAGAAGTGAGCTATACAATGATTTTGGTTCATATGTGACATATTGTTTAAAATACAACGTGTTACAACTGTTTTTAAAGAGAACACTATTTAATAACAAGAAAATTCTTTGGTGTTCTATATTAGGGACCCATCGGGGATGACACTTCTTAAATCTGTGTTATATTAGTAAAAAAAATGATGTTGAGTTCAACCTTCAAATCCCAACTTCCTCAAATTTCCAATCCAATTTAGTTCAACAGTGCTCAAAGGACCACTACACTATTTTGTCTAATTAGTGTGGGCCACACTAATTCCCAATAAAACACGCTAATTTCAAATTATAATTTAGAGTGGCCCACACTAATTTCAAAGGTGAAAAATTTGCGTGGGTTTTGTCGTTTCCACAATTGGATGAAACTTCATAATTCCATCCCCGGGAAGCACCTCGGCCTCTGCCTCCCCTCGCAGCTCCGCCACTCCGCCCTCCCCTCGTAGCTCTTGCCACACGGATGGATGATAGTACAAATTACATCCAAAGTGATGCAAACACTGGAAATTTAGTGTGGGCCACACTAATTTCCAACCCACATGAATTTCCCACCCACACTAATTAGACAAAATAGTGTAGTCTGCAATTTTGGTAATAACTACAGCACGAAGTCAATTCTTTTCTTTTCTTTTCTCCTCTTTCCCTTTCGCCATTGGACCTCTTGTAATGAAGTAATAAACCATGTGCATGGAAAGGTGGAGTCACCTCTGATGTTCCTGCATCTCACTTAATAAGTGTTGGGCTTCAATTTGTGGTCTTCAATGCAAGTGAAAACTTCCATTTAGAGACGGTTGATCGACAAAGCACCAAAGTCATAAAAACCTTGGTCGGTTCCGTCTCAAGTCACGGATTCGAATGGGTCCCGAGGGGGGGTTGCTCTTTTGAGGAACATACATATAAGTGAGGGCATGTGGGCCAACTCCAACACAAAATTGGTGTTGAGGCATTTGATTCCCATAATTGGTCCACCTACGTGACCCCATTCTACACTAAACTAAACATATGATTTTCATTAGTTTAATGGCATTGGAATTGGACATGTGCCATGTTAATTAAAGTGATTTCTTGACTTGTTGTGTAACACCAAGTGCCTTGTGACACCCTTTCTGCACTAATATGTGCAATTAGATTGCCCCACGCCAATGATCTACAATCCACATTATTCTGAGCATTTATCACCATAGTTTCAAAATTCCATTTTTCTTTTTCTTTTCTAAAGTGGTTGCTACACAAATGAATAAATAAAGTCATAAGTTTGTGGTGATCCAATTTTGACCCAAGGTAATTTGCATGGGTAAAGGGGCAACATATTAGCAAAGACAACTTAATTGCACATATCAGTGTAGTTGTTATCTAGTGTTTGCAAGACAATCAATGTGGGTTTGATGATGAATTATGTGGGTCACATTGAATATGATGTTTAGTGTAGAGATTGGAAACCTTGAGTGGGTCCCATTCCTCACACAATCCTCTCCCACTTGGACCGAGTGTCCCCAGTGACATGATTGTCCCATGGGGGGTAAGGAGGGATGTACCAGGGGCCAAAGTGATTTTGGGGCTTTAAATTTTTGGTCATCATGGTTTTGTCCTTTTATTTTGGACAAATATGACTCAAATTACAAGTCATTTCCTTGGATTTATTGTGATTACGGTTATGATGTCCTTACACTTAGTGAATTGGTTTGTATGACATCATGTTTTTTTGGTTCCTTCTAAGGATGCCACTTGGTGACTCCACAATAACCCACGCATTGTAGGTGTGCTCATACAGTTGATGTGGCCCTTGAGCATTTATTAGTAAATCTCATAGTTTACATACTTGAATTTTCTAGGGGACATCTAGATCCTCTGTGTTGATCAAGCATGGGGGCACCCACTTGCACATTACCTAATGAAAGTGAATAAACTCACTAGAGTTTTTGGGGTTTAATGCTACTTTGTGATGCAACAAATAGTAACTACTATTGAGATCATATTGATCTCATATTTATCTTATCATTGTTGACAACCTCCAAATGAGATAACAACATCACGTAACATGGCTAGTTGTCAAATTGAGCTTGCAACATGGAAACCGGTCCAAACAAGGAACACCATGGACAAGTCAAAAGGAATGTTAAGCTCAAACCCCACAGAACAAAGCCACGTTTATAATGCGTTTCATGACAAACTCGCACTTGAAATTTAAGCTACCTGAGGAGGGAGGTACAATAGCTTGAACTTCCAACCAAGTTCTCACATTCATCTACCTTAAAGATTAGATTTTGGATGACAATTAAAATTGGTGTGTAACACTAATTAAAGTGGTATTCATGACTTGTCATGTAGCAAGCAAGTGTCATGTGACACTTTCTCTACTTGACACCTACCAATGACTATGCACGGGTCACACTAAATCAAATGTCTAAATCTAATAAATAAAATGGAAGTCATTTTGACATGGTCCATTTGTCACTCATTAAAAAGATCGAACTTATAAATGTCAAATCGCAAGGAGAATTGGCAGATAGTTAAGCTTATGAGTCAACTGATTGAAATGGTTAAACAGCGACTTATTTTATAAAACTTAAGAGGAAACCCAACCTTTATTAAAGAAAGAAGAAGATATTTTGAATGTGATATTTAGTGTCATATGGTATTTTATGTCACTATGATAACATTACAGATGACGCTTCTTATGAATAAGTGAACAGATGTTGTCATGGATGATGGATGAGTTCATCCATTGGCCAAAAACCTACCTTCTCTTGTCAACAACTTGTGATGAAGTATTGTCATGGATGATTGAAATTTTGATGAAAATCGCTTCATAAGTGACAGTAATTGCAACACTGTAAATCTATAATGCCCCCCAAAAATCACCAGGAATGACAAATAATGTTGGGTTAACATTTAGTGTTGGTGACACTACACCCCGGTTTGCAATTAGTATTGAGCAAGACAATTAGAATTGGTGACACTAAATATGATATTTAGGGTACCACCACCACGTTCACCCATGTTATCCATTATTATAATTTGGATTCTATGCCATGCTTGCTTGCATTCATAGGGAGGGTTGCGAGGGGGTTGCAAGGTTGTTGATATTGATCTAAGGACCACAAATTTCATCAAGTTACCGTAGCTCTCTAGCAGCTTGGGCACCTTTTTGCCTAATAATTAATTAAAGTGTCAAAGTAAGTTAGGTAACCCAAAAAATAATATTCTAAAATTGGGCAGATGCAAAAAGTAATTTAAAATAAGTTAGACATTTATCCAAGTCATTCCTATAATTCATGGATGGTTTTCTTGAAATCATCTATGGCGGCTACGATTAACCTAAACACTTCCCTTAACTAACATTCCTTACCTTGAAGCTTGTCTTTTACTTGTATGTCATGGTTTTGCTTTGTGTGAGAGTTATACAGAGTGGTCTTTGTGAGAGACTATGTCACCTGCATTATTGTGATTTTAGGCACTCTTTGAATGTTATTTATTTTCTTTTTTGACACTCAACGAAATTAATTTAGGCACCTTCAAAATTAATTATTTTCTGCCCAAGCTACTAGAGAACTACGGTATTGGTTTCGTCAAATAATTTGATGAACTCCATGGTTACATTTTCATCCCTCATAACTGAGGATTACATGTGTAAGTGTGTGTTGTATGTCAATCGACATGACAGTATTTCATTTTAGAGATGTTAGGATGCATGATACACCCGACTTTGTTTTCCATGATTGACATGGAATTCATCCAAATTTCAATCATCTATAATGATACTTGTAAACTTGTTCATAAGAAGTGTCATTAGAAAAGTTACCAAAGCGACATAAAACACCATATGACATTAGATACAATATCTAGTGTACAGATTACGTGGAGGGGTAAGTTCTCGAGCTCTATGAGATAAACTCCAGCATAAAGGAATGATATCTTGGTGATGGTCCCCACTGCTGCTCGAATTGCAGGAGTTTGAGTCCACGAGATCAGTCAAAACCTTGTCACCCTTCCTCGAAACAGCTTCCCAAAAACCATGTCTGTACAGGACTGCCTTCGAGAAAAAAGAAAAAGAAAAAGAAGTAGAAACAACGAAGCTTCCACTGACATGAACTCCCCGTGAATTTGAGCCTGTTTTTCGGGCCACCTCACACACGAGCCAAGAGCCGTGACCATGAAATTGTGGGAGCCCAAAGGAATGTGTTCAGAGGCCATCCCAACACACCTCCAAAATCATGTAGTGCGGTCACGTACCCTCAAGTGCAGTGTGAAGTCGTATGTGACCGGGCCCTCAACCAAATGCTACTTCAATGAATTTCTAATCATGTGGGTCCTCACACATGATAAAATAGAATAAATCAACGGTTGTGAGCGTTCGGAGTGCCCTGGTCTTCTGGTTATGTGTTAGGCCAACCTCCAAGAGGTGGTTTTTGAAAATAGTCCAAGTGACCATGAAACGTGATCCATTCGATGCCATGTAGGAATCCATGTAGACTTTACGTCCATCTTGCATTCACATGCTCCTGATCCCTCCAATCGTAGTGTGAAGCGAACTTGGACTGGCTCCACCTTTTCCACCAATGAGAGTGCTTGACCTATAATGGTCACGGGCTCTCAGTCTCATGGGTGAAGTGGCCCTTAGTCCTACACTGCATGTCAAGGAGCATTTGAGAAATTTGTTCCTTCCACTTACCACTTTGCGTCCCAAGCACTAACAAGTTACGGAGTTCAAGTAACTATATCACTATATTCGTTAATTTGAGACTTTCTCTTGTCTCAAATTAATATATGGACCACAACAACATGGTCTAATGTTTGGGTCGTCCTACCTAAACCATCTTGATATGAGTTCTTAATTGGGTTCCTGATATGAACACCCGCTTCAAAGTATTTGCATCTTACAACATTCTCCAATATCTGTGTGATTTTATCCATGTTCTTATATTTGTAACTGTCTCAAAATGCCAAAAAAGTCCCAAATTAACGAATATAGTATGGTAACTGCACCTAATTACAATCCTTACCCAAAAAGTGGCCCCCTGTACATTCTTGCTTAAAATGAACATGGTTCGAACATGATAATTGAGGGTCAATTTTGGACACATTTATAATCCACATTTTCAAAAAATCATAATTTATCCATATCTAATGTTAAAAAAAATTAGGTTTAAAATATCTAATTATCAACAAGACCAACCAGAAACCAAGTTGATCTAACAATGGTATTTGTCCAAAAATTTATATGCTCAAGATGTGTTGAAATCATCTTTCAATTATCAATAAGACCACTTTGCAAGGGATGGGGTTATCCAATAATAGTGATGGTGCTCAAATGCTTACAAATAATGAGTATAGGTAGACTTAAAAGTGATCCTATCAATATAAGCACTGCTTTCAACTACAAACACTACCATATGAGGTACATGAGGCTAATGTGGACACCTCCAACTTTGTGGAATCATCCAGTTGATGGATTCGAACATTAAAAGCTTGAGCAAGTTAGCAATTGCAAAAATCGGGACCAAATACTTTGAAATCACTGAAATTAGAGTTGAGGAAGGTGCTGATCTATGCTCCAAAATTAAAAGATTCTCTATTTCCCAATGTGGGGTTATAGGGGGGACTCTTTTATTGTTCAATGTTGTGTAAGTAGACAACATCACTAGCATATTCTACATGGGCCATTGACCAATGAAAACCAAGTTTAATGCCAATATTGGTTGTGTCATGTCTCTAAGGTGGTCACATGCAAGATAAAATGTTGTTGAACTGTTTTTCAGTATAGAATACCCATAATACAAGTTGGTCGGCACCTCACAACCACATGTTGCCTCCTAATTTGCCCAAGTTGTCGTCTCCTAATTTGCCCACCTCGGGCACAAAAATCAAGTGTGTCATAGCTCAGTGGATAGCACTCCTCATTATGGAGGATGGTGGGTGTAGTTTGGATTTTGCAAAGGTGACTAACCCAAATGTCATCAAGGCAGCGGCCAAATCACCATGTATTACTAGTTGTCCGATTAAGGAAGCTAACCAAATTAGCCTCATCTACCTTAGGCATTCAACAAAGACAAATGACCTCTAAATTGGTGATAACATAGACATGACCAGTGTAAGGTAGAACAACTCCCATCCAAGTCAACGCAAAAGCACACATATGTTTGTTTTTCCTTTTCTTTTATAATGGTGACCGCATAAGGCCCACAGACTTAGGTGTGTGGCTTGCATGTTGGCATCATCCAAGTTTGATGGAGATCCAAGACACCCTTGAACATGTTCAACATTTACAGATGAATATCAATGTGACCAAAGCCTTGACTCTATACACCGAAAGACACCTCCTAATAAACATGCGATTGAATGGGCAATGTTAGGGGCGGCTCGCATGCAGTCCCTAGTGAAGGAATCACTTCGAAGATGGGAAAACCCCCAAGCAAGACATTTGCCGTTTGGGACTTGGGAGGAATCCGTGTATCAAAGGCATTTGTCTCATCTATAAGACTCGAGTGCTTGTACGAGTCCCAACTCTGAGACAATGTCCCAAGGGTCTAATTTTCAATGTGTGCCTCTCTTCTTATCCATATCTTAGGTTGTGACAACGTGAAGGCAACGCCCCAATACAAAGTTCCATGCGTATTATGGCCTAGGCTAGGCTAGGCTAGGACAAGATCAGGCGGCCAATGTTTATTGTCCCAAAAAGTAGTTGGGACGCTTAGGCCGATTCAAGTTGGGTCAAACTTGTTCTAGCCGACACCATTCTAGCCGACCATTACAGCTTCTTAAATCCCAACAATTGGGTGCCAAAACTAATGACACATATATAGACTCTAGACAACCATGTACCATTTGAATGGTTGTTCTTGGGATATTGTAACCATGTTGTGTGCATGTAGAGACCGCTCTAGCAGTTTCTATGTGATATTAAAGCGGGTTACAACCAATCAAGGAATAACATGTGTTCAAATATTTCCTATTGGAATGGAGAATTATCTCTTCAAGGGAGCCATTCAATGTAGCATGTACGGAATCACATGGGTTTATAACATGGTATTTAATGAGAGAATGGTTTACAAAGTATACATATGGGGATATGGTTGTGGTTCACCAAATTTTCTGTAGAAACAAATAGGGTAATATGATTTATTTATTTATTTTTATCTTGTTCTTATTTGGGGGGAGTGAGTGTACCTCAAGAAACGTTTAGCTTAGGTTCCTCACAAGAGGTGTTCAATTCATCCATATATTTCTTTATACATAACAATACACAACCCATCCATTGGGTTCCTTTTTGCAAACCAAATGGTCATGACTCAAGGCATGGTTATTCCCGATACAAGAAGGCAAGAGGATTCATGGGCATGTGCACTGGCCTTCTTAGCTGGTATTGGGCCCCATGCAGCAGGCATACATGTGTGCCAACGAACTCTTTGAGGTTTTATATATTATATTTTGACTTATTTCCAGCAGCTAAACCTGGGGTCCAACTCACATGTATGTTCACCCATGCAGAGTGAGTATAGTTCATTTTGCAAAGGTGGCCCATCATAAGTGGGGGATTTTTCTTCCAAAATTTCCACTAGGGGTGCAAAACCGTAGTGTTGAGTAATATTATGTAGCCCCGATAAATTCATAAATGTTAATTCATGAAGCAATACTTGTCATTCCCCCCATTCCCCCTTGTCACCCTTCAATGACTTTGTCAATAATAACGATAAAAATATTTGTGAGCAAATATACATAAATGTCCCCTCCAAATACATGGTTGTGAAGGACATATGATAAGTATAGATATAATTGTCAATTTAAGCAACTAGACACAATGGAGTGCTACATTATCTTCACATTTGTTGGGTCTCGTTATTAACAAAAAAAGAGGTGTTTAGCACATTTTAACATGTAGTTTTTGGACACCGTAATATATTAATTTTGTAACATATCAAAGTGTTAATTATATATGTGTCCAAAACTAGTCTTAGGTTCAAAATATGTTCAATTCAAGGGAGAATCTACAAGGTTCAGTTTTGGGTAAGGAACACAACTAGGCATACTTACTATAAATTCTTCTAGTGACCACATTGCAGCATTACAACGTAATGCATCGGACTCAATATATGAATGTTGAGAATTCAACACAATATATGTGACCTACACAACTATGCTAACATGGGTAGGTCCCAAGCCTGAAACTTGTAGTTTTAGACGTAGGAACTCATCTCTCCGTGTTGCAAGTGGTGTTAAATTTATTTTCCACCAAACGACACGCTAGTGTTTCTATGCTATGGTCCACCCAATCATTGCGGGGGTCACTAGGTCAACCAATCATCTAATTTTTGCGGGGACCAAGATACTTGACGAACCTAACTTGGTAAGAAGGAGAAAAAAACAATGAGAAATCAAATTGTCCAAGTTAACTGATGATCAACGGAAAGTGTCCACCTCATAACTGAAGCAGTGACATGTGGACTAACTCCACACTTATTGTCGGTGTTGGCAAACATACGCGGAGTTGTTTTTTGGTTTAGGGTTCATGGGCCCCAAAATACACGGTGTTTCATTTGTATGTGTCATGTTGACTTACACATGGTTCCGAAGGAGTAGCGTGACACCCTAATGACCAAGTATGTCCCCATGGGCTAGCCTACCTAACATTAAGAATGTGTGCTCCAAGGTTATCTGTTAATTAACCGCTCATCCATACACATCATCCATTGTGCTCCAAGGTTATCTGTTAATTAACCGCTCATCTATACACATTATCCATTGTGCTTGAGGCTCCATATGTGAGCCGTTGCAAGTTATAATCATCTTTCCAAATTGTGGTTGAATCACAAGAGTTATAATAATCGGTCATGTCCATCTCTCCTAAATGTTGCGACCTTTGCAATGAGGAAATGGTAAAACGTATGATACTACCCTAATTGGATGATATGTGTGTGTCTTAGAGAAAATGTACTTTTTTTTTTGAGACAGAAGGCCGACAGGCCAACGCCAAAGCACATGAGGCAGCTGACCACCTGGCAAGTTTTCCGTCATGTAGAGAGGAGATTTCACAGCCGGGATTCGAACCGCCAACCTCTTCCTTTAGATTTGGGTATCCCTCCACCATCATCCAGTAGTTTAGGGTCATCTCGGACCAGAGAAAATGTACTTTGGCATACACCTTAAATGGTTGCAAACACTTGTCCAAACTTCTCACACTACCGCAGTGACTCAAGTCCTCGTCTAATCAAGGTCATGCAAAAAAGGTAAACAAAGCCTCAAACCCTAAGCTCTTGTGAGAAATCCTCTGAGGTTTTTGACCCCTAAAAGCTTGGGAGTTTTTAACTTGAATCAAAGATGTACAATAAAGCATGAGTTGGAAATTTTATTGTGTGTTGTCATACAAAGGAAAGTTTTAGAGAGTTGATTTTAAATCACGTCCGCGCGGTTGGAGTATGGATCTTTATCTTTGGTCTCTGCCATATCATTTGACAAGCAATTTCCTTCAAAGAATAATTAAAAGTCCAAGATGTATCAAAACTGCTTGATGTTTGATATGGTTGCCTAAAAAATATGAGTTGCATAAAATTGGTGGAAAAAAAAATAGCAATGTCACTGACATTGTTACTTTTGTAAAACAACTAATTGTATATCCACAAAATTAAGGGTTCCAATCACTTCAAAGCCCATACCTTAGACTCATTGTAATAAATTTTCAATTGGGTTGCTCTAGATGATCCAAAACTTTATTATGTCAAGGTGCAAGAAACCTAAAAAAATAAAAAATAAAATAAATAATTAAAAACCCCTTCAGAAATTTATCTTTGAAAAACGGTTGCAACCACTTTTTGGCTTCTTGGGCATTTAGGGGATAAGCTACACGATGAGCTTGGAGGCTTGAACTCTTGGGCCCTTTGGGGGTAGTTTTTTGAGGTGTCCCCTCCACACCCAACAACACTACCTTATTATCTGCACTTTTGACAAGCTTCTACGTAGGTATTTCCATGACCATGAACATTGCAACCTACACAATTCTCTTTTGCCCCAAAGCTCCAAACTACTACATTTTTATAGTATTTAAAATCATTCTAAAATATACAAGTATGTACAATTCTTTATGTCATGGCATATTTGCCCCGACATACAATAGGGATCATGCTAATTAGGTAGGGGGCAGGTGGGACGGCATCAACCGACCTTCCCGAATACCTTGAGCACATACTTTGTGGTGGTAAACAAAGGCCATGGCTAGACACCCACCTCCCTCTTTGAGCTGGGCCCCTACCACTATTACCAAGGTAAAAGGATCTAGTAACAAATGACCCTGATAGATGTGTGATTAACTCATCTAAAATAAGTCTCAATAGACCAATTCAAGGGTCTTTGATATTAATTTATGGGTCCAATCATCTAGAAAAAGAAAACTACACATTATACTATAATAATTAACTACATTTTCTCGTTGGGTACTAGCGGTGGTGGGGATAAAACTCCAAGACAGGTGGCTGCCTGGCATTGGCCGTAACCAAACATGTATACGGAATATGGAGAAGTGTGGGCCCTGCATGGTCAAGGGAACAAGAGAGTCACTCACAAGTTGGGTCCCATGAGAGGGCCCGTAACCGTAAATTGATGGGCCCCGTAAGTGGTCCCGGATGGGACGCATCTCTTTTGGAATTTTCGCATAATACGCATGGTGGTGGAGTGAGAAAAGTTTGTAGTATCTCACACAAAGGTAAGTTGGTCATGTATTTGCATGTGATTCTATATGCTTGACTAACTAGCCTAAAAACATTCTATACACATGTGTTGGTTCAGAGTAGTATGTATACCATAGCTAGCGGCGAGTTATAGGGTTGAATATTGAATAATATAACACACATTCGATCAAACATAACATTATTCAGATCCATAACATTGTTATGTGGGACTGACAACATTTCACAGAATATTCCCCATGATGCAGTTTGGATGTAGGGAATATTCCATGGAATATTGTCAGTCCCACATAACATTGTTACGGATCTGAATTATGTTATGAAGAATATATTGAGCTAGGTGATTTAAGAAAAGATAAATTGAAGGTTTGTTTGTCACGTTGAGATCTCATCACATACCATGGGGCCTATGAGGACATGCTTGGTCCCACCGGAAACTCCTCCAAGAGGATGGGTGCATCATCACTTTGGTGAATCAATGGGTGCATCGATTCGGTTCCCTCGTATCTAAACCAAATGTGAGGCATACATTTAGTTTGAAGATATTTATGGCATGGAAAATCATGCCAAGTATGACTATGTATGTTTTTGGGTGCGGACAACTTCCTCGAGTAATTTAAAGTCTACAAATAACATTTCAAAGATAAATTTGGCACAATGGCTTATTCACAAGGCGCTTGTTTTGATTCATGCGACCGGAAACTCACGTCTAATTGCCTCCAAACATAGTACCAAGTGTATGGACTTTATTGTTCGGTTTATGAAGAAATCATCTCTCTCTATATATAAAAGACATGCGGGTTAGATTTCCTATGCAAATTGCCAATTACATAACCCAAATCCTATAAACTATTTGTAAATCATTTGACCCATCATCCACAATATTATCTCACACAATTCGACACTTGAACATTTTGTATTTAGAAAGTAGGTATCTTGCTACAAAGTCGGTGCTTACATCTATGTGGTTGGATTTCGATGTGAAACTGCTTGATCTTATGTGAATAGTCTTTGCAAGTACAGAAATTGTTGAAAGGTTATAATGGAGGATGGGGATTTACATTAATTGACATTTAGGTATGACCGGAGAAATCACTTGTCCAAAAAAATAAGGGATGTGCATTTGTGGGGACAAAAACATCAAACAACAACCACAACTTCGAATGTGTTGTATTTCATGTTCGCCAATCATCATATTTGTGTAGTTTTGTAATCTAGCGCACGTCATATTGGCGGTTGGAATTGTCCAAAGTTCATGCATAAATGCAAATATGCTCTAATCTTAGTTATTTCAAATTTTAGGGAGGGGATAATCAATGAAGGTACGATCCTACCTCTTTAATATGACAACCTCGATATAATGATACAAATTTTGTAAACCGGACTTTCTAGTTAGAAACTACCTTTGTAAATACGATTGTGACATTGTTGATAAGACACTCCTGGGCCCCTAAAACATCATATTATAGAGGTAATATATGCATATATATATGGCATGTCCCACACATGTATAAATACATAGTTAATATGAAAATTTTGTAGCTTTCACATATGAAATGTGGACAAAATAACATTTTAATGTAAAATGATGTTAAAACATGGGAATTAAGGGAACTTGGTTCTTTATCTCCAAACCTATTCAAGAGACTCATTAGCTTCTATCTCTTTCACAATATTTTTAACCTAAACCCTAAACCAAGGTGCACACTTTGTTCTTTCTTGCATTTTAAACTCAATATTTATCAAAAAAAAATTATTCGCATATTTCTGGAAGCTATTGGAATTGCATTTCTTTTGGTGCTAGTTTTTCTCACTTATGAATTGTATTAGCAAAGTTATGATTGTTTGAAGGTTGGTTGAGTTTTAAAAGTTGATTTCAAGGCAACGATGTACTTTTGCACATTATGAGGCCAATCATGATCCTATCATTCTAATCTACATATTTTTGGAAAGCTATTGAAACTTTGTTTTTTTGGGTGTTAGTTATGCTCAATTTTGAGTTGTATTGATAGAGTTATGACCATTTGAAGGCTGATTGAGTTAAAAATTGATTTCAAGACAATGATCTACTTTTGCACATTATGATATCAATTCCGATCTTATCATGCTGATTGACATATTGCTGGAAAGCTATTGAAAATAGCGCATCATGTGGTGGTAGTTTTTATCAATCTTGAGTTGTTTTGATAGAGGTATGACAGTAATGGTGATGTACAAAATTGTACTGCGGTGATTTTATTTCAAAATGCCAACATCAACGGACTATTAATTCCTTCTTCAAGTCCACATACACTTCATGAGAAAATTTGCATATTTATAAAGACATTTAAAATAATATTTATTTTATATATGTGGCCACATATCTAATGTGTGTTTTCATGAAATACCTCGTTATCATGACAAAGAGGTCCAATTTGTCACATTATTAAATTTGTGACACCTCGATAATACGTTGTTTTTCTCATTTCCCAAACGTGGCATATTAAAGACGTAGGACTGTACACAACTAAGGGCCACTTCACACACGAGACTGAGAGCCCGTGTCCATTACACTTCAAGCACTCTCATTGGGGGAAAGGCGGAGCCAGTCCAAGTTCGCTTCACATTACACTTGAGGGACCAACAGAGTATGTGAATGCAAGATGGATGTAAAGTCTACATGGATTCCTACATGGCATCCAATGGATCATGTTTCATGGTCACTTGGACTATTTTCAAAAACCACCTCTTGGAGGTAGGCCTAACACAAAACCGGGAGACCATGGACTCTAAACGCTCACAATTGTTGATTTATTCTATTTTATCATGTGTGAGGACCCGCATGAATAGAAATTCACTGAAATAGCATTTGGTTGAGGGCCCGGCCACATATGACTTCACACTACACTTGAGGATCTGTAACCACACTACACGATTTGGGAGGTGTCTTGGGACAACCTTTGGACATTTTCTTTTGGGCTCTCACAATTTCATGGTCACAGCTCTTGGCTTGTGTGTAAAGTGGCCCTAAGAGAGGGAAAATGAACCATCTAAGAAGGCTTGGATATGTTTTAATAATAAAAATTGGGCTTTGATGGGTTTATTGCACAAAGTGGCAGTTGCAAGAACATAAACAAATCAATGGGGTTGGAAAGAGCACTAAGGGCCGGTTTACACTATGGACCATGAAGTTGGACCATGGAAGAGGATCTTTTTCAATGGTCCGATTTCTTAAAAAATTAGTTTTGAAAGCCTTGGGCCCCTCACTAGGTGTAAACCGAATGTGGACCAAGAGGAATGACCATGGACCAAAAAGTGAAGGTGTTGATTTTTTAATATATGCACAAAAAGGGTAGTCTAAAAAAATCAATTTTGACCATTCTCTTGGCTTCACTAGTCTTCTCTTGACCTCACTTCTTGTTTTTGCTTGTTTTTACTTTGAATTCCAGCAAGCATGGTTGCAATGGAGGAGAGGAGAGAGGAGCCTTGTTTTGCTCTTAGGATTATACATGTTTTTGTACATGCTTGTGAAACATATTGTGGATATTCAAACATTGCTTTTGCAAGGAGAGTGGGAGAAGTTCACAATTTTGAGCTTTGTTTATGAGAGTATGGGGCATAGAGAGAGAAGCATATGGAATAAAAAACGGATGTCCGGATTTGTAGACCGTTTGTTATTGGGGTCGTGGACGGAGAGAGAGTTTAGGAAGTGAACTCGAGTGAAATATAATACTTTCATATTTTTGTGTGAGAGGTTGGGCCAATATTTGAAGAAAGAGGACACCCAATTTAGAATTATTGTATCGGTGCAAGAGAGGGTAGCAATGTCATTGCATAAGTTAGGTAGCAACGATGGATTGCAAAACTTATATGGAGTTCATAAGAGCATTTTGTAAAAAATAGTAAGGAAATTATGTAGGGTTGTTAGGAAGCATTTGCAACTAATTTTCATACAAACTCCGAATGAAACATTTGCAATTTAGGGTTTCAGTTTCAAGGTTCAAACAACTGCATGATATACTATACGTTATAGGGGTAATAGACGGTTCGCATATTCTTGTTTTAGCTCCAGTAGTCGGCGGAGAAAACCATTACTGTAGGTTGTCATTTCACTCAACAATTTTACATAGAATTGTTGGACCAGATTGTATGTTTTGGGATTATTATTTCAGATGGGCAAAAAACCTATACGATTGAGTTGTTTTTCAAATTACGAGAATCTAACGAGCATGTATAGAAGGAAAATTCCGTTCGTGTAAACTTGTAGGAGATGCCGCGTATCCGGTGAGGCCTTGTCCGTTTAAGGGTGAAAATGTTACATTATCCGGGAAGGAGGCAAACTAGAATTTTATCTAGTCTTCAACCAGAATGTGTGTAAAAAAGGTATTTGGTATTTTGAAGGGTAGATGGAGGTTGATAATGAAGCGATAAGAAATGCCTTGGAGGAATATGTTAAATATTATATCAACATGCGTAGTCTTGCATAATTTATGCATTGTAAATAATGAAGGGATTGAAGAAGATTGGATTGTAGAAGCAGGAAACAAACTAGCTTGAAGAGTACTAAGGGAGAATTACGAGAAGGCAGTGAAATGCAGGGAGAAATAACGGAAATTGCTAAAGTGAAAAGAAAGAACTTGGCTAGGGAAGATGTTCCATTTGCAGACGAGATAAATGATATAGAAATATATTTTTTTTATTGAGAGAAATAGGAAGGCAAATGACCTTCTAACGGAAGCCACAATCATGCATAACTTATTGGCAGAAGCACGAAACAAATCTGGTATACTAAATACATATAGTAATAGTGAGATTGATATAGTAGAGCAGTAATTAGAATTTATTTAAGAGATCAATAAAATTTTTCTTTAGAAAATTGGTAGATTTATGGAATGACGCAAGAAGGGCTCCGAAATTGTCGACAACATGTTCTAATAAAGTTTCAATCTTCTTATCAATTTTTTGTCTTGTAATCCACCTATTGTTCGTGTAGTAATTGATGTTGTTGGACAAAATATAGGCGTAAATGGAATGACATCTTCTGAAAATGATTATGTCATATTCGTTGGAATCTGATTATTCACACTTGCTCTGCTTCCATATCATTCATCCACTTCCTAAAACACTTTACAATCTTATTTCTATTTGATCCAGAAACTTCATTTGCCATCTTCTCAAACTTGTATTCTTTCATAATGGATTTGAATTTTTTTTACAAAACAACCAAAAACAATTAGAACCTTTGATTGCAACTACCAAACGAATCTGTAATTTAATCCAAGTATTTACATCTGTAAAAAAATATTGATATGTAAATAAAATATTTCTCAACAATTACATACTATACATTAAAGAAACAAGGTTGAATAAAATATGTGTAAATGGATTAGTGGTTAACTGGCGTGGCCGGTTGTGTTTTGAACGGAACTAACGCCAAGGCCTTCTACGGCCTCATCATAAGGCCCACATACAACCTCATTCAACCTTATATTTTATGGAAAAAAATAGTATATTTCTTGAAAAAATACTGTTGTTTTAAAAAATTACGGATATTTTCTAGAAATTACTTATGTTAAGAAATATTTACCTTGTTTGTTTGTTTTTTTAGCAAATTCTTCGTTTGTCTCGCCTTGAATAGCAATTAGATGATGCACCTCAAAGTCCCTCCACTTTGTCTTTACTGTTTTTTTGTTTTTTTTTCAGATTCATTGACCTTAATAATATCCTCCTTCGTTTTCTTCGTTTTTTTATTATTCGCTTTCTCTTCTTTTCTGGAACATATTTTGTTGTTGCTGTTGTTGATATTGTTGTTTCTAATCCTTGGAATATGCCAACTTCATGATGCTTCTTCATTTTTCAACCTTGCAAAAAATCAAACATTGGTGTTATTGGCAGAGGACAAAATGCACTAGAAGGAGAGGGTAGTAGATTAGGACCATACAACATTTCAGGAATCAACGATTGTTTATTCCTAAAAATTGGAGTTCTCATATCTTTCATTCATTGTGAATTTTGAGACCACTCTCCTTGTGACTCTTCATTTGCAATATATCCCTCCATTGTTGCAAAAAAATCACACACTACTACACAAACTATGTCACAACAGGTTCAGAAGACAAATAAGAGCTTGCTAAATACAACAACCTTATATACAGATTTTAGCTAATTTTAATGTTTGATTATTTTATTGCTTAATGTAATATAAATTTTACTATTTTCATGTTGTTTAATGTTCCATTAATATAATAGTATTTAAAATTATATTGGTTTAATTTAATTTAATATTTTACTTGTTTAATTTAATCTAATATATTTATTGGTTTTAGTTAATTTAGCGTTTTACTACTTTTGGGGTTTAGGCGTTATACTAGTTTTTTGAATTATAACGTTATTCTATAATGAAGGGCAACCGCCATATCATGCACAACCCCTAAAAAAATTCATTAAAAATTGATTAAAACAACATTTCTCTGCCATGGGCCCTTGCCTTTTCTTACCATACCACCTCTCTTGCCTCTCTCACCGCAAAACCCGTTGGACCATGTCAGTGCATTTGTTAGGCCTTAAAATATGTATTTTAGGGACCTCGACCTCCATAGTTACTCTGCCATTTTTTCCTTGGTGTAAACCTAAGTGGTCCCGGGACGAGTTCAGCAACCAATCAGTGCTCTTACAACACCTTGGGACAACTTCCTGGTCCATAATGTAAACCGGCCCTAAACCATCACAAGGTACTCAGTGGCACAGGGCATGGCAAATGAGCATATGAAGTTATAGCGATGCAACATAGCAATGATTATTTTTCTTTGGGAAGAATAATAAAAGAAAATAAAGAAAAATAGAAAATATGTCAGTTTATATAATGTTATTATGTTATAAATCTAAGTTAGTGCTAAATTTGGTTTGAATTTTATATGTGTGGGCTTCCAATTGTATGACCATAATATTACTCAACCATGTGGTTCAGTTTCATGACCTTAGAATATGCCCATTATATTTTGTGGGCCCCCCAAACAAAGCAAGTACTATTCACACATTTAGGCTGACACTTGAAAATTTGGGTGGAGTTATACTTCTGGCACTTTTCACAAGAAACATTGTTCATCCCAATATCAGTGATTGAAAATACTCTTCATAGCTGCACTATCATTGAAAACACTGACATTATTCACAATATTCTTACTATTCATACCGGCACTATTCATTATTCGTACAAGCATCAATTTCTTCTTATTTTCTAGGTTTCTTCCCATGAAGGTAAGATAGAGGAGACCCATGATAAATGCTAAATATAGAATGGAACACAACTATGCAGTTGAATAATGTTATGGACGGTCTTAGATTTGAGGTACACTGTTTATGGTATTTAATATCACGCACACTATTAGCGAAGGACCTAAACTAGATGCCTAGAGGTCTCCAAGTGTCACACCTGCTAATTGCCAATATGATTCCATTTGTCAACATAAATAACTTCCTTAAGTGAAAAAGATATCTGCATTATGATATTTAGAGTAGCACATTGGGATGTGTTAGATGATAGTCTTGCATTTTAGTATGCAAGGGGAAGATATTTTTGAGCTTACTAATGGCAGTGTCATGTATTTACATTTTAGTATGCAAGAGGAAAATGTTCTTGAGCATACTAATGGCAAGTTCATTTGTGTACACTTTAGTCAACTAGTAGACCATTGTGTAACATAGGCACCTCATCACACTATTAAACATACTAATGGCAAGATATTCCACTAAACGTCATATTTAGTGTCATATGGTATCTTATGTCACTATGGTAACTTTTCAGATGACACTTCTTATGAATAAGTGAACAAATACTCTCATGGATGATGGATGAGTTCATCCATTGGCCAAAACCCTACCTTCTCTTGTCAGCAACTTGTGATGAATTATTGTCATGGATGATTGAAATCTGGATGAAAAATCACTTGGTTAGTGACAGTAATTGCAACACTGTAAGTCTATAATCCCCCAAAAGTTTTTACAAGGAATGACAAATAATGTTGGGTTAAGTGTTGGTGACACTATACTGTGGTTCAAAATTAGTATTGAGCAAGACAATTAGAATTGGTGGCACTAAATATCATATTTAGTGTAGTAAGCACACTTGAACGCCAAGTGTCATGAGTTTGGCATTTATGATAAAGTTATCAATCATCAATGTAACCTAGCATACACATCAAAATAGGGTAGAAGACATTATTACGCATGTGACACTAAATACCATAAACAGTGTAATGTGGTGATTGTTCACAAATGCCCATGAACAATTTCCTATTGGTTTTCTCCTTCTCTTTTTGAGTAATTTGTCTCTTTATTAGTGCGTATGAACTAAGGTTACTTGTCATTCCTCTCCTTTGCCTCCTCCTTGTTGGTTGCTAGCTTTATCTAGTCAACTAATGCATAATTTGTCTTTATAAGGTTGATATGGTTTTCCAACCACTAACCTTAATTTTCATGTAACGTGTTGTATCTTGGTACAAATTAATTTGTTTTCATGTTGTCATGGCAAATCCCAACCTTATCTACCAAGATTTGAAAATTTGACTCCGATGTGGACAACATCTAGTCAAAGATTTATTTTCAATGCTCCATATTTCTCTAGATGGTAGATTTGAAAGGAGGGAAGCTAAGACATGAGCTATGAGCAGTGACTCGTGAGTGGTAACACATGAGCATTGAACAACAACATATGAGTGATGAAGCCAAATTTAGTAGATGTGCATACTTTAGGGTTCATACTTTAAATTTGGCACTCCTATAATTGTAATTTTTAAAATTCCAAAAGCACTAACATTTTGAATGAACAAGAGGGAATGGGCCTATTATCATGGATGATTGAGAAAACTATCAATCCACCACTAATTTTTATTATAACAATACACACGAATACATGTCACTTATTGAGAATCTTAGACATGCGTCTAAACATGCCTCTTGGAACATGACTCACAATCTACAACACTGACAAGTTAAAGTAGTGATATGACCTCATTATCGGTATATGTTGTGATCCACCTTGCACATAAATCTAAACACATAATAAAGATGGTTGCAGTGCACCCATTTTCCTTTCTTGCGTAAAGCATGAGAAGACATTTTGGTGAAGTCTGGGTAGTTGCAATGCGGGATGTTGCCAATGATGACACAACATGAAATGCCCTCCTTGGAGACAATGTTGATTATCACCCCAAATATTGGATATGGAAGAGCAGTGCTTCAAACCACATAGTAACTGTCCATGAGTATTGCATTCTCCCATTTGTTTTTGTAATATGTTGTTGATGCCGCATGATTGCAACGCATTACCTTTGAAAATCTGGAAGTTGGGTTAGCGTTCGGGTCTAGAGGTACACAAAATTGCAACCTAGGGACGGGGAGGGTCCCAATTGTTGACAACCTACAACGAGGAGGAAATGCCTCCCACTAATGCAGTTGAAATCTAGTGTCCTTAAGCGCCAATGCCTCCTCTTGAGAGAGATTAGTGCCTATCCTCATAGACCAAATGCATGCAATATAGGCTAATTTGAAAACATATTTCTTCTTATTGCCACTCATACAACACTCGATGTCATCAGGGCAAGACCAAAACTCATATTTTATGTTGTTGGTGGAGCAGAACTCCATTTCTATACCCTTGTATGTTGGAGTAGGGGTGCCATGTTTGCCAATTCCAACTTTGGCATTATATAAAGTCCATGTGTAGGCTTGGTGTCAAGGACACATGATACAAAGATAATTGATACGAAGTTACGAACTCAAAAAACTAAGAAGGTTTCAAGAGGGAAATTGATATGAATTTGAAATAATAGATGAAAAAATGAACAACAAGAGGGGTGAGCGAGAGTTCCAAGAGATGCGTCGAGACTGAAAGACTCTTCAGCCTTGACCCCTATATATACCTAATCTAAAGTAAAAATATTTACCTAATCTAGAGTAAACACAAGGTCCAAAGTGTAAAATAATTTCCTAATTTAAAGTAAACACAAGTTCTAAAGTAAAAATAATTAGAAGGTTCTATATCTCTAATATTACCTCCCTCTCAAGCGATGAGTCCCAAGAGAAGCCCTAGATTTATCTGGATGAGTCGTTGAAACTTCTGTACCAATTCAGACGCATTTGCAAGGTTCTCACGTTATTTCGTTGATATCATAACCGGTCCAGTGTACCAGATACTCCAACTTATCCCACCTTCGTCGTGAGTCCAATATTTTTTTTACATCATATTCTTCGTGATTTTTAATTTCGATACTAGGCGGTGGCTGTTGTATTCTTTCTGAAAAAGATGACTCTCGATAAAGTTCTAAAAGAGAGATATGAAAGACTGGATGTATCATCATGGAAGTTGGCAGTTCAAGACGAAATGCCATTGGATTAATTTACTTCTGGATGACGTGTGGTCCCAATCTCCGATAGTCCAACTTGTCACAAGGCCGCGTGGTCTTGATATTTCGTCGAAGAAGCCATATTTTATCTCCAATTTGAAAGGCGGGTGCTTGGTTGCGAAATTTATTTGCAGATATCGTATAAGATTCTTGTGCGGCTTGTAGTTGAAGCTTCAGAACATCTTGAATTTACGATAGTTGCCGTACAAAGTCATCTGCTACTGGGTTATTATTTGCCGGCGAACTCAATAGATTAACCTTCAGATCATAACCATAATTAGAATAACATGGCGTTTGCTGAATTGAACCATGAAGGATATTGTTGTAAGCAAATTATACTAACGGCAAGTATGTCGTCCAATTGTCTTGCTGATAGTTGATACTATATCGTAAATATTACTCAAGAACAAGATTAACTTATTTTGTTTGACCATCAGTTTGATGATGGAAAACTGAAAAGATGTTGATATTCACTCTCAATATCTCAAAAAAAAATCTTCAAAAGTTCAATACAAATTGAGTTCCCCAATTAGATACGATATCATCTCGTAGACCACGATATCGATACATATCATCAAAAAATAGTCTTGCCGTATCTTCACTTGACGAAAACTTCTTGCAAGAAACAAAGTGCATAAACTTTGTAAACCAATCCACCACAACAAAAATATTGTCAAATAAATTTTATGACGGCAACTTTGTAATGAAGTCTATACAGACCGAAAATCATGGCCAACGTGAAATAGATGATGGCCATGAGAGACCGTTAGGACGAGGCCGAAGATTCTTAAATCTTGAACAAATGTTACAAGAGGTAACAAAATTCTTCACATTCTTCTACATTTTGAGCCACCAAAAATCTTCGGAAAGAAGTTTCAAAGTCTTGTTATATCTAAAATGATCTGTAGTTGAAATATCATGACATGATTGAAGAACTCGAAGCCGTGTTAGACCTTCTAGAATGAATAAACGTTCTTCAAAGTAAAAAAATTTCTCTCTACCTCAAATTTGTCGTCTTTACCAAGATGAAGCTTAATGTCGAGGGCCATAATATCTCCAATGGTTGTAATACGCACCTGATTGCAGAAGTCAACATCAATTAAGGCTGGCATAACACTGGCGCAGAGATGAAATAGCTCCGGCTTCAAGAATGTTCTACATTGTTGATCAAATGTAGGTTTTCCAGCCTTGGATGTAAGATATGATTTCATCAATAGCGCATTAGATAGTCCTTGTTGCTTTCCCGGTTGATAAGTGATAATAAAATCAAACAAGGATAGCAACATATTACATCGAGCTTGGCGTCGATTCAAAACATAAGATGATATGAAATACTCTAAATTCTTGTATTATGTATATATAATCACTAGATATACAGCTCTTTCAAAGAAATGACGTCACTCTTGAAAAAAATCCACGATAGTAAGAAGTTCCTTATCATGGATCTCATAATTAATCTCGGCAACAAAAAATTTGCAAGAATAAAATGCAATTGGATGAAACTTTTCATCTTCACTCATTTGTGAAAGTACAGCTCCCAAACAAAATCCAAGGCATTAGTTTCCATATAAAATGTCTTCGTAAAATCTGGGTGCACCAAGATTGGTACGATTGGGAATGTCGCCTTAAGATCTTAAAATGCCTTCGTTGTTGACGGTTCCCAATCAAGCTTATCTTTGCATGTAAACCGAATGAATGGAGTAGCCACTAGTGAATAATTCTTGATGAATGTTCAATAGAAATTAGCAAAGCCAAGAAAACATTGTATATCTTGAATCTTCTTCGGATCCATTTTCAAACCTTCCGTAGTTGCGATGAATCCCAAAAATTTCATCTCAGTTTGATGAAATAAACACTTCTATGGCTTGGCATAGAGTCCTCGCTTGCATTATTTTTCAAAGACCAACCGAACGTGCTTTTTGGAAAATATTAAAATATCATTTAAATAAATGACAATAAAGTCGTCAAGATACTCCTGAAAAATATCATTTATCATGTGTTCAAAAACTGTTGGGGCATTCGTAAAGCCGAAAGGTATGACATTGTATTCAAAATGACTATATCTTGTACAAAAAGTTGTCTTCCATTCGTCTCCTTCTTTAATTTGTACAAGGTTATAAGCACCGCATAGGTCAATTTTTGTAAAGACCTCCGCACTCCCCAGTGTTTCAAAAGTCCTGAGATAAAAAACAATAGATAACGATTTTTCTTTGTCGCCTTGTTGAGACCTCGATAATCCACGCACATTTGTAATAAACCATCTTTCTTCTTCACAAATAGAATAGGTGCTCCAGCTGGTGACTTGGAGTGGCGAATGAAGTTTTTGGCCAGATTCTTGTTAATATACTTTCATAATTTTGCCAACTCCGTTTGAGATAGGTTGTAGATCGGGACAAAAGATGGTTGTACTTCTTTTTCCAAATCAATTGCACAATCATATGGACAGCGTTGCGGAAGTACGTTGGTATTTTTTTTTTAAATCACATCTTCAAAATCCTTATACTGCTCCAGAATACTAGCTACTGAGGTCTTCTTTTCGCTAGTTGGAACCGCATAGATGTCAAATGGTGTGTCTTTTTTGGATGATCTTACAAACGCCCTTGCTTCAATAAAGAGAGATCTCTTCATTTGTGGTTTCTAACACGTTTGTTAATAAATTTTATAATATGATTACTGTTTGGATGTTCCAAAGGGAAGAAGAAAATCATCTTTCGTAACTTTCAGTCTACAAATGGGTTGTATTTTTCTAATCATGAGATACCAAGAATAACAAGGTCTGGGCCTCAGAGTTGTCCCCAACGGCAAAAAGGCTTACAATTGAGGTTCTTAAGCAAAGACATTAAATTATTAATAGGAAAAATTAGCCAAAAGACCATTTAGGTTAAAATGGCTTAGAAAGAAATATCCTACGAGGTTGGTTAGGTGTATTTAACCCTTGGGGTAAAAATCTTGAGCAAGTAAGAAATTCGGAACCAAAGGGGTAAAAAATAAATATATTCTAAGCGAATCGAAAATATATAAGGAGTGTGTTAGTAAGTAAATAGGCTAAATTAGAAGCGATCAATTCAAGCAAACATTTTATTGACAAAAATCAAACATCAACCAAAACGGAGTATTTCCGGAAGCGGCTATGGAAGAAAAAAGAATGTGACAATCACGTGCGTAAGAAATTTGACAACTAGGGCAAAAGGCCATGTGGCCATCCTTGCCACCAAAATTTCAATTTAAATTCAAATGGCAAAGTCTTTATTAGGGTTTGCGCAAGTGAATTGCGAGGTGGCGTCCCCCCTAATTCACCACCGAGAGTATGATTCTCATCATTCAAGAGGAGGGACCTGTTGGTGAGTGGAAGGAAGGAAGGGGCCCACTCCTTTATTGAAGGGGGATAAAAATCATTTTTTTCCTCATAATTATTTTTTTAGTTTAAAATTCTAGTTAGGAAGAACAACCATTCCCTCCCTCAACAGAAAAAAAACAATTTTATTCATTTTTCATTGTGGACGTAAATTAGAATTTTTATAATTAGAATTCTTATGAATGAGGTAGTGTGTTCTTAAACACACCTCTAAGTTGTTGCCTCATTTTCATTCAAATATAGTGGGCACAAAATTTGCAATTTTTTTTAAAAAAAATTAGTGAATCTTGTTCTTAAAATTAGCTTTCCAACAAAATTAAGCTCGTTGAAATCAAAGTTAGTAAGTGAAAGTTATAAGTGTTTGAATAAAGATATCTCAGTCGCCTCTCAAATTATAAGCACTGACTTTGTAAGCTCATATCTATAAATAAAAATAAGCAGTTGCTTCAATATTTAGAGGAGTCGCAGATTTGGTTTTGAGGTTTTTAAAAAGTGTAAGCTTGTTGAAATTAAAGTTAATAAACAAAAGACCTGAGTGTTTGAATGAAGGTGTCTTAGCTACCTCTCAAATTATAAGTACCGAATTTGTGAGCTCATATTTATAAGAGAAAACAAAAAATTACTTCAATATTTGGAGGAGTTGTAGATCTAGTTTTGAGATTTGAAAAGTGTAAGTTTGTTGAAATCATAGTTAATGAATAAATTTATGAATATTTGAATAATAGTGTCTCAGCCACCTCTTAAATTATAAGCACTGACTTTGTAAACTCATATATATAAGAAAAAATATGTAGTTGATTCAATATTTGGAGGAGTTATAGATCTGATTTGGGATTTCTAGAAAGATGTTTGTTGAAATCAGAGTTAATAAGCAAAAATGATGATTGTATGAGTGAAGGTATTTAAGTTGCCTTCCAAATTGTAAGCACTGGCTTCGTAAACTCATATCTAGAAGATAGAATTTGCGGTCACTTTCATATTTGGATGTTATAGATCTTGTTGTTAGCTTGTCAAAAAAACAAAAATTGTTCGATTTGCAGTTTGTAAGCAAAAGTTGTGGACATTTAATAGAAAAGATGTCTGATGTCTTAGAATCGCCAAGGTCGGCTTCCTAAAACCATTAAATGTTTAAGTTGCATTTCTCTCAACATGTTTTTTTATGAGTTTTCTATTGCCAAATAAATGGATAATTAATTACATGACTAAGTAAATGAATGAATGAAGATCTAGGCAAAAGAATGTCTATCGCCAATCGGGTATTCACCCACCAAGTTGTTCTGATAACTAATTCAATGTTCGATATTTGAGGGTATGTGGACTCTCCATCCATTCAATAAAGAAAATGTTGTCCATCCAAGGTTGGGAGGGACGAGTTGGTGTTATGGGCGGCCGAGAGTTGGAGTAGGGTTCAACACTTGTGGTTTGGAGTAGGAGTTCCGCACCAACCATCGCCAAGCCAAAATGGGAGTTAACTGGTAAATTTTTTAACCCTACACTCTTCAATTTGATAATGGAGGGAGTGCGGTGACAGTAAAATTTTAATCCAACCCAACTATCTATGTAAGGCTAAGGGATCATCACCCACCTAGCTGTCGAGGGGGGATTCCAACTCCCATGTGTGCGGAGCCTCTCGGTTGAATGTTGATTAAATGTAGTAGTTTTTCTGTTCATAGCTCGTTTGTATGTGGTGAAATCGGGTTAATCACCAATATGATCACTTTGCGTGTTGCAGGTGGTATAGTGAGAGTAATGACCCCCGAAACCACCATCATGTTGTTGGTCCCAAGGGTTGGAGGTGATGGCCCCAACCCTCGAAGATTGTGCAACAAGTTGAACACACAAGTAGTCTTATTCTCTAGTCCCATCAAGTTGAAATTTCGTGGTCAAACCTTGTTAAATTAATTAACAACCAACAAAATTTATACAACCCCCGTGAGTAGAAAACAACCGGAAACTTAATTCGAAGGGTTGACACTACCCCTCCGACACCAAAGATCGGATGGTGTAAATGTCAATCAACCTTCAAGAATCCCGCACATGGTCTTGAAAGGTTCGGGTTAGGGTGTGCACCGAATAGGTAGGTGGTGATTCGATAATCTATGAACTTAGTAATATAGTCTCTATTCAATCAACCATAAACTAAGAAGGAAGGTTGAGAGGGTGAAACTTAATTAAGGTCTCCCGTTTAGAGAATTTAATCCATAAGAGGTAAGGAATTAAATGTGGTCCAACTAATTAAACAGGTCCATTCGTTATCCCGTCAACTTGAGCAAGGAATAACTAAAAGCCACACACAGAAGATGTAGGCTAGGTTATTTCATTCATTAGGGTTAGGTTGTCTTGATCCCAAGGTTGGTGCGTCTGTGCTTACATTATGATAGATTAGGCATTAAATTAGGGAAATTGATGTAGCTTAGATAATTACCTTAGGTACTTATAATCTAAGGACAACCTACTGAAGGGATATGATGTGATTATCACAATATGCCACCCTTGGTCCATGTGACAGTGTCCAAACTAGAATTTGTTGGTCTTGCCCACGTTGTTACCCGTAGCTTGCCTGACCGGACGGAGCTCTAACGATGTTTGTCATCCTTTGAGCCACGGACCCTCCCTGGACATTGGGAACGTTCTCTACTCCCATCTCCTTGGGTCTACACCACATCTACTAATGTGTTATGCAAAAGAGATATGCTAATGTGTTATGCACTGAGATATGTGGAATGTATTACGTGTCAAGATCTATGGAATGTTTTATGCACCATATCTGCAAATGTGTTATACACCAAATCCAAATCTACAAATATGTTATGCCCCAAATCTACAAATGTGTTATGCAACAAAATTAACGGATCTGAACTTGTCAATGCGCACATTTATTTCATACAAATAGTGTTTGTAATCGAGTGGTCTTCCTCTCTAAGCTTGTGATGCCAAGATTATATATCTCACGCTCTTGTTTTGTGCCTACACTTACATGATCTGTAGGTTGTGCATGAGTAATTTTGATCACACTCAATTTGATTGTGTACTAATAGGTGATGTGGTGTTATGAGATTTTGCTACATTTGATGATTATGTTGATTCATTACAATCTACCACTCATATCAGTGTAGATCCATGATTGTTCTGTACCCATTGGACTAAATCATCACTTACGAGTCTTATGAATATCTAATCAATTAGTTAATACGGTTGGTTCAATAACATAGACTTGTCGATCTAATAACATATTAAACTGCTGAGTTTTGCGATTGTAGCACAATTGATCAAGACATGGCTAGAAAGATGTTGTAGTTTGCGCAAAATACTTGCAATTCTCATTACAGAAAAGTCAACTTCATGAGCCTCAAACCCAACTACGAGACAAACGACAAAGATGCCAGATTTGATCCGGATCAATATAGTTTTCATATCTTATAGAAAATATGATGCAAAGAATGTTGTACAAAATGCATCATGCAGATTGTGTTATGCAAAAACGTCATACAAAATGTGTCAATCAAGATATGTCGTACAAACATTCACAACGTTTAAGGCAACGAACTCATAAGCCCCAATCATGATACCATTTTTTCACTGGTTGAAACCTTGGTTTGTTTACCATCTCAAGGAGTGGAATCTTGTACGTGTTGGTACCATACTGAACTTGGGGAGTTACTGATAAGCTTCAATAATATGTGAACTAGTAGCAAAGGGGTACATGGTCAATGTCAATGCCAATGCCAATGTGATGGAGTTTGTCAAAGAAACTCTATAGAACAATTTGAGGAAGGTCATAGATGCTCAAGAGAACCTTTTGGCATTGACCTAAAGCAATATGCCCTTCAAAAACAACCCCTCAAAAATCAGTAAGCCCTTCAATCTAAGACTCTAAGTACCCATTACTTTAAAGAAATAGGCACAAAATTTTGGGGATCGTATTTCTCCAATACGATCCCCAAAATTTTGTTGCCATTGTCTAGCATATTCTCTTCTATACCTCCTTCTCTAGAGTCCTACCTCATCTACCTCCAAATCCTCATCTACTTCATCTACCTAGACACCATCATCTACCAAAGTATCATTAGCAAGAGGACGGGGAGCAGAGACCCACTGCCCTTATTTTTTGATTGCCCATTTCAATATTACCGTATAGTTGGGTAAGCAATAAATTTATGAGAAGAATGTTGTCAATCAACCCTAAACATTTGAAACCCTTCAAATATTGGAATCATACGAAGGACTTGGACAAACTTTGCAAGGCTAAAAATGAGAGGGTCTTCGACTACCCTGCACATGCATCATTATATTGAGAGAGAGTGCATGCATTCAAGAATTAATACACTACAGAGCACTAAATTAAGAAGTAGATTTCTAAAATCCAAGAAGAATTTTCTCAAACAAGTTGTTACTAACATTGAAGGAAAGCACTCACAAGGGATGTAAGCATCACCTTAGTGGTAGATGCACAAACCCTAAGCATGCAAATGACCCAACATATCTACCAATGCAATTTAAAACAACAAAATTTGTGTTTCTCTTGAGCTCACTACTTCTACCACCTTGCGCATACAAAAACAAAGTGAGACACAATACATGCATGAAGATAAACAAAAATTATATGAGATCCAAGAAGAAACAAAATCTCTTGAAAACAAGGTGCGACTCACATTATAGGAAAGTGGTTGGTAAGATTTGATTCATAGGGCTTGCAAGAAGCAGAGTGGTGCACCAAACCCTAAGCATGAGAAATACCCCAATGATCTACCCATGCAACTCAAAATTGGTTGAAACAACGAAAATAGTGTTTCTCTTCATCACTACTTTGGGGAGATAGCTTTGCCATGGCAAGCGCCACCCAAGAAGAGTTTGAATTTCCATTACAAGTGGGAGGAACTTGAATGACCGCTAACAATCCATGTTGGGCGGAGGACAACAAATCAAGAAGCGTCGAGGTCCACCGATAAAAGAACCCAATCCAAGAAGAAAGCCAATGGCCGAACACATGAAGAAAGAGTCTCATGACCGGCAAACTTGCTTGGATGGCGGAGATGACTTTATAGGTACCTTCATCCTACATCCTGACTATGGGACGTGGCCATCATAAATGGATGGAAAAAATTTACATCCATGATTGTGGATGTCATCTATCCTTTTGCCTTTGTTAATAAACTGCATTGTTAATAGGTTGTAGTTTATTATTTAGGTTTACCTTGGTAATTCTTTACATATTGTTCACACAATACTAACAACTGTTTTGTTAATGCAACCATTCTCTTGTGTTAAGTAATTGATATACTTCTATCTAAACAAAATTCATTAGGAAATATAATTTTCTTCTTTTAAATTCATTTTTCAGAACACTAAATTGTATTGATATACAATGCACCATCCAAATGAAGTGTAAGTTCATGAAACACACATCCTGGCCTTCATATGCCACAAAATGAACAATCCTTTTTTTATTGGAGACCATTTCCAAAACTTATCATTTAGAAGGTTGTAAATGTGTTTGAGATTATTTATTTATTTAAGAAAAATTCTCATGCAATTTCACATCATAATGTGTAAGTGTTATGATATTTGAAGTTATGTTGCGCTTAACCATGTTATTTTGATGACATTGTCAAATTTAAGCACAAAATACGAAGTTCTGGATTGCCTTAAAACATGTTTGAAATTTAGAAGCAACTATCAACAACTAGATAGATAGATAGATAGATAGATAGAAACTCCGGTCCCTTTTTAGCAAGGGGCCGGCGTGAATAAAGTGCCCGTTCGTAATGCCAATGACCCGATGCCCACCGGACAAGGGGACATTGGGACAATACTACTCTCCCCTTTCGAGGATGGACACTATAGTGACACACCATACTAGTTCCTAGCTAGCCACAAGTGCCTTGAAGATACCGGACATGGCATCCCCCCAAAGGGCTTTGAGGTACCCATACAACAAGGTCCAAGGACCCCCCACCATAGTTGGGTGGACTAAGGTGGTGAGCACCACGCCGGCATGGGGAATAGAACCCACAACCTCCTCATTGGGGGCCATGAGCCCTAACCACCAAGCCAAGGCCCGTGGTGCCTTATCAACAACTACTTAAAGTTGTTGTAAGCACCAAAATATAGTGTTTGAAGATTACTCACATGCAATAAGCTTAATCATTCATTGACTTCATGATATAGACAAAGTTTGTGTAGAAATTAGGTGAATTGGCCTATATATATATATTTATATTGGCTGCAGGTAGGTTCCTATTTTTGGCCATATCCTAAGATCAGAGATTCTATTGTAAGAATGCATAGTTTTAGCTATTAAGGGGATCAACCTAAGATTATTTCGTATTCTTCCTGAGGTCTCGGACTACATACGCGGCGCCATAGTGATCCGGGAGCCCTGCATGGAAGGGCTCTCGCTCAACGGATCAAAGATATGCCAGGGATAACTGGTTGATGACTCCCAAGAGCTCTTATGGACAGAGTGCAGTAACTTGTAAATCCCCTAATCAGATAAAGACGTAAAATTCCAATCGAAACATTTGGAAATGTCCGTGTTCAGAACTTGGTGATGCCATTGAGTAATAGTTTGTAGAATACAGTGAGAAAAAAAACCTTCAAGCAGTAGTGCCTTTGTTGTAATCATAGGTGACCTAACGGCTGCCCCTAAGAAAGCCCCATCATTTCTATGGAAAATGGAAAAAGTAGAAGTACGTTGTGGCTTATAATTGGTAAGATGAGGTGAAAACAATATTTTTTTAGCTCAATAAAGCCAGGGGCCTACTTGTGAAATGTCCTATCTATCTATCTGTGAAATGCAGTTCATGTATTCATGTGTAATTTCAAAGTTGGGGCAATGCAATTTTTAAGGACAGTCAACACGAACTTTTGCTCATTAAACTGGAACTACACCCACCACTAGCTTCCTTAAACCAATCCCTAGGCCCCGTGTATGACGACCTTGCATATGATGAGGGACCCCAACCTTCATTGCGTAGAACCAACACAAGGTTGCCTAGAACTAACACAACATAGTTGGGTACTAGACCCAAGCTAGATCAAAGCTCAACATGGCCACTTCCATAATCCCACCATGTTTAGTTGTAGAACCATCCCCTTGCATCCCGGGTAACGACCCCCTTTGTACCCAAAACTGATCCCCTTGGCTTTTGTGGGCCTGCGTCCTTGGCTTTGTGAGCTTGAACCATTCCCCCCTCCCAAATGAATAGAATGGCTAGAATAGACATTGACAAGCCACCCTAAACCCACCTTGAATTGACCCAAGATAGAATGGAGCCCATTACCTACACTATATGGAGGTAGTGTGTGGTGACGCCACTAATGGCACCTAAACCCGTCACTCCGTGGGCATGGGCACTCCTTTTCCATGGGGAACAGTTCAAGGTAAGTAGAGTGTTGATGATTGGGAGACGTTTCTAAGTGTTGATTTTGAGTGGGGTGTTGGTTTTAGCACCCTCTACCTTATTGGTTCATTAATGACTAAACTTGTTTTGCCAAAAGGTGCTATAATATAAGCTCATTGCGAAATATCAGCTGAGAATTTTGTGTGGGCCCACAAACTCTTGAATTATATGCAATATCAATTTTATTTTAAATTTTAAAATTTAATTTCAAAATACATATATGTCCAAGTTGTTCATAACAAGCATCAATAGGTTAGGTTTAAATTCCTTGTTTTCCATATATTTGGAAAGAATGTTCCACTTCCATGTTTTGAGCTACCGCCAAGTTAAAATTTGCATACTTGCACACGATGTGGTCCCCAATCGATCATTGATGAAGGCATCGGGATGGAACAAATTTGGACGGCGAATGATCCCCTTGGTGGTTTGTAGATAACAATACCTGGCCGTGGTCCCCCTTCTTCAACCTTTGGCACGTGGCAAAGGCTTCCAAAAAGAAGAAGAAAAGGAAAAGGAAAAACCTCTTTTGGTTTAGCCCATGGCCATAATTTGGAAGTCATGCCATGTCTACATTGGGTCGGGCCATGTCAATTTTTCAACGTTGCTGGTTTGGAAGTTCCCTCTTATCTTCTAGGTTGAGGCATGAGGCTAATAAAAATATGTATGGATTATTGAGTTGTGCGTAAAGTCTTGACATTAAACTTATGTTGAGTTAGCTAGAACGCGACTATAATATCTTGATTATAAAGACACCTAGGTTTTTTAAGGCTTAAATTAGCATGTGTTAAAGGGTCATGGTGTTGAACTATTAAACTTGTCTACCAAGGATAACCTCCAAACCACCACCCACAACACAAACCTAGGAATTAGGAATCTTCTAGTTTCAATTGTTCTTAAGCTCATTGTGCTGACAAAGGACCCTCCTAGCGCCCCACAACCGGTGGAAAACCTCTAGCATGCCTTTCTCTACAGGCGGAAATTCTTTACATACTTGAGGACCCTAGCCCATGCCATCTTCCCATAGAGGACATGCATTCGTTCCAAATGAGGCATTTAATTTTGATAGCATGCCAATGAGTTTGGTTGAATACCATATCATTGTGTTCATTCCAAATGCTCCAAAGGGTGGTGGTGTGGAGGAGATGCCAAGTTTCAAACCAATTCTTAAATTTCTTCCAAATGCGATCTCCAAAAGCATGTGCTTCCGATGGAGGTTAACATTCTCGTCAATTTGGCTCCACTAAGCTCCATCATAATGAACCTGGCCCAATTCCAAGGCCGCTTGACTTGAATGCAATCCCAAAACATATATTTGATAGATTCACATGTATGCGGAAGGTAGAAAGGGCATCAAGTAGAGATGGTTGTAGGTGAGGTCTTGGTCCGCCATGCATGAACCATGACCGCTTGGTGCCAGATTGACCAAATACAAGCAACCTCTTTAACCGAGCATTTGGCCCCCCTACATTCGATGACTCAAAATCCATAACTATAAGGAAGAAGATTACACCATTTGGTGAATTGCGTTGTGGGTGCCTGGGGGGGTCTCTGTAAGGAGGGCTTTGCATACTTTGGTAGTGTAGCAAAGGAACATGGTTGCATCCTTCCACGCCCACCAAGAGGGGTCCCACTCAAGGGTAGCGACCTCACCATAGAGGAATAGGATGGGAAGGTTTCTTTGCCATGTAATGGTGCCTAAATTCTATGGAAGCAACTTTCCACCTCTCCGCTTGATTGTTCCCATTTGACAAGGTGGCATGAGAGTTGGCCAACATGGATACAATCCTTGGTACCAAGAGGGTGTAGTTAAGGTTGACCATCCCCTCAAGGAAAGCAAATTCTACAGCACTTAAGAATGAAGAGACGGTCGGATTTTGTAGTTTGGCATCTCAGAATGGGAGGCCCATGCTAGTCTTGCGCATGGCGATCCGGGATTAGGGTGGCGGGTCCAATAAAAACCTTATTTAGGATCTTAATTTTTCTCAAAGTACTTGAGATGGTAAGAGGAGCTAGTCAAAGGAATATTCACCCAACTTTCAAAATAGGCTCCAAGTATTAACACACGACAAACTAATAAACTCTTAATAGAAATGATTTTGAATGAAGAATCAAACCCATAATTTTGTCCCTCTTCGAAAAAAGATTCCATGGCATCTTAGGATATAGGCTTTTGATATTGTGCAAATTTATAATGAATTGTCAAAGTGTTGATAATAGGTATGTTTTCAATCAATCCTAAGTTCTTTGTTGAAGAATCCTTTATTCTCTAGATGTTGGGAGGGTTAGTACAATTTAATGTAACCCGCCTTCTTCTATAGATAGGTTTTTCTCCGGTAGATTATATCACTATATTACTAACTATGGTGGGAGTTAAGGGGGGGGCTTGGTGTTTGGTACCATTGGTATTGTCTTATAATGACCCCTTCACTATTGCAGTCTGGACTCTTTACTAGGTACCCCCTACTTGGGATACTATGTTACACCACCTGGTACTGATATATCTCAACTTCTATCCCTTCTTTATCTCTATCAGCAACAACTCCCCATTACCTTTAAACTCCTACGTGTACCACGTAGTGCTTTCTTCTCAAGGAGATTTATGCCTTAGCTTATATGCTCGTCATGTAGGAGGCTATTCCTCTCGGTCCTTCTTTTGCATTTCTTAATCTACCAAGAGGCATAACGACTCTATTTAAAAACCCTTGTCATGTACGTAAAGAATGTTCCTTCCTACTTTACACCCTTACATAACTATCACTCTTAGGTATTCAATGCTCAATCTCATATATTCAATATTCCAAAGTATCAATTTGAACATACACTTACAATTCCGATGGAGCCAATTCATACGTCTCCGTATATTCCACGAGACGGTAATCTCTTACACTACTTCCACAAAGTGGTCACACTTGATCATCCTGTACTTCCGGTTAATTCCTATCCTAAATAGAGTCAAAGTCTCTTTAATCCTATCACTTCCACTTCCCTAAGCACACATTCAAAATGGCGGTTTCTATGAACGACAAAGCTTCCTTCTTATCCTTTACACCTTTTTCGTGCGGTGCTCTTTCTACTATTAACCCTTAATTCTACCTTATCTTCCTACTATTATCCTACCATGGTAAGATCAAACTCTTACCGTTAACATACTCAAAATTCAAACCATGTTCATTGTGGACAAGAATCTACATTGGCCACTTTTAGATTAGATCATGTTGACAAATTGCAAGAGATTTGGGACTCACATGATGGTAATAAGGTAGATGGGTCTTAAGTGGCTCGTTTTCTTAATCAAACCCATGTACTTGATTGGTATGTGGTTCAGCGAGGATCAAAGAGCAAGCACCACAAAAACACATGCTAGAAAGAGATTGGATTGTTAGAAACTAGTCTACACTCAATAGTGAACACAATTGGGAGAAGTCCTACGTATCTAGTTAAGAAATCAACAAACATGCACTTCTGAAAACCATAATTCAATTATGGGAGGTCCGATTTTTGATCTGGTTTTCGCATGTGTTTCATCATAGATTTGCTAATGCAACACAACTTTCGTTGTGTAAATCTAATAGGTAGAAGTTGAAGAACAACCCAAATAACACCCACATACTTTACATAGGGACCATTGTGTGGAGATTATAGTTATAGGCCACATGCTTAGAATAGGTTACTCTAGCACGACAGTTTCAATCGTCCTTTTATTTGAGCCATGACGGTTACACAGACGCAGTCATCCATTGGCAGCCACAAACATCGGCCCGAAAACGCGAACCGAAGTTGGAATGTGAGTGAGGTATAGAGTAGCCGTGGCCCCTCCACAACCATATATTTGCATTTTTCCCCCATTACACATCATTTGCTGCCAAGGCTGGGTGGAGCTTTTTGGCTTTTTGGTGTTCTATGCCTTTCTGTCTGCACAAGCTAAACAGACGTGATGGGTCGTCATGGCATTCGAGCAGTGTTCAAGATTGAAGTCTTCAATGCCCTTCAAACGCGGTTTGGCCCTTCAAAATATACCTCTCTCAAAACAGCCCTTCAAAACGCGACCCCAATTTGAAAATGAAGACGTCACTTGAAGTCCTCAATATAATGTGCCCGCCACAAGAACCAACAAGCGTAGGGCATTGTCACTACAAGAAGTGGAGTTAGATGGTTGATTCTTAATTCTTCACATTGTACTGGAAACATGTAGCATATAATTCATGCACAAGTTCAATATGAGTTTTGTATTTCATTTCTATATTCTTGGATCGATGTCTTGGATTTGAACCAAGCCTTCAACTAAAGGGCTGAAATTTGAGAGCCCTTCAAAATGAAGCTCATATGAGGGCTTCAATCTTGAACACTGATGGCATTCGAGGTAGTGTCCGGGAAGTTTTTGGGCATAGTCGGTCCAGATCCTAGTGATTCTAAATCCAGCCGGTTACATGTTGACATCTTCCGGTTTTGCTTCATTCATTTGAGGTATATTCTATAGATTCCTCTAGAATGATCGGTAATACTCTTGAAGTCTCCAACTTCAACCGGTTCTTTCTCCAACTCAACTGGTTCATCTGTAACTAACCGCCAGTTCTCCCCGAGCCCTGATTCGAGGTTCAATTTTGTAGTCTAATATAAATATGTTATAGTCACCTCTGTTGCTTTGAGAAATCTTATTCGATCTAAATTGGGCACTGTTAAAGTTTATTTGACATTAAATTAGCGTAAAATCCCCAAATCACTCTCTTAGATGCAATTGAAACGAACTACCACAAAGTTACATGTAGGGGGCGTGTTCTAAACCTGGTAATCCCTTAAAGATCATTGGGTGTTTCAAATATTAGGAGAGATAACTTAACATGAATAACTTTTCATTTTCTAATGCCATTTACACAAAATGAAAGATGTCACAAGGCACGCCAAGGTTATTGTAATTTACATTTATATGTATCATGGCATGGCATAAGTCCATGCAGAAGAACTTGATTATAAACATTTGTAAACAAATTACATCAATGTAATGAAGTTGTGTTCTAAGGCTCAAACTAATTTACACTATACATAGTTTGAAGGACATAATACTTTACAATCATGTGTAGAAATGGTAGCCAAAAGTATTACATATTGCATAGAGTTGTACACGTCATATAAATATATATATTTTGACCCTATTTTAAATGTATTTTTTCAATTGTGGAAGTTGGCTAGAAGGATAAACCTATTCCAATAAGGGTATTCATCTAGAAAATAACTAAAGAAAAAAAGAATAGCTTCTTCTTCTTCTTCCTTTTTTGTTTTCTTTTTGTTTTGGTCTCCAGAGTCATGTTAGGGCCTTGGTGACCTTTAAAGGTTAACCCTAAACCCCCAATGTCCCTAGAGATTACATTGTGGTTGCCACATCATTCTTGTAATGCATGTAGCATCGGTTGGAGTTCCCTTTTGAGAAAAGAATATTATTTGGAGTGTGTGTTCAAGGTTATATCATGTAGATGTTTTCAAAGTGGATTGGGTTTACCCTATTTTATATGGTCTTCTGTGAAAGTATAGCCAACCTCCCAATCAATGAACATGTTTTGCTACACTCATAAAACCTATGAACTTTCGATTGTCAAATGACATTACCCCCGGAGGATGGACTCTTCATTGAAAACCTAAATGGCGTGTGTGGATCACTGTGAATTACGCTCAATTACGTTTAATCACACTTCATTAGTTTGAATGTGTATAAATACGTGTCAAAGTAAAGGGCATCAACTAAAATATTATAAAATGAACATGCTATATTTAGCACCTCAATTTAAGTTTAATTTTAGAATGAAAAGACCCTTTCACATGGTATGTCACAAAAATTATAACCTCAATGCTAATGAGGATTTTTTTAAAATACTTAACTTCCAAGTTAATGACATGTTTTATTGACAATTTCACTTCAAGAATGAAATCCCAATGAATTGCTTATTTACTAAGTGGAGGTAAACATATATATATATATATATAGAATTTTGGACCTTGCAGGTGAAATGCACTCAATATGGGTCATGTGGACAGTGACCTTCAGAAATGCAAGGGCAACTTTTTTTGAAAGTCGGGCGGGATGGCCAACATTTTCGGTCGGGTTCAAAACAACTCCTCGGGAGCTGCCCGAGGGACATTGCAGATCCCGGACCCCGGCCCTTATTCTAGCAGACACCCCTCCCCCTAAAAGTCTGTAGGGGGAGGTTAACATCTGCCATTTCCTACGCCTTTCCTTCCTTTGGATATGTGCAATCCCAACTATGGCTATGCACCGGTCTACATATTCGCTACTAGCTGTTTAAAAGTCAATCTCCATTTAAATATTACAAGTAGCCTCTCCCAATGCAAAATTTGCAATGGGTGTCTGCACATGTCTGTACATCGAATGATGTGCTAAGATTCTTATGAAGAATTTTTTTTGAGCTGAGTTGCACATTAATGGCTGGTGCAAAACAACCCGTACACTGGTTCCTTGGAGGCAAGGGTTTAAACATCCAACAAGGAACGAGTGTTTGGCTTGGTTCGCCCAAATCCACATGAATCCCATGTCAGTTCCAACCACCATATTGTATGTGTTGTTTAGATTAAATTTGAATATATATCTAGAATGGTCATTCGATAGTTATAAAAGATTGTTGCAGACTCCAAGGGTGATGTTCAATGTGTATCAGGGATGTGCAAATGGACGTGACGCGGCCTTTTTGCGTCACGTCGGGGCGTGACGCGCACTGACGTGGTAAAAAAAAGTTATTGTACCAATTTTTTGTAACTTTTTTGTAACTTTTTTGGACGACTGCTCTAGTCGACTGCTACGAGCAGTCGACTTCAGAAAACAAAAATTAAAAAATTAAAAAAATCTATTAAAAAATCTGAACCATTAGATCTTCTTGGATTGAAGATCTAATGGTCCATGATTTTTTAGAATTTTTTGATTTTTTTTTAGGTTTTCCTTGAAGTCGACTGCTTTTAGCAGTCGACCAGCTAGCCGACTACTAATTACAGTCGACTGGTCTTGGACGACTGCAAAAGTAATTTTTTGCAGTCGACTTAGCAAACGACTGCAAATTGCAGTCGACCTAGCAGTCGACTGCAAAAAAAAAATTTAATTCCAAAAAAATTTTGGACCGTCAGATCTTCTTGGCAAGAAGATCTGACGGTCCAAAATTTTTTTAATTGTTTTTTAATTTTTTTGCAATCGATTGCAAATAGCAGTTGAATTAGCAATCGACTGTCAAAAAAAATAAAAAAATTCCCAAAAAAATTCTGGACCGTCAGATCTTCTTGCCAAGAAGATCTAACGGTCCAATTTTTTTTGGGAATTTAAATTTTTTTTGCAGTCGACCAGGGGGTTGACCAGGGGGTTGACCGCGTCAGTTTACCCTTGGGGTAACTGCCGGATTTACCCCCCCTCGGACGTGGTGTTTTTTGGTCAGCCGTCACGTCGCTGTCACAAAATGTGACGTGATGTGACGTGATGTGCAATCCCTGGTGTGTATGTTTGACAAATTTCATGTGACGTTCAACTTCAAATCTAAAGTGTCACGTGATGTCTTCAGAAATGAAAGTGAATGTCAATTGACATCTACATTTTCTTCTAGAATGTCATCTCAATGTCACACGCCTAATAGTACGTGCCATTTCGATTTCTAAAGTGTCAATTGACGTGTGGTTTTTTTCTTCACAAGTCACACTACATGTCAAAATCTAAATTGTGCGTGTCAATTGACGTGCAGTTTATTTTTGTGCAAGCTTTTGCATGTCAAATGTCAAAAACTTGCAAAAACTTTGTCAAAAATACACACTAGTGATGGTACCTATATAGCATTAGGTGATTATTATTTTTAGCCAACATAATTGTACCTAAATCAGGGCTCGGGACCCCGAATCACTCCACTGAAGTGAAATTAGTATGGACCAACAATAAATTTTATAGGGACAAAATCTCTGATGGTAAATGTTGCAAAATGAAACCCACCCGCGACACGGTCCAGGGTGGGGTATCACAAGGTCCATGTTCCAACTTATTCATGTAGCGGTGAAAGCTCAACATGTCCTCTTCCTTAGGGCCTTGCTTGGAGGTCATCTTGGAAACACCAAAGTCTTGTCGGGTGAAGGTGTGTTTGCCCCATAACCATTCAAAATAAAAACGCGCACACACACACAATTTTGGTTGCGAATTCGGGAAATTTGGCAACTAAAAACCTCTAGTTGACAGTCAAAATGATTATTTATGCATTTTCTTGTCATGAGTTGTAGTGGACAAGTTGCAACGGATGGATGGAATGGATAAGTTTTCTCCTACTGCATCTTGTCATGAGATGGTTGAATGTTCATGTAACTTGCCTGCATTAAGTGATTGATACCAGACTATGATAACATTCATTACTTGTACATTTGTCTGTATTTGGTGTAAATACTAAGACGTAGGCAACACCAAGAATCTTAATTTTTTTTGTTTCCAGAGTTGTACAATTATGGGCTTGGTTTAAATTTACTTGCATCAATTGAAACCATTGTTTGGCTCAGGATTCTGGTGTTGACAATGTTGACTCCTGAGTGGACTAAATACCTTTTTTGTACTTTCATCTTCTGAGGCCACTGGTGTATCAGGATGGATGCTCCAATGATGCATGTAGAATGAAGCCTCAAAAGATTGGAGAGCAAGAATGTACCGGCAAGTCAGATTTTGAACTTTGATGGTCGAGGCCAGAAATTGATCAAGAAGACCATAAATTTCATCTGAAACTTGTCCAGAAAGCATGGACTGAAATACCGTGGGTTTGGCAGAAGGTACTTCAAGAGATCTGCTCATCCAAACAATGTAGATGAACTTGCAAAATTCTAAAAGTGGAATAAATTGTACCTACTATGACAACAGGAATGAATGAAAATCACATTACACAAGCATTGAGGGATTCAAAATTACGGCAATGATACCATAATCCTCAACTTCCACAACTTAGCTACATGTTAGTCTCCGGTGTTGCTTGCCATTCCAGCAGAATTCAAGAAGCACATAAAGAAGAATCCACTACTTATTTCAGTATTTATCACATTTTGGATTGGTGAAGCTTGACAACAGTCAATTATTTACACAGACCCCAATTTTCATGTTAAATTTAATAACAATTCGCATCTCGATCAGAAACTCATGAATGCATGACAAATTATAAAGCTTGCACAGAGAAAGGGCATTGCAGGTTTATACAACAAATTATACCATTATCGTCATCATCATCTCGTCTTGAGAATGCTCTGATGCATACAGATTCCCAGATTGAATATATTGTAGTACTACTAAAGTCAGTACACAAATTCACCTGCACATCTGTCTGTACCAGTGTTGGTCTGGTATATAAGTGAACGCATGGTATCAATAATCAACATCAATAATGGTATCAAATAACCTACCCAACCCATGATTATCAAAATTGTAATACCTGGCAAATATTGATGTTTGGTAGGTATGTCAAGTTGAGATAAATTTTGTGTACATGATTTATATGGGTCAATACCATCCTAAACCATATTAATACTAGGATGTTTTTTCCTAGGTTCTTGCGTGTTATATATACTCGAATGGTGTCAAAAACAAAAAAATAATGTCAAATACCCATACCCTACTGGTAGAGAAAAATGTGAAATCCTCATTATAGATATCCGCATGGAATCAAAAGGGACAATGCCAGTTCAACACTGATCTGCACCTTCAAGAATTCTTTCCTGCAGTACGTAGCAACAATAGGTATAGCTTGTCAGAGCTTAAGAATTTGTTTCATCTGACAACAGTTTCTGAAGAACTTTACAGATTCCAGAGTCGTGTGTAACGCCAGGAACTAATAACTGGTTAGACTTACAGTGGGAGCTAGACATATGCCTATTAATGTGATCAATACATACTTACAAAGGCAGGGATTCAGAAAGACCATCATGGCACTATCTGCAACATTACTAAGAACGTAAAGTATTGAGTGCTAGCAAAAGAGTCTCCATGCCAAAGTTATTAATATCACTCAATTAAGTGCTCTATCCACGTGAGATTCTGAGTGAATGGCACGGGAGTATGGAAGTTTGTGAGTGTTGTTTTGTGAGCTCACAACCACATTTCTTGAGAATCACACATTCTACCACATCCGCCTCATTCAGAAAATGTTCATATTGATCCAACTGAATGTTTGCAAAGTTCTTCAATGATGTGCATAATGTCATCTCTATGGAAATTACATAAGATAATGACCATTGGGTGGACCCAACCTATGGCCACTTGTCGTTCAGCCATGGCCATTATCTTATACATCAACAAAGATTGGATGTAAGTCTTGTAGTCGCATTGCAGGCTCTCTCTGGGGCATAACTCCATGTGCTTCTTTGATTCAAGCATCTTATGCTCAGATTTTGGTTATCCTCATAATATTCTCAAGTGGTAGTGGGTGTTCTTCCACCGCTACTTGCAGATGGTCCGGTTGAGTTTGACAATAACCAGTTCAAGTTCAAGACTTTAGCAAATCATCAATCATTTGAGAATAAAATATGCATTAAGTTAATAAAGAAATGCCGAGAGACATCAACATGTAACCGGCTGGACTTGGAAACACTTGGATCTCCATTGATTTTGCCCAAAATTTCCCCGAGCACTGGGTGGGGGAAGGCTTGCCAAAGCGAGCTTGCCAATTGACAATGCTTAGCATTCATGCATGTAATCAAGGACCTTGATTCTTGGTTTTACTCTTGAAGCTAGAATAGAAAAAAGATTGTCCTTAATGATTAGAAATTATATGCTCCAACTCTGTGTAACAACATTTCCTTGCAACTTTGTGATGAAGCTCAAGGATGGCAGGTGGTCTCTTAAATCAGACAAACTTAAGAACTGAGTAACCAGCAGCTCAAGATCTTCTCTCCATCTTTTCGGCCAAATACCTTTGCCCAATCATTTCACACGCTTTGGACTTTCATCGAATTGCTCCTGACAAATTTGCAAATCAAAGGCTACATGCAAACTATAAGTGAATTTTCAGATAAGTTTGTGGATTGAAATATGGGGAAAAATATTGCAGCAATTCATATTGAAAGAAGATCCTTATGTCTGGACCTCCAGCATTAACTTGGGCCTTTGTTTGCTAAAGGTATCTGGGTCTTATGTAGTCACTCTGCTTTGGAGACCTATATATTTGAGTGGTATATGGCAGAGTTTGTCGTAAAGAATGAAAAAGAAAAAGAAAATGAGGAAAGGCTGTGGTACAATGAGGAAAGGCTGTGCCACATTTTATTAACCATTCTCGGTTTAATTGTCAACACAATTGGGAGAGCATGTGTGACCACCTGAAGAAAGAAATTTCACTACAATCTCTTCTAACTTCATCTCGACTTTGAATTTGAAACTTGAAATACCAATGCACGTGATTTGCAATTGTTGACCAAAATGAGATAATATCATGTTCCATCAAATGCTCCAAATTGTCTGTGGAGTTGGAAGTGCCCACAATAGGGCCACATCTACCTATCAATGCAGGTTTGTGGGGAATCAGATGATTGTAATGTAGATTGAGAAATACAGGCAAAATATTGTGGGTTTGGTATTTGAAGGAAAGGTGCATGTGTGGATCTCCAATATGAAAAAGTAGTCTTTCTTTGCTATTTGGACGGGCTATAATTCACGCAAAAGAGTGTGTAGTCTATGTGGGAAGTTGCTAATCTACAAATATACTATATATCTTGTTGCTAAGTACAGTGTTGATAGCAATACCACTATGCCTAGCTCAATGGACCCCTCTGTCATGTTGTGAATCCCATCTGTTCTGATGTTTTAATAGGGTGCTTGACACTTAGTGAAACTATATAGTTTTCATGAGTGCCAGCATAAGGTAGACGTGTCTAATTTCAACATAGCAATACTCTGGACACCTATGTTTGTGGTGAGTGGTTATCTAAGAACAAACACCAAAAAGACATACGTTTAAAAGAGATTGGACTAGATCTCCAAATGCATTAACTATTCTAGGTTTAATATTTAACATAATTGGGAGAACTTGTATGACCATTTAATGAACACAAGAACTTCACTTTTATACTTGTAATATGATAAGATATTCATATGAGCTCTGAGAGTTATGACAAATGGTTATGGGCACACTTTGAATTTGCTAATCATCTCACACTAATTCCATGTTTCATATCTTACTAGAAGTCGTCAGAGAGAGGAAAGTATCCGAATTAGGCATGTCTACCTCATTACAACTAGAGAACCACTTATGCTCTCATATTTGCCGTGGGGGGCAGGATGAGAAATTTGTGGAATGTTTTGGAACTTACCATGTTGGCCACTATGGCTGTCAAATTAAGTTACAATGCATGGCAAGTTGTATGTTGCTGAAATAGATTCAACATCAATCATGGTACATTACAGTCTAACCTCGTTAGTACGACACTCGTTTATACGACACCCTCGATATTACGACACATTTTTGCGCGACCAAACTTTTTAGTTCAAAACTCCCTCTTTTATACGACTACGACACTCGATAATACGACATTTAGAAACTCCATTTTGTCATATTAAAGAGGGAATAAATGCTAAAATTCTTTTCATCCATGTTATGTACATCTAGAATACATCCATTTTCACTTGGGAACTACTTGAGAACTTCACTTATCATTGGGAACTTAATGATAATTAGGGTTACTGGTGTAGAATGGACATGGTTAGGGTCAGAGTGGCCTCCTGCCTAGTATGTTGCCGTGTACATGGGTGAGATAGTATCTTTGTGCACTCTCTTGCATTCTTGCAGTCTCCAATTCAATCTTCTACAATCTCCAATACAATCTCCAATTCAATCTTGCAGTACTACAGACTAGTCTCGCTCCAATCTCGCTTCTTGATCCTTGTGGCGAATGTTCCATCTCCTAAGCATAGCCTGAAGTTTTTTGTTTTTTTTTGTTTTTTGGCCGGTGGTCTAATCTGTAAGCATTTCAATCTTCTACTGAGCTCAATTGACTCTGATTACCGTATTTATAGTTTCTCTTCTCCTTACATCAAAAATCAATAGGATTCGTGCTGCTAAACCTTATCTCTAATCACATCCACATTGCTCAATGTTGCGTAGAGATCTCTTGAGCTAATCAGTGTGTGGGCAGTTCTTGGTTTTCTTGAAGCAGTACCTGGCATTGTGGTGTTATATTTAATGCAGGCAGAAGTTCTTCGACATCCTTGTTGTGGTATTGGAATTTTGGATGCAGCTTGGATCCAATGTGCTATTCCATCTGACTGTCAATGTTGTAGAGCTTGAATTTGTAAGTAAGCTCGTTTGCTAACTGTTCTATTGAAGCTTGATGTAGCGAACCGATGTAGCTTGAATTGTTCTTCATTTGCAAGTTGATGTTAGGGTTGAATTTTTTTGTAAATCGTCTGTAATTCTTGAAATTGATGTGTTGGAATCATCTTTTTCCAGCAATTATCACATCCGGCCAAATTTGATTGAGGCACTTCTAAGTCTGAGTGTTTGTTGTGAAGATTCCATGGTAGTGGCTTTAGAATTTTGCAAAATGGCCTTTGAGTCTGATGCAATGGCAATCTGTAATACATTGCGGAATTTATGTTGAACTTGGCTGAAACCTTCTAAGCAAATTTAGGAGGAGAACTATGTGAATGCGCTCAAACTTTGGCTATTGGAATCGGTGATTGCTGCAATTGGAGTGCATTTGCTCCAATTTCACACTCCTTATTAATGCTTGTCTTTCATTCCAGAGTGTCTGTGAAAGATCCTTGCATTCTTGTACTAATTTTCAAGTTACATTATTGATGTTCTATGAGAGTGAAAATTTCTTATTAGACAACTCTTTACATTTTGGTGTTAATGAAATTATTAGTTTTCAAAAGCTAGTAGGGAATTTAGATAAGATGATAGTTGCTAACTTAGGTAGGCAACACCAAAGATCTTTGAACTCTTATTTCAAGAGTTCTTGAGAGTATTTGTATTTGTTTGGAGTTATAAGTTATTATTTCATACAATCTATATTGCTTAAACTCGTTGTATATATTTTTAAGCTCATATTGCTTATGTTTTTGTATTCCCTCGATAGTACGACAATTTTACGCCATTTGTCATATTAACGAGAAGATGACACCTCGATAATACGACATTTTTTGCGTTTCCCAAACGTGTCATACTAAAGAGGGAGAACAGTAGTAGAATTGTTATTCTGCTTGTCAACTCATCACCACACTATTTATGGTGTTCTCTTTCAGCATATTCGCAAAAGTAATAATGTCATGTCCCTTTGTAGGAGTTGTCGAAAAGAATCTAAAAACAACTCAGGAAGTAGAATTAAGGTAGAAATTCCATAAAGCGTTAACCACCCAATCGCGGTGAACTAGACCGCCTCATAATGGAAAGTGCCATGTCTTAAATGGCGCGGCAACTTCAATGCAGTGTAGCCAATGGGAGGCAAGATCTAACGTACTCATGATTAACGGGTTTAGGTGATAATCTGATCGAAATGAGGAGAGCCTAGTGAACCGGAAGTGGGTTGGACAAACTTTCCACTTTGAAAAATTGTGGAACTTTTTGTACAAGGCAGAAAAATACGAAACAACTTGCATTCTTCATGAATCCTTCTCGTCTATCTTGGAAAATTATCTCATGATTGTCAGACCAGATCTTCAATGCGAATCGCCTTATTTTAACGGTTTATGGTATTTCTACCTTACATGTTTTTCAGTGTCCAGTGTCTTAAAGAAGTCAATGTTGGATCAGTGTTTTCCAGCAGGACAGATTTCAGGACAGATTTCAGGGCAGATTTCAGGGAAGATTCTAGAATAGATTCCAGGACAGCCAACACCACCAAGTAATTCTCTTAAATTGAAATTTTTTTGAGACATATTATATTAAACCAAATCCTCCCCTCGTTTTCCGCCAACAAAATATGCAATGGTCCCACAACATGGTCCATTCTCACTTCACACTATGCTTGAGGGCCCCTGACTACATAAAACGGCTTTCCCAACACCCATGGTACGGCCTTTGGATGAGAGTCAAGGGTCCTCACCATTACAAGGTCACGGCTCTTGGCTCATGTGTGAAGTGGCCCTTAGTTAGTCAATCAATGGCACTCTCCCAACACCTTGCCGAATAAAGGGCTAACACTTGGCACAAGTCGACAACCATGTCGAAGGCATCACGGGGTCTATCTCATTGGGAAATTCATACCAACCCAACATTAAAAATCACATTTGATGATATCAAGGAGGCTTTTCTTGTTAAGAGTGGAACTCTTTCCATCTCTCGGGGAAGAAACTAGTTTGCCTCCACCTCAAGGATTTTCTCAAATACGAATGTGAATTGTACTTGAAGCAACCATTGACACCACCACAACCCAAGATCAGTGTTGCTTATTGCATCTTGAATCATAGACTTGCCATCGAAATTGGACAGGAGTCAACTATCTCTCATCCAGCTAGAAACTATAAATCACACAAATTGTCATTTCGAATTTCATAATTGTAAGGGGAATGCAAAAGCTACAGGAGTTCAAAGTGAAGATTGCTAATCAATTATTCGTTCAATGATCACATGGACCCTCCCAATTGTGTTCACTATTGAAACTAGAATAATGTCAATATTTTGAGAACTAGTATAATGTAAATATATTGAGAACTAGAATAGTGTCAATATTTTGAGCATGTAGTCCAATATAATTGTCATTGTATTATCATATTACACAGAAGATAGAAGCCCACATGTGATTGTGGCTGCATTGTGATCATCACAAACATTCATGATGTTAGAGACAAAATGTTCTAGTGATGTTTTGGCGAGCCTGTGAAAAAAATTCAAATCTTAAGCTGCTAGCTGTCTTATAGTATTTGAGTTCTAGTTATCCATTGCTATTGATATGTTGGCCTTTTCTGTGGATTGTTGATAACAGAACACTACACCGATTATGGTATTTAGTGTCACATGAGTAATAGTGTCACTTACTCTATTTTGAGGCGTATGCTAGATTACACTAATGATTAACATCTTCATCATAAGTGTCACCTCATGACACTTGGCATTCAAGTGCGTTTACTAGTATCTTGGCATGAGTATGTTCAATAATGTTATAAGGTGTAGGCCTATCTTACACAATAGTCAACAAGTTCACTAAAGTGTGCACAAAAGATACTTGCCATTAGTATGTGCAACAAATATCTTCCTCTTGCATACTAAATATAAACACCTGACACTTGTCATTGGTACACTTAAAAATATCTTCCCTTTGCATACTATAACACAAGACTATCATCTAAAACATCCAATGTGCTATTCTAAATGTCATAATATATATATATATATATATATATATATATATATAATTTTATTTTTTCACTTAAAGAAATTACTTATGTTGATGAATGGAATCATGTCGGCAATTAGAGGGCGTGACACTTTGAGACCTCTAGGCATCTAGTTTAGGTCCCTCATAAATAATGTATGTGACACTAAATACCATATATGGTGTACTAGGATTGTGGGTACCACCACACACTTGCATTTGGCACAATCACTACTAGCATTGCACAGCCAAGGTGACAAAGATTCTGACTCCATTTTTAATGAAAATGGCTAATCTGACTACAATCAATATAGTGATCAAATCTGACACCTCCAATCAAATAGTTGTCTTTTGGGTCATGTCGCAATGACCATGGTCGTTTTCACACTTTAATGTAGTAAGTATATTATATTGCAAATATTTTGACACCTTGTGCCATGGGACCCGCTTCCCCTTTTTTTCGTTTTGATTTTAGTAAAGTGAACTTCAACGTAATTGTTGAATACTTTTAAAATATCTAGATGATAAGTAGGCCAAATCTACCCACATGTAGGGCCCAATATGGCTTTCCAAGTGCTTGGGGTGCTCGCCTAGGGGAAATGGAAGGCAAGGGAATTGAATCCAAGACCTCATGGATCCCAATCTAAGCCCCTTAGCCATCAATTCCACTTACATCACATGTGCACATGATGAATAGATAATGTACTTATTGGGTAACAAAGTTATTGCACCTAGTTACTGCATATAATTATTGTATAGTCATTGTACAAGTTGTTGCACAGTGATTGCATAGAGTTACTATATGCTTTGCAAATTTGTGTAGACTCTTTATAGGCTTCTGGATCTATGTATTTGTCGAAGTATTTGTCAAATGGCTACTTTAACAAATACAAAGATCCGTAAACCTATAAAGAATCCACCAAGAAAATTCCAAAGAATTTTTTTAAAATAATGTAGACTCTTTATAGGCTTTCATTTTGGTATTCTACATTTGAACATTGAACACAACAGTAATGGTCACCATGAAGAAACATTCAATTTAAACAACATTTTGCTTCTACTTTTAAGCGTTTGACCAAAAACTATGGTTTTAGGATATTGGAGCACTTTTTTGGTCCACTTTACCATGCTTGCACCCTCTAGTATAAGTTGACACATCAAAGTTTGTAAAATCCTTTGTACATTAATAGGTCAATGAGGGTTCATAACATTACTAAGCAAGTAGATGATGCTTCCCAAGAACAGAGAATCACAAAATTAAAGGAGATTTATGCTTTCCCAATACATGGTCCCACACAATGTAGCCAAGGAGCTAAGTAATGTTATGTTGTCTTTTACAACCTTATTTTAAAAAGATATAAGTAAGGTTGAATCTTTTCAGTTGTGTCAAATGTGGGTATTTATCTAGAGTATTATTGAGTTATATGAAATTTGGACCTATATGTTTTTGTTGCATCAAATTAGCTCTTGTTATATAAAGAAATCATGTTTCTACAAGAAGAAACACAATTAGCTACAAGAATTGCAAGTGACTACCAGTGGTAAGAACCACAATCTACAAGAGATAACATGTTATACTTGATGGTCAAGTTTCAGAATGGTCAAGTCTCTTCATATTTTCATCCTTATAAATTGTCACCTAGGATCATTATTTGTGAACCACACGACTATGATTTCACATTCTTGAAGTTGTTTTGGGTCCTCATTGCATCGATTTTCAATTGCTTATAAGAATTTACAAGGAAAACTTTGTATCATGGATACCTAACCTATTTGGGGGTGGGTATCAAACAAAGCATTCATAATTGTCACCCGGGTATGCAACTCCTATATTATATGGCCCTGATTATAATCGCATATAATGTATTTTAGTCCAATCTCGAGTGATGTAATTTGTTTTAATGTAGGAAACTCTTGCATCCCTTCTAACAAGGAATCCAAAAATGTAATTATATATAGGAAATGAATATTCCTTGAAGTATATAATTGCATTAAAAACCTAATTGTATGAGTTTTTTTAAAATACATGTAGCATAGGCCAAACTCCCCAACTTTTTGGTCTTTTTAATAGAAATTTAAGATTTTTTATTATAAATAAAACATTTCCAATGACTTTTAATTTTAATTGGAGGCAACTACTCATGTGGATCTTTTAAAATTAGACGCTCTACAAGGTTTAAAAAAGTAGGTGTTTCAATTCTTTATATACGTTGTGGAGTTTTTCTTTAATAAATGTGCAACCCAACTTTTTTTACATCTCATCTGATTTAATTTGGTCTTCACCCAACTTTGTGGTCCTTTTATTTTTGTACAGTTTGATATAATATTTTACAAAAGCCGTCTTTTAAACCGTTTTAATGCCAATGCCCCCTGCATATAATATGGGAGTTGCGTACCCGGGAATCGTCATAGGAACCCAAATTGCACAACCTAAGTTGATATGATTAACCAAGCATTTTTTATTCTCATGACTCAAACAATAGTAAATAAAGTCCATGAATTTCTACAATGGAGCACCAACCTTATTCCATGAACTTAGTTTCATTCACTTGGCTATATAGCCTTCTAATCCCAACCATGCCTATCTCAAGTTTGAGACAAAGCTAAGAGATTTGAGAAACATTTCCATGGTTTCACGGGATTCTTTCTTTTTGGAACCTCTTGAACTTGATAGGTCCATATTAAATGAATAAATAAAATCAAGGGTTCAAGTCTAAAAGCTCAAAGGTATATCAAAATGGATGATGTCGGAGAGGATTTTTCTTCTTTTTTAATGTATTTGGCGAGACTTGGCTAGAAGGAAATATTCAACAATCATATCATTCTAAATTATGACGCAGTTGTCAAACCTTTCTTATATGGTAAGATGGAGAGGTCCCCCATAAGCCCATAGTCTTACATCCTTCTTAAAGCAGTTTTCAATGTGTAATTGGCTGAAATGTACATTTTGAAATGATTAGACATTCTACATTCTAAAAACTATTGTATCTCCACTTCATTGACATTGCAAAAAGGGGTAGAGAGGAGCACGGGGGGATGTAAGATACACCCTAAACTCCGTAATATCAACCTCCATAATGTCACTCGCTCTCTAATATCCCGAAACCCTAGGGAACGGATGTTCGTAGTTCAAATCTCACTCCTTATTGTCACATTTCTCTCCCTTATATCACGAATTTTGTCATTAATGCAAACCACCAAAGAAGTCAACCCACACCCTTGCATTGCACCATGTGTCAATATGCAGAGTGTCACCTTCTTGTTCTTATTCTTCTTTTTCTTCTTATGCCACTTGTTGAATGTTGGTGCATGCATATGCCACATCGCCCGGGAAGGCCAAGTGGAGTGGACCACACCACACCATTAAAATGTTGCACTTTGTGTTATTCCATAGTGTCACATGCTACACTAATTCTATATTATCATGCATCCATGCTAATACTACAAAACTCCATAATATCACGTGCACTTTGGTTGCCACAAGTGTGATACTACGGAGTTTAGAGTGTACCATAATTTCCATCCCAAATATCATTCCAAGTTATAAGATTATACTAGGTTATGGCATTTGAGGTGAGCAAGCCTGATTTGCTTATCTATCTTAATTGAACACCTAATATATGAGTGGTGAATGGTTAGATGTCAATCTAAAAGTGGACACCCAAAAAACATGTGTGCAGAAGAAACTGAACTATGTAAAATGTGATCATAAGTAGTTATTTGTTCTAGGCTCAATAGCAAACACGATTAGGCGGACCTCTATTGTTATTTAAAAGGAAGAATCTTCACCTTGAAAGCAAATTAGATATTCATACGAGCTCAGAAAATTATCTGGACTCTAATTCTGATCGTTCTTCAATGCCACTTCAGTGTTCACGACAATGAACAGGGAGAAGCGACCGCTGGTTACAGATGAACCAGTTGAGTATGAGAAATAACAAGTTGAAGTTCAAGACTTCAAGAATATTACCGATCAGTTTAGAGGAATTTACAGAACATATCTCGAATCAATAAAGAAAACCGAACGATGGCAACATGTAATCGGTCGGACTCGGAAACACTAGGATCTCGACCGATTATGTCCAAAAATCTTCCCGGATATTGGTTCCTGATTGCAACTTATTCGACAAGATCGAAGCAGCAACGTAATTGCAGGTAGACAGCTTGAAGGGATATTCCAATTCATGATCTGCACACAGTATGATTCACTGCTAAAGTGCTGATCGTCCATGATTTGATCACGGGTGAGCTTTGCTGTCAGATTTGCACTCCTCAATTCACGGACAAGCAGACTTCTTCGTCACATGCAGAAGGTGAAACTGGACATGGCCTGCGACACATTAGTTGACATCAAAGTGCCGTGTTGCAGAGGTTCGTACTACATATCTCTTCGTATCTCCTTGAGCAGCCAGCTTCCTTTGTGATCTAGATCGTTTTAGTTTTACTTTTCATGGACACTAATTAAACAGCTTCTATTTCATTTTTCAAAAAAACGCATACAAGGCCACCATTGATCCACATATGAGAGGATGGCACCTTTCGAGGGTGCAACTAGTGGAACCGAAAAAAAAATCACAAGAGTAGATAACCTAATCATGCTTAATTGAGCTTACATTTGACACTTTGGTATTTCATTGCACAGTTTTAGTATTATCTCTGTGATAGAGAAGTTCATTGTAATCAAGATCATTAAAGGTCCAAAATCATGATTGATATAATATATTTAAATTTTCATTATGATAAGTTATTAAAGTAGATGGTGCCACAATTGTCATTTTAAGTTGAGCATAAATATTATTATTAATCTTAAAAGTTTTAATAGGTCTTGTTGGCAAATGACAATGCTTTAGTGTACCAAAGCATGTCTTATTTGAATGTTGTATGCAAAAGTAATAAGAGCTCAAAATTTTATTGGTAAATGATCCAAATCAACATGGAAACTTGATGTTAGGGTGGTGAACATCTTCATAAACATTACCAATCTACTTATTTGTGCAAGACTTAGTGTGTTGGTTTGGGGTGGGGTATTGGTTGTAGCACCATCTAGTACCTTCAAGTTGGTGTTTGATGAAGATCGGGCCAGTTGGTGACAGTCAAAGTGCATGCGCTCGGGAACTTCAATCCCCAAGGTCATGTGAGCTTTAAGATATGTTTCCAAATCCACAAACAATTTTGGCCGTTGGATCAAATTAGAAACTACCTTAACCATTTAGCAATTAAGAGTAATGCAAATTGTCACTTCAAGTCTCAAAATTGGAAGTGCAATGCAAAAGTTCTAATAGGTCCAAACGAGATTCTCATTCTCTTTAAGTGAGCATATTAGGGTTTCCTATATGTGCTAACTAATGAACCTAAGATGGTATCTATATTTGGAGGATATTTTATAATCTCATTGTGACACTTGTCTGTTTGGTGTCAAATTATATTCACAAGCCTTGCCATATTCCACTCAAATACATGTGTATGATTAAGAAGAGTGGCCACATAAGGCCCGTATACCTCAGTTAATTCAAACACAAAGTGCAATTTCATGTATAGACATTGCGAACTATGATGCGGTGACCTTCATCGAGGTTGTCAGAATAATTAGTATGTCATAACACAGTTGCTCATAAAATATCTAAAATCTTTATTAAACAATGATAATCTACTACACATGCTAGAATGGTGAACAATGATTGTACAAGTGGTGAGGACATCAACAACCACATGTTGATTGAACAGATCGAGGACCATGAACAATGATGATATAGGACTTCTCTCTCTTTTTCTAAATAATTTTTTTGAAAAAAACTTGTGTTGCATTCATAAATCTATGATGAAGTATTCAACAAATATCGAATTGAAAGCCGGACCTCATCTAATTTAGTTATGGATATCGGAAGTGCATGTTTGTTGAGTTCTTATCTCAATATATAAGTCCTCCCAAACATGTTCACTATTGAGTGTGGAGTAGTTACTACATATTGAAGACATAGTCCAATTTGTTTCAAACATGTTTCAAACAAAGTCGTATGGCAGTATGTATTTATTGGTGCAACTTTGTTCTTTGATCTTCACCTGACCACACTTCAATCAAATATAGGTTTCCAATCAAGAAAGTAACTGGATAACACCCACATACATGAAGGTACAAGGTGCTTAAGACCAAATCTTTGCTTGATTTAGTCTTTTTCTGGAGTCCATTTGGATTGGTGGTATGCATGATTTGCTTAGCAAATTGGCTTAGACATGGTGGAAACAAAAATAAGAATAAATTGCACATCTTATGAATATACTAAAAAAATTGAAGTCACTTATTGCTAGCATCCTAAATCCATCCTTGAACTCCACACCTTTTCAAACAACTCCCAAAATCGTCCCGACACTCCTCCAAAACCACCCCCACCTTTTGTCCAAATCAACCCCATTTTCACCCAAAACTATATCCAATTAAAACCAACACTGCACCCAAAAATAAATTTGGACCCTTATAACTTTTTGCATGTGGTGTTTTGGTAAAAAAAAAACATATAAGTAATCCACTTCTAGCTACGTTGATGCTTGCCAAAATTCACTCCCACTTTTGCCCAAAATCAACACCGCATTATACTGAAGTTGCCTAGTTTTTCAACCAAATTTGCCCCCACTTTGCATTGGAGACATTCGGACAGTTTAAGGTGTGCTCTAGTTACGGGATAAGAAGGCATGCACAATGATGCTTTTAGGAAGAGGTTGGAATGAGCACCTCTACTTTAGTATCATGTGAGCTTTCCAAAACTATGTTTTTGGATCCATGTTCTCTCATTGTTGTAGAAGGCTAAGATTGTCATGATAATTGTTTGCCAATAAAATAGATTGTAGGTGAGGGGCCCATGACAATGGGGGCCCATCACAATGAGGGCCCATCACAATGAGGGCCACTTCACACACAAACAAGGGTCGTGACCAGTGTTGGACCGGTATAGCACCATTTGCCCGGTATAGAATATTGGTATGAGTATGGTATTAAGTACCATACTGCCCCCAATATGTGGATGGGGCGATACTTGCTCCGTACTTGTATTGCACTGTATTGGGTCTCAATACCCGCCTTTGATACCCAAGGCAGGAGGTGGAGGTCAATACTCACCCCCGCCTTCACTCATGTCGAGAAGCCCGAAACCCTAGCATCCCAGTCCGCTTGAATGCTCTTTAGATCGGCGGCATTGCAATTTATTATTCGAAATTTTAGTTCAACAAACTCTAGATTCTTGGCTTCAATGAGGCACGTTTCTTACTGTCGATGAATTGCATCCTTATGCACTCTTGTTGCAATGTTGTTTGTGTTTTTAGGTCTCTAAAAGGAAAAAGGTAAAAAAATTAAAATAATACCATACCATTGTGCATACTCCACTGGTATCACTACCATGGTACTCGATATTGATACCTTTAGGCTTTATTTTTACAAGATTGATACTCATACTCATACCATATCTATAAAAATATGATTCTTGTGATACTTGGGATCCAACCCGGCTAAAATTTCATAAAAAATATGATATTGGTACTAGGTTGGTATCGCAAAATTTTGATATTGGTCCAACACTGGTCGTGACCATGTAATTGTGAGGGCCCTCATCTCTCATCCAAAGGCCATACAAGTTATTTCATTGACATGGTTTGCTAAAATTTGCGTTAGGCCTACCTCTTGGAGGTGTGTGTGACGCAAATTCCAGCATATCATGAAACATTATTTATAGTATGCCATGTAGAAACTTGTGTAGACTTTTCATCCATGATAATTTCTTTGGGCCCGTAGACCTTCACCTTCCAATGTGAAGTGAACTTGGATGATCTCAACCTTTCCAACCAATGAGAGATCTTATCATGCAATGGTCACGGGCCTTCAGTGCATGATAAGATGTGAACTTGGTGTGTGAACTGACCCTGAACTTCACAATAATCCTGAGTTTTATCCTCGGGGAAGTCACTTAGTGTATTCTTTGGGGACACATGAGCGTACAACACATATTTTTTGGGGGGCTATGTAGCTCATTTACTGCATTTTAGTGGACCCTATATTTTTTAATAATTCTACTTTCTTCAATTTCTTACCACCCTATGTGTAATTATAAATTAAAATATCCATAATATTTCAGACCCTTCATTATTTATATTTATTTGAATTTTCCTTTGTGGACAATAGCATTGTACTATAGCATTAGAAATGGAATTCATCACGCAACAAAAATTAAGTTGTGTATACAAGAAGCATGCTATTTACATAATCGGTTACATGTCTAAGCCCATTGATAATGGCGTACTTAATTGTTTCATCCAAACATTGAAAGAAGTCCACAAATTCCAAAACAAACCAACATCACTAAAGTGTCCATAATGTGTTCATTAACACTGTTGCACTAACATTGCACATGTTATCATGCAAAGTGTGAAGACAATTTGAAATGCCTACTTATGAGTCCTACGTGAAAATTGAGAAACGATCATCACAAAAGATGCCACAGCCTCTCACCTAGAACAAATCCATCAATCCACCATAGATTCAATATCTACATGTCCTTAATGTCTAGAATTCTTGTCTTGCGTGGGAGGAACAACCAGAGAATTATACAAACGTCAATGAAATGTTCCTCAAAAGTATACTTAATAACCCTCATCCAACGAGTTCATCCATTTTGTAGATGGATTTGTGATCATTTTTCATCTAGTTCTTAAATTTTTCTTACCCTAAATTCAACCTAAAAATTAAAAAAAATCCCTACCAATTACTATAATGCTATTTTAGAAATACTATAAACATAATTTTGGGTATTACAAGTGACCCTATATTATATATAATGTGCTACCTCACATTTCTTCAAGGCTATGGTATATCAAAAAATATATAATTTTTATCAACCATGAATATATGTCACCCTATATTTGTTCTCTCATAGTTATCTAAATTTTCGACAGTGACTTCCCCGGGGTTTTATCTCAATAATAAGATTTATGAAATTCCCATGGAATGGCCATAAGTCAGGCCTCATTAAATTATGTGTTCTATAAATAGACTCATAAAACGCATAAAATAATTAGAGTAGCGTGCATAAATTAAGGAAAAAAAACGTTCCAAAAACGCCCAGGACGCGTCTTGACAACGAGTCTGCACAGTCCAACACGCAGTTCGCGTTCCTGATGGTCGTCCGTGCTGATTAGAGCCTTCTCATTGTCAACACAATAAAACACACCACACACAACGCCATACGAAACACACTCCAATTGTCCAATTCTAAGCATTTTTCAACCATTTCTTGAAAAACGCCTATTTTAGGCGCCCCGGGGGCACAAAGCGCATAAATTTAAGCTAATATATTTAATTTATGCAAACACCAAATTTTATGAGGCCTGCCATAAGTGGGAACAGCGAGTTGCCCGTGCATTTACCAATTGATTGTGACGGAATTAGTAGCTTTGTGGCGGATGGCGGTGGTGGCCGGCCCAGGAGCCCGTGGGCTTGGTTTCTCTCGCAGCTGAGGCTTGAGAGCGTTGTACTTTGTTGCCTTTGTTTGGTGTTTGATGTTGAGCATAACATTATTCAGATCCATAACAATGTTATGTGGGACTGACAGTATTCTGCGGAATATATTCCATCATTCAGGTTGAATGTGAGGAATATTTTGTAAAATATTGACAGTCACAAAACACTGTTATGGATCTGAATAATGTTATGAGACATATCCAACATTTTCTTTGACACAGTTTTGTGTGTTCCAAACATGAGGTACTTTAATGCCCAATAACTCGCAGTTGATCAATGAGAAGAGGAGCAAGAGATCAACCATGCTTTACGTGATGATTGTGACATCCATGGCACGAGGGACCCTACTCTCAGTGACTTGAGAGATCAATGGCTTCAGGAGGACTTTTGTGCCGGAGTTGGCGAAGGTGTTGGCAAATTTGTGGCTCTAGCGCCAGCGCTGCAACTGAACCCCTGGTTCATGTTCAGCAAGTAGTGGCATATGCTTTTGCATGCCACCGTCCGTCTACCGCAAGCATCATGACAACATTTGCGAGTATGACGACATGGTGCCCCATATGTTCTCGTGAGGGGCCTATGGGATGGCCAACGTAGGGGTTTAGGGCTTAGGGCTTAGGGGTTGCCCTTCTAGAGGCTGCCGTTGTATATTTTTTTTGGACACTTTTATAAATAAAGTGCTTGCTTTCCTTGTTGGTTGCCAACATATCTCTTGCTGTGCATGTTCTTTTTGGGGATCCTCTTTTCCCCTGCTGCTAATTGATCATTCTCCGAAAATTGGCCACGTGATTTTCCTGCACGAGCTCTTAACTTAATCATCACGGCTCTTGGCTCGTGTGTAAAGTGGTGCTTACAGGATCCTTTACTGAAATAAAGGAACCCCAAACAGAATATGGCATATGTTGCCTCAAGGGTAGGATGTCGCACAAGCAAACATCCATTGCTGGTGGCAAACACTGAAGATGAACTTACTGGCAAGCTATGCCCTTGTAAATAAATGGCTCTCTATTCTGGTAGGAAATCATCGTTTTCTCCTCAAACTTGACCACGTGTTATTACTCACTCGAATCTCACACGGAAGCTTCATTCCAGCACTAACTAATGTAGATGGAGATAGCCCTGTACGATAGGAAGTACTTCACACAGTGGCAAAGCAACATCATGCAAGAAGTGGAACCACATTTTGTATGGTGAACTTGCTAAGTAGTACACTAAATATGATAGTTAGCATCACTTACTATTTGGAATTACGCAATGCTATATCTATTGAATGTGTATCTCGTATTTTGGACATTATAGAACAGTAACAACTTTACTTGGTAAAAAAATTACATGAATAGTAAACAAATATAGTACTGTGTAAATCCAAATAGTAAGTGATGCTAAATATCATATTTAGTGTAGTTCTTCAAAACGTATTGTACTCCACCTTAATCATTCCATTGCTTGAGCCATTGCGAAAAGGACATGCAGCCCCACCTAGACATGCGTGAACTCCTACACTCGAAACATGGGCCTAGAAACAAAGGATCCCTAGAACCTTCCAAAAAGGAAGAGGCACAACAAAGTGAGATCCTAATTGGCAGCCCTTCCCTCGCACTTTGCACCAAGCTTTGATCATGCCAATCTACTATACATGAGGTGCAGTGCTTTTTGTCTATGATTGGAAGACGGTTCCAGCCACGGAAAAAAAACCGCCCTTCCCATGAATGCGGGCAATGAACAGGACAAACCAACTTGTACTTATGGATGAACCGGTTGAGTTTGAGAAATAACCTTTTGAAGTTCAAGACTTTGAGGAAAATTATTGATCCTTTTAGAGGGATTGAATCGAATGTACTTCAAATTAATGAAGAAAAACTAGAAGATCACAACATGTGACCAGTTGGCCTTAAACACCACTAGGATCTCGACCGATTATGCATGCCCAAAATCCTTCCTGGACATTGGATGCGGGACATGTGGATAGCTTAAATGAAGGTAAGCTTCTATATTGGTAAATTGATACTAGACTAGAATTACTATCGGAAGCTGCAATGTTTTGAAACTCAGTGTAGATTTACACTCAAAACTTATTGCTACACCATTTATGGTATTTAGTATCACTCCGTATTTGGGATTACGTAATGTTATAACCTCTTACGATAGGTTTTGTTGTGTATCTACAAAGATTAAATAGGTTGTATGGACATTATATAACATAAATGACTTCTACTTGGCAAAAACTTACCTTCTTAGTAGAAAGTTGTGGTATTGTGTAACTTCGAATAGTAAGTGGCTCTAAATACCATGAACAGTGTAGCCTAATAGTATTCAACTTCGTCACAAAGTTTTTGGGTAAGGGTTCACAACACATAAGATAGAAGCACTCAATTCCAACACCAACTTTTCTCCAAGGTGGACAACAACATACTTCAACAAGAACACTAACTGTATTATTCTAAGCACTACAAACGCAGCTCATTGGTCATTGAAGACAAAATGTTAATGATCGCCACTGTCCATTTTAAGAGGGCCTATGTCACTTGGAAGGGTCAAGCGAGGTTCGTGAGGTCCGTAGATCAACTTAACACAAGCAACATCAAGAATAGCAAGATTGGAGTGCTTTTAGAATTGTCTTCACGGGAGCTTTATTTTGAAGAAGAGATTCAAAGTACCATTGATAATCATATATGTAAATTGAAAGATTCATTGTATTTTATTTTTTAATTTCAATATACTTTTGTTGGATGATATAGTCACCAAGCCGGTGTCCAGTGGGGACCATCACTAGTTTTAAAAATGGAATAAGATTATGTGTTAGCAATCGCAAATAAGATGAGACAATTTTGAACTCAAACCATTGACCAAATTCTTTTTGTATCCTCATGATCACATTTGGTTATGAAACTTATGTATGTAGCCCAAAAAAATTACATATAGTATGCTCAATAATAACTTCCCCTTGTATACCAAAACACAAAACTATCATCTCAAGTATTCCAATGTGCTACACTAAATGTCATAATGTAAATATTTCTCACTTTAAAAAGTCATATGTGTTGACGTATAGTATCATATTGGCAATTAGCGGATGTGACACTTTGAGACCTCTAGGCATCTATTTTACATAATTATTTTAATGTGTTACATAGATATGTACATATTTGCACTCACTTAATGAATACTAACTTCATCATAGTGCATTCAATATTTTTATTTTGCATGTCTTCATTGCAACAACTACCTATATAAATGATAATCAGGCAGACCGTAGCAATAGGGTGCACTTACCAAGTGATTTTTCATCCAAATTTCAATCATCCATGACAATATTTCATCACAAGTTGCTGACAAGAGAAGGTAGGGTTTTGGCTAATGGATGAATGCTGTCATAACCACATGGAACTATATGTAGGAAAAATATATAAACTACTAAATCTGACCACCTTTTATGAAGTACATTGAGATCTTATGCATCTCAAATCTTTCTTTTATGAAATGTAGCTCAAGCTTTTCTAAGCTTGAATTCCCCAATCAAATACAATAATCTATTTAGAAGGTTAAATAAACACTAATTTTTTAGTTTCTATTTGGAAATTAGGTAAACGGCCCGTAAACATATGCTTTCAACTCTACACACACTTCTTGCATGGTATTAAATAAACACTTAGTGTGGGGTGATTAGCAAATCTACTCGTGCATGTAACAATGATTTTCTTATAGTTTTTGGAGACCATATGAATATTTTACTCGTAATCAAACTACATACTCTCTATCTCATTAAACGATCATATAGGTCCAACCCAATTATGTTGACAATTCAACCTAGAATAATCATCAACTTTTGAGCACGTACTCCAATTTCTTTCATACACATGACCTTTTGGTGTATGTTCCTTAATCCACATCATAACCACGCACCACTCAAATATAGGTGACGATTTATGATAAGTAACTGAAGTAAGCCCGCTAACCTTTATATTAGTATCTAACATGTCATACAAGAATTAGAATGTGATTGTTAGAAACATAGCCGGGCTTTATCTTGTCTTGGTTGATTGCCTATGAGCCTATGAGTCATTTCTATACAATGCATGATGGGTATGAAGAATGGCACAAGGTGAATGCACAAATGGTTGATTGCATGTGAGTCATTTCTATACAATGCATGATTAGTATGAAGAATGGCACAAGGTGAATGCGCAAATGGTTGATTGCATGTGAGCCATTTCTATACAATGCATGATGAGTATGGAGAATGGCACAAGGTCTATGCACAAATGGTTGATTGCCTATGAGTCATTTCTATACAATACATGATGAGTATGAAGAATGACAAAAGGTGAATGCACAAATCTCACCCTCCACGGAAAACTAAACTGGTTAAAAATAGCCATGCGTCCAAAAGGGCGTCAAGAATGCAGTAAAACAATAAAACTCGATTTCTAGCAAAGGAAATAGTAAACTAGCTAAACATAGTCACGCGTCCAAAAGGGTGTCAAGAATGTAGCAAACAATAAAACTCGATTTTTAGCAAAGGCAACCCAGCTTCTATTTTAACCAGTTTAGTTTTTCCGTGGAGGGTGAGAAATGGTTGATTGCCTATGAGTCATTTCTATACAATACATGATGAGTATGAAGAATGGCACAAGGTGAATGCACAAATGGTTGACAACACATGCTCAAATGTACAAGAATATCTCGTGTTGTACCGCATTGCGTATGGGCCACTAAATGCAAAGAATGGATTTCAAGTGTGTGTGAAGAGGATGACGCACCACATCATGACGTATGGGTGAGTGAACCCCTTTATCCCCCCCCCACCCCCCCCCCCCATTTTGGAAACTTTCTTCACAAATGACTTGTAACACCGAGGCCACGACTTTGTAACAAACCCAAGGCCTCCTACAATGCCTTCCACACCAAGTTATGTAACTTTTAGCCATCAAGGGGCTCCATGTACGACCTATATACACAATTCTACGAGTCTTCACCAAATCATCTTTCAATATACATGTAAAATTGTAATTAATATATTATCTTAAGTCAAAAATAAAATTAGAATATAATCCAAGAAAACATGCTTGATTATTATACTGCGTATTAATTGCCATCCAAGGCCATCATGTTGCATAATTGAACCCAAATCTTAAATTATATGAAGTTGCTGAACCAAGTAGTAAGTGACTGTACTTAATCAAGGAGTAGATTATGCATATTTGGACGTGTATCACTAACCTAGAATCAAATACATATCACATATATCTAATCATCAATTATCACATACTTATTAGGTGTTTGTGAATTTAATTAGCATGTATCATGTATAAATACATCACATGCCTTGAAAATAAGGTAACATAAGCATCATCCACATCAATGCAAAGGAGAGCATTTTTTTTCTTTTACCATTTAAAAGGTATGGGAGGTCCCATCCAAATTTGAAGATGTCACACAGAGGGACTTACGATTACTCATAAAACAAAATAATTGAAGGTGTCAAAATACCTTGTCTAAAATTAACCCACACACCATATGCACTATTCCAAGTGCAGCATACATAAATGTAGAATGTATTGTACATTTGAGCTTGTATAAATGGCCTAGACTCAAATACATACCACACGCGTATATAATGATCGTCATCACATGTGACCTTTATTTCATTTCCTCTTATGAAAAGTTATGATGGATGTGGGTTCAATACCATACATGACATAAAATATTATTTGATACTTGTTTGGGGAAAGGGGGAAGTTTCAAGAGATTTTAACATTGTAAGAATATGAATGCGGTTTTAAAACAATCATCTAGTACGCCTTTGCAGATCTAGATGGAATGTCTTTTTTGACCAAGAAGCCAAATCTTTTAATCAATCCAAGAAAGCTAGAAATTGCTTGAGCACTCGAGGGCTAACTATGGCTCATACTAGGTTTTCCAAATTACCCCTCAATAATAGATGTTGTTGTCAAGAGACTATTATTTGAAATAAGCATTTGTTACCAAATTACTCAGTGATGTTCTATAATGTTCAATATAATTATTTGTGCTACATTATGACTTTAGATATAAGGTTGATGGTTTTATGCATGCATATGTCAATCATAGGCACATAAACTTATACATATGGCATTTGGCTCATGAGATTGCGATCCAAATTGGGGAAGACAATGACTTCTTTAGAATGTACCTGCCTCGATTCCCTAACCCACATACCATAACTAGTGCAGAAAAGGAAACTCAGAAGCCATGGACCACATATAATCTTCCAGTTACAATTCTTATAGAATGTTGCGGGCTATAACTTAGATCAAGGTCAAATTTCTTTTGAAAGTTATCCAAGATCAAGTATCTTTAGTTATAAAAGATACTAAATCATTTGTTCAAGACAATTTGTGTGACACGAGGTGAATTTGATAATATCGAGCATGTTGTTTATAATTAGACATGATGTTGCCTCATTTGTGTCTAAACCCTTACTAAACACTCCATTGACTATTAGTATTGTTCCATTCATAGGTATCATTGTTATCAACAAGCAAGCATGTGGATGGTTTCAGAGAATTTGACCATGATTACGGGTTCATGGAATTTGTCACATATTCCTAGGAAGTGTATGTCACTTGCAAATTACACAATAATGTCCGTATTCATCAAACTAAAAGTTAAAATTGGAATTACAATTTAGTTGTCAACTATGTAGTAGCATAATGATAACCCCGAGCTTTAATATCAACACAATAGAAGTAGAGCTAATGGGCCAACCATTGTGTTGTGGCCCAACATTTGACTAAATTTCATGAAATAAGAAACATATGTGTCACAAATATGAATGCACATGTCGCATAGAAAGTTTAAGTGAAACATATGATATTAAAGGGAATATATCAATGTGGTACAAACATTAATTATGTGGTAAGTTTAGTTATGAAAATTTGTGCTACAATCAATGTGAGATGATGGTGCATTGTCTAACTAGCTTTAAAATGGGATTGCCATGAACATAGTGGTTGTCATGACAGTTTGTGAGTTACTAAGTTGTGTCATTGCTATATATGTTGGTAAAAGTAACTCAATGGCCAATTATAAAATATAGATGATATGATAATAATATATATCCATGCTATACACTTTCTACAACAAGAAACAACAAATCACCATATCTCCATATGGAAATTTAACTCAATAAGTAGACAAGCTAATTTTGTGTTACCTTGCAAGTATGTCATGGTGTTGACCAGTGAGTTAAATAATGTTAGATATCAATCTAATTTATATGACAATTTTTTATTGTTTATTTTGGCAGAAATTGAATGCACACAATTGCATAATCACATAACAAAATCAGTTGCTCACCAATGAAAACTTGACATGAACATGCAATTTGTGAAGAAATCTTTAGCTTATGGCACAATCTTATGCCCTTGACTATTGTGCATAGAGGATCATTGCATGTTCCTAATGATTGATATCTTTTGATAACCACCTTGTGTTGAAGGCTTCAAAAGTACAAGAGACATGACCATCTTGGTTATAAGAGGTCAACAAATCCAAGGCACTACGCTAAATATATGGGCTAGTGTGGCATTAGAATCAGTTTGCCATATCAATTAGAGTGGTCTTCATGACTTTTCATGCACCACTAAGTGTCATTTGACACTTCTCTCTATTTGTCAGCCAATGATTACAAGACACTTAACGTAGGTCAATGATGAATAGTGTGGGTCAAACTAAATTGATTGTTTAGTATCCTTGACCTCAAGAAGGGGCAATCAAAAAGCATTATTTGATGTGAATTTTGGTTCATGACAACTATTTGCCATGGGGGGGGGGCTTGAAAAAATGTGACAAACACATGTGATCAAATGTGATGCCACTTTAGCCTTTAATTGCATGAGGAGTCCCCTCGATAGTTTGTTGGTCAAATATGCGTTCCATCTTGAAGATGATTTCGTTTGTTTTTGAGATCAAACCAAGTACATTCAATTCTTGAAGTCTACTTTCTATTCCACTCTTAAATTATGAAATTTCCAATATCTGAATTTTTTCATTGCATTTGCAAGCTCTGTAAGTCTAAGACTCCAACTACACTATATTGCATGTTTTCTATCAGATTTTCATATTTAAATATATAGCTAGATTTTCCTTAACATGGTATTTATAAATATATCTTATGTATACTTTGTGAAAATTTCAATATTTTGGAATTTGATTCATGATTTTTTATGATTTAATGTGTCAATCTACACATTAAACAAATATTCAAATATTTTTATATTATTTGAAAATATGAACATTATCAAATATGTATTAGATAGCTACACGGGGGGGGTCACTCCATTGTCAAGTAGAATACCACGTGCGAGACAAAAAAATCTACTTTTTCCTAAAAACATCACCAAAATGGGTCAAAATTTTATCAATTTTTTTTCATGTGTAGCTATACACGGTTTCTATTACATAGTAAAAAATGGTAACCAAATTTGATGATCTGTTTTTTTAATAAAACATGCCGTTTCTAACTAGAATGACGCAGAATTGAGCTAAAACAATTACTAAAAAAACTGAAGATGACTAAAAATTTCAAAAAAATATAAAAAAGATATTATCAATGGTTATGTATATGTAGAAAAAAAATCATAATTTTTAAAATTGTCTATGGCATATAATCTCGGGGAGATCACTCCATTGTAGAGTTGAACAACCACGTGCGATCATTTTAGATGTAAAAAATGTAAAAAATGTAAAAATCATCACCAAAATGGGTCACAATTTTATCAATTTTTTTTCATGAGTAGATATAAATGGTACATGTTACATAATAAAAAATGGTGACTAAATTTGATGATTTGTTTTTTTAATAAAACATACCGTTTCTAACTAGAATGACGCAGAATTGAACTAAAAAAATTGCTACAATTGATGAATATGACTAAAAATTTCAAAAAAATATACAAAAGATACCATCAATGGTTTTGTATATGTAGAAAAAATATCGTAAAATTTAAAATTATTTATGACATGTAATATAGGGGTAGTAAACTTTGTTCGCACGTGGTGTTCAACTCTACAATGGAGTGATCTCCCCGAGCATATAATATAGGGTAACAAAATTGTCTCGCACGTGGTATTCACTCGACAATGGAGTGACCCCCCCGTGGATAGCTATTAATATGGTCATATTGCTATAGAAATTTATAGAGGAAGAAAATTATGATAAATGAGTGGTGAAATGTTAGGTGCAACTACAAGATATGGTTGACTATATCAAAACATGCTCGGGAAATTAAAGGGTTTAAAATATACATGCTTTTGGTGATATGTAGTAGATAAGGCCACATTTGTACCAAGGAGAAATTGAAAATGTAACAATAATGAGCCCTTCAAAGCCTTTCCTACCAAAGTAAGCAAACATGACCTTGATTCACTACAATGCGACTACAATGACCAGCGTTCAAGTTTGAAGTGTGCACATGCATTTCAATGTGAAGGGCTTCAAAATAATCACACTTCACTCAAACTTTCAAATTTTTTTGCAACACTTCACCATAAAAAACTTGATATTGGCCGTTTTGCATTGAATATGAAAAGAATATGATGTCTCACTATATTGAAGAAGTATATGCAATAAAGCGATGCACTAAAGCTCATGATGAAATGCCCAACCACTGACTAAATTTGGAAACCAAAAACCTTGGTCAAGCTTCGAATTTGCAGCCACAAATAATTACCTTAACTCTTGAAAATCACTTCAATCTCTACACATCACCCAGTGAGTTACCTAGCTAGTAGCTCAGCCTGCAACAACAACAACTTGGTGATGTCAAGATGGTTGTGAAGAATATTGCAAGTGTGGTGATTTGAGCAGGGGATATTGGGGATTATCGGTGCATTGGTGGCATTGACACAGGGATGAGCCAGTGGGAGGCGATCCAAGAGGGCCATATAGAAAACAGGCACACCGCACCACACCACACCACACTTCTGTTTGCACCGCACCACACTTCAAACTTGTACACTACCCCCATGCTTGTTGTTGATCTCTTCTCCACGCACGCAAGCAGACATGCTGACAGAGGCCGCAATTCTAAATCAGAATCGAGAGGTCCCAGCCGAAGTGCTAATTCGCAGAGTTGAAATTGCAGGAGTCCAGCTATGTTTCTATTTGCAAACTGTAGCCACTGTATTTTGTGACAAGCAATTTTTGGAGAGGCCTTCACTATGATTGGTGCAAACTTTGCAGAGCACATTTTCGTGTAGTGCCCCCCCAAAAAAACAACTTTTTTGATGGCCAAAATGGCATTTGACAGGTGTTGAAGACTTCAATATTGAACACTACCAATAACACACAAAAGAAAGCTACATTTACATGCACACTAAATATTAATGCCAGCAAATATATCTAAACATGTCTCAGTATGTCCCATGCCGTGCACACCTACACACGTTGTGTGGTCAGGCATGACAACATCACTCCCGTAATTGGCATTCAGTTGTGGCTCATTGCTTGTCCCAATCAACATGTAAGGTAGAAATACCCAAAGTGGTTAACCACCCTATACCCGTGCACTAGACCGCCGTCATAATAGTAAAGTGCCATTTTTGAAACCGATCATGGCTCGGTGGCAACTTCAATGTGTGCACACTTAGTGTAGCCAATGGGAGTCAAGTTTTAATGTACTCATGAGGTAACCGATTTAGGTGATGTTCTGTATGAAAATGCGGATTACTGTGTTCAGTGTAGGGAAAATCTAGTGAACGAGTAGGGGGTTTGACAACTTTCCACTTTAAAAAATTGTAGAATTTTTTGTACATGGTAGAAAATATGAAACATCTTGCATTCTTCATGAATCCTTCTCGTCTATCTTGGAAAATTATCTCATGATTGTCAGACCATATCTTCAATGCGAATCACCTTACTTTCACGGGTTGTGGTATTTCTACCTTAGGTGAACATCAACACACTAGAAAGAAGAAAGACAAAAGTGGCTTCAAAGATACAAAAATATTTAGTAAAGCCAAGGCCAAAGTGCCCACCTTTACCATTGAGTCTTCTCAGGGTTTCTACCAGTGTTCAAGATTGAAGTCTTCAATGCCCTTCAAACGCGATTTGGTCCTTCAAAATATACATTTCTCAAAACAACCCTTTAAAACGCAACCCCAAATTGAAAATGAAGACGTCACTTGAAGTCCTCAATATAATTTGCCCACCATAAGAATCAACAAGCGTAGGGCATTGTCACTACAAGAAGTGGAGTTAGATGGTTGACTCTTGATTCTTCACATTGCACTGGAAACATGTACCATATAATTCATGCACAAGTTTAATATGAGTTTTGTATTTCATTTCTATATTCTTGGATTGACGTCTTGGATTTGAACCAACCCTTCAATTGAACGGCTGAAATTTGAGAGCCCTTCAAAATGAAACTCATATGAGGGCTTCAATCTTGAACATTGGTTTCTACCCCTTTTAAACCCCCAAGCACAACTAAATGTGACTCTAGAGCCACCTTAAATGTATGTTCAACTCCACAACCCTAACCCTAAGCTATGATACATATTGGGGTGGGATAGTCCCAATCTTGATGCCTATTGCCCATGCCATGTTGCCACCTTAGCTCCATGCCTGCCGCCTCCCCCCTACTTCCACCATTAGGGTTGGACTCTTCATACCACGTACAAACTAATGTGAATGTAAGAAGAAATATTATTTTAGGCTTTGCCGTATATAGTATGGGAGATTTATTATTTGTCTCTAATGTGTACATTTCCAATGGTTATTTAGAGTCTAAAGTAAAGGTATATAAACAAAGGGACGCCTAAGGTTTAGAGAAAAAATCGACAAATGATGTGTTAGTTTCATCCATTGTTGTCATATGGTAATAGTCCTTAATGACTACCCTGTCCTTTATTGTTAGGGTTTGCATTTGAGTTTTAGGTTTTTACAAATTAGAGGCTCTTGGAGTGCTTATAGGCTCCCTTGAGTTTTTCTCTCCGGATTGTGGATAAGTTATTGTGTTTTTGTCTTTGCTTGTTTGATGTAATCATTGACTTACACACTATGAAAAAAAATCATTGAGTTTCTCATTTGCAAGTATATGATTAAGGCCTACTTAATTTATGATTTATATTTTGTATATGTAATGGAGGCGTTTATTTTGTTACATTGAAAATATTACTTGTAATACATTATTCTATTTTATAGGATGTCATTAGTACTTATGCATTTGTTTTTCTTTATAATTCTCGAAGATATGGGGTTTAATTTCATACTGACCCATGCAAGCCTATCCAAGGGCTTCCACATTATTATCCGCTTCAACATTGGATTCAAAAACATGAGCAAAGGAGGTGCCTAAAGTGCGTGCCTCGACCATCTATACAAGATGAACACACTTCTTGGTACAAACTATTTAAGCCCAATTGATATTGGTTTGAACCAAATCACCAAGAATTGGACATGTTTTCTCAAGCTACATCTCAAACACCTGCTCAAAGATGGACTAGCATTATTGAGAGGAGAACATGCATTTGTGATGGAACTTGAAGGGGGAGAATGGGTCATCGGTAAAGTTGAAAAGGGCTTTGAGTTGGTCACAAAGGTGCAAAACCTTCGACTCTACATCAAAGGTAACACACTACGCAACCACACCGCACATATAATCTTCAACACATTAGTACACAAAAACTACTACGGAGGCCAACAAATTGAGTTATTGACCTTGACAAAACCGGAAGTATTGAAGGACTACACATTTCTTACTTTAGCCACCGAGGAAGCAAGAGACTCAATCTTAGAGCATGGCCTACTCTACAACAATGAGAAACTCAAGGTTAGTATAACACATGACCAGGACCCCGATAACCTATATGAGCTACGCATGAGCACAATCTTAATTGTCAACAACCACCCCCAAAAGGAGTTTCAATTCACCACAGTGAGAACTATCAAGAAACTATTCGGTGAAGACAACATCATTGTAGTAAGCTTTGTACATACCCCCAAGCCCAAGGAGGATAGACAAGTCAGATGGTGCCACGCACAATGTCTCAATGCCGCGGTCTATACTGAATCGTTAAATAAATCCACCTATATCATTGGGAGGCATGTGGACTTCATACCTCACCGTAGAAGCATTGATGGTTCGGAACCAAATCAAACCGCCATCCGCTTAGCCCAAGCCCCAACCCAAGAGGATATTGCATAAAAATTCAAGCAATACATAAGTCGCACTCACCAACCCACCAACCACTGAGAAGAGCTTCAATTGCACAATGCAAGCTTGGGAGGAGAAGTTTGATGGAAAACTTTCCACGATGTTGTCTACAATCAACCTCAACATGGACAAATGCGTGGAGGCAGCAACTGACACACTCAAAGTTCAAACCGCAAGCATCGCTACAACTATAGGAGTAATGTCTATAGAGTTCCAACTTTCAAACCAACGCCTACAAGCTATAGCACAATCTTTGGTTGCCACCTTGCCATGCGTTCCAATCCACAACCACTCAACCACCCACCCGCCAATGCACAATGAAGGAACCCTATCTCAACTCCAAGGCCTCCGGGCTTCCACAACCCACCACCAACCAACAATAATCACCAAGGCTACAACATATACCATGAATAGCTCCCTCATAGGCTCACATCAATGGCTCATTTTACTTGCTTCGTGTACTATCTATGTCAATATCAATAAAAAGCCCAAGTTTGTTCCATAGATTCTTATCATATTCCCATAATCCATGCTATCATAAAACACAATTACCCATGCCTACACAAAACTACATTAACAAATCAATAAAAAAAAACATGCACCTGACCCGCAAACCCAAACCCGATAAAATCCTCCACAAACATATCCACCTTGAATGCATGCTACAGGCCCTCATACTAATAAGTTTTTTTCACACCTCACACAAACAACAAACAACCACAAAGATCCTTAACACCAACACCACATAATGGGAAACACACACCATAAAAATACCACTTATCACCAAGATTGTCCCTGCACTTTTACACCCACCATAACACCACCCAAAGGCAAACTCCATATACATATGAAGGACATCCAACATACTCATATACACCACCCACACTCATACAACAACAACTTAACCACTCTCATAGTAAACACAAACTTCATAGGAACCTTCCTCCACATCTCATACAAATGCCATAAAAATCCAAATGTAAAACTATTCATTGTTATATGTGTAATTTCTCTACCCTCAATCTACTCGCCGGAGATATCTCACCAAACCCAAAACCTACATACCCCATCCATAAACAAAATGTCAAAAAATGCCAACAGAAACATTCTCGATACTACCAAGAAAACTCCACAACATAAAAACCTGAATATGCCACACTATTTAGCACATTCCTTTGTTTTGTACAACCTCCCACACACAACACGACCCTCAACCAAGAGCTCCCTCACCTAACCAAACATGCCCAACTCCTCCAAGCATACCACACCCCACAAATCATATGCACCCTAATAATCTCCATAAGCCTCATTCCAACATAATGCAACACCATCCTCCAAAACGGATCCCCTGCACGTAGGCTTACTATACTAAGAAGATTACACAATCTCCCAACCCCATTACTATTTGTCCTATCTCCCAATCATTTACCACCATCCACGCACCAAAATAACTCGTACAAGAACTATATGACCACATCAAACTTAACATCTCACACAACACCACCCCCTTACAATCATCACTTCAATGACTATTCGTTACATATTCCATAGAACTCATAAAAGAATCCCTCGAAATTCTACAACTCATATTTGGTTTCTTACATAAATCACACCACAATAACATCAACACCAAACCAACATATAGACATATACCCAAATCCCATCACATAACTCACATGGAACCGGGCCACCTGAACACAAGTCTTCAAGACATCCACCAACTCACCACCATAAATCGTATTCCATCTTTACTTCTATTCATACAAGAAACAAAACCCCCAAAGATAAACCCATGAGATATGTAGATATCCAATTTTCATCATATAAGATCATATACAACAACACATTGAATGCACTCACATGTGTCATGCATCCTTACATACAATACACCCCAACAAGAAGAGAACTAATCACTTTGATACACAAATCAATAGCCTTCTCTGATAACATCATCAAATTAACACATCCTATCAAACTCACCCCTTACATACAAATTATTACAATAGCCAATAAATCTCTCACCCCATAATATTAATCCACTTATAGATGCCAACACACGAAAGACATACACATAATTCTTGATATCGAACAAACATTTGAACAAATTCTCACAACCCATGCAACACACTTACCAATCCTCATAAGGGACTTTAACTGAGGCATATTTATTGTACGATGCCATAACCAACACTCCATAACTTAACCAACCAATGAAAATAGAGAATCGCAAACTTTTATATCCAACCTCCAACTCACACCAATCCCCAACACATCGACATTTCCAAGACAATGGGGACCCAACTATAACCACACTAGCCTCATAGACGGTTTCTATACCCCCAACTCTCACTCAATGTACCAAGTATGGCACACCAACATGCATTTACACCTCAATTCGGACCACTTCCCAGTAACCCTCCACCTCCTACCCCAATTCGCAATCCGTTGATGTCTTGCATCACCAACCAATAAAACCCCCTAGTTCATATATTCCATACCGGAAACTAATATCCAAGCTTTCCTTACTAAATTCAATGAACTAAACTTCATCAACATCCAACAACTTACCAAACTACTACAAGAAGCCACTTCCCTCACCCATGAGAAATGGACAGAAACACAAAAAAATAATAGATTCCATCATAAGCTCAACAAGTGGATGTGCCAAACAAACTTGTGTTGGACCTCCACCCTTTTCCCTCATAGATAAAGATGGAAACTTAAGCACATATCCAGACGCCATTGCAAATGTCATCTACTGTACACAAAAATAATCATTCCAAAGACAAATCCCCCTATGCATTGTTAGCCTTCACAAAGCTATGAGCAACAATGCGGGCATGACTAGTAAATTTTGGTTTGGGCATTGATGCATGGGCTAGGGACGCCAAATTCTTAGGTGGCCAGAGCTTGATGGACAATTGGCCATCTTACACACACACACACACACACACACACACACACACAATCATGTTTTCCCAAAATTGTTCTTAATTTGTTTCAATTGGATCCCACTAAAGCAAATCACAATCACTACCTTGATTTTAAAATCTATAAAGCTACAAATTGAACACATAAGATCGTACAATGTTTCTGTGCATTTTCAACCTCGCCCTAACAAGTGTCATGAACTTTTACCCGCCAATAAACAAGGTGCTCTATGTTGTTGTTTTTGTTTTGGAACACAAGAGGCGTATGGCCACCAAACTAGTTTTTCCATCAAGTAGAGAAGATTTCACGGCTAGATATTGAACCGCCAACCACTCCATTTGATTTTGGGCACCTCGCCACTATCATCCGGTAGTTTAGGGTCACCTCCAACCTCAAGGTGCTATATGTTGAGCTGATTAGGAGGAGTCTTGAACTCGATCTATTAATGGCATGGTGTAAGAGACCTCGAACCAATAAACGGAGCTTCAGACCGTGCGCTCATGAACCAAGGTATAGGGGATAGAGATGAATTGGAGTATCAAGATTCTCCTTAAAAGGGAAAAAAATGATCGTATGAAGGCCAGGGCGAACCGACCCATACATTGGTACCTTACCGGATGTCTAGTGATGTCACATTTGAATGAATCGGCCCTCAACCTCATAGGGGGTCTTTTTGTATTGGAGCCACTTCATCCATGATATGTAGGATGGTTGATTTTAAGTGAGTGCCACAAATCCCTAGCCGTTCGCCCTCCCCGGTAAGGTACGAATATAGGGGTTGGTTCGCCCCAACCTTGGAGGAATGTACTCCACTTACCACTTATGACTGGCTCAATTGGGTGGTTTTTACTAACGGCAAGTTTCCATGTAGGTTGCTCGCCCACTAGATTCTAGATTAATAGTGGGTCGGAGGTGTTTGCATGTACTTAAGCACAAGTTGTCAACCAACCACATTCTGGCGGTCCGCTAGAATGTGGAGGGCCGTGGACACATGCTACTAGACTTCCATGCGTCCATTAAAAAATCTTCAACTTACAAGTGTCAATCACTAAAGGATTAAGGCCCGTTAAAGACTCAAGAGAACCAATGTTGGTCTAGAACTCCATCCTTGATAACCGAGAAAGAGGAGGTTAGTAAGTAGGCCTGGGTTTGAAAAGATGGGAGTAGCTACACTATTGTGTCTAATTAGTGTGGGCCACACTAATTCCCAATAAAACACACTAATTTCAAATTATAATTTAGAGTGGCCCACACTAATTTCAAAGGTGAAAATTTTGTGTGGGCGTTGTCGTTTCCACAATTGGATGAAACTTCATAATTCCATCCTGGGAAGCACCTCGGGAAGCACCTAACACATCCCACGGAGGTTGTTTGCGGAGAACCCTAACACACACGGATGGATGACAGTACGAATTACATCCAAAGTGATGCAAACACTTGAAATTTAGTGTGGGCCACACTAATTTCCAACCCACGTGAATTTCCCACCCACACTAATTAGACACAATAGTGTAGTTAGCCCATATGAACCCTACCCCACCATATTTCCTCTACATTTGGGTGGGTTTGTCCTTATTCACACTAAAATTTGGTGGGCAAGCAATCTACACGGAAATTCACCCTAAGTAGCACCTTCTTAGCTCTAGCCTCCCACTGAACATTATTATGCAGGGTGCATTTGTTCACGTGGGCTATGAGAATATAACCATGGGATGCCTCAACTAGTGCACACTGCTTCATAATGTTATGCAGTTAGTGTCCGGGAAGAATTTTAGGCATAATCGGTCAAAATCCTAGTGTTCATAACACTACTTAGTGTGCAACTCTCATTCCGTGGGCCATCACAATATAACAGTGGGGTGCTCAAAAAGTTGCACATGGAGACTCATATTCAAACTAAAACTCCCATCATCCAACTATTATATTTTGAGCACTCACATCACTGAGTAATGGAAAGTTTTTGAGTCGAACCGGTTACATGTTATGAACTTCCAGTTTTTCCTTATTAATTTGAGATATATTCCATAGATATCACTAAAACGGTCGGTAATTTCCTGAGGTCCTCAACTTCAACCCGTTATTTCTCAAACTCAACGGGCTCATCTGTAAGTGTGTTGTCGGTTCTCTCCGTCCATCGCTCCCAGTGGCAAGTTTTTGAGTACACCCTAAACTCCGTAATATCAACCTCCATAATGTCACTCACTCTCTAATATCCAGAAACCCTAGGGAACAGATGTGCGTAGTTCAAATCTCACTCCTTATTGTCACCTTTCTCTCCCTTATATCACGAATTTTGTCATTAATGCAAACCACCAAAGAAGTCAACCCACACCCTTGCATTGCGCCATGTGTTAATATGTGGAGTGTCACCTTCTTATTCTTCTTCTTCTTCTTCTTATGCCACTTGTTGAATGTTGGTGCATGCATCCGCCACATCGCCCGAGAAGGCGAAGCGGAGTGGACCACACCACACCATTTAATATGTTGCACTTTGTGTTATTCCATAGTGTCACATGCTACACTAATTCACTAGTATCACGCATCCATGTTAACACTACAGAACTCCGTAATATCACGTGCACTTTGGTTGCCACAGGTGTAATACTACGGAGGTTAGAGTGTAATAATAATATCACTGGCCGCAAATACAGTATGCCTTTGGACCCAGTCAAATAATATCTCTCTGCATCCCCCTTTTCTCCACAAAACTGGGAAAGTGGGGGCCCCCCGGCCGCTGGCCAAAGCATTGTGGTGGATGCAGTTTGAGTGGCTTTGGCTTTGGCTATGGGGAATTCGTGGATGTTTCCGCCCACGAGCTTTAAGTTTCGAGCCTTTCGAGGAGCACCACTTGGAACTAGTGTCATACGGTATTTTATGTCACGATGGCAACTTTTCGGTGGACACTTCTTATGAACAAGTGAACAAATATTTGTTATGGATGATGGATGAGTGAATGTGCACATTTTCATCCTTTTAAAAGAAGACGACTCCAAGAGCGATGGGTTTGGTGATACGGCCTAAAATTTGGTGCCACGAGCACAAGCTCCTGTGTTTGAATACGCTTGTGTGTACGTGCTCTTCTTTAGGGCATGACTTTGGATGCAATCTTTGCCAACACTAGAGTCTTGTTAAGTCAAGGTGCTGAGTATACATCATAAACGAAAAAAAAGAAAGGAAAGGCACACTTTGAAATCCAACAGATAATTCTCATCCAATGAGTTCTCAGTGCTTACTGTATGTCATTTGATTTTTTTTCGTTCATTAACTTCCTTTGGATTGAGCAACTAGGTGCTTCAAATCAACCTCTCAAGATCTTCTATCGTAACTTGACAAAATGTCTAACCAAATAAGGGTGAGTTTTCATGGAGGCTGCTCACCCACTAGATTCTAGATAATAGTGGGCCGGAGGTGTTTGCATGTAGTGAAGCACAAGCCGTCATCCAACCACATTTTGGCGATCTGTTGGAATGTGGAGGGCCATGGACACGGGCCACTAAACTTCCATTTGTCCACTAGAGAACCTTTAACCTACAAGTGCCAGTCACCAAATTGAAGATTCAATGAGAACCAATGTTGGTCTAATACTCTATCCTTGGCAACTAGGAGAAGAAGGTTAGTAGGTGGGCTCGGATTTGAGAAGATGGGAGTAGCTACACTACATATGATATCTTGTGTCATTTACCATTTGGAACTATGCAATGCTATATCTATTTACTATATTTCTCCTATTTTACCAACAAATGTTAAATTGGTAATTTGGACGTTATAGAACATTAACAACTTTACTTGGTACAAATTACATCAATAATAAAAAGACAGTATCGTGTAAATCCGAATAGTAAGTGACACCGAATATCATATTTAGTGTAGTTGGCACATACAAACCCTACCCCACAAGATTCCCTCTACATTTGGGTGGGTTGGTTCTTATTCACACTAGAATTTGGTGGATGAGTGGCCCACATGGAAACACCCTAAGGCAAAGGCAGCCCATGGACACAATGCAATGTGATGCTTTCGACAAGTTGCCTCGTTAGGAAGGGCAATGCATTGTTATTTCTGTTTATTATTAATAAGGTGATGCTAATAAAGATAACATTCTTCAATATTAAGCCCAGTCCCTTTTCCATGAATAAAAAGGCAGTGAATAAGAACAAAGGTGCAACAATGGCGTCCTTCAATCAATAAACTTGGTACGAGATGAGCGTGTTTAACATGAATATTGGATGAGAGGGACGCACGTGTGCAATAATTCCCGCTTGCTCTCATGCACTATAGAAGGCTAAATCTATGTAAATGTGCTTGTTTTTGAAACATGCCAATTTTTCTTCTCTTGAAGAATGCTACGATTCTAATCTAGTAAACCCGTTTTGGGCTCACATATGAAGCTTATGGTTATGATCAAAATGAAGCATCTCTCTCTCTCTCTCTCTCTCTCTCTAACTTCACTTCAAGAATTGGAAGACATGCATTGTGACAACTTTTCTCATAAAATAGTGAAACACCAGATACCGTAGGGTATTATATGATTTTAACACAAATTAATTATATTTGGAAGAAGTTTGCCACGTGGGGTATCCATAATGGTCAAGACCATGCTCAATCCAATGTGGAAATTGGCTTTGAACACTTAAAGTGTTGAGCCATACATCACTCTATGGTATGTTAAACTTACATATGCCAATTTGAAAAGAGTGGAACAATCTACTGGAAGGTTGGGATAAATTTTTTAAATAAGAGTTAGGCTGCAATCATGTGGCTACAATATCAATATGGTTTATAATACTAGTATTTCTTTTGTTTTTGATTGTGTGCAAATTGTATGGAATCTTTTCACTATACATTCCCACAACTACACTAATATGTGCAATTAGAATCCCCCTGCTAATTCATTGACATCCAAACTAATTTGAATATTTATTACCACAATAACAAAATCCTAGATTTCTTTATTTATTTTTCAGCATGGTTGCTATATGGATGACTAAAAAAATAATCAAATTTCTATGAACTAGTTTACACATTGTAATTTGCATGACTAAAGAGGCAACCTATTCACGAAGGCAACCAAATTGCACATTTGAATGTACATGCAAATCCATATTAATCATGAACTTCTTGTGAGGCCGGTTTTGGGCTTATGAATGACTCTTCAATGAGAACTAATGCAAAGAGAAGGTGCTAGGAAAGTCACAATATGTATCATTGTGTTCCTCATGAAATTTTCTTCTCAGTGTTGATGATCCCATTCCAATATGAAAAGATGGTTGACATTCACAATATAATTTTAAAGTCAAGAATGAACTACCTTCTCCCTTTGTTGATACGTTACTATATACAATAACTTTATCTTATTTGAATAAAGGTTGTCAATTTTCTATGTGCTTCTTTTCTTACCTTAAAGTGTGTGTATGTGTGTGTGTGTGTGTGGATTACTGCATATTGCTACCATATTGATGTGATCTTAAAATCATTAGCAACAACTTTCCTTTTAGGTACACTAAAAACTGAGCTATGAAAAGCTTACTTTCTAGATGACCTAATGAAGCCACAATACCCTCCAAGAAATTAAGGGTTAAGTGTGGCTCAAGCTTCCTCTTCATAAATCTCACATAGCTCAAATAACTCTCACCTCCTACAGATCCGTAAATGCGTACAATGGCCATTTTTGCTAGTTTCAGATATTATGGGAAGCCATGCATGGACACCTTGGCTATGTATAGTGCACCACAATGCGGTCTATATTGAAAAGGTGCTTCGGTGTAGCTCAGGCATTGCTCTTTGTAGTGAGTTTGAAGTGTCTTTGTTGAGCGACCGGTCTAGAACATTGCCCACCACGAACTCCTCTAGGCACGTGCCAATGACTTTGGCATCCCAATACCAATCCCCTTCGAGAAAAGAAAAGAAAAGAACCGAACCAACGTCAAGCAATCCAACGTGAATTCGAGCATGTGTGGTCCTACCCTGTTCAAGAATCCTCTTGGTGCATGGCGGGGTTTACTGCCTACCTTGCGGTGGGTGGGCTCTTGTTTGTTCATTACCAGTCCTTCATTAAGGTGTGTGGGTGTTATTCGGTTCACTTTTGATGTTCTTCAAGTTTTACCGATTATATTTACGAAATGAAACTTGACTTGCGTTAGCATATCTACGATGAAGCAACAACCAAAATCAGACCTCTCATGATTTAGTTAAGGCTATTGAAAGTTTATTTTTGTTGATTTTGTTTTTTCAATTACCGAATACAAAGGCTCAACTTGTGTTGTTTATTAAGCAGTTCTCGTAATGAATTTGAACACTATTTTTTGAAAGATGTTTGGTTTGGGGTGTTGCCCACACTACTGAAGATGGTTGCTTCCACTTAGCGACCTTCTACGACCTTCACTGAAAGAAGTTAGAAAAAATAAAATTGCAAGCATAACTTGGCTACAATAACATTTTACTACGGCTTATAATCTCAACTTCAAAGTTTAGGAGGGATATCAAGTTCTTTTAAATGCTCTATGCAAGCACAAATCAAAGCCAAACAATCAACTTTTATACAACAAATGTCACACATGCATAAAAATAAGAGGGAAAAATAGTATGAGGACTTGCTTATCATACATGATATCGTGGTTCACGCAAACTTAAATAGTATCAATCTTGAAACTTGGAAGGCATGAATTGTGTGACTTAAAATATTATAGGTCATAGTAGACGTTCTTGAAGATATAAAGATTCGGCGGACATTAAGTACCCCCCTACGAACTATGGGGGGTGTCAGAATTGGGCTAGGGCAGGCCTCCACCAAAATTTCTGAACCTGACCGAAACTTGCTGCCCACCCCACCCAACTTCGAAAAAAACATTGCCCTTGCATTCTTGAAGTCTGCTTGACTACAAATCCCATATTGAGTGCACTTCACCTTCAAGGTCCAAAATCCAATATATACGTTCACTTCCATTGAGTAAATAAGCAATTGACTGGGATTTCATTGTCAAAGTGAAACCGTCAATCAAGCATGTAATTAACTTGGAAGTCAAAAATAAACAAAACTCTCACTAGCACTGAGGTTATAATTTTTGTGACTTACAATTTGAAATTGTCTTTGTCATTCTAAAATGATGGTTAAATTTAGTGCGCTGATTTAGTATGTATATATTTTAATATTTTAGGTAATGCTGTCTACTTTCACAAGTATTCATACACAATAAATAATTAATTATTGGAATTAATTCATTGGATTAAGTGTGATTGAATATAATTGAGTCTAATTAATCTTCATTAATCCTAATTAATCTCAAATAAATCAAAAAGTATGCTTACCTAATTAAGTAAACCTAATCAATTATAAAATGTACTTACTGTAATTATATAATTTCTCGAATTAATTCCAGTGAATTAATTATAATAAATATTTTTTTATTAATTCACTGAAATTATTTACTAATTTTAATTAATTAAACATAATAAATTTATTATAATTCAGTGAATTTATTACAATTATTTCAGTATATTTAATATTTAATTCAGTAAATATAATTATCTTCTCAATATAACTAAATATAATGTACTAAATTATTTACTAGGTTAGTAAATATAATTTAATGAATTAATTAGAATAAATTTAGTAAATTTAGTGACTTATTATAATTCAGTGAATCAATTATAATTAATTCAGTAAATGTACTAAATTATTTACTATATTTATTATAATTAATTCACTATAATTAATTTGATAAATTATTTAATTACACTAAGTAAATTTTATAATTAATTAGGTTTACTTAATTAGGTAAGCATACTTTCTGATTTATTTGGGAATAATTAGGAATAATGAAGATTAATTAGACTTAATTATATTCAATCACACTTGTAATATCATTTTTCTGGCCATAGCCTGGTAGTAGGAAAGAAAAAACTTTCTTTTATGATAAAGTAACTAAAATGATAGATGAAAGTTAGTTTAGGATGAAATCGGAAGGCTATAGCCCGAGGAAAGTAGTTGTAGGAGTTGCAACCGCTGGGACCTCCGAGCTTGATAAGCGGGCTATCGTCAAGGAGAGGATACTTCTTGTTATATCTACTGAGGCCATAGCCGCGGAGAGTTAGGCTATAGGCAATAGAGTTAGAGCCGAAGGCATTAGATTTTCAGAGTTAGGATTGTAGCATCACCACCTGTGATAGGGGGATGCGGCCTATATAAACTAAGTTTGAGTCGATTAAGCAAAGAGAATTATCTGATTGATATGAGTATGACAATATTCTGTACATGGCATTTGTAAGTTGAATCCGTGCATGACAGGGTTGTGTTAGAGAGATGGAGTGAAGAGAGCCCAATGTGAGTAAAGCAAGTGAGTAAAATGTGAGAAACTGTTGAAGTGAAGTAAAGAGAAGATGGAAGGACCTGTTTGAAGAACCAAAGCGGTCGTGCTCAAAGATTGAGATAAATGAAAATGAAAAGAGAGGCTATAGTCCACATTGTGAGAGAAACAGGGTGAGTCAAAGTTGAAAAACCACCCTATATTGATTATAAGAGAGAAGATTGCTGTAGAGAAGGAGTAGGCCATAGCCAGGGTTTGTGTAAACCTGAGAGCAAGTAGTAATTGGAAAGAAACATAACCAAAATGTAGAGCGGAACCAGCAGAGGGACTGCGAGAGCGAAAGAATTGACTATTGCCTAAGAGCAAAGCAAGATATGGGCCATAGCCAAGAATGTCATGACATTGTCAAGAAGATCAAAATGTGACCAGGATGGTAAAACCAAAGGAGCCAGTGTAGCGATGAGTGAGCCCCAAAGTTGGTTAGGTCGCCTTAATGCACATAAAGGAAAGAGTATGTAAAGAGCGGCTAGGGAAAGAGAGAGCCGAATGCCAAGAGCTTGGTGCGGCCATGGCCGAGTGCCGAGGGCACCCTACCAGATTATAGCATGTGAGAGATGAAACTGGTAAAGAAAGAGAGGCTGACAGGGAGGTTGAGAGAAAGATAGAGAGAAGTCCTAAGTAACCACCTGAACTGAAGTGATGAGTGGACAGGGACACTTGATTAAGTAATTTATTCTGAAATGATGATAAACTAGGTGAGAGTCATCATGACTAAGGGAGATAAGAAGTTTAGAAGGATTGATGAGATATGATGGAAATTAGAATATCATGGTGGTGGCGAGTCGACAATTAGTCTCTTCAACAAGGAGCGTGCTTTGATATGATTAGGAATGAGGATGATATGGTCGGATGTTGAAAGGAATTAGGCTAGCTGTCGAAGTAGATTGTGTTGGAATCTAATGGCTATAGCCTATAAGTTTATGTAATTATGTAAGAATATTGCAGGAATCAAAGCAGGCCTTTGTGTGTTGTGTGACAATGGAGAGCACGAGATAAGTGAATTTAAATTATAATTGATAAATGATAAATGAGATAAAGAGAAGGAACAAATTCTTTGAGCAATGCAATTTGAATTATGATTGATGGCATTAGGTGATTATTTAATTAAGGAGGAAGATACTAACCCCAATAGGATGAAAATCCATTGGAAGACTATTGCCAAGATCCGAAAAGACTATTGCCAAACATTTTGAGCTTCACGACGGAATTAGAAAGTGTGAAACTAGAGTGATAGGAGTCGTCGGATAGGACAGACCCACACACGACTCAAAGCACCAATGAACCATAAGAGTGGAGATTAAGTTTGAGGAAGAGGAAATGAAGGAGTAAAAGACCTAGATTGTTATTAGAACCTTGATCCAATGTGACATTAATCCTTATAGACACTAGCTCCGTCTTCGTTGAGACCTAGTTCCTTGGGTTGTTGTTTTTAAGTGATAGCAAAAAACTAACTACAACATTTAATCTAGTGAATTAATTATAAAAATTAATTATTTATTGCGTATGAATACTTGTGAAAGTAGAAGGCATAACCTAAAATATTATAAAAATACATGCTAAATAAACACACTAAATTTAACCATCATTTTAGAATGACAAAGACAATTTCAAATTGTAAGTCACAAAAATTATAACCTCAGTGCTAATGAGAGTTTTGTAATATTTTTGACTTCCAAGTTAATTACATGTTTGATTGACGGTTTCACTTTGATAATGAAATCCCAGTCAATTGCTTATTTACTCAATGAAAGTGAACATATATATTGGATTTTGGACCTTGAAGATGAAGTGCACTCAATATGGGATTTGTAGTCAAGTGGCCTTCAAGAATGCAAGGGCAATGTTTTTTTCGAAGTTGGGCGGGGCGGGCAGCAGTTTTCGGTCAGGTTCAAAAAATTCGGTGGAGGCCTACCCCGGCCCGATTCTGACACCCCCCATAGTTCGTAGGGGGGTACGTAATGTCCGCCTAAAGTTTCTTGAAGATTGAATACTAGGAAGTGTGACGTTCAGTACTATTGTATTATTGAAATTTGAGTAAATATATACAATACCATGAAAAGATGATGGGTTGTATTAAATCAGATTCTTACTTTTATTATCTAAACAAGTAATGGATGTCACCTACTAGCTACATAACATTATTCAGATCCATAACAATGTTTTGTGGGACTGACATTATTATGCGGAATATTCCACCATTCAGGCTGAATGTGAGGAATATTCCGCATAATAATGGCAGTCCCACAGAACATTGTTATGAATCTGAATAATGTTATGTAGATTCTAAGTGACTATATACAACATAATAGTGCTCCAAGAAGTGATGAATCATACTTGACTCATCCGAATATATTTGTCTAAAATGTCTTGACAATGTAAAGAGGACAAGTTGAATAGACTGTCATAATTTATCAATGAGATTGAATCACAGAGTTTATATCACCTAGGTCCATTTCTAACCTAGCAAGGGCTTTATTGTCTTTTGAAACGCCATCTCAATCTATAAGTTAGGTGGGTTCCTCATGACACTGAAACTCAAACCCTCCAAAAAGTATGTTGGTGGCCACTTGGCTTCAAGTGGCCAACATATTAAGGGTTAGTTTTCATGTAGGCCGCTTGCCCATTGGAATATGGTGGATGAGCGGCCTACATGGAAACTAACTGTAAGGGGTTGTTTACACCATGGAGTTCAAGGTTTCCAAAAGACATATTGTAAGGTTTATATCATTCGTTGAGATGGTCCAATGGGTTTTACAGTGGAAGAGGCAAAAGAAGTGGTATGGTATAAAAGGTAGGGCCTTTGGCAAAGAAAGATTGTTATAATAAAATTTTAATGAAATATTTTTTTGGAGGCTGTAAATACAATGGCGGTTTCCTTTCATTACATATTAACATTATATTTGGAAACCACAATAGAAAAGGCCACTATTTGCAACATTCTCTCATTTTTTCTTTCAAAACATGGAGAGATATACTGTTGAAGAGGAGTCACGTAGAGAGTCATAAGGAGAGTAGTCACATAATTCACAATGGATGAAAAAAAATAACAGCTCGAATTTTTTTTTAAAACCAGATATTGAATCTCAATTGTTGCATGGTCATATTATGCTTCCTCTTCTTCTAGTGTATTTCGACTTCCTCCAATTTTTTGCAAGAAGGATAATTAGAGAATCCTCCTAGAGATGAAATCTTGCAAAAAATAAAACAACAACAACAACAACAACAACAACAATAGAAAACTTGCTCAAAAGAAGAGAGGGTGATCAAGAAATGAAAGAGCAAAGAAAATGAAGAAAAGCGACAAAAAAGATGTGACTGAGGTTAGCGAATCTGAGGAAAACAAAATGACATGGCAATAATCAAGTGAAGGAATTGCTAAGTGTATCACTTAATTATTATTCAAGGTAAGATGGATGAGATATTTACAAAAATAACAAAAAAATAATGTAAAAAATTTAAAACATCAGTCATTTTTTTTTTCAAAAAGTGAGGTTGTATGAGGTTGTATGAAGATGTATAAGGTTAAATGCGGTTGTATGAGGATGTACAAGATTAAATATTATTGTATGTGGGTTGTATGATGAGGCCATAGAAGGCCTTGGCCTTAGCTCCTCCCCCAAAATTGGAGGGGCCGTTGCCATAGGGCTTCGAGATTTAGTTATTGTATTTAGTTGTTTCCGCATGTGAGAGGATTAAGATTTGAACCCTCCTTTTCTTCCGTTCAAAATTTTTCCCCTTTTTCTTCTAACCAATAATCCATCTCATGTTTTTCATCCTTACTTACTCACATTGCTCTCGTGTATAACATGCTCTTAGCTTCTTTTATGTTAATTTTATTTTACATTTCAATTTCAATAATGCATCAACAATTCATTCATCTTCAATCCCTTCATTGCCCTCTCGTATTTTTGCCTCACTAACTCTTTTAGTTAACTTATTTTTTGCTTCAACAATTCATTCATTTTCAATCTCTTCATTATTTGCAATGCACAGATTATATAATACTATGTAAGTTTCTCCAAGATATTTCAGGTCATTTCATTATCAACCTCCATCTACCCTTCAAAATCCCCAATATTTTTTTCACACATTTTGGTTGAAGACTGATTAAAATTCCAATTTTCCTCCTTCCCGAATATTGCAATCTTTCCACACTTAAATGAACAGTATATCCAAGGCCTCACTAGATATATATTTTTTCTTATAAATTTATATGGCTAAAGCTTGTCTTCTATACATGCATATCCAATTCTTGTAACTTGAAAAACAATCCAATTGTGAAGATTTATTGCCCAACCAAACTACTAATCCCATAACATATAGTCTGGTCCAACAATTTCATGTAGAATTGTTGAATGAAAAGACTTTCTGCAATAGTAGCCTTTTCTGCCAATTACATGAGCTAAAAAAAATATGTAACCTATATATTACCCTTAGGATGTAAGGTATGTCATAGAGTTGCTCAAATATTGAAGTTAAAATCCTAAATTGCGATTCACTTGGAGTTTATACAAAAATTGGTTGAAGATGCTTGTTAACATTTTTACAAAACTCCGTTATTATTTTTTATAATGCACTCTTATGGACTCTATACAAGTCTCTTGTACTTTGCAATCCATTATCACTATCCAACTTATGTAATGACATTGCACCTTCTTTTGCACCGGCACAGTTATCCTCAAACATGTATTATTTTTCTTCATAATTAGGGTCCAACCTCTCATACAAAAATATGAATGTATTGTATTTCACTCAAGTTCATTTTCTTAATTCTTTCTTTGTCCACAAATCCAATAATAAGCGGTCTACAAATTTGTACATCCATTATTGACTCCATACTTCCTCTCTCTATGCCCCATACTCTCATAAACCAAGTTCAAAATTGCAAACTTCATTCTCCTTGTAAAATCAATGCTTAAATATCCACAACATGCTTCACAAGCATGTACAAAAACATGTATAATTCTAAGAGCAAAATAAGTCTCCTCCTTATCTCTTCCATTGTAACAACGCTTGTTAAAATTCAAGGTGAAAACAAGCGAAAACAAGAAGATGATAGAAGTGAATCCAAGAGAAGACCAAAGAATGGTCAAACTTTAATGTTTCCAAAACCACCTTTTTTGGGCATATATTAAAAAAATCAACACATTCACTTTTTGGTGCATGGTTATTCCTCTTAGTCCACATTCGGTTCACACCTAGTGAGGGGCCCAAAGGCTTTGTGAAATCGGACCATGGAAGTCGAACCATGAAGTCAAACCATGGAAATTGGCCAACTTCCATGGTCCGACTTCATGGTCCGTGGTGTGAACCGGCCCTAAGTATGTGCTTTTGACACTTCGTTGTGTGGCTCACGTGCCATCATCATGGCCCTTGTGTAGACTAGGGTACACAATATGAAGAGTTGTATACTATTCAATGTAGTTCATTATAGTACAAAACCTAAAATCTAGGATCATCATGGATATTGTTCAATCAAACCACGTCTACTTTAATGGTTGAAGTTGCCTTCGAAGGTCCCCAAATTCTTGCAAAGGTAACTTATGAATTGTGGATGTGACACAAGTGTATGACATTGGGGATCGAGTCAGGCTTCCTCATGTACTTACTTATGGATTTTTTTGTGAGATCTATGCTCCTTTGAAGGAACCTCCTTTTTTGGCACGATTTGTTTAAAGAGTTTTTGAATAGACTATTAGGTTTTCAATTTTGTTGTTTGTTTGTTTTTTTTTAAATTTTAAGTCCATTTCTAAGGTTTGTTTGATGTTAAATGTGTCAAGAAGTGTAGGGGTACCTAGTAAGGGAGGGAAGCTATCTCATGAGCGATAAGCAGTGAGCGGTGAGCGGTGAGCAAAAACCTATGAGCAGTGAGCGGTAACACATAAGAAAATGTGTCCAAATTTAGTAAAGATGCACGGAATTAGGGCACACAATTGTAATTTTCCACACAAAAATTGTATATTTTAAATCCTAAGTTGCCAACCTTTAAATGAAGCAAGAATGAAAGGGGCCTATTACCATGGATCATATAAATATTTTCAGTCCATTGTTGATTTTTATTATAAAAATCCAAACCACCACATGTCATTTATTGACAATCTTATACATGTGGTTAAAGACAACACTTGCACCACTACTCACATTCTACAACACCACCAAGTTTAAATAGGTACATGACCTCATTGTAGGTATATGTAGGTGCATGAATGAACTTATCACTCTCGTAATCTACCCTGCACAAAAACCTAAATACATAATAGAGATGTTTGCAAAACATCCATTTCCCTTTCTTTCCCAATGTATGAGAGGACATTTTTGTGAAATCTGGGCATGTGCAATGTGGGATGTCGCCAATTGTAACACGGTATGTGATATCTTCATTGGAAACAATGTTGATTATCACTCCAAAGCTTGGATATGGAATGGCAGTGACTGCAACCATAAAGTTACCGTTCATGAGATCGGTGCTCTCTCATTTGTTTTTGTGATTAGCCGTTGGTGCTGATGGATTGCGATGCACGGTCTTCCCAAACCTGAGTGTAGGGTGGGCGTCTGGGCTTAGTGGCATACGAAAATGCGATCGAAAGATGGGGAGGGTCTTAATTGTTGACAACCTACAACGAGGGGACAATGCCTCCCTTTATTGTAGTTGAAAGCCAGCGTCCTCAAGCGCCAACACCTCCTCTCTTGATATATTAGTACCCACCTTCACCAACCAAATATTGGGCAGTATTGGCCAATCCAACACGTATTTCTTCTTACTACCACTCACACAACGTTTGATGTCATCAGAGCAAATTAAAACCAGAATTCATACTCCACAGTATTGGCGGAGCGAAATTCTTTTTTGAGGCCATTGTATGTTGGAGCGGGTGTGCCATGTCTGTCTGTCCCAACTTTAGCATTGCACATAGGTCCTATAATGGCCTGCAGCGCCCAACATCGTTTGGCTGAGTTGGGTGGCAATCTTGCAATGTGCCAATTGGAAGCAAGACAATCGGTCTTTAACACGGATGTAGTATGAACCACACCATGCTCTATAGAACTCAAGAATTTCTCTATTCGTTGACGAGTTGCCCGGGTGTTGGGGTGAGGAATGAAATAGTTCACTTTATCGGGTCGATGAGAATCGCAATCAACACCTGGGGACAAGTCGATTTTTCATTTGGTGGATCCAAATAGCTTAGACCTTTCCAATGCACAATCTCTAGTATTTACACCTTCTGCATCTGGGAACGACTTCATGGCATCCACCAACAATTTTGGATCTCTACATCTTGTAGTTGCTTTGAATTTTAAGGATGCCGAATCAAGACCCTTACCATCGGACACCCCTTTCAACCATGTCCGATAATTCACGATTTGCATGAAAACACAAATCATGTCATCTACTATAGCTTCATATAAGCATGTCATTTTATTGCCGGACTGTTGGAATCATTTGTTGTGTACAATCTCTGCAAGGTTGCATGTAGGCATTTCCACACGTTTTTCTATTGTCATATCCTATGAATAATATATAAGTATAGGGTTAAAAAAACATGACATTGATATATAAGAATAGAAATACATTGAAGAAGTTGAATGACATTGAATAATGCAAATATGTATGTATTTTCAAATAACATATGACTGCCCTATTGTTTGTAACGAAAGTGCCAAAGTCCCAACCATTCAACAAGGCCAATGATGTTTTTTTCGGTGGCAACCCGTGATGACAACTACCAAGAACGAATCACATGGTACTTAGTCTCGACATCATCCATTGTTGTGGCATCCTTGTAATCCATACATATTTGCTTGTATTGAAACTGCAATGATAGTTTGATAAACTTTTGTGTCACCTTATCCAAGATCGTAGACCAATGGAAAAAAAACATGTACGTTTACGGTTGACCATGGGAAGACTTGGATCGCCATCCCTGTAAACCATCCTCACTATATTCCAATTAGCTTGGACACTATTTGCCATGAACCCTTTGAAGTTTACATTTGGCACACCATTCTAGGTCATTACAACATTCCAATTTTTCCAAAAGAGAGTTTGTGCTATACCATCTTCAGATTGCATGTCGCAACACGCAATGGTTAATACTTTACAGCATCAACTATCGGACATATGACAAACCATTGTTGTCAAATCTTTCAAACGTTTGACATGGTCAAACATAATCCATGAGTTCTCTATGTTTCCACTGACTTACATCATTTTTACAAGCTCATCATCACTGCCTGGAAGGTCTACGGACATTTTGAAGACGAACATTTTGTCCTTGGATTGACCTGGGAACCGACTGCTATGACCAAATTTAAAAGCATAATGGTCTTTAAGGGCCATAATACTATCCATAGTTTTCATCCCACTACGCATGAAGCGTTTTGATCTGGATACAAAGTTACAACAATTCGGGGATGCAAGGGAATTTGTCCATAACCACCTCCAAGGATGAATCGACCAAGTAATGGTTTTCGCCAATTATGGGAGATTTAAGAAGGTAATCGACCAGGAATTGTTTGCTCGCAATCATAATTATGGCAGAATTTTTTACAGTTGGAGTTTTCAACACTTCATTCGCAACGCATTGATATGCTATGTCCAAAAATTTGCGGCATGTACCATTGGACACAGGGTGGTCATATACACCAAGATGAATACAAGCCCTAGACATCTCAACAGATCTGGAATGGGTATATAAGATGCAAACGTAACATGGAGCAATGTATACAGGTGGTGAATGACAAACCTTACAAAGAAGAGTGGATCAAAGAGGAATAATATTATCCACATCAAAAGGGAGAGCAGTTGAACCGGCCCATTCGGTGTTGTTGCGCATACCTCCATTGCAAAGCTACTGGGCCATTTTATCACACATCATTAGTTCTTCATGTAAAGGGTTGGAATAAGGGTTTCGGTACCGAAACCCCTATTCCAACCCTTTCTATCAAAAACATTTTTTCCCTTCATCATTCATTTATCTCGACCTTCGCTATTATTCTCATCTTTCCCCTTGCCTCCATGCTCATTCACGGGTCTGAAATAAGGGTTTCGGTACCAAAACCCTTATTCCATACATTTCATTTATTATTATTTTATTATTATTATTTTATGGAATAAAAGTTTCGGTACTGAAACCCCTATTCTAGCCCTTTCCATGAGGATCAATACATGTGGGAATATGTGTACAACAACAACTATATCATCAAATGACAATTGAGAAGAAACAAAACCTTTGAAAGAAAGCGTTGGAAAAGGAGTTTCGGTACCGAAACCATTCTTCCAGAACTTTGTTCAAAGAGAACAAAGGTGTTGAATAGGGGTTTCGGTACCACAACCTTTATTCTAGAATTTTGTTTCAAAGAAAGCAAAGGTATGAAATAGGACTTTCGGTACCGAAACCCTTATTCCAGAACTTTGTTTCAAAGAGAGCAAAGGTATGGAATAGGCGATCGGCACCGAAACCCTTATTCCAGAACTTTGTCTCAAAGAGAGCAAAGGTATGGAATAGGGGTTTCGGTACCCAAACCCTTATTCTATAATTTTGTTTCAAAGAAAGCAAAGGTATGGAATAGGGGTTTCGGTACCGAAACCCTTATTCCATAACTTTGTTTCAAAGAGAGCAAAGGTATGGAATAGGCGTTTCGGTACCGAAACCCTTATTCCAGAACTTTGTCTCAAAGAGAGCAAAGATATGGAATAGGGGTTTCGGTACCGAAATCCTTATTCCAGAAATTTGCTTCAAAAAGAGCAAAGGTGTGGAATAGGGGTTTCGGTACCGAAACCCTTATTCCAGAAATTTGTTCAAAGAGAACAAATGTGTGGAATAAATGACCAAATTCGTTATGTGGGAAGACTACATATGGAAAGAATATCCTCGAGTCGGGGATAGTCTATAATTAGAAAGTCAAAAAAATATGAAAGAGAACAAAGGTGTGGAATAGGGGTTTCAGTACCGAAGCCCTTATTCCAGACTTTTGCTCAAGGAGCGCAAAAGTGTGAAATAGGGGTTTCGGTACCGAAACCCCTATTCCACACCTTTATTCTCTTTCATATTTTCTTGACTTTCTAATTATAGACTATCCTATACTCGAGGATAATCTTTCCAAATGTAGTCTTCCCATATAACGAATTTGGTCATTTATTCCACACATTTGTGATTTTTGAACAAATTTTTGGAATGAGGGTTTCGGTACCGAAACCCCTATTCCATACCTTTACTCTCTTTGAAACAAAGTTCTAGAATAAGGGTTTCGGTACCGAAACCCTTATTCCATACCTTTGCTCTTTTTGAAACAATTTTCGGGAATGAGGGTTTCGGGACCGAAACCCCTATTCCATACATTTACTCTCTTTGAAACAAAGTTCTGGAATAAGGGTTTCAGTACCGAAACCCCCATTCCATACCTTTGCTCTCTTTGAAACAAAGTTCTGGAATAAGGGTTTCGGTACCGAAACCCCTATTCCATACCTTTGTTATCTTTGAACAAAGTTTTGAAATAGGGGTTTCGGTACCGAAACCCCTATTCCATACCTTTGCTATCTTTGAAACAAAGTTCTGAAATAAAGGTTTCGGTACCGAAACCCCTATTCCACACCTTTGCTCTCTTGGAAACAAAGTTATGAAATAAGGGTTTCAGTACCGAAACCCTTATTCCATACCTTTGCTCTCTTTGAAACAAAGTTCTAGAATAAGGGTTTCGGTACCGAAATCCCTAATTCACATCTTTAATTTCTTTGAATGAAAGTTTTGGAATAGGGGTTTCAGTATCGAAACCCTTATTCCACATCTTCATTTTTTAAATTATGAAATAAGGATTTTGGTATCAAAACCGTTATGCCTAACCTTTCATTGAAAGAAAACATTAGATGTATCAAATTCATGTGAACACCATAGTCTCGCTTCTTATATTTTCTAATGTCTATATGTATGTTTTGTGTACTATCAAAATGTTGATTGTTATGTCTATTAGGTGGTATTCATTAATTTTTATATTGAACTATGAATGTCAATTAAATTTCATCTTGTAAACTAATTTGTGTTTTGATGTGAAGTTCATTATGAGTATGTAGTTAACATTTTGTTGTGCAATGAATAGTTATTTTGTGGCATAATTTTTTTTCATTTATCATAGATTATGATTTGGTTGTTAACATATAGGATGACGTTTTAGCGGACGCTGACATTGAAGAAGCCTCAAAAAAGAAGTTGGGGAAAACCTATTTTAATTTCATCGTCAATAACTTCCGAATTCGGCCCCTCTCAAAATTTCGTTTATCTATTGCTATATGCCGCTTGGAGCCACTACCTTTGGTTAGACCAATTCTAGAATTTGATGTTCAATTGTTGGAGAATGAATTTTTCAATGGATATAGAGAGAGTGATCGTGTCTTATATGTTTCCATCATCAACGATTGTGGAGAGAGTTTATTTGTAACAAATGACAAGTCAAATTCTCGGGATCTACTTTGACAACAAACGAATGATATTTTTGAGCAATTCATTTCTTAAGATGATGATTTTAAGATTTTTAAAGGTAGAATATTTTAGATATCGGAGGGTAACCACCGAGTTACAGCATGGAGGCATTACATAGATAATATTCAGGCTAATAAGAAGAATTGGCATTATAGTGTGGATTGTATATGTCTTGATACAAAGGATGCGACTGACATTCTTTTGGATGTCATGAATGACATCAATAGGTGAGGTTTCAAATCCATTAATTCATTGATTTTCTTTTTCTTGAATCCATTCATTTTTGTATTCACAAAAATTTTGTGTTATAAATTTAATATTAAATTCTTTGTCTCAGATAAATGTGCAATGAAGCTCTAATCATAAAGCAAAAATGATATTGGAAAAATTACAAAAAATTACAACAACTCCGGTAGATGGCTATTAATTTCCTTAACCCAACCGTGAGAGGTTTGGTTAATTCACGCGGATAAATCATAAAATGTTTCAAAAAATAATATAATTGAGAAGATTCTACGCACACACATGTCGTAACATCTTCTCTATACCCGTCTATAAATTATTCATGTTTTAACACTAGCTCAACTTGGAATAACACCAGTCAATGTAACTAACCGGATTCAAACCTGGCTTGGTTCGGACCTAATGTCAGTCTCTTAGACAACTCGCATGCACAGGCGGATGTCTCAAAATGTAGTAACAACCAATATATTAACTATTCCTATTAACTAACTTGTTTGTTGTTGTAGGCAGTGAACTTTAATTCAAACCGTGAGCAGTTTGAGTGGCTCATATGCAATAAACAAATTGCCATTGTATTTGGTAATGGATATAAAACTTACGGCATATTTCTATTTTTAATTTTAAAGTTTTTTTTTCAAATTTATGTGTATTTTATTTGTTATTTTATGGCATGATAAATAACTATATCTTAATGAGGACACAATATTGTATGTAAACTCGACGGTTTTGATTCATGATGTTCTTTCATTTGAAGCCCCGTCCACATTTTAGTTTCGACAAAACAAGTAGTTTACCTCTAGTGGAAGTGGGAGCCCTAGATGTCTTCTTCAATCGTATAACATCTAAGTCACAATTGATGCACAGAGATATCCCATAGAGAGGAGTACGTGAGAAAGATCATGAGTTTTTGAAATTTTCTTATTGAAACGTTGACTAAACCAGAGGATGTTATCCTGGATGTTTATGCATCTTTAAGTAAGAAACAATTTTTGGTTTTCTAAATTTTAGAATTGAATCTTTTGTGCATGACAAATATATTATGATATGCATGGTTGTTTTTGTTGCAGGTGCATCCATTCATGCTTATCGTCATAGTGATCGACACCTTGTTGCATTCGAAAAAAACTCTACAATTTCCAATGCAATATTGGCTCCTTTTTGCGATTCATTGCCATCTCCTAATATTGAAGGCTTGCAATGTAATGAGAAATGAACATTGAGAAGTGAAAATGACAATGGGCATATATATGTATCATATAGAAATTTTAATAGTTGTATTGCATCCCTTATGACATGATAATAATTAATATCATTGACATTTATAATAAGACCAACTTAAAAAATGAAACACGACATATTACAAGAAATACTTGATTTTGCAATAAGTCAATAATACAATACAAACATAGAAAATGCAAGTAAGATAAAAGTGGATAGAAAACATATGTAACTCCGATATATAAATGAAAGTATATTAAAAAAAAGGACGACAAAAAAAACCTTAGTTATGGTACTTGAATAAGTCTACCAAAGAACTAACCATCATTAGAACTTGTTGTGATGGATCCTGAACTTGAATCGGCCTCTAAATCTATGAAATCCAAAACCCGTCGATCATAATGTTTAGTGTTTCTATGCATGAAAGGGAAAGGTTGAGCAGCAAGAAAGGAAGTCATGTTCTCAGCATAGAATAATCTAGAATTTTGTTGTTTATTTTCCCCACCTTTCTTATTTTTAACCCTACAATTGTGCCAAAATACCACGGTTATAGGATACCAGTGGGCCTATTACCAAAGATTTCTCCTTCCTCACCGCTCACGTGTTACCGCTCACCACTCACCGCTCATTGCTCACCCGCTCACAAGATAGCACTCCCCCCTAGTAAGGTAAATGGGCTTTGTTTGGTTACTTTTTGTTGTTTGTTACCTTATACTATTTAGATTCTCGAGGTTAAAATTTTTGCGCATCTACAAAGTATACGAAAAAATCACAATCAATCTCAAAAAGTATTGGAGCTAATCTTGAATTGTTATGAATAATGAAAGTCCCCTAACATTGAGCCATAAGAATGTGACATATTTCTCTCCAAAATATGTTGCATAGTGAACCTAGGATGGTTCACAAATTTTGAGCACGTAGTCCAATCTTTTTCTTTATCATGTCCATTCTTAGAATTGTATCTAATCACCCACCACTCAAATATAGGTGTTAGCTTAAACTAAGAAACTATGTTAAGCCCGCTCACCTCAGTTCAAGATTGTGTCAACAACTATCCCAAAATTAACAAATAATTATAATTATTTAGGGCTCATTATCTTGAAAGAGACAATCCATTTGTGTTTATTTAACATTGTGGTTGCCATTTTTTTATTTTTATGTTGACCATGTTGTTCTACTATGTAGATCAAGAGCAGGCCTACAAAGACTTTTGAACAAGCTAAATGAGTTTTGCACTTCTTCTAGCCTTGAAGTCAATCTATTTCAGACTAAAATCATGATATTTGGTTGCAACAAAAGGAAACTAAACTTAGAGACGTATCACCTAAACAAGGACTAAATTGAGATCATCCATGAATACAAATACCTTGGGATTGATTTTTATCCACATGATTACTTTGAGCCATCTAGTAAAAGGCAAGGAATCATAGGTATGAAAGCCTTGTTGGGATCTTTAAGGAAAGAAGTGGTAGTCGGAGTCACATCTTGGGAACTCAAATCCCATCTATTCAAGGCTTTGGTGCTTCCCACTTTCACGTATGGCATCGAAATATGGGGAGACAACTTGAAAAACTCTCATTGGAAAGTCTTTGAGAAGAGCACAAAGATCCATATGATGTGTCATGTCAAAGTGTGTTCTTCGACTACCTATCATATCTTACTGGCCGAATTCAAAGAACTTCACATAGAATTATAAAATCTCAAACTTACTATGGGCTTTCAACAATGGCTTACCCACCTACCCCCCCCCCTCTTGGTTAGTCAGTAAAACAACCTCCTAATCTTGAAACTTGGCCGAACAAGGATTTAACACTTGGCACAAATTGACAACCATGTGGAAGACGTCATGGGATTTATCTCATCGGGAAACTCATGACAACCCAACCACATCAAAAACGAATATGATGTTATCGTGGAGCTCTTTCCATCTCTATGGGAAGAAACTAGATTACCTCCACCTCAAGGATTTTTTAAAATACAAATGTGAATTGTACTTAAAGCAACCATTGACTCCAGCACAACGCAAAGTCATTGCTACCTACTGCACCTCAAACCAAAGACTTGCCATTGAAGCCAAACGATGGATGACTATCCCTATTTCTAGAGATACTAGACTATGCCACTTTTGTTCCTACAATGCAATTGAAAACGAGGCACATTTCATGTTGGAATGTCCCTTATATAAGCCCATTTAGAGATAAGTTTCCATCACTATTTGAGAACGTAGCTCTAGGGAGCCTCAAGTCTTCCTTTCAATTAGACCACTAAGTTGACATTAGCCTCTATCTCATGGAGGCTACCTCACTCCGCCGCATTGAAGAACATCTTGATGCACTTTCAGTCCCATTGGCCTTTTCGGCTTCCTGGACATTCAAATCAATTTCATTTCATTCGAGGAATAGCTCAAAGCACCAATGCAATGAAATGTGTGTTCTTATGTGAGAAAGACTACAACGATAGTATAAAGTCGCATGTGACAACGACGACTAGATATACGGCGTATATACTTGTGTCAATGTCATTTGTATGAGATCAAATCTCCATGTAGTTCATTCCACATATACGCATGTATGCTCTAACTGGAATAATGCATATAAAAAATATGGTTTTTTAGATAGGATCACCTTTTATAATTTTATCTAAAATTGTAATTATATAATTGTAAACCCATCCGCATGACACGTTGAGGCCCATGATGCGCCTCATGAACCTTTAAGGGTTAAGGCCCGACACACAACAAGGGGCCACATATGATGCTTATACATCTTATGGTAATTGTACCTAGCATGAACACTTTCAGCTATGCACCCACATCTCATACAATATTCAACACGTGATTATGTTGAAATCCAACTGGAGGCTATAGCCATTTTTCTTATAACTTTTGATGCCCATGTGAATATCTTATTCATTTAAAGAAATTATCAATTCTTCATTCTATCTAAAGAGGTCTATCTAATATGATATCTATAAAAATCAATTTTTGATTATGGTAGGATTGAGTGGCAAAAGACCATTAAGGAGTATGAGAAAGCTATGGATAGTGTCAAGATGGATGCCTTGAAAAAAGTTTGACTCTATTTAATGTGTTGGGAAGCTAATTGCCTCTAGGAGCATTTTAGTGATTATTTCAATAATTCGTCCAGTCATGGGTAATGTTACTTTATTCCACTTGGACATGTTGAGTGTGTGTGTGTTTTTTTTCTCTCTTAGTGGTTGTACTTTGGTTTTTTCTTGGAATTGCACATGTTCAATTTGTAAGCCCCCCCCCCACACACAACTAAACTTTTCTTTTTCTTATATGGTCACCCCTTCTCCCCTCCCATTATGTTGACTATTGAACCTAGGACTTTTAGATGTCCATTCTTAGATCCAAACCTACCCAAACACCAGTAATATATAGGTGCCCAATCAAGATAAGTAAGTGAATTAGGCGTTCTTACCTTAAGGTATGTGGGTGGTATTCAATTTGTTATTCCGTGTCTCCAAATTCTATAGATTAGATTTATACAACATAACTTATTTTGCAGTAGCAAATCTATGATGAGACACAAGCAAGAATCGGATTTCCCTTCACTTAGTTATGGTTATTGGAAGTGGCATGTTTGTCGGTTTCTTAATTGAATACATAAGTCCTCCCAATTATGTCGAGTAGATAATGAAATTTGAAAATGTGATCCAATCTCTTTTAAATACGTGTCCTTATGGTGTTTGTTCATTGATCCTCGCTGAACCACATACCAATCAAACATGGAGGCCTGGTCTGAAAAGTAACCAAATAACACCCGCATCTGCCACACTTTACATGGAACTAGTCCAAATCTCAGGAGCTTCAATCTGCCAAGTTCCAAGGCGGGCTTTGTCCTGCAGGCCCCTGATCTTGTCTGGAGGATCAATGAATGCCAATTCTTCTTCTTCTTCTTCTTCTTCTTCTTCTTCTTCTTCTACAAAATTTATTGCAAAGAGACACCAGCCAACAGAGGTAAAATCCTATGCCAAACCTTTCACGTATTTCTCGGTTCCATCCAAAATTCTGCCTTACAGATTTGAGCACAAGTAATTAACATGGTATTCACCAGACCAAGGTATTTGTTCGACCCTATGATCGGGGAGAACCGGCAGTTAGTTACAGATGAACCGGTTGAGTTTGAGAAATAACCGGTTGAAGTTCAAGACTGCAGGAGAATCACCGATCATTCCAGAGGAATTCATAGAATATACCCCAATTTAATAAAGGAAAACCGAAGGATGTCAACATGTAACCGGTTGGACTTGCAAACACTAGGATCTCAACCGATTATGCCCAAAAATCTCCCCGATCACTGGTTTGACCTGTTCAGCTCCATTGCCATTCGGTGCTTTGCTTACTCCCCAAGCCCCAACTCTGAACCATATTTATAAAGGTGAGTTGGCAACTTGTGGTGGTGAGCTCCTTTAACAACACAACGATTCTGGGATCTTCAACGCAATCATTGTGTTCTTATTCTTTCATTTCAAGTTGTGGGAGATTGAATCGGGAATTTCTCTCATCTAGTCAACAATTGCGAATCACATATATCTTAAATGCAAGTTTTAGAATTGAAGTGGAGATGTAATCTAACTTTTAGGTTAGATTAGCCCAATTTTAGACTTCTGATAGTTTTTGAGCTCAAATCTTCATTTTAGTTCTTAGAGCACTGAAGAAACACTAACATTAGCAACTACGAAGCTAAAAGAGGGTTAGCAAGGCTAAAAGGTGAGCATTCTGATAATTGGCAATGGAAAGGAGGAATTTTAGTGAGTGGGCTATAGACATGTGGGAAATTAAGAGGCCGCTTGAGTTTCTGGCTATGGACAAACACAACTCTTGATGGTCGAGAAACTGACTCCTCCCTCTTCTATTTATCCCCGTAGACCATTATCAGAAGTAGTCGAGAATAGACTTGGGAATTTACATGGTCTAAGGTTCCCTGTTGGGAAGAGAGTGGACTTTTGTTAAATGCTCGAGCTTCTCAATCAATATAGTCTAAATTACAACCAAAGGGTGTGAAGCCTTGTTATTTTTAAAAAATTTAATGAGATTCTCTGCATATAATTTCTTGTGATAGTCTGTTTTGTGAAAATTCAATAAACCATAGTCTGAGCTCCCGGGAAGGGAGTACATAGAGTGAATTAAGAGTCCGAGATATTGAAATCCCTCTTGAAAGAGAGAGGTTTGTCCTTGTTTGTAAACTCAATTGAGAGCCATAATCTTTACAAGTGTTAAGTGGGTGTGAAGCCCACATCTTGGTGTGATTTTCATGTGAGTGTGGCCATTTTCATAATGTGATTATCCAAGCCATTGTCTTTCTGAATACCTAGGTGGGAAGTCTTTGGTTTATACGGCAAAGTTTTTGTGATAATTTTGTCAAATGGTCTCGGAGTGGTGCATGGCCATAATCAAAAGTTACTCCCCAGATGTGAATCCTTCTTGAGTGAGTGAATGACCTTTGCACTGCAATTGCGTAGGATAAATTGTCTTGGACCGAGAGTACTAAGATGTTTGGTGAAAGTAAGGAAATGATTGTAAATTCATGTAATTGAAACCATAGCCTGAAGAGAATGAGTGTGATGCCCTCTTGATGAGAATAATTGTTTATGCAATAACCTATGATTATGGCCATGATAAGAAAGGAGGATCATGAATGAAAGAAAAAGGGTTTGGCAATTGTTGGTTGAGCTGCACTAATGGTCTGATGTAAAGGTTAGTATACAAGATTGATTCTCAAAGAGAAAAGAAAGGACAATTCATGGACAACATTAATTTATCATCACAATCTCAATGAGATTGTAGGGTGTGAAACTCTGAGCTGTTAATAATTGTCAGGTGGAAATACAATTGTCTGAGAGGACATTATTCATGTGAAATTGATGTTGGGTCATACAAAAGGAACCAACCTACTTAAATTGGGAAGAAACGAGAAATTTGAGAAGGTCCATAAGTAGATCAAGAGAAAGGAACATCCTTTGTGCAGTCAAGATTATCCCATAAGCAAGGGAAGTTGCGGTCAGGGCATCTATAAAGCCAAAGTCATGAAGGTCCATTGGCAAGTAACATCTCACAGTGACTTGACCATCATACAACGTATATTGACCATGGCCTACTGACTCATCACATGGTCATATATACAAACTCATGTGACATGATTAGATAGACTTAGCTACTTTGCATTAAATTGCTAATGGTCATCTAAATTGGTCTATTCTTTTGCATGTTTTTTGAATTAAATTATTTTAATCAATGATTTTTTCAAGGATATAGATGCATATTATAAAAACCTATAATTTGTAAACATAAAATGAACTCCAAAACTTAACATAGTTAAAAGTTCATTGCAAAAGGAACATAAACCATCAACCATTTAATTATTGGTGAACCTCAATGAATCAAATAACCCCATGAAATGCACTCAAATCAAATTAAGATGAGAGATGGATGAACCATGGCATAGGCATTCTAACTTGTTATGGCCTATGGTTCTGGAAACTTACAGGATGTTGTCCTTTAGTCGGTCCAAGTAAGGACAATTGCCCCACTGCCTCATTCATTAAATCAAAGATAAATCAATCAACGCCACAACCCACATGTTTTGTTCTACTGTATTTCTTGATCCATTGAGATTATCACATAAGCAATGGGAGATCATTGTTCATGTCAGGATGCCATTGGCCTTGATTATATGTGGTTGTTGGTTACTCAAAAAGACTATTGATGAGCCGTGACTCCGTGAATTGCAATCCATGGTTTTAGCAAGTTGTTGCTACTGGACTATGGTTGTGAGGGAGAGACCATGCAATTGCATGTATTGCATTGAGTGACCCTTGTAATCCGCCCATCAAACCTTAGTTTATCCCTAAAAATCACATAAAAATGTGTTTTGTCTTGGTTTTTGATACATAATTCCCATCTGAAATCCATCAATTAACTTAATTATTACACTTAGATATGAAATCTAAAACTTATTTAGTCTTCCATGTGTTGTTTTGTGGAGTGGAACCCAATCCAAAAACCTATCTACATGAGATACAAACGTTATAGGAGGTCAAAGTGAAGATTGTTTTTCTCCATAAGCGAAAATCTACATGCTCCCAATTATGTTCATTGTCGGTCAATAGCACACCCTAACCTCCGAATGTCACTCCCTGTCTTATATCCCAAAACCCTAAGGAACATATGTGCTCAATTTAAATCTCCCTCCTTGTTGTCACATTTCTCTCCCATATATCATGGGTTTTGGCATTAAAATAATCCATCAAAGAATGCAAACCACATAGCCACATGCATCACATTGTTATCATTGTTATTATTGTTATTATTGCAATGTTGACTTTGTGTTATTCCATAATGTCACATGCTACACTAATTCTCTATTATCACATATCCATGTTAACACTATGTACCTCTTTAATATCACGTGCACTTTGGTTGCCACATGCTTGATATTAGGGAGGTTAGAGTGTATGCTTGTCCATGATTCATGAATTTAGGATAGTTGTCTAATTTATGTCATGTGCACACAATCCAATCTCATTGTAACACATGTTCCTTCAAAACTACAAGGGTTGTCATATACAATTACGAACAAAACTAAGTACGTTGTACACAAACTCAACTTTAGCTCCCATTGTCAACCGATTCAAATCACAAATAAAGTGATGAAGTGATCAAAGCAAGAGTCCAAGTAATCAATTGCATAAATGTGAAACCAAAAAGTGAAAAGAAAATAGGGTTTCTACAATAGGAAATGTTGAAGTGGTTAGGGTTACAATACTTACTTTTGTTTGCCGCCACTCTTCCAACATCGACATTTATGTGTGCATTGTCTAGTTGAGAACGTCGTGAGATTTCTTGTGCATTGTGTAGCCTTGGTTTCATAGTATGTGATGTGCAATTTGTAGAATCGTTTGTAGCCATATGCCTCTGTTGTCTCAAGAACAAAAGCACCAAGCTTTGGTGCAACTTAGAAGCGGTGTTTCTACTTGCAAAGTTGCCGCTTTAGTGGGCACGAACCAATCTTTTGTAGCGCACATGAGGAAGGATGTAAGGGAAGAGATTAAGAGACAAAGAGGAGGCCGTCCAAAGCTTGCAGATTGAGAGAAGAGGTGTTGTGTCACTCTCATTATTGAAGGTCGATTTGGAATTGCATATGCAACAACAAAACAACTTCGATCTGAAACATGTGGATTGTTGTCTAACATCATTGTGAGGCGTGTTTTGAAAGCAGTTGGATTGGGTGCATAAGTGCAGCAAAGGAAGCCATTTATGAGTCGTAAACATGTTCTCGCACGCCTGAGGTTTGCTCAAAGGTATGAAAATTGGAGCATTGATGATTTTTAGTGACGAGACAAAGATAAATAGGTTTAACTCAAATGATAGGTCATGATGTTGGATTGGAGATGGAGAATGCGTTGGACCTCAACGTGTCCATTAGACCGTGAAGCATGGTGGTGGGTAGGTGATGATTTGGGGATGTATGACGGCTTTTGGGCCAGGAGCATGGTACATAATTGAAGGTAGGATGGATAGGCATCTATACAAATTTATTTTAGAAAATTTATTGTGGTCCACCATACAAAATTACAATATGGATCCAAGTAGGTTGGTCTTTCAACAGGGTAATGATTCCAAGCACATGTGCAAGAGCGTGCAAGAATGGTTGGCATCACAACCATTTCAACTCCTTCAATGGCTTGCACAATCTCCAAATTTGAATCCCATTGAACACTTCTGGGCACTTCTCAAACGGTGCTTGAATGAATTTACAACTCTTCCAAGAGGTATCCAAGAATTGTGAGAGCATGTGTGTTGAGTGTATCCCAATTTCAGTGAACATGATTGCATGGCGTTTTATGAGAGCATGCTAGGATGAATTGACATTGTGTTGAAGAGTAAGGGTTACTGGACCAATTACTAAAAAAATTGTAGGCAACTTGAACAAAACTGAGTATTTTTATATAGTTTCTCATTTGGCTTTGTAGCATACTTTCTTATTATTAATGTAATGTGAAATTTTGCATACATGTGCACAAGTTTGTGCAATATCATATCCAATTTTCAAATCTAAAAAAGAGCATGTGAGTTGTTCATGGTTGTCTATTGAAGATGAGTCTATTCAAAGTGTACTCAATATTGTCCGTCAATGTACCACTCAAATACAAACACCAATTTAGAATGTGACCACATATGGCTCACATACTATAACATTGCTAAACCCCACCTCCCACTTACTCTCACTTACTTTAAATGGTCGAGAGAGCATGGCTTGATAAGTTATGGCCTTAGTTTTGGCAATGATATTTGTCATGCTTTGTTTGAAATGAAATAAAATTGATACTAAAATCTGTGAAGCCAAAAGGTAAATGAGACCAAAAGTTCATCACGATGGTTTCAACCTGGTCAATTCACTCTAGTGGCGGAACGCGATAGCCTCCATGAGATAGAGGCTAATGTCAACTTGCTCTCAATAAAATAAGGTGATTCCAATTCCCAACCATTCCAACCCTTGAAGTTTTTATGCAAAATGTTTCTGCCAATGGGTGGTCCATCACTTGCTAGCATTCTTTGCATGACAACAAGATAGAAGCAAGAAATTAGATTCCACCACAAACTATATGTTATGAATTGGGCCCCGTCACATGTGAATTGGGCCCAACACCCGTGAATTGGGCTTTAATTGAGGGAAGGATGGAATCGTATGGAAAAGATAAGGGGGTATGTAAGGTTGAGACATCCATAGTCACCGAGTCCATTTAACCGCTCACTAGGGTCATGTATTGTTGACATGGATGAGAACTATAGGTTTTAGGCGAACGTAGTTAATCTTTATGTGGTGGCAACTCGTGATTGATTACTCTCGTAAAAGTTTTGACAACTATCGTAGCCAAGAATTAACATTTAAATGAGCGGTTATGGATTATGTGTGTTACCCTAAACTTTACTGCTTCAAAATTTCATAACAATTTCCATATTCATGACATTTATTATCAAAAATACGTTCTCCTTAAAAGATGTTTCTTTTCGCAAGAAATACGATTCTCTGCTAGTATTACTCCCCTAAACATATGCAAACTCTCTTATTTTATCGTTTATAGATGCCTCAACCTAAAATAAGGAGGGTGTCCGAACTTCTAGAGAGCCCGCATGGTGCTTGCCACTTCACCTACACGTAATTTCGTAGAGCTCTCCACACCACTGTAGTAATTTATTATAGTCTGTAAAATAGAAAACACCTGCATAAAATTCGGTGTAGTCTAGAAGGATCGGAGTTTGTCATCTGGCAATGGCCCACCCACCAATGCCCTAATTTACCCTGCCTTCGATGCCATGCACTTCTGCGAATTGGGGTAAGGTGTACGAGCATGATCACATATTGTACACCAAACACACACAAAGACCAATGGGTGCTAAATTGGGTAACATTCCTATGGAGGGGATTGGTTTCGTTGTATGTCCCACATGTTCACTCTATACGAGTTCCACAAACTATGGGTTCCCATGAACTACTCATCTATATACATTGGACAACGTCCCCGCGATGGTGCTGGTGAGGCCGTCACGCCACCTTACCCCACCGTTGTTGCCTACAAATTATAAAAGTTGCCAAAGAGAAAGGGTTACATGTCAAAGATTCTTCCCCAAAACAAAACAAGACAAAAGAAACAGGAACACACGTGGGAAAGGTAGGGGAGCTACACAATCGGATTTGAAAACTTTGGATTTCAACTACTTTGTTCAATTGCATCCCCTTCACTCCAGCTACATTGTTTTTTGCATTTAGTGTTGTGTTACATTTAATGTTGTTACTATTCATTTACCTGCAACACTATCTACCAACCACTTGACAAATAGTGTTCCTTGCACCACCACCTTCTCTACCTTGGCTGCGTTAAATGTGTGTACTTCTTGTATTCAATGGATAATTTCCTATGCAAACATAGTGGCCGATCAAGGATTTGGTAATGTAGTGGTTGTAGAGATGGTGGTGGTGCAACCATGTGGCAACAAAACACAAAACATAAAAATATTATAACACTAATTGTGGAGATGTAAAAATCTGAACATGACCAAATTTTACATTAGTTCACAATTAGTGTACAGGTTGGCATTTAGTGTATGCAACATTAAGGGCGTCACTGGCATTTAGTGTTGTGGTTCGTAATTACTGTTGCTAACACTAAATGCAAAAAACAATGTAGTTAGTCTTTTTTTTCTTTTTCTTTTTTCTTTTTTTCCCCTCTTCTTATTAATCTTCAAGTGTATCTCAAAGATGAAAATACACTCACCTTAACTTCTAGACATACTCATCTAGTTTAGTAGTAGTTTGGGCAATTTGGTGTAGGATGGATGTGTGCGCTACCCCCCGCCCCCAATTTCCATTCAACGCTATCATTTTGGTATAATTTAGACCTAATAATATTTGGTTCAATTTTATTATTCAAAGGACCCTTGTGTGGCTCTAAAGATTGTGAGTTTTTTTTTTAAAAAGTTTTAGCACATATTTCTGGGCAATGTGTGCCTATAAGTCCCACACAACATGTAGCAATGTCATAACAAATATAAAAAACTTACTCATTGCATTCCATTATTCATTTGGGACTTATAGAACTCCCTTTTATAATTATGAGGATAGTGTATACTGGAGTTGAGGGAGAGGGGAATAACAAGCACTTTATTTGTGGACCATATATTGGGTCCACGGAACATGGCAAAGGTTGAAATCAAGTTTAAGACATTTTAAGGTCCAAAGCATGTATCAGTTAGTTATTTAACATGTTTTATAAACTTTGGTCTACATTTGTGTTCCATGTACGTTCTCTACTATTCTTGTTCTAAGAAGGGATGTTTGGACATGAGAACCCCTTTTTTTACAAGGATTCTATGTTCATGTGCATTCAACTAGCAAATGGTTCACTGATTGTGCACGTATTTTCATTTAGTTTGTGATTAAACATGAAATCTCCTTATAAATTTTTTGATCCATTTCCACCCTCCCACAAGTAGTTACATGTAGGGTGAAAATATAGTCAATTTTGACAATAGTCATTAGTTATGTACTGTATGTGGTGTGTATTTCAATCTAGGTCAATTTTATGAGATGTTGATTTTAGAATATATGTGTGTTCTGATTGGGAAATTGTATGTGATGATCCTAATTTTGGGTGAGCCCAATTTTGACACTTCAAGCTAAATACAAGAAAGCAATATCAATCTCCCATGTACGACGCCTCGAGGACCTTGAACCCCTAAACCCTCGAGCAATTTCATGCTATATGTGTGTGTATTTTTTATAACATGAAAGTGGTATAAACAATTTCCAAGTCACATTGTGTGGATGTCAAAAAAGATAACCTTTACGAACAACAAGATGCCATTATCTCCAAAAAGTCGTATCATGATGTCATCGTACATGTTCAAAATTTTAAATACCCACTATACGAGAGGCCCAAATTGGCTCTTAAAGTGTTTAGTCTTCATAGGCACGCAATCCATTACGAAGGATTTGCCAAAAGATGGACACGTTCTCATAATACTAGTCTAGTCCTAGTGTAAATATTCAAGTGTTCACTGAATCCATCTTTGGTTTGTTTGAGGCATCATGCTTGCTCCATAACATGCCTTGTACAAACAAAAGTCCCATGACGAGACAAGGTATCTATGTTCACATTTCACTTCTCAACATTTGACTATTTAAAAAGTAGTTTTTTTGAATAATTTTTATAGGAGAGCTTCATGCAATCTTTACATGACTTGGACCCTACAAGGTCCCAAATTCGATTTAGACACATTGCAAACAAAATTGTTCACATGAAATGCACATGAAATTGGAAGTGAATAAAATTTGATACATGGACAAATCCAATTATCATTATGTATATCCAACAAAAGAATCACCCACAATATCTCAATGTGGTGTCACTTTTCTTCGAAACTAAATCCCCCCCAATTCTTTGCATGTTGGCTATAAATAGCCATAACTAACTCATGTGTTTTTGTCACATCATAAACCTACATCTGCTCATAATATTTAAGACGTTTCTGACATAAGATATATTGAATCACTTTAATATGAGAAATTTATCTAGTTTGAAACTAAAAATTGCTTTTATAGAGTTCACCAAGTTACATTAAGACATCATCCGTGTGAATGTGAACTTTGAGTCGATATGTTTCTTCCTAGCCTTGCAAACTTCCAATTTGTAACATATCAAAGAAATATGTGTTACTATATGAAAAAGGCTTGGACCTATGGAAATTAAGGTTTAATGTTAGTGGACCGTGCTGTAAAAATTGATTCAAAGTATTACTTAAAGAATGATTATTTGAAGAATTCAATGTTACCACATTAATCATGACTTTGTAAATTAATCATTTGAAATATTCATTGTTACCACATGTATAGGATGTCTTAAATCCCTTGTGGAAAATGCTTTATTGCAATGTCATAACCAACGAGCAGGGACATGCAATAACAAGAAAAAACAAACAAACCGAGAGGTGGTTTTCACAGTTTGGTTTAACACATTTGGTTCACTTGCTCAGACTTGCAAAGTGTTCAACTTAGAGGACTCCAATTGATTTGCATACTCAAAAATGTGGTTTTCAATATTACCGCACCTTGCTTGTAATCAATTTAAAGCATAAAAACAATTGCTTGAAGAATATTTTGTGACCATGTAATCGGTTGGGACCATGCAAAATGCCACATGGAAACGGTGTCTTGACATTGCAAATGCCAAACTAACCAAAAACCATGGACATGGAACCTTAACTATAGAAAAGAAGGAGAGATGATCTTCACAACAATGCCAATCTCCACGGGTGAAACTTCATGACACCTATCAAGGGGGAGATTGAAAACACTAATCACTATAATTATAGAGACCAAATGATTGAATATAATCAACCAACCAACTCCTAACTCAAGTTTAGAAACCCCGATTAATCCAATGAAGTTAATTTGGAACAATCTTGTCAAAAACCTACTATAAAAGTCAGTTTTTATCATGCCCTCGGTAAAGATTGTGAACTAAAATTGGTAAAGTTTAGAAACCCCGATTAATCCAATGAAGTTAATTTGGAACAATCTTGTCAAAAACCTACTATAAAAGTCAGGTTTTTATCATCCCCTCGGTAAAGATTGTGAACTAAAATCATCGCATTTAAGCGCTTGACCTTCCACCCCAAGCCAATATGACTCGACTGTGCACCCGCTACATAAGTGCTGAAGTGGCCTCCTCCCCCCTCCATACCGCATTGATGATTCGGGGACAAATGAATGAGACAAAGCAAGCAGAGGGATATGGGAGCCAAGTGCGGTAATTAACATGCACATCCTCCAACACACGCAGCCAGGAACCCAACCCCAGAGGCCCACACACGAGCAGCACGTCCGCGCAGTTGGCAGCGCGGTTGGCAACGGGGTCTCGCTCGCCATCGGTAACTTAGAGACTGACACCTCCTTCTTTCTGTTGCTGTCCGGCCGGTTTTCCAATCCCTCTAGTGTATCGTCGGCCGGCCTCTCTCATCCCTCCTCCTACGTACTTCGTCGCCTTCTCCAGCAACATTATCATCTCGCAGTCTTCTTGCTGCGCTAGCTAGAATTCTGCCTGCCTGCCCGTGTTAGAGCTCTGGGTCAACTTATCCGCTAGATGGAAGGCTGCTGAGGCCTGCTTGGGCACTCTGATCGATCCCTGCAACAACCGAAGTTCAGGACGCCAGTCGGAGCGGGGAACGTCTCTGAGCCGCGGAGGGGGTTTGGAAGGTAGCTTGGGTGCCTCTCCAGGCTCTGAGAGAGGGTGTTGGGGTTAGAAGAGAGAAGAGGTCTGTCAAAGGAGTTGGGGGCGTTGGTGGATGTGTTGGGGGAGTGAGTGAGTGAGTGAGTGAGTGAGTGGGTGGCGGAGAAGGATTATCGGTTTTTGTGTGTGTGGGTTTGGTAGTGGGAGTAAGTGGTTTGGGCTGGACGTCGACTTGAGTTTTAGTGCTGGTGGGGTGTTTGCATTTTGTTTGTCAATTTTCTTCTGTTCTAGTCTGGAGGAGCTTCCCTGAGGCGGCAGAAGCCCATTTTGACCACACTGGCCTAAAGAGCGCGGCAAGATCTTGGCTTGGCTTGTGGAGTCGGTTGCTGGGTAGACTTTAGAGTTGGGTGGGGGGGGGGGGGCGTTGGAGACGACATATACTACTACCAGGAGCCTGAAGAGGAAGTTTAGCGTGATAAGTTCGTGGAGGAGGGTCGGGGTTACACTTTCAGCAAGGTGAGGTTTTGTGGCTTCGACTTGATGCTTTCTAGTTGCTCGTGTAGACTTGTGGGATGATGCATTGGGCCTGTTTCCGAGGAGGGGGGCTATCCGGATCCTGAATATCACTAGATGAAGGAGCTCTACTACCCGCAAGCGTTATAGCAAAGAAGTATCTTGCAAACATGGACAATTTAGCTTCTGAGAGCCATACGACCCATTTTGTAGGATAGGGGGCAGTGGGGTGTCTCCGAGGGGTAGGCAAGCGAGGTTACTTTCCATGACCACTCTCGGCTTGAAGCCTTTAGTTTTGTTAAAGTTCTGTCAAGAGTTTTTAGGTCCTTTGCTCGCTGTTCGGAGATAGTCAAGTCCGTTTTGTAAGTGAAGGGGGGGGTGTACGGAAAGGAACGTATCTTAGTATCAGGTCTTGACATGTCTCCCATGGAGAGAAGAGAAGTTTAGAGTATTTCTAGTGTTGTAGCCATTGTTCGGCAAGGGGAAGTTCATATTTCGTGCTCTTCAAGTCGAATCAAAATATGTAACCCCTTAGTTGAAGATCTGACAATCAGCACGGAAAGCAGTAACCACAATCTGCTTCTCAACTCTAAGATGAATGGATACCTGAGTGCAACCTTTTTACACTAATACGGCCGTTCTTGGGAAATGTGCCGTTCCAAGCGCACCGAATTGTGTAAGTGCGGTTGGCTGCAACTAAGACAAGTTAGGAGTGCAATCTGCGGGAGGTTATCATCTCGGTTTATACTGAAGAGACCTTCATAGATGGGTTGGAAAGGCCTCTAATTTTTGTTGAAGCATTTGTGTGAAGCATCTTAGTAACATTCCACATGGTTTGTTTTTCCGGGTTGCAGGAAGGAGCAGTCGCCGAATATCACAAAGCCATTGTACTTGGGAGTTGTTGCGTGAGTCAGACCTATCATGATCACGAGCTGCACGGCCTACACCGTGGCCGCCCTCTTGAGCAATTACACCCTTCAGTTGCACCGGCTTACCTTCCATTGTGGAACAATACAGGAAGATACCACTGCCGAAGTTGGGGGTTTGAACGGCTGAGTAACTTCCACCTTTTCGTCTCTTACACACACAGCCCCAATTTGTCGTCTTCCTCCTTACTTTCTTATCTCGTGAACCTCTCAAGCTTGGAGGGACGCCAGCATTCCAAGGGTGAGTAGTATTTGAGGTCAACCCCAAGGAGTCAGCATGCCAGAAATCTTAAAGCAGCAGAATTACAGTGTCTGCGATCGCTTAGACAACTTCTGCCAGGAATGTATAGCGAACAATTACCAGGATTGTTCCGATCATGGAGGCCGGCCCTCTGGAGATTCTACCGTGCTCGGTAAACGCCGAGTCGGAGACAATGCATTCGAGGATTTCCCCGTGTACTGGAATAAGCAGGGCGGGTACAAGAAGAAGGGCGACACCAAGCCCGCTTCCAAACGGACCAATGCTTCTGCGGAATCCCGTACTCTTCTAAAAAACACCGTCGTTGACCACAACGGGTACGCCCCTCACACACGAATCTCACTTGAAGTGTTCTACGTGTTCCTACTTTCAGACTTGACATTTTTTCCAACATATGAAGGTCACCAAGTGTTGCAAATGTTTAATCGTCTCTTTTAATTTGTTCATCAATAGCCCATGTGAATAAAATCACTGATTAACCTCATGATTGTGTGATATTGCAGAGGGCAAGATCCTCCCGAAGGCCAAGATGGAGGAGATCCGGACAACTGCTTGCTAGGAGGCGGGGTCCGGTACCGGGAGAACTTGAAGAAGTTCGTGGTGGAGTACCGGCCATCCAGGTTCAAGTGGAAGCTGTGGATGGGAACCTACCCCACGAGGCGGGACGGCCAACGGGCCTATGATTGTGCCAAATATTATGCTGGCCAGGAGAAGGGGCAGTTTTACTTCTCAGACTCGCCGGGGCTGTTCGCACAGCTTGGGCCTTTGACAAGGCCGTTCTCGGTGGTGAGCAGGGAGAGCAAGGATAAAGCATTTGCCCACGAGCTCAAGAAGCGGGCCAAGGAGGTGATAAAGAAGGAAAAGGATACCAAGAACAACAAGTTGCAGAAGCCACAACCAAAGGCCCGAACTGCTTCGCCAATCGCACATCCCTCCTGCATGTTGCAGGATGTGGAGCACATGTTGCGTGGCAACCAAACCCCTGCTGCTTCGATCCAATTCTTCGACCATCTGTCAACCTCGAGCCAGGAGTTCGGTGTCCTCACCCCCGAGAGCGTGGCTACTGCAGATCCATGCTTCCAGGGCTCTCCTGCTGCGGAAGTAGTACCCGTGAACGAGCTCTGCAAGTCGAGCAAGGAGGCAGTCCCGGTGGCTCGAGAATATGTAGACCCCGCTTTCGAAGACCTGGATCCTCTCGAGCCGCTGCCCGAAGTTCATCATCATCAATTTTATCCTTTTGTGCATGTTGAGCCTGAAGTTCTTCATCATCCTCATCATCCTTATCATCAATCTCCTTATTATGTGCCTGAATTCGACATGGTGGAAAATGTCTTGAATCATCAGTACCAGACGTCGACCTCCAGCTTGCTACGCTGGGATTACGCAACTGGCGATCAGGATTCTGAGGAAGACATGTGTCTGTGGAATCACGACAAGTGAACAGGGGCTGTCAGATTCATGTATCAATTCCCCAGATGTGTATTATGACATACGGTTGGCTGAGAGTTGTATGCAGCATCAACATTTTATTATCATCCGATTGCCATATCAGATGCGTGATGAAAGAGGGCATGCAAGAGGCGCTGTACTTTTAATGTGTCAGCAGGTTACTAAGCTAGGTTTTGGTGGCGGATCCACAAGTGCGCCATCGATTCACTGCGTCGTCAAAGCACATCCGAGTCGTGATGCGTTTCGCACTCTTGCCTGCTGCATTTCATTCGACGTGCCAAGGCAGAGAAGGCCATGGGGTGTCTTCACATCCTATATGCCAGCATAAAGACCTCACAGCCCACTCGCACATACCTATATGGCTCCATAAAGTAAAGACAACCTGACATGTGGAGGAATGTGGTTCTTCGTACGTTTTTGTTCTTGTTTTGAAGAGGTACATATTGTAAATTGCGGCAAAGATAGCGAGACTGTTTTGTACATTACCTGCCTCAGACTTTTCCCAGCAAAGTATCAATTTAGTACTTATGTCACATTCTCACCTTGTGTTGTTATACTGTGCTTTGAGGTTATTGAGCTTTCTTTGTGAGGATGTCAGTTGCATCTTTTTTATTTGAGTATCTTTTTGGAGAATTGTGAAGGCAAAGGTTAGGATTCCTCAGGTATTGAGAGAAGTTCAACTGCCCATTGAGGTTATTGACCAACATGACAGTCCACCTGAATTCCCAAGAGTTGAGCTAATTATGATAACATAGCTCAGCCAACTCTCTGTCCATCAAGAAAAATTGCAAACATGAAACTGGTCCATGGAAGCCGATGAGACAAAAACTAAAAATATCCTACCTTGAGGTCATTTCACATGATGCCTGTGCGACCATGGTAGAACTTGTGGAGGAATAGCCTCGTGCACGGAGTTGTTCACTTTGATGTCCATATAATTGTGTATCTGAAGTACGTAGGTGGTCATGGCAATCTAACCTTTTGGTCTGAAGGGCGTGGAGAACGAGCCATGACTGTCCGGCATGGTGTCTGCTACTTGGCGAATCTGGTCTAGCCTGCATAGAGACTTTTTGAGATTGAGTACTGCCTGGCTATCCCAGTGCAACATATTTCTTTGCTATAGCCCTGATGGTGAATTTTGCATTAATAGGCTTGTGATGGAATTAGTGCCCAACACGTAGAGATGGAAAGTCCTCAAGAGACCAAGAAAAAGTAGTAGGTTGTAAGGGGGGTCTCCAGTCATCCCGGACATTGATGTACGGAGTGTTGTAGTTCTCGATTTGCAAGACGAGGCTTGTATATAATCTACTTTGCTGAGTATTGTGTATTTGGAAGCATGGTCCTTTCCTGAACCCTGACTTCATATGAAACAAGAAGCTTGTGGAGTCATTAGATTTTTGCTAAGAGAAAGAGACTCCCAATCCAATCTTCTCAAAACCCTGACTGTAGGAGAAAGGCATTACTGTGTCTGTCGTGCTACTTGTCATGGGCTCAACATTAGCAACTCGGCTTCAGCATTGAGATTGGAATGAATTCTTTGATCCCGCATCTGTATTCTACGATGGCGTCAATTATATAAATCTGCAGCTTTTATAAGCAGAAGCAAATGACTGTTTCTTACAGAGGGAATTATCGCAGACAAGCATACCTCTCATCCATCCAACATAAAAACTCGACCCCTATAGGTTTTATGGCCGATTCATCTCAAATGACTTGAACTACTACACTAATTCGGCGTCTTTAAAGCTAATTCCGGTGTCAAATCAACTAAAATGCTTTGGATGCTCATAGTATGTTGGATGAATGAGAGGTACGCTCGGATGCGATAATTCCCGATCTCCATTTCTTACTGATCAAGGATAAACAGCACCTTCTGAGTAAACGTCCACCTTGAAGAACCCATAGCCAAGGAGATGCTCTAATTATTTTGTCAAAGATGCATACTGGAGAATCTCAGGCCTTAGAATCTAAGAATTGGCATACATCAATTAAGGGCCATAATTCTGTCTCGTAGTTGACTTATCATTCAATGCAAATGGTTTTCCGTTGCATGGGGGACATCAGATTCAAGTGGAAGCCACACATGCCCAAAACCGGAGGTTTTCACAAAAAGTTGTTGGATTGGAGAGGTGAAACTGGATGTTTTGAAACTTGGGGCCACACAACATGTGCAAATGAGCCATGGTTTTTGTTAGTTTAGTGACACCCCACCTCAAAGATGACTACCTTACAAAAACATCAAAATATTAATTTTAAACATCTAAGACCCGATGTTGCGTTCTTATTGGCTCCCAAAATGATGGACCGTGTTTCCCCCCACTATTTTAAGAGTTGGCAGTCTAGTGGGAAGGCAAACCCTTGTTCCCAACTGCCAGTTCAATGAAGAATCAACTTTTTATTTAGCCCCCGGAATGCTAGGAAGATGCCATTAGTGGGGGAAACTGATAATTTCACAGCCTACGTCCCCCCCCTTCAAAGGCATTTTTGCAAATGACATAATCATTGAGGAGGTTGCAACAAGGCGAAAGAATACCAATCCTTTAGATTTGATGCCTAGATGACTTGATTGTGCTCTTGTATGCCATTTTCAAAGACACCTAGAATTTGGCCAGGGCTAGACATCCACCTCTTTGAGCTGGGCCCCTACCAATTTTACCAAGGTAAAGGGGGACTACACTAAATATGATATTTAGTGTCACTTACTATTTGGAATTACGCAATACTATATCTATTTTTTTAATCTTATATTTTACCAACAAATGTTAAATTGGTTGTTTGGACATTATAGATTATTGACAGTAAAGTTGTTAATGTGGTTAAGAGTATAGTATACTTAAAAGTGTAGTGACTTAACCACTTTGAGTGTTCATTGGACACTTAACCAATAATTTTACTTAATTACTCGCGAACTGATTCAATCTTACTCCCTCAACATATGTAGAACACTACTCATCTATGCAATTGCTTTCACTTTTTGTTCTGACATATGATCATTATCTCTATCAATTTTAGTTTGATCTCACTTGATTCTCAGACAAATGTTCTCACAAACTCACACTTTCGCAACTTCCATCAACCTTTCTTAATCTTAATCTCAATTCTCTCACATTTAGACAACTCACTCACAATTTTCATTCACTCAATCAACTACAACTCATTCACAAGAAAATCTTTCACATTTCCATACATCAAGAGAATAGTCTAGCTAGCTGTCGGCATTGAGGTATAACTCATATTCAAAACAAAAATAAACTTAATCTCAAGGCTGCAATCCTGCAATCACTTCGGTGATTGCTAGTTGTTCTACCACTAGAAGAAATCTTGTCCATTTCAACCCTTGGCCATCGCGACTCGCACCAAGAAAATGCATAAACAATTCAATTGGTAGGCAACCGGAAGGTACCTGTGGTGTACCCATGGAAGGTGCCCCCCCGATTCCCAACCGAATTGATTTGTTTATGCATTTTCTTAGTGGAAGGTGCCACCCGATTCCCAACCGAATTGATTTGTTTATGCATTTTCTTGGTTTAGTCTTGATGGCCTACTCGAAAGGAGGGTTGAAATGGACAAGATTTCTTCTAGTGTACATAGAATAGTTTAACTATTATCCTTGCACAATCCTTGTGTCGAGGGAGACTAGACCATTGAGTTCAACAATGTGCTCAAAATTTTCTTAGGGAATGTATGCGCTCTCCGCCTCCCATTGTTCCCTTATGGCGAGGTGAGGAAGAAGATAATTCTAACCAACTAGGGGATCCTCACCCCATGATTATAGTTCTAACTGCCTAACTCTGTTCATAATTCACTACTTTCATCCATTAAAGTACAATTTCCATCTACATATCACTAAAATATCTATAGTGAAACTATTAGCCTAAAATTTTGGCTTAGTTGGTCAAATCATTATGATCACTATATTCGTTATTTTGAGACTTTCTCTTGTCTCAAAATTAATATATGGACCACAACAACATGGTCTAATGTTTGGGTCGTCCTACCTAAACCATCTTGATATGAGTTCTTAATTGGGTTCTTGATATGAACACCCGCTTCAAAGTATTTGCATCTTACAACATTCTCCAATATCTATGTGATTTTATCCATGTTCTTATATTTGTAACTATCTCAAAATGCCGAAAAAGTCCCAAATTAACGAATATAGTGATTATGGTTTACTTGTTGTTTTCCTACCCAAACCATCAAAAATGATAATTGGATGTGTCTTAGGACTGCACTTTGAAGGCCAAATGCTTTGCCACCTCATTAAGATACAATAAGGAAGGCTCCCATGTCAAACATATAGTGTCATGGGAGCAAGACAAAAGATCGGTCATTGCTTTGAATGCGTCCATCCCAAATGAGGAGGCCGGATCAACAAAGAGGGTGTACAATTGGCCATAGCACCCTTTCATGGCAACCAAAATAGTCGCAATTAAAGATATCACGTTGTTGAGAAATCTTGACTAGGTAGTGCATATTAGTTTTCCAACTAAGGGAGAAAACATGCAAGGGCAATTGGAACAAAACATCAATGAGCAACATAATTGAGCTTGGCAACATGCATTTGTTGTGGTGCCATCATTGTTGTCTTAATGCATTTTGTGAACAAGGGTGCAATATTATGACCTCACCCCTTTTAAGGGTGATACCATACTTAACCATTTGGTTCCACATTTTTTATAATCTTTAGCCCTTGGTATGCCATACCTCCTAGACATATTAACTTCACGATGACATTTTCTCAAAAAGGGGTAAAACACTCAAGGTTTGAGATCTTGCTTTCGGAGGAGGATAATTCTGACTCATGAGTGAAGCGACCGTGCTTGTGAGGAGAGGGTATATCAAGAGGCCCTAGATTACATGCACTTCGTAAGCTAGAGGATTGTGTTGCGCTTCAACTTACCGCCCTTCAACATGATCATTGTCAACGACACAAATTGGAGAGATTCAAGTTTGGGGAGATTCAAATTCAAGGAAGGTCAATTGCATGGAAGGCCGATCACAAAAGGAGGGTTGGCCGTGCAATGTAGGTTGATAGTTTCCAAGCAAGTAAGGGAGCAAATTTCCAAGAGGCGAGTGATTACCAAAAATGAGCAAACGAGCAAATTGCAACACACACTCAATACACATTGACTCCAAATTGGAAGTTGCTCATGGAAGAGCCCTCATACCAAAAAGTGAGCTTCACCTCATGTTCAACCACATCCCACAAAAAACCAAAAACATTCACAAGAATAACCACAACTCATAGCAAAACAAACACATGATTTAACATAAATAAAGGAGGGTTGAGCTTCTTTGTTTGGCCAAGAACACCATTTTAATTAAAATGAGACTTTTCAAAGTCTCATTTTGCCAATCACCTTAATAGCGTACATTAAGGTGAATAATTGTAGAGGATGTGAACGTGGTGGGGGAACACTATAGGTTTAGAATAGTGTTAGAACATGTTCCCACTATGTACCCCATTGGAACTTGGCTTATGGGAACAAAGTTCCCCATGGATTTCACCTTACATTTCCTTTAAGGTGCCTCGAAATTTCACCTTAATTTTTTGTCTCAAAAAGGCCAAATTGTCTCATTTTAATTAAAATGGTGTTCAAGGCAGTTGCATGCAATCAAGGTACAAAGCATGAATCCATCCCCCACAATTGCACAACAACTTAGATTGTAGCCACCGCATGACAATTCTTCACCACTCCCCCCCACTCTAGTGCAACATGAAGTGTGCATGTACAAACTTCAGATCAAGGAACATAAATTTGAAAGCATTGTTTTAAGCATGTAGTAATCAACAAAGAGACTACATTTACCACGCACCACTAAGCAACCAATGCACATTCAATATGGGCAATGACACAAAAAACAAGGGTGCTATCAAAGGCAACGAGGGGCTGGAAGTCTATGACACTACATTAACATTGAAGAATTGAGGGCTGTTGAATAAAGTGGCAATGTAGAGCTGAGGGAGATTTCACATGTGTTGATGGGACTCAATTCCATCGGCTAGTGCATCACATTACTAGCTACATGTAGAGGAGAACGGTGGCTAAGAGAAGACAGTAAGGCAACAAGGTAAGCGGGGGATGGCACTCATGACGCTATGTGGTTCTTGACAAGTGTTGGCTAGAGTAATGATGGCCCTTGCCACAATGTGAACTTGGATTTTTTAACACATGTTTTCCGTGGGCCCAATATTTGTTTTAGTGTTTGGCCCTTTGTAAACCCCCCCCCAAAAAAAGGTTTGTCACAAGTCCGTATGCAAATCATATTTGTGCATTGTTTCTAAAATGGACAAAATCTATTATTATTATTATTATTATAGTATTTGAAAGTTTTTTTGTTTAAATTTTTGTTATGGGGTGTGTGTTTTTGAAATCAAATGGTGCCACATAATCCATTTTATGTCTAAGTGTAAATTTTCCTATACTTACAGAAGCAATGTTATAAGAAGACCATATTACGCCTATAGACACAACTTATGGCCATAAGGTATGTGAACCTAGTATTGTGGTCACACTACTAAGGTCTATTTGACACGTATGTTTGAGTGGTATATGACACGGCTTGTAGTTGAGAATGGACACAAATAGACAAGTCATAAGAAGACCAGATTACATGCTCAAAATATAGACATCATTTTAAATATAATAGTTAACACAATTGGGAAAGTCCATGAGAAAATGTGACCTTTCCAAGAGAAGGACAATGTTCATTTTTCCCTCTTACAAGTTTTGCATCTCAAAGGTTCTAATTTTAGAAGTTGAAATGATAATTTTGTGATTCGCAATTGTTGATCAGCTGAGGCAATTCCCAATCCAATCCCAAGGCCAAAATTGTTTGTGGAGTTGAAAGTGCCCACATTGAACATATATGGCCATGGCACCACACGCCTTAACCTCTCTTTTTGGGTCATTTCATGACCTGGCAAGGGGCCATCCATTCTTGTAGAAGAAAATTAATTTAGTTTTCAATTGACTTAGTGTAATAATAGATTGCCCCTGATGCTGATCCCATCCAACTAACCTTTCCAAGTCTCAGGAAGCTCTCAACCAATGTCCTTACAGCCTGCAGCTTCAAAGGAGCCTTCTTACTACCCACCATTTCCAGAGAAGTGCACTAAATATGATATTTTAGTTTCACTTACTATCGGAGTTACACATTCCTACATCTTTTTATTATTAGTGTAATTTTTTACCAAGTAAAGATGTTAATGTTCTATAATGTCCAAATAACCACACTTTCGATGATATGTACAGAAAACAGTCATAATGTTCTGTAATTCCAAATAGTAAGTGACACTATATATCATATTTAATGTAGCCCTCGGCCCACAGCCTTGCATCCTCAAAATGTAAATGAGGGCATCATGTCAGAGGCGAGAGTTCACAAGACATTTGGAGCTTGGCAGTCCACTATACATGTGAGCAAAGCTAATTTTTGTGATCTTGGTCTATGATCAGGGAGAACCGGCAGTTAGTTACAGATGAACCAGTTGAGTTTGAAAAATAACCGGTTGAAGTTCAAGACTGCAGGAAAATTACTGATCATTTTAGAGGAATTTATAGAATATACCCCAATTTAATAAAGGAAAACCGAAGGATGTCAACATGTAACTGGGTTGGACTTGCAAACACTAGGATCTCAACCGATTATGCCCAAAAATCTCCCTGATCACTGATTCTTGGTGCCTTTATCTAGTGGTTGAAGTACTTAATCCATAGAGGGATTGCTCATGAGTGGGTAATTGAGGGACCTGTGTGTACAAATAGGGCTGTTAGAATCCGCTGTATTCATTGGGGGTGATTTTGGGAGCATTCGTGTCCCATTCATGTGGACATTGAGACTTGCCTCTGCCAAAAAAAAGGAAGGCCAGACATTGACCACATAATAATTACCTCAGCAGCAATTTCAGTGAGCAATATGGGCTCTAGTTCCCAGTAAGTCTATCATCTATGGGGGCTATGCATTGATCAATTTCCGTATTGAGTCGATGCAGAAAGTTTGGAGCTTGGATGCTACAGAGCGCCATATGTCTCATAATTAATCATTGTGATAGGCTAGAAATCCGATTTTTTAATAGCCTGACACCACTCTTTGAATATGCTAATTTAAGCTTTAAGCGTTTCATGGTTACAATCTCAAACTCATGTTTTAGCCAACTCAATGGGAGTTAGATCCCAAGACTTACACATTCTTTGATGACTTCCATGCATGCGTAATGCCATACCTCTTAAAAGATGAAATTCCAAGAATGATAACTTGTTTATTTATTACTGAAAATATGATGGAGTGTTTTAAGAAAGAAATTGATTTATTTGTAAAGTCAAGCAGATGAAACCATGGGTTTATACTAAATGTTGTATTTACTTTCACCGAGTCTATTTGTCTTGCTCAAGACATAAGTTCATTGAGGAATTAGATATTCAATTATCTTATTCTAGTTGATATGCCATTGGTCAATAGGAGTGTAACATCATTTAGTACACTAAATATTCTATCTAGTGTCATATGGTATTCTATGTGGGCCAAAGCCTCGTAAAGTGAACAAAAAGTTGTACCCTGTCGGTTTAGAGGTGCAAGTAACCACATTTTCTGGTTATATTACTCAAAACAATAATAATGATTCATATTAGAGTTATTAATAAGGTGGGTCATGATGTTTTCATAAATATATTTGCAAACTACATGATTTACATTCATAAAAGTAGATTCTAAAGTTTGTAGAATCTACTTCCATAATTGTTGGTTTTCGGAAAGTGAGAGTGAAGTAGACCTTAAGAAAATGTATTTTGCTTCAAAATTCGTGGCGCACCAACATACAATATGACCTTGCCAAATACTTAAACTATACACATAAATCATAACAATTTTGAAATGAAGTAGGTTTTAGCTCAAACCCACCACCCAGTTTAGGATCTATTCATATGTATCTCCATAATACTAATGAGGCACAAATTTTATGCTATATTTGGTTCAAATCCATTGGAGGGCTCCAAGGTCTCAAAATGACATTTTGCATAGAATTGAGCCTACTTCCCTTATTATATATGATAATAATATCATAGTGGAAGGGCAAACCACTTTTCTTGTTCACTTTACCATCCTTTGGCCCATGTCACTGTGGTAACTTTCTAATGACACTTCTATGAGTAAGTTCACAAGTATTATCATGGATGATTGAAAGTTGGATGAAATCCATGCCAATTATTGAAACAAAAGGTTGGTTTTATTATGCATCCAAACAAATTTTTAATGAAATATTGTCATGAATGATTGAAATTTGGATGAAATATCACTTAGTAAGTGACAATAATTACAACATTGTAAATCTATAATTGTCAAATCCCCTACAATGTTGAGGGTGGGTTCATTCCACTTGAAATCTAACTTTAGTGTTCCTCTGCAAATCAAGAACTAACTCTTGACTTTAGTGTGTTTCGCCACGATGAGTCCTTTATGCAAAGGATGATTAGTTGGCATTTGTTGAGATTTCATGATTCCAGTGAGTGAGATATATTTATTGAGGCTGCCAGCCGCAAATGCTAGTATTGGAGATCAAATCAGCTTCCAAGATCAGTGATGTCTTTATCTAGTTCTTTTCCTCTTTGTATGTTTGCTTCTAATCATTTCCTCTGTGCTTTTTAACAGGTATAACTGCTTTTCTCCACTGGTTCTTTGGCATTGCCTTGAAACCCCAACGCCAGTGTTAAATGCCACAAGTTTCAATTTTCAAGTTGGATATCTCATGTTGGTAATTATGTTTGTACGTTTGTGTACTTAATTTAGACCGGATTGTCTAAATGTGCTTCGCAATAAGAACATAAAAACACCAGATTTGTTTTTAAAAACAATTCAATTTTTATTTATTTATAGTTATTACTTGAAGAGAATCAGAATGGTTACGGACGCACGTTCATAACCTTGGTTCCCTTTGTTGCTCACTTTGTTATGTTTGTACAGTCAAGACTCTATAAGTGTTACCCCTATAAGCGTTATAATTTCATATATGTTAAGAAAATTTTACTCCCCTACAAAATCACAATTGGTAAGACTAGTAAGTGTTATGTGTTAAGTGTTATAACATGCTCTACTCCCTTCTGTGTTAATTGCACCTCTACAAGTGTTAATTTTGAGAAAATCAAGGTAATAATATATGAGAGCATACATTTTAAACATGTAATCACATTTATCCCATATTCTTTGCAAACAAAGTCAAATATTCTCTCTTATTTAGAGATCCTTCCTCCTTGTGCACTTTCAAGCATTTTGGGAGAGGAGATGGCAGACAGAGAAGGTTTGGGAGTTGGGGTGCTTGCTGGGTGCCAGTTTGCTAGTTGGGGCTTACAGTACTTGATATAGCATCTTTCAGGCACAACAATCAGGGTCAACAATCAGACGGGTGTTCTTTCGATCTCTATTGAGAGGGAGATAAAGGAAGCTAGGTGCTTGGTAGAGGTTGATGAAGTTGCTACTCTACTTCATCAACTGACGTTGTTGTCATCTAATAGTGAGGTGGGTGAGGTGATGAATGCTCATGAATACCTCAATTATGAGATGGAGTTTGATTTAAACAACCCCTATGAACCTACTGATGAGGAGTTTTTGGATATGTATTCCTCATAACATCAAGAAATTGATGTTGATGAGGTTATGGTTGATGTGGTAGAAGAAGTTGTAGGATTGAGTGTTGTTGACCATTCTCTAGAGACTTTGAAGAAATACTTTGAACAAAGACCAATGATGCCCTATCACACATCAAGAGCATTCAAGGACTCCATAAGGAAGTTTCATCTCATCATTTGGAAGCTTCTCGTCAAACTACTATAGACTCTTTCTTTCGGTTAGTTTAGTTGGAAGAATCTCGTCAAGTTACTACTATATAGATTATTTCTTTCAATTAGTTTAGCTGAATTATGTATCATCATTTGTACTTTCATTTTTTATTTTTATAAAACGTTATGTTCTTCATTTTTTGAATTTTAAGTGTTATTTCTATAAATGTTATTAATCATCGGTATGAATTCTATAAGTGTTACTTGTTATAATTCTATATATGTTATTTTTTTGCTACTCCCGACCTGTAACATTTATAGAGTCTTGACTGTATTTAGGTCTCTCGAGTGCCAGATTCGTAGCGATTGAGTGCCAGTGCGTTGTATTTATATTCTTCAATAGAGTTGCCCTTTTCAGTAAAAACAAAAAGTCTTGGTTCCCTAAAATAGACATTTGCCAAAAATCATGAGTTTAGGACGCATGTCCTAAACTTTGGTGCCCTGAAAATAATCCAATGAAATAGTAACTACTAACCACTAGCACAAACTCATGCTTTGTATAGTGATGTTGGCCAGATGGCCTGTCTGCTTATTTCTACATCATTTATGAGCCGGGTGACATCCATGATAACCTCGTTGGAATCTATAGTCAGCACATTAAGGATGTTTTGCATTTGTCCAAAATTTTCAAGTCGGGGTGTCTCATTTTCAAAGCAATGACGGATCGAAGATGCATACATGCATTCTGTAGTCATGGCACAAAAATTATGTCTAATAAATAATATAGTAGATGATCAAATGATCTACTGACTCTTAATTGTCAAGTGAAAATCATAGTAGCAGGATATCCACAATTCTATAGTGCCTGCCCTATCACAGCCAAGTTCATCACTGAACAAATGAGTTGTAACATACGTGTATAAGGTAGAGGGTGCTTGAACGTTACGTTTGGGTGATTTCGCCTATTTTTTATTACATTTGAATCAATGGTATGCATGAATGACTTGGCTCATTGGCTTAGACATGGTGGAAACAAAAATAAAATAAATTGCACATCATATGAATGTACTCAATTATTTTGAAGTAACTTATCCCTAGCTTCCTAAATCCTTCCCTAAACCCATACTTTTTCCACTGCAAACAGATTCAAGTAAATATAGTCATCTCAAGCATTGACCTGACTCCTTTTCCAATATATTCCAATATCATGATTGAATCAATACAAATTGGATCATGATAATTGAATTGATGTTGGAATTATGCGGTGTTTTGTTGCACAGGTTGCCACAGAATGGATTGATTGCATGTATCTGGCACTTAGTAGCCAAATTCTACAAAAAGACGGACATCCCAAAAGAAATCTGTAATATTGCTGATGGCACAGTATATATGCCAAAAGAAGAGTCCACAAAGTCATGGGCAATCAATGTTACAAGAGACTCGGAGAGTGCAAGATGGACACTGCAAGTAATGTACTCGACTCCAGCCCAGCCTATGGTGTTCCACTGAGAGACTGGGAAATTGGTTTTGTAGCAAGCAATGATGAATATGTTGTCCTGCTCCTGATACGAAGGGAAATTGGTGAGTTTGTCGATTTTCCAATTGAAGGGACTAAATTCCCATTCAGCCCTTCCCCACTTCTAAACTCAAAGGAGGACCTTTCCTGGTTGGACCCAGAATATCTACTTGGGAATCCCACCCCACATCATCAAAGTGGGTACATCAAATAATCAGGTGGCGAGATACAAAGGTGGCGAGATACAAAGGAGAAATCCAATGGAGACACAACCAGTTTGCCAATGAACAGAGTAATGAATCTGAAGGATCTCTTTCTTTAGAAGAATTACAGACAAGTTCACAAGAATCCACTCGTTGCAAGTTTAATACAGCATCACATATCATGCATGCACAGGAGATTTGGCTTGAGTATGGAAAACCAGCCAAATTATGAAAAAACAGCCCTGGCTACAGGAGGAACTGGGATGTAAGTGTCTAATTTTCTTGTATTGTTGTTAATTCTTGACTAGTTTACTACTCTGCTCCAGTAAGTCTCAATGTAATTGACTCTGATATTTTTTTATTTAAAAAAAATTCTGACAGGCAGTTTACAGTGCAGCTGTGGGTATATTGATATCAAGTGACACCGACAGAACTTCCCAAGTATGCCAAGTCCATAAGAGTGGTTGTGAGCTGAAGATTGTTATGGCCAGGGACGAGCTCTATGACAAAGAGGTCAAGATATTTGAAAAGCACAATAAGTTGCTCATAAACCCAGAAACCTGCAAGCCCTATGCTGGAGACAAAGTGAAATTTGAGGAAGAAAATCCTCTCACCCACGAAATCTTCAGAAATCTGTATGGATTGAGTGAGAATGAGATCATAACATTGACGAAGCATCTTCTCATGGAGACACCCGGAAGAACACACAAGTACCCAAAGGTGGTCATTAAACGTCCTCATGAGCTCAGCAACTTGGTTTCTTGTTACATTGCCAAGGTGTGGTCAATGCGCAAGAAGAGGAAGAAAATCATCGTGGGTGAGCTCCAAAAGCTCATGAACCCCAACACCAAGCAGCTCTATAAAAATCGCCAGTACATCAAGGTCTTCAAAAATCGCGACGAGGTCAATGAGGAGGCATGGCGATCGTTCAAGGAGAAGCACGGCATTACGAGTGCCTCCATGTCCTTGCTAATCCGAGAGGCAGGAATCAAGTGGCTGGGAAAGAAATGCCAGTTCGGTGGTAGGATCTTGGAGCTACCGAAAGAAGCCAAGATATTCTTCCAAAACTTTATATTGCAAGGAAAGAGAGCCTCTGCGTCTCCGTCAACTAATGGGAAGCTTCCCATTAGTTGCCGGTAGTTGGGACATCAATAATCCCAGGGGTTGCTGGTTAAAATCCAAAACCATTGGTGCTCTCCTTTGTGAAGTGAATCCTCCAACAAACTGGTGCATGAGAAAATCTTGAAGACCAATGCTTTCTCCATGTTTGTCGCATTGAGATTGAACATATATAATCTGGTTCAATATCGCTTGCTCCAGAGTAATGTCCTCTCTGTCAATGGGAGTCTCTGTGCTACATTGAGGTTCGCACTCAACGTCTTGTGCCTCCCAACCCACCTGCGGCACAAATTTGATAATTATGTATTAAGTAACAAATCAAACGACTCAAAATCCCTTAAAAACCATTGATTTCGAAATGAGAAGCTTAAATAAGTAAAAAGGATTACTTACCTCCAAGTCTTCTTCTCTTGTTTTGTCATTAAGCACAATATCTTCATCTTGAGTTAAATCTCCTTGCACTTCATTATCGTCTGGACCGTCCAATTCTCTCCCATTGAATTGTTGAAGGACATGTTCAATGGCATTTTGCCTTCTCAAGTGTTCAGTTGCCGATGCGGCTCCGGGGAGGTTCACTCAAGACTCAAGAAAGAAAGTAGATACCTGACTTCCCGCAAAGTGTCACAGAAGCCACCAAAGAGGTTTTTCAAGAAGCATAACATGCAGGATGACTAGGGAAGGGGGGGCTACGGAGCTGATTGTAGGCCCTAGCCATGTGTCAGCTGGAAAGAACTACACGCATGCCCTCCTTGGATGAAAAAAGGATGAATATGTGACCGGCGAGGATGTTGACAGGGAGGATGTCTGGATCATCATTCCTCTTCGTTCAAGCAGAGAGAGCTCTCTGTCTGCGCGGCAGGATGGCGCCTCCTCGGCCTGCGTTGCGAACTTCAAACACACCATTTAGACGTCTACATCATTGATCCGGTTCACAGAGCGCGTCCTCATCGGAATGTGGTGATCTGCGCCACTCGCCGAGTTTGCTTCCGAGTTTGTTGATTCGGAGTGTTGTGGATTTCCTGTTTTGGATCTTGTTTTTTTTTCGGAGTTTTTCTTCTTCTGTTTCGAGTGAAGTTGATAATGGCAAGCTGATGATTGGAATTTTGCTGTGTGACAGGTGACTGCCACGATCTACAGCGGACAACCTTTTGATTTTTCGTTGATGGATTGATAGAGCTCATAAGGATTGGTCGTCAGGATTGGTAAGTTTTTTGAAAATGTGTTATAAAATGTGTTATAGACCTCTCCACCAGGAATGCAACGAAGGTGCGTTCCAACTCTTGACTCTTTTCTCTTTCGCCTCCGTCAATGTTATAGAGATAAATGTTTATTTGCAAAGAGAACTGGTCTTAGTCGACGCATACAATGGCTCTTGTGGTATTGTGTTTTTTCCTTACTAATCCATTCTCTTGCTACTCGAATGACTCATTGCATTCCCGTTGGCTGTAGAATGGCATCCGGGACAATGGGCGACCAAAACTCCTTTGCTGTTCTGTGGATCTGCACTAGCGCTGCTTCTTTCTTGTTGTAACAAAAGTGTATATATTTGTTGTAAACTGTTTTCGATCAAAGGCCTTAATCTTCTTCATCTGTCAGGTCAACAACAACAACAACAACAACCGGCTGCCATCATAGCTGCCTCTCTAGCGCAGGATCATCCAGCAAATTTGGCTGGTCGCCACGGCCGCAATCTCTTTAGAGCTTGTGAAGGGTTAAAGAAGGTAGGATACTATTGAGTTCGGTTTGGTGTCCTAGTGCTTTCGACCTTGGAGTGGAATTCGATTGATACTCACTGCCATGTTCAGAGGTGTTGACGTAGATGAGATCTCTCATTTAGCTTTCATAACTCTGTTTTCATAACTCTGTTTTGGTGAAAGTTAAGAATTATTTAAGCTTTGACCCCTTTGTTCATTTTTTGTGATGTAGGTTGAGGATACGTTTACAACTGTGGAGCTTCTGGAGTGTCAATAGTGTTGTAGTTTTTTGGAGTAGCATTGTAAATTGTGTACATGAATTACTTAGAATAGTGTTCATGACATTCATCGTCAGAGTTGTGCTTCTTTACAATTTTCAATTGTATCTTGTAATTCACAATCCTATGAATAAAGCTCCATCACCTTTGGTAGATGCTTGCTGTCTTTCTATCTTGAAGAGTGTGGCAGAGTGTTGCAATTTTCCTGGAGGTGTTTGTTTGAAATTTTCCTTCATGTATAAATTCTATAGATTCCCTTGGGGTATTCACCTTTGAATTTTCCTGGAGGTGTTTCGTTATAAATTGTCCTTCATGTATAAATTCTATAGATTCCCTTGGGGTATTCACCTTTGAATTTTCCTGGAGGTGTTTCTTTATAAGTTTCCCTCAAGGAGATATTGAGTTTGTTTTCCTACTGGGTGAAGTGGTAATGGTCCAATTTTTGCCATGTACCCTTCAATAGGATGAAGTGGGAAAAAGACAGGAAATATGTTTATTTATTTCCTGGAGGAAAAAGCTCCTATGTTCCCTGTGAAGGAGAAGAAGGCCTTAACAAGCATGCCGAATGTTTTGTTTGGTGAACCCTCAGGCTTGCAGGACACATTATATGAGCCGGCCAAAATTCATGTTTCTCACCTCGTGAACTGTTCCACTGGGCGGCCTACATGTTCATTGACTGTTGAGGGTAATGAAGACGTAAAACCGAGTTCACTAGAGTTGCAGAGAATCGGGAGCTGGGCAAAGCAAATCGGTCACAAAGGGACCGGTGAGGAGGATCCCATCCCGTTTGTGAGTGACAATGAAGAAACGAAACTTTTCAACAAGATGCAGAGAAAATTTTGATATGCGATGTGGTTGTTTTGTGATGTGTTCAAATACTGGTTACTACCATACTTAATTGCTACATTATTAAATTTTTTGAAGGACCTGAGTGCCCCCTGAGTGGTTCTAGATTAAGATCGCGACCCTAGAATTAACTTACTCTACTGTAGTTTTGGTTTGCTTTGTCTGTTGTCCTTTTGTATGCACAGGTTCAAGAAGCCTATTGGCATTCAAGTTGATAAGGTAGACATGTGTTGAACGGACACTTTTCTCTCATCAATGCCTCAACAAGCATTGCTCCATTTTGTGGCTCGTATTTTCCCCCAGTTGCAAAGTGCTTCTGAGGCAGTGTGCACAATCGAATTGCAAATCGGAGGTGTTGAGATTTCTCAACAATTTTTCAATGTCAGAAGTGACCGGTCAGGAAAGTGGATATAAGGTCGAGGCATCCATAGTTGACCAGGTCCATTTAACCACTCACTAGGGTCATGTAATGCCGACATAGATGAGATCGACCAAAGTTAAAGTTTATGTGGTGGCAGCTTGTGATTGATTATAATAGAAGCGTCTATTTCCGATCAAGACCCATTAGCAATTTATAGGGCATTGGAATTTCAATTAGGCTGGGAGTGAATTTTGATTTGGCCGGAACCAAGAGTGCCATGACACATGTCCTGTTGTTGAGTGCTAAAGTGAGGAGGAATAAGCGGTTGAAATGAGTGGTTATGGCAGACTCTAGACAGTGGTAATATGTTTGGGCCAACTTTTGGCTTCAAAAGTCCTCAGTAATTTCAATTTAAGGAATAAAATTATCAAAAAAATTGCAGTCCTCCCGATTCTATCTTCCCACACGGGGAAAAAATTGTACTGCCTTATACTTCTCCATATCTGGCATAAAATCTCTTAAGTGATCAATTATGGGTGCCTCTACTCTACTCTCATAAGAATTTTGACATTTGTCGTAACCAAGAAGTAGCATTAAGATGAGTGGTTATGGGTTAACCTATAAATCGACTACGTGCAACCCTAAAATTTATGCTTCAAAATTTGTAGCAATTTCCATAATCACAATTTTTTATAAAAATAATTTCATTCTCCCTAGAATTTGTTTCTCTTCACAATAAAAATAGTTCCCCGCTATTACTCCTCCTAAACAAATTATAACATTATATAGCTACATGGTTGTGTTCCATTCTATATTTCGCATCTAACATGGGCCTCCACTATCTTACCTTCATGGGAAGAAAATTAGAAAATAGGAAGAAATTGACACGGGTACGAATAATGAATAGTGTCAGTATGAATAGGTAGAATATTGTGAATAGTGTCGGTATTTTCAATAATAGTGTTGCTATGAATACTAGGATGAACAATCTTTTTGAGAATATTCTTGTTACGAATAGTGATTCTTGCACATAGTGCCGGGAGTATAACTCCACCCAAATTTCCAAGTTCAACTTGAATGTGTGAACCCTAAACAAATATTCTTACTTTGTTCCAGGGCCCATAAAATATAATTGACATATTCCAGGGTCATGAAACTGATCCACATGGCTGAATAATGTCATGATGCAAACTCTCATATTTTATCAATTATGATGCCTCAACCTTATTGGCCCCCTATATTCTCTCACAGAACCAGGCTTATTTGGACAAGTGGCACTCATAAAAAGAAATGGGCTCTTCTCAATGCAAAGAGCATTGGGGCCCACCTGCAGCTCGCTCCTGCAGGCAATCTAGGAGCTCGTTCCTTCGAACATGGATCTAACTCATGAAATTCAATTGCGACAGTTTGAAGTTTATTTGGACAATGTTGAGCTGCAATCAACACACGTAGACCACCATAACATTATTAAGATCTATAACAGTGTTCTGTGGGACTAACAATATTATACAGAATATTCCCCATATTCAGACTGAATGTGGGGGAATATTCCGTATAATATTGTCAGTCCCACATAACATTGTTATGGATCTGAATAATGTTATGACTGAATGAAAACACCAAGTAGGTCCTAATCTTCTCAGCCGTTTTTAATCTCACTTGCACCATTGTCTTGCCCGGTCCAACCGAGCTATCGGTTGGGTCTTGCGAGCTCAACCCATGCTCTCGAGATTCTCTCCAAATGAAAATTTGAAAAAAAAAAAAAAAACCACTAACCAAAGAAATTCCCACCTACCCCATAACCCCATGCTGCAACCTTTACCCCTTTCTCCATAATGCCCTCCTCCTATAGGCTCCACCCATGGTCTATATGCCGCCTCCCATGGCTCGTATGCCACCTTCCTTGCTAACCCGTGGCCCTTTACCACATGCTCATCTTATGTTGGTTATGTTTAGTTAACCATGTTGTCTCATGTCCAAGGTGTAGTTCATCGCTTATGGTATTTAGTGTCACATGTGTGATTGTGTTGATCACCCTAGTTCTGAGGTGTACTATGCTAGGTTACACTAATGTTTAAGAATTTCATCATTAGTGTCACCTCATGACACTATTAGTAAGTGGCACATTTACTAATATATTGGCATGAGTTGTTCAATAGTGTTGTGAGGTGTATGCCTATGTTATACGGTGATCTACAAGTTGACTAAAGTGTACACAAATGACACTTGGCTTTTATATGCTCAAGAATGTCTTCCTATTGCATTCTAAAATATAAACACATGACACTTGCCATTCGTATGCTCACTAATATTTTCCCCTTGTATACTAAAACATAGAACTATCATCTCAAGTATCCCAATGCGCTATGCTAAATAACATTATGTGAATCATTCTTCACTTGTAAAAATTACTTATGTTGATGAATAATATTGTATTGACAATTGGGTGGACATGATACTTTGAGAACTCTAGGCATCTAGTGTAGGCCCTTCACAAACAATGTAGTACATAGCACTAAATACCAATATAAACGGTGTAGATTCCTTGCCAAGTGATATAAATTTTCTTCCAAAATAGTAGCAATTGGTAAAGGTCCGGCCGAGATAGTGAGAAATGGTGGGGTCCCTGGGGGTGGACTCTTCATGCCACATATGAACTAACGTGAGTGTAGAAAGGGGTATTATCTAATGTATTAGCGTACATAATATATACATACTGTTTTCTCTAGTGTGTACTATAAAAAGGCTATTAATTTTTTGAAGTAAAGGTACTATAGATGTACAAAAAGGGCCCCCGTGCTTTAAACAAAAAAATAACAATAGATGTGCTAGTCTCATCCAATTTACTTTGATAAACAAATGATGTGTGTTGCAAGGTCAAATCATATGAGTTATATCCTATAATTGTACAATTGTTCAATGACTTTCTCATTGGAAAGTAAAAGTGGATTGTTCATGTAGCAAAGGCCTATTTATTTCATGATTTAATCCCAAGGGTGCACAAGGGACACTTTTTGAATCCCCTGTAGGCATTTATAGTTCAAATTCCCTCCGAGAACATCCATTTTATACAAATTATAGGGAAAAAACATCTCACAGGGAAATGTGAGACAAGGAAAATACAAAAGAGAGAGGAAGGAAAACACACAGGGAAATAAAATAAAATACTTGCAAGGGAAAAACTCGTATAATCCCCTGTAGGGTAAAATTAACATATTCATGTACATAGAGAGAACCAATCATACAGGAAATGTAGAATGAATTCCCAAAGGTGTTTCATATACAATTATCCGCAAGGGATTTTGTTACATTTTGCTAAAAATATTCCACAAGGGATTTGTATACAATTTCCCGTAGGAATTTTCAAAGTAATTCTAACATGGGGAAATATCACATCTTCCTATACATGTAAGAAAGTGGTATTTCCAAAGAATCAAAAAAATGACCTATGAGACATCAATGCTCAAATGACCTATCAAACAACAAGATTGCAACAAATTGCAGTGCTTCGAACCCTCCAGGGTTGCGCTCTTCTTTCAAGCGCTTCTAGTACCTACAAGTACCTACAAGTTTATTTCAACCTTTCAACCTTTCATTTGTTTCCTTCGATAATGCTTGATCTCAATTGTGTAACGAAGAATATCCTCTATCTTCCAACGAAGAGTCATCCCTTCTTTCACAAATACCAAACTTGCCAGCTCTGGCTCCCGCGTCTCCACAAACTCAGTGAGCTTCCTCATCATACTTGTATCGTGTCTAATAGAAGGGTGCTTGAAGAATTCTGCCACGAATGGATCCTCCAAGTCTGAGAACCAGTGCCGCACATCACCATGGTTCAAATTCAACTTCTCATGTTGTTTTGGATGGTATCTCTTCAAAAATCCCTTTCCCCACAGTTTTCCAGCTGCCAAACGCCTAGGTCTAGGGTGAAAGACACGCTCGTAGGTCAAAAGAGTATCAGGAAATCCTAAAACCTCCTCATGCTCCCCACATTGTATTGGATTAGTAGGCTCCTCCGGTTCCTCGCCCTCTTCTACATCTTCTTCAGGAAAACCTACTCCAGCTTCAGAGCCCACTTGTTTTATTCCGCAATGTCCACAGAAGAACGAACTAGGACTCCCCAGCTTCAACTTACAACTCCAGCATAAAGCTTCCTCTGCAACACCTGGCAGTGCCATCGCAGTTCTCTTCTTCCACATAGTGGTTTCTTTTTCCTTCTCCACTAGCGATGTATGAGTTTTGTTCCCCTTCTCCGCCTCTGTGACTTTCTTCTTGTTTTTGCCTTCGATCACTGGAATCCCCAACTTCTGTAGCATTATGGCGTTTCTCTTCATATTACTTGCCCGAAGTTTCTCATACTCAGTGAGACTTTCTTCTACTCTTCCTTTTTGCACAGGTGTCTTCATCTTCTTTGGATTTACGCGGCTGCAATCAGGTTTGTTTTTACATTAGTAAAAATCTAAAGAAATAAAATAAAATAAAGAAACATTACTATCCACTTCATGAAAACATCATACCTGTCTCCACTGGTTCCCCCCACCACCATTTTCCCCTTCGCTCCCATCTTCGCACGCCTTTGCTCTCAAGTGAATAAAAGTCAATCAATCAATCAAATGCACCCTCACAGAGTTTATAAACCCTCCATGTGTGTAACAACAAATCACATGATTCAGACAAAAAAATGAAAGCACACTCATGAATACTTCTCAGATCAATATAGTCTTCTGGAATTGGACGTTTGCATTTGTAGTTTTCCCTTCCCAACTGAAAGAATTGAGAAATTTGTCACAATTACAGCAAAAAAATAGACAAATAATAGTGTGAATAAGTCAAACCTGTATTTGTTGGGGTGTTATTGTCATATGGAGCACATGAACGGAAGTTCTCAAGTTTCCGTAGTTCCCACAACTTCACTCCATCTTCTGCAGCCGTCTGTACAAAGGCATCTAGAGTATATGAACTGAGTGCAGGACTTTCAGAGAAACACATCCACCACACCACAACAGGATATCATACCTCATACCTCATACCTCATAAGAGATATATCAAGAGGGATATCATACCTCATGCCGGTCCTCAAATTTAGATCCCTCCTATTTCGCTCCCTCCTTCCTTCACCAAGGATCAAACCTATTTCTCAATCTCATCTTGACCAAGCCTACCAAAATCGGGAACCAATAGAAGCCTCACCTTCCAAGTGCTCCAATTGCATAGCTTATAGCTATCTGTAGAAACGAGTAAGAAAAAGATCAGTTACATTTATTTGAAAGGGCTTCAAGAATAATAATTAAAACTACAGATGCAATGCAATAATCTTAAGATGAATTTAGGCATAGAACATCTCATAAAACTTCAATATATTGTTACATTAAAGAGTTTGCTTCTTGTTTTGTTTTGTTTTGTTATTGTGATTGGTGAGTTTTCTGAAAATGAGTATCTATCTGTCTTGGACTTGTGGTTTGCCATGCAAACTATCTTGAGACTGCAAAATGTTTACGGATGAAACAAAACGAGTTCCCTTAAATCGTTGACCTCACTTTTAAAGAAAATCAACTCCAGTCCGAGAGGCGATACAAGACATCTCTTGGTATTGCAAGATGAGATTGAGAAATAGGTTTGATCCTTGGTGAAGGAAGGAGGGAGCGAAACAGGAGGGATCTGAATTCCGAGTGAGGATTCCGAGTGTTGTGGATTTCCTGTTTTGGATCTTGTTTTTTTTTGGAGTTTTTCTTCTTCTGTTTAAGATGTTCTAGAGGCCCCTCATGGTGAGGAGGTTGCATCAATTCAATTCAAACGCATCTTTTGTGTTAGTTAGGGTATTTCATTTGCTGACGAGCTCCATGAGGAGCAGGGTCGATGATCTCACACGAATTCTTGCAACTCATATAGGGCAGAGAACATACATAGCACAAGATTGATAACATTTAGATATATTTGTAGAGATATGGAAGGGGCAACATTGTTATCCTTTCTACGAGGTATCTCTGGAAATTTACTCAATGTTTTCAGCCAATGAGCCTAGAGGGAAAGATACTAAACAGACTGTCTAAAGTTCTGGTAGGCTATTCTCAACTTGACTGTGCAGGTGATGACCGTTACATGATGTCCTATCCATCTCACTTTGTTAACAGTTTTGTGTAGGTTTGCCGATCTTTCCTTCTCTAATCCTTATTTATCATTTTTCTGTCCGATGAACATCCTATGCAATTCTTTATCATTGTCCTACCTTTTGGTCTTAACTGTCTTTGTGCACACGTGAGATTTGCACTGCTGGGGATGTAGGAGATGTTCTATGCCTAAATTCATCTTAAGATTATTGCATTGCATCTGTAGTTTTAATTATTATTCTTGAAGCCCTTTCAAATAAATGTAACTGATCTTTTTCTTACTCGTTTCTACAGATAGCTATAAGCTATGCAATTGGAGCACTTGGAAGGTGAGGCTTCTATTGGTTCCCGATTTTGGTAGGCTTGGTCAAGATGAGATTGAGAAATAGGTTTGATCCTTGGTGAAGGAAGGAGGGAGCGAAATAGGAGGGATCTAAATTTGAGGACCGGCATGAGGTATGATATCCCTCTTGATATATCTCTTATGAGGTATGAGGTATGAGGTATGATATCCTGTTGTGGTGTGGTGGATGTGTTTCTCTGAAAGTCCTGCACTCAGTTCATATACTCTAGATGCCTTTGTACAGACGGCTGCAGAAGATGGAGTGAAGTTGTGGGAACTACGGAAACTTGAGAACTTCCGTTCATGTGCTCCATATGACAATAACACCCCAACAAATACAGGTTTGACTTATTCACACTATTATTTGTCTATTTTTTTGCTGTAATTGTGACAAATTTCTCAATTCTTTCAGTTGGGAAGGGAAAACTACAAATGCAAACGTCCAATTCCAGAAGACTATATTGATCTGAGAAGTATTCATGAGTGTGCTTTCATTTTTTTGTCTGAATCATGTGATTTGTTGTTACACACATGGAGGGTTTATAAACTCTGTGAGGGTGCATTTGATTGATTGATTGACTTTTATTCACTTGAGAGCAAAGGCGTGCGAAGATGGGAGCGAAGGGGAAAATGGTGGTGGGGGGAACCAGTGGAGACAGGTATGATGTTTTCATGAAGTGGATAGTAATGTTTCTTTATTTTATTTTATTTCTTTAGATTTTTACTAATGTAAAAACAAACCTGATTGCAGCCGCGTAAATCCAAAGAAGATGAAGACACCTGTGCAAAAAGGAAGAGTAGAAGAAAGTCTCACTGAGTATGAGAAACTTCGGGCAAGTAATATGAAGAGAAACGCCATAATGCTACAGAAGTTGGGGATTCCAGTGATCGAAGGCAAAAACAAGAAGAAAGTCACAGAGGCGGAGAAGGGGAACAAAACTCATACATCGCTAGTGGAGAAGGAAAAAGAAACCACTATGTGGAAGAAGAGAACTGCGATGGCACTGCCAGGTGTTGCAGAGGAAGCTTTATGCTGGAGTTGTAAGTTGAAGCTGGGGAGTCCTAGTTCGTTCTTCTGTGGACATTGCGGAATAAAACAAGTGGGCTCTGAAGCTGGAGTAGGTTTTCCTGAAGAAGATGTAGAAGAGGGCGAGGAACCGGAGGAGCCTACTAATCCAATACAATGTGGGGAGCATGAGGAGGTTTTAGGATTTCCTGATACTCTTTTGACCTACGAGCGTGTCTTTCACCCTAGACCTAGGCGTTTGGCAGCTGGAAAACTGTGGGGAAAGGGATTTTTGAAGAGATACCATCCAAAACAACATGAGAAGTTGAATTTGAACCATGGTGATGTGCGGCACTGGTTCTCAGACTTGGAGGATCCATTCGTGGCAGAATTCTTCAAGCACCCTTCTATTAGACACGATACAAGTATGATGAGGAAGCTCACTGAGTTTGTGGAGACGCGGGAGCCAGAGCTGGCAAGTTTGGTATTTGTGAAAGAAGGGATGACTCTTCGTTGGAAGATAGAGGATATTCTTCGTTACACAATTGAGATCAAGCATTATCGAAGGAAACAAATGAAAGGTTGAAAGGTTGAAATAAACTTGTAGGTACTTGTAGGTACTAGAAGCGCTTGAAAGAAGAGCGCAACCCTGGAGGGTTCGAAGCACTGCAATTTGTTGCAATCTTGTTGTTTGATAGGTCATTTGAGCATTGATGTCTCATAGGTCATTTTTTTGATTCTTTGGAAATACCACTTTCTTACATGTATAGGAAGATGTGATATTTCCCCATGTTAGAATTACTTTGAAAATTCCTACGGGAAATTGTATACAAATCCCTTGTGGAATATTTTTAGCAAAATGTAACAAAATCCCTTGCGGATAATTGTATATGAAACACCTTTGGGAATTCATTCTACATTTCCTGTATGATTGGTTCTCTCTATGTACATGAATATGTTAATTTTACCCTACAGGGGATTATACGAGTTTTTCCCTTGCAAGTATTTTATTTTATTTCCCTGTGTGTTTTCCTTCCTCTCTCTTTTGTATTTTCCTTGTCTCACATTTCCCTGTGAGATGTTTTTTCCCTATAATTTGTATAAAATGGATGTTCTCGGAGGGAATTTGAACTATAAATGCCTACAGGGGATTCAAAAAGTGTCCCTTGTCTTAGCCTTCCAAGTCCAAGACAAGTAGTCCATCTCTTCGCACTCCTCGACCCCATCAGGCCTAACCACTACTAAATCATTCATCTTATAGTGTGTTCCCCTGTGGATCAAAAATGACATTCTTTCAGTCTCGTCCTTGAATTGATGTCCGCTCTCCTCATTCATCAACCCTTTTTTCCTCCAATATTCTGTAAGGTATGCCTTTACTGTCTTACTCATTAGCCGTTTGTTTCCACTTTTCCATCCCACGCCGACCCCTTTTCTCTGCAAGACTTCTTTGCATGTACAATTTGGAAGAGTTGGAAAAAGTTTCCATAATTCAATGGCAATATCTTGAGACGATGTCACAAAACATCCGTCTGAGTGATCTAAAGAGCATTTATCCAGATAGACACCTGTATGCAAACACATCATTATGTTCAACAAACCCACCATTAATACTTGTTCATGTTGAAAGAATAAGTATACAAAGAATAAAACTAACAATCAATTAAAATGGAACACATCTCAATTTTACATACCTTCAACTCCATGCCTTCTTGATGAAGTCATCAAATGATCATGCAACAAATGAATAGCTCTATGAGGCGGAAGTAACATGTCCAAATCAATTTGCTTCTGCTTATATAAGGAACTAAATCTTGTTCTCCCATGGTAAGCTGCATATGTAAGTTCATTTTCCTTCTTGTTGGTTTTGATGTTGACATAACTTGACACCTTCCTTTCATGCCTAAAGCACCAGAAGATGTCATGTGATCCATGTCGTAGTACATCGTCCAATATCTCACCATTCCCTACAATACAAACGATGAAATCAATAATCACTACTATCCAACATATGCATGTCACAACAATAACATAATATAAAAGAAAGTGAAATTAACACATAAAAAGTTACAGTGCAATATTACCAGCTACGTGTTCAAGGATGGATCCATTAGGTCCATAAAGCTCTTCCCAACGGACCCTCCAAGCAGCTAGATATTCCCTTGCAATGGTTATTGCCTCAAATGTCCACCCATGTGTTCGAGAATGGGTAAAGAATATTCGAGAGATTTCCACTAAAATCAGCCCCAAAAGACAAAACTCTTCATCTTTTTTGTAACCCAGTCGATCCAAGATATACGGTAAACGCCACTGTATGAAAAGCACAAACTCTTCTGCTTTCCAATATCCAAATCTATCATTGATGCCAGTAGGCCATCTAGCACCGAGGTCAGTAGGTCTATAAGCACTAACTTCTACTAAAGCTTTCTCAAGAATATCACCTCTTGAGTGGCACTCCTCTTTCAGTTTACAAACATATTTTTAAAAAATGCACAATGGTAAGATGTGCATCACATCATAAACCAAATCCAACGAGATATTAAACTCATACAGGTAATATAGTCGCCAAAGCTTTGAAATACCAGTGATGCACATTTGTCTTGAATCAACAAAAGTCTTCTTACTGTGTACAGTTGTAGAGCATGCTACGCATCTAAAGATGTACTCTTGAGTATTCTCATTCCACCCATGTAGTAACTCTTCACAAGCAGAGGGAAAAGCACGATAAACTTGTGCACAGTCTTCATTGGCACATCTCACTGGGAGCTCCCACTGTCGATCAGGATCCCAAAATGCTTGGTTCATTCGAAACTTGGATCCATCCCAAAATTCGGATATTTTTGAAGGATGACTGTCAGATTCGATGCTACGCCACTCATTCCGATGCCTCCAGTGCTCTAGAAACTCATGACATTGTGTTCTATTCTTACACAATTGCTCCAACTCTCCTATGACAAAGATGTAATCGAATGGAAGAATGTCTTTTCTCAATGTTTGACAAATAGAACATTTCTCACCACACACCCGACAACTTCTTTTAAGTTTAGGTCCATTTAAGCATAGACACTTGACAACCAAGGGTCCCTCATAATCATCTTCTACACTAGGAACTAAGAGTTCAGGATAATGAGGTGAACCTAGACTTCCTGTACATACCCTCCACCTTACAGGCTTCAACATCCCTTCTTCTTCATACATTTTTAGCAATTGATCATATGAGTTAGGAATCTCTACCTCCTCTCCAATTGATCCTGCATACTTAAATAGCTCTCCAATACTCATCGATTCATACCTTGTATTAGTGTTGATGCCAAACACTCTTTTAAAATTTTTCTCTTGTAGAGACAGCGATGCCTTACCCAAATCCAAATTGGCTTGGAGTAAAACCATTTGAGTCTTCAAAGCAGACTCCAAGGTTGAAAAGTTTTGAGATGGTGCTGGAATCTTTTCTTCAACGCGTTCTCCATTTTCTTCTACGCCAACTGATTCGACTTCACTAATTTCAACTTCTCTGAGAACTTCTGGACATTGTTGGAAAGGAACATCTCCTGACGATTCTCGCCTTTTCTTGTGCCTATAAAATGACGCTGAGGATACTTCTCTTCCTTGACAATTTGGAGAAAAGCATCGAACTTTTCTCTTTGCCCTACTACTTGATTCCATCCTGCAAACAATATCCAGGTCACATCTATCAGGCACTAAATTTTATAATCTTAAGGCACCTTATGTGAAATTTCACATATGTGAAATGAGTTGGACTACACTATACCTCTAAACAATAACAAATCCTGTCATGGGCTCCTCCCTCCAAAATGGCCTATGATGACATAAATGCTTGTCGATAACATGCAGATGTATAGTTGAGTTGATTTTTCTTTATAACAATAGTTTAACTTGATATAACAATTTTCTGAAGACAAGTAAATTTAAACTCTGTGATCAAAATGACAACAAACAACTCAGACTTGATGACACAAAATTTCCCTGCCATCTCAGACTAATGTGTAATCAACTCACAAAAAGATTACAACCCCAGAAGAAGTCAAGGGTTGATGTCCTTTAATCTGAATGAACCAACAATGCGGAACTTCCATGGAGAGCTCCCAGAACTTTCAGAAAATATATATGGTAGGAGCATAGTCATATAACTTCAATATATTACATGTTAGAACAAAACAAAACAAGAAACAAAACAAGAAGCTAACATAAAATCTTTAATAATATCCCTACAAGGATACATTCAAACACAGGGAATACATACAAACTAGGAAAGGAGACAGGGAAAACGTAAGAAATCTCCAAAACATACACAGGGAAAATGAAAAAAGCTCCTTCACGTGGACAGTCTCTTCATACCACGTATGAACTACGTGAGTGTCAGAAGGGATATTATTTGAGGAATCAATGTACATAGTTATACAAAAGGGAGAGGTGTTATTTTTCTCTATGTATACATTTTAAAAGGCTATTAAGAATGTTGAAGTAAAGGTAGATGTACAAAAGGGGACCCTATGGTTTAGAGAAGATTTTGACAATAGACGTGTATGCGAAGGGAAAAAATTGACAATAGTTTCATCCAATTCACATTTTCATCCATTGTTATCGCATGGTAATACGATGTTTACGGTATTGAGTGTCATGTATACTATTCGTGAAGGGCCTTAACTAAATGCCTAGAGGTCTCAAAGTGTTACGTCCACTAATTGCCAAATCAATACTATTCATCAACATAAGTAACTTCTAAATTATTTACATTGTGAAATTTAGTGTAGCACATTGAGATACTTAAATGATAGTTTTGATTTTTTGATATGCAATGGGAAGATATTATTGAGCATACTAATGGCAAGTGTCATGTGTTTACATTTTAGTATGTAAGAGCAAGATTCAGAATTGCTTCATTCAAAGTTCAACATAAGAAAAAGCTTTTGGAATGGGATATCTCTTAGATTGGTTTTTCTACAACTCACCAAGACTTGAGGAAAATAGTGCTTAATGTAAGGCATACTATTATGTGGAGCTCTCAAGTGTGGAGAGGATAAATCACCAAATCATACGCAACAACTGGCGGATGTCCAATATTTTACCTACATACTAGAGTGCCGATTTTGCCATGGATGATGAATGTGAGAAATTGAGAATGAATGAAACAACAAATGAAATGGCAAGTTTTGTTTCATCTTTGAATCTTGGAAGTGAAGAAATGCCTATTGAAGAATATGTGCAATTGATATGGGAGGAGGTTGTTGATGTAGAGTACATCATGGTCGTGTTGGTGGATTTGGTATGGGATAGAGAAGTCCATTCGGGTTTAGATTTGAATGACGAACCAATAGAAGGGAATGATGTGAGTGACCAGCCAACACCGATAGCCAAGCCTCCTCAACCCGTGAGTATGCACAATTACTACCAAAACTTGCAGCGGAGCATTCTTTGGAGTTTTCACTTGTAGATGTGATGAACATGCAATCTTTTGTGAATAAATTGAACAAGATGTTAAATTCCAACATCAACAAACATCATTAGAAGACAATAGATTCTTACTTTTGTAGTGCGTGATATGATGAAGACATCATCATGGGACTATATATATTTTTAAACTCCATATTGTGTGATGTTGTGAGCATATTTCTTCAATAAAATTGTTTTGTCATACTTACGTATCTTCGTTGTGTATACAAAATGATTTTCTACATTGAAATAGGCCATATTCTTGGAAAACCTCGATAGTACGATATTTGAGGCCAAAATCTCATATTATCAAGAATACGACATTCAGAGAATACGACACTTTCTTGTGAGACCAAACATGTCATATTAAAGAGGGAGAACAATGCCAAAACATCGCATCAGAATACTATAGTTATCATCACCCTTTTGGACATTTATGTTAAGTTCAATGTGAATATGTGTAAGTTTGAACTTAGGTTTTACACAAAGCGATCTGTGATATGTGGACAATTAAAACCAAAACCACAGGGCAGGGACCATATCAACCTTAAACAACCCTACAAAATGCAGACATTGCAGTGCTAATGGTACTATGAAACTAAGGAAACTTTTGAGCCTTATTGGAACAACCTTAAGAGAATCCAGAGATGGTCCAAATCACTGAATCAGTTGCCAACATCTTTGGAGTCTGGACTATCCAACCAGAGTTGAAGTCCAAGTCTCCACCTGATCATTATATCCTAGAACTAGTATAGTCCAGCATACAAAAATGATTGGTGTAATCTGTACAATATAACATGATGTTGTCAGATTGTCACCAACCAGCCATCACAGTTCAAAAGTTGGCAATGTTGATACATCAAATTATCATAACTTTGGTCAAAGCATGACTGTTGAATATAATCACTGAAAATTTAACTTCAATTTTTCTGATACAATTGAGATATATATAAAATGAGTAGACTTTAATGAGCATGTCAAATTTTCACATATTAGAGCGAGTTCATCGCTTCAGAGGATTTAAGGTGCCCTCAGAGCCTGTCAATTCTAGTGAAGTTTAAGGCTTAATGGGTCTACGGTCCGAGACGACCCTAAACTACCGGATGATGGTGGAGAGATACCCAAATCTCAAGGAAGAGGTTGGCGGTTCGAATCCCGGCTGTGAAATCTCCTCTCTACTTGACAGAAAACTTGCCAGGTGGTCAATTGCCTCCTGTGCTTTGGCGTTGGCCTGTCGGCCTTTTGTTCCAAAAAAAAAAACTTAATGGGTCTACTGACATTTAGGGTAAGTTTAGGGAAGTCATAATTTGGGACCAGGTCCCATTCGAGTGGGTTGATTACATCAGTGCTAAGAGTCACCCTGGGAAGAGGGAGCCTGGACAAGCGTGTTTTGGTATGTGGTCCTTATGTGGGCATTCTTTTTAATTGAATGTCACCTATTTTTGAGTGGTATATGGCACGGTTTGTAGTTAAGAGCAAACTCCAAAGAAGCCACATGTTTCAATGAGATTGGATTGTGTGTTCAAAACTTACACACGATTAATTTTTCTAGGTTCACTACACTAAACATCAGAATTTGTGTGGCATTAAAATGGGACAAGTGTCATGTTTATTAGAATTGGTCATCATGACTTGTCATGTAGCACCAAGTAACATCTGGTCACCCTCTCTAGTTGTCACTTAGCGATTGCAAGACAATTAATCAATACATGGGTCAATGTTGAATAGTTTGGGCCACATAGTTGATATGATGTTTAATGTACTTGACACAAATTGGGAGGGCCTACATGATCACTTAAAGTGAATCAAAGTCTTGACTTTGGCCTCGTGTAACTTTTGCACCTCAACTCCGATCTCAAACATGAAATGACAAATAATTGCGTTGTTCATCATAATCTAGATGAGACAATTATTCTTGATCTAATCCAATGGCCTTATTGTATGTGGAGTTGGAAGTGCCCACAATAGGTCCACATAAGGTGGACAACCCTTATTCGGCTCCATTTCTTATTAGGACACCTATATTTGAGTGTCAATACATGTGGTTTGATGTGGCTCCAAAATGGATCCCAATTTAAAACATGTGTTTGGAAGAGATTGGACTATGTGCTCAAAGTATAATAACCATTCTAGACTCAGTAGTCAGCATAATTGCGGGGCACCTATATGACCATTTAACGAGCATGATAATCTTGACTTTGATATTGAATACGATATTCAAATGAGCTTTGAAAATTATGAAGAAAGTGGCTACGACCTCAATCAATATATTACTAACAATCTTGGACTAATGGTGTGTTTCCATTTAAGGCTCATCTACCAATTGTTGAGATTTACACCACTAGATGCCCTACAAATGCCCATCACAACCATCAAATGTGCATCATGTGTACATTTGGGGTCTGTGGCGGGTGCAAATCTCAACCCTGCATCTACGGATGAAGCTCTCTCTCTCTCTCTCTCTCTCTCATGTGCAATCATGTGCAAGTCGACAAGTTGGAGGAAAGGAGGAGATGCTCTCCGTGTGTCAGCTACACTGAGATTCAAGCATGGATGCTCCAATTTCGACAGTCTCCACTACCCAACCTACCCTGTAAGCTTGACCGGCGAACGTGTCACGAGGAGAATGTATCAGTAGCTTGGCCATCCTCAAACCCAACCCAATGGAATGTCCATGCACAGCACATAGGGTTTCGGTTGACAAGTACACCATGAGGTGGTGATGGTGGCGGCACTACTAGTTTACTTGTGTCAACTTTCACTATTACGGTGCATATCGATCAGGGCTAAGTCGACGTTGTGGGTGAATCGATGCAGCAAAACAAGAGATCCAACATTCACAACCTCGATCCGTTGGGGTAGCAATGGTCCGACTCTACACACGACCTTGAAAGGTTTTCGAGGTTGAGGGTTTCAAGTTATGATCCCTAGCTTGTAGTGACCAGTAGCCGTGAAACATACAGACAGAGATCCCTCTTTCATATGCATACCAGGACTCGACGAATCGAACGCACTTTGCGCTGGAAAAAATTTGAGGGTTAGCCATCAATATTGGTTACCATCTTCTCTGCTGAAGAGTTTTAACACCCTGAGCAAGACAAGGCATCCAACATTGACAACCTGGATCCGATGTGGGTAGCAACGGAGTGGATTCTATATTAGATGACCTTGAAGGGTTTTGAAGGTTGAGAGTCTCAAGTTATGACCCCTAGCTTGTAGGTGCCAGTGGACGCGAAACATACAGACAGAGATGCATCATTCATTTATATGCATACCAGGGCTCGACGAATCGAACGCACTTTGCGCTGGAGACGTTTGAAGGTTAGTCTGCATCAATATTGGTTACCGTCTCTTTTATTGAAGCTGATGCTACGAGTTCTAACACCCTCATATATATGTGCCACTGTTGGTTCCTCTCAACTTCGCTTTGGTGGGAGACCACCAGCCCCTCATATGTACGTTCTTTTTTTACATTCGAGCCGTGCAGAACGGAGGCCGGGTTTCCCCTAACCCTTAATTAGTCGTCCCCAAAGATCGATGCACATGAATAGGTAGACAACAGATCGACCGTCAGAAAAAGTACGTTCCAAAGTACAGAAGTTGCTTTCACATACAGAAACAAGGAAGGAAGGAAATCGACAAGTTCTGACCTTTGATAAGTCATTACTGGAGTTTTCGAACATGCGGGGCGGGTGTGAGTACCAGCTCCGAGGGTGCCTGCCTGCAGTACAAGGTCGCCCTCTTCTTGCTGCCACTCGAACATCTTGATTACATGTGAATTAAGGGTTTTGCATTGCTATTTCATCTTCCTTAGAAGAGTCAGAGGATTATGAAGACACATATGTATTTGTGTGACTTTGACGTTGAGAAAATGCGCCAATAGTCCTCTGTTTTGATCACTATAAGTCTGGTGTGATCAAAGGGACTCTGTTACTATTAAAAGTCTGCGGAGATGCCAGAGCCGATGGACCTCTCATCTGTGCAGATGACCAATGAGCTGACCAAGCTCGTCAAGACTACAAGTAAATCTCCCTGCACCACAGCTGCTGCAGGGGGGACGTGCACAGACTGTTACTGGCTAACGCCAGCCATCCATATGAGCTGCTGCGCCCACCTGCATCGAAGCTCGTCGTCTGCAAGTTTTACAAAACACAGCTTCCAAGTCGAAACGAATATTGCTGGAAGCTTTACTAAACTTGGCGAGGAGCCCTGCAATTACAGCCTGGTATTTGCTCATTTTGATGGAAGAGATATTGAAACGGATCAGCGCATAAGGTGAGAAGCTGATATCTGTATTGGTCAATGTGTCAATATACTCTGGAATGAACATAGATATACTGTGGCAGAAAATTTTGATACGTATATAATTGCAAGCCCTCAGTCAGCCCTAAACGTGGAACTTCCATAACTGGATCCTCTACGATTCCTGTCTCAAGATTTTACACCAGTACGCAGACAATGAACCTCGCAAAGGTGCAAGTTTGCAGCACTTCTGTGAGTTACAACCAGGAATAAGATCCGAAGGCATTACGCCAAGCAGTGTGAAGGTTATACCTGGACGTGTCTTTACTGAATGCTTCGGTAAATTGGTCCCTGATTCGGATGTTAGACACGCAGTCAAGGTTGACTATAGAGGTACTGATCAATGTGTTACCCACACATATCCATCCTATAACGTCATATTTCTGAAGGCTCACTGATACTCATGAATCAGAGCCTCGGTTTCTCCACTTTTCATTCAAGCCACACACTCTAACAGCAGTGGGGTTTCGCATCGAGTGATACTTCTAATGGGTGGTCAGTTCCAAAGGTTTAAAGATAGCTAATCGCCACAAGGTTAGTATAATATACTGTTCGGCACAAGGAGCTGAGGACCTGCACTAGAATCTGCAACTGTACCTGTTCGGCGACATGAGATCTCCCGTTGTACTCATCCAGAGATTACCAGCACAGATATCTATGTCCCGACCTCTAGATTTCTGACTTATATCTTGCACAGAAAGTTTATGTCTAACCTTAGGATCCTAATGACGTCTGAGAACCTGAAATACTGAGAACAGGGAGTGTGGCGCGCTTAGAGCTGCCTATCCAGATTGCTTCATCAGTCCAGTGGTACTACTCGAAGGTTATTTGCCGAAGTTTGAGAAATGATAAGAGTTTCGAGTTGAAGGGTGTCCTTTACTTGACTCCCATAAACAGTGGCTTCTCCCCTGTACTCCTATCCGTGCTCGTACAGACACTCGTTGTCGATGATTCCTTCTAATGGCAGTCTTCCGAATCATTTGATTTAGTGAAATTAGTAATTTCCTCAAAGCACCTCATCATATATAGGCAGACGTAGTAGTAACGTTACATGTACCTGAAACAATATTAAATTTCATAAAGAATAGGGACACTGCCTCCGAGGTTGCACCGACGACCTATGTATGAGAGGGGTCTAAGTTCAAGTCATTATAGGACCAAGTATAATAAGTTTTTCAGTACAAGGTTGGGTCAGAAGGGAAAACTTGCCGGCGGCTGCACGCTTGGAGCTGTAAATCAGTTAAACATGAAATAGCGGTAAGAATCCAGGTATCACTATAGCCTGCAGCAGGAAGAAAGGTGTTTTCTACCATATTGTTGTAATCGTGGGACCATTAAGTACCTGGGAATCCTTTGTGAATGGGATTCAAGACCTCGTGCACCAACATAACTTGCAGACTCCAGAGTACTTCAATGTCATGGGTTCCGTCAATTCCCAAGAGAAATTGAAAGCATACTGTAAGCTAGACTATCACAACAAACCAGTGGTTGGAAAGTCTTGTTTGACTAATGCTTCAAATCGACTACGAAGATGAACATGTTCTAATTTATTCGGTCATTCAGTGCAAGGAATTTCACCAGTTGTGGAACAGTCTGTTGAAGGTACCTGATTCCGTCAAGGAGATTGATTCAAAAGTAATGTGCAGTTCAATAGTTCACATTCTAATGAATCATGAGCAATTGACAGGCTCGCTCTGTACGTAACTTTTATGAAGTTGATCCCCTTCTGTGAAGGTCCTTGTGTCCTAAAAGTGAAGATCCTTGTGTATTCAAGTGAAAAACCTTGTGTCTTCAAAGTGGAAAACTGACCATGTGGAAGTGTGCATTTGATTCAAATATACAGGTGCAACAGTTGCAGCACTACGTACCTCGAAGATGGAGATCAAGTTATAAATCCAGTAGATGTTGAAGATGTCCATGAAGCCTATGAGGGGTTGGTGGACGATGATCTCAACAACTCGAAGCAAGAGCTGCTTCATGATGACACAGGTTGGCATGAGAAGTTTACTTCAGTGTTGTCTTTGGTAGAGCAAGGAGTAAATGGTCCGACCAGTACCAAGAGATCAATTGGCACTAATTCCTCCCACAACCAGACTTTGAACTATCAAGACAAGAAATTAGAGGCTGCAGACTGCTCCAAACGTAGGGCGGCACTGTGCCACTCTGCAAGGGCCGCCAGCTCAAGTGCACATACTGACAACATTCAATCATACCGAGATCCCAGGTCCCGACTCCCTTCACATCACCAACGATTTGCTAATTGGATTGCTACATTATAATTGACGGTGCTTCTAACAAAACTATATCTGACTTTGGTTTTGTAGTGATTCTGTTTCAGTCTACGTCTGAACATAGTTTGGAACTACATTATTCATCTTTCTCAGGCATATGGTTAAGTACGCAACACATCAAATCTGCACACGAGTTTCACCCTCAAGCATGTTTTTATGTGATACATGTAACCTTGCAATGGTGTGCGGTACATACGTCGGAGCTGGTTGTACAGTAGCTTTCAGGAAATGTCGGTGACCAACATTTGGAACTTGGAAACTATATACACTTATCTGAGCTATCTGACATCAAACAGCGTAAGTGCAGACATACTGGGAATCAAAGTTGTTACAAAACATATATTAACCTATTAGGTCTGCCACTTAGATGTATGGAGAAACTAAAGCAATGGTGTCGAGACTGGTATTATCGCACTAGATACTTTTGTTTGGTGATTCTTACAGGACCAGAGCCATCTCCACAGTGCCCTGCAAGAACCGGAGATCTCCAGTACTTGGCAGAAATGTCCATTTGTCTTTCCCAGGTGAAACCGGCATTTTTTCTTGCTTCAATGCAAGTGTGCGCACTGTGCATGAGGAAAACAATGGGCTGGTGGATTATGACCAGGTAATTAAAATACAACCTTTCTACCCACAAGTTCTGCAAACTTTTAACAGGCTGACAGTTTGATATCATGTCGTCCAAATATAGTGTGCTGATGACTTCCATGTTCTGGTTCTACAATAGAAGGAGAGGAATCTTAGTAACTTCGAATGATCCACGATTAAGGTATGTAGCCCTCCATATTTGTGAGTACTTTCCACTCCACGGACAAAACAATTTTGTTCGTTGAGCTGGCATGGCGATTTTCACATCTAGTTAGCAATTTCAAATCATGATGATTGTTGTTTCAAATTTCAAAATTGGAGTTGAGATGCGAAAGTTATGAGAGGTCAAAGGAAAGATTTTGTCCACTTGAAACAATCATGTATCTAGACCCGAGCCCAATTTTGAGGACAAATTATTTAACCTCGAATGGTCCAAATCTTACGTATCTTAACAACAATCCTTGCCATTTACCACTCGAAGAGAGGTGTCTAATTAAGAAGAGTGACCAGTCACCACATATGGCTCCCCATACCTTATGTGTTCTCACACCATTCTTTGCTACTGCTCTACCAACCCATTACCTCGAAAGAATTGGAGACCCAATTCAAGGCCATGGATGACTAAGAATTTTCCTCCATTATATGAGGATTGTCACAGCTTGTGGACAATGGAGACCCTGCTAGATTTTAAACGAGTCTAACCCTTTTATAGTAGCACATTGAGTCATTTGAAATCTGGGTACAAGTGAAGTGTGAATTGAGGGATATATAGGTAACACAAACGTTTTTTTTTGTGTTTATTAGATACTCTGATTCCCATGGTCATGTATGGTGAAATATACTGGACTGTATGAATTTGTGGCCTTCTCTGTAAAGTTGGTACCCACCTTGAAACTCTTGCCTGAAGAGTGTTTCAAACAATTATCAGTCTTTTACTGGATTCAGTCTGAAGAGGGAGCTCGTGAAATCCAGGCTCTCAGCAAAGATAGGGTGCTTTTTTTGAAACTGTCACTGTTCATGTTATTTCTAATTCTTAAAAGAATTGTCTTATGTCTCCTGATTCCCTTCAGTTGAAATATTCACTAATGCATTTTGACTGTTAATATCAACTTATTGAGCACAATAATGTCACAAATATGATACTTTCTCTCAGTGGAAACTTAGAATGTCACAAAATTGACAAACAAATGTGACATTAAATCCACTGGATTTTAGTAGTGATTTGTCACAATCCTTTTGAGGATATTGAAACTATATCCATAACCTATCCATTAACACATGGATACTGACATCATTGTTATTTGTCCTTGTTCAACTAACCGTGAGAGTTCATGTTTAAGTTCTTCTTTGGTTGAGCTCCTGCAAATAAATGACAAGTCATTTGCTAAGGTTGGAAATAGCATTATTTAAGTGCAATACCTAGATTGGAGATTAATCCATCTTTACTCTTGTGTGTATCTACACTTTCAGGCTCCACTCCCATCGATCAAGTCTTGCAGCAATACTTACATCACTGTTTCAAATGAGCACAAATTTCGGGTCTTTACAAATCTCCACAACATTGAAGGTAGCCCTAAAAAGTCATCAAAAGAGCCTAAGTTGGAGAGGTGGAGGATACCAGGGGGCTCTATGAATATCTATAGTGCAGGGGTTCACCCATGTGAAAATAATTTCTTTTGCACTGATGGCGATGAAGACGATGGACATCCATGTGGAGATGGAATGAGATGTTCATTGTAAATTAAGAAGGACCAATCAAGAGCATGGATGGCGCATGGATGTGGAGGTCCAAGAACAAGCAACATGCAAAGGTTGTGACTTTGGAATTTTGTTAATATTGATGACAATGGGTAACATCCACGACGTGTCTAGTCAATGGAAGTCATTTGATTAGATATGAATTCATGATTGCTTTTCATCTTTGTCAGTTTATTTGTTAGGTTATTCTTTCCTCTTGATTTCTTAGTGCATTCTGAGCAAGCGAATAAGAATTACACATCAAAGGTTTCTAATTCGTCCAAAATGTATGCAGTGTCTCATGTGAATCGGATTGAAAATAAAAAGACAATTCTATATTGTGTAGTTACAATTTGACAATAAGTATTTGGTGATCATATGCCGTCTGGACAAGTTGTTATGCCTATCAACAAGTGAGTATTGAGCACTAACTTGATTTTGAAGTTTAGTGTCAGTGAGTCTGCTTCAATCATCTTTCAACATATATACTCTACAATATACATATCTTTCAAAGGAGGTACCGTACCCGGCCGTCAGGGTCGGCAAAAATTAAATAAAAAAATAGAAGTTGAAAAAAATTGGAAATTATTGGAGAAGAGAGTTGAAAAGAAAAGTTATTCATTGAAGAGCATGTTGAATATTACAAAATTGAGCCAACTTCATGTAGTAAAATCCCAAAATATTGCATACCGTAGTATCATAACTAGTTCGTGCAAAAATATATATTTTTTAAAACCGGACATTATGAGCCCGAATTTTCTGTTGTTTGCAGAGCAAATTGAATTAACCCCTAAAGAGCTTGTGGCCAAAATCATGGCAAACCCAGAGGTTGCAGTGGCATTTTAGGATCCAAAAGTAACACATACAAAGGACCACTAATTGAGATTAGGGCATTCAATTAGGTTAAACACACCAAGGCCGCCACAAAAGGGTGAAAAAAAAGAAATCTTTCATTGTTGTGAACTAGCCTTGTATTAAAGCGTTGAATCTTTTACAAATTTTTTTTGAAATTGTTGAAATTTTTATTAATTTATTTTTACCATGCCTGACCCACTTTCTCCACTTTAATTAATTATTCGGCATGAGATGTTGACCCTGACAGCCGAGTACGGTAGTCGATTTCTCTATTGGTAATTGTAATCCTGCTGTAATCAATTTTTCCCTCTTTTTTTTTGGATAGGGAATACCCTTGACGGGACAAGTCCACTTTGGTGTTTGATTGGACAAGTGAATCTCAAATCAAAATCTATTGTTCAACCTTGACAATGTATTTTGGTGATGTGTGTATGATGTTTGTTTGCTATGAGCAAGGGCTCGTACCAACAACTGAAACCAAATAATTCCAACATGAAAATGTTTGACGATATAAAACAAAAATAAATAGATAAGAACTTTTGAAAGACTTTTTCTTGAGCCAAGAAGTTGAGAGAAAAGGACAGGAGGGTCTAATGAGTCTAGCTAGGAGAGGGAGAGTAGGAATGTATCCCAACTAGGTCCCACTAACCAAATAAATTGGGGCCTTTGATGCAGATTTTATTCTCAACTTAACTCATAACAATAATTTCCAAGCTACTCTTGACATTCATTTTCTTGCTTCTTTACTCCTGCCGTCAAGGGATATTTACTTCGGCATGTTTCCACTAAGCAAGCTGAAGAGGAACCTTGAAATGAAATTCTTGTGTCTCAAAATATTCTCTCCTCCAAATATTGTTACATTGAGGAGCAATTCTGGATAGACTCTTCACCTCTTACATCTTGCAAACTGCTCGATTTTAAACTAATTTCGGAAATTGAAACACAAATCAAATTGGAATCTCCAGCAGTAAATTGCAGTACAGGGCATCCAGGATTTTTGCTGGAAGCATGCAGTACACGAAAATCAAGTTATTGTAAGGTTAGGTCCGCAAAATATGTCATTTCTAAGGAGGGTAGTTTAATTAACAATAGATTCTGAGCCCTTCCAGAGTTGTTGTTTCAATTGCTGGAGAAGGCAACATGTCCAAAACTGGTGATGCAGAGAAGATGAACTTCCAAGTGCCTGGAATTGAGCAACTCGAGAAGAGAACTGAAGAAAGAAATCAAAAGACAGCTGGGAAATGGTTCATATGGAACAGATTTTAAGATCACATGGATGGAAGAAGAATATACTCTGAAGAAGGTCCAATGGGTTTAAAGTTCAGCTCTTTTAGCAAGAAACACAAATTGCAACCAAAGATAATTATTTGAAAACTGTTTCTCTCGGTAACTGTTTTGTGGAGGAGAAATAATTGCACCCTGTTGATGGATTTCTCAGTGTTGGAGTTGGAAAGTCTACTTAATGCAAAATACATTTGTGGTAGGGTTTCAGTGTGAAAAATTGGAGCCAGAGGTGAGCATGGAAGACAAAATCAAACAAGTCTTGGTTCTCGTTAATAACATAACATTATTAAGTGCGTCAGTGTGTTCTCACGGCCCCCGGGAATATAAGCCGGGATGCCGTCAGTTAGCTCACATTTAGATTGAATGTGAGCCAACTCACGGCATCCCGTCTAAATGTGAGCTAACTGACGGCATCCCGGCTTATATTTCCGGGGCCGTGAGAACACACTGACGCACTTAATAATGTTATGAAAGAAGGATTGCTTACAAACCAAAAAAAAAAGTAGGCATGATGTGATCATATTGCTTGGAATATGTCACTGTAGAGACCCACATTCAACGTAGACATAGCCTCTCTCTTTGCTTTGTGTGTAAAAAAAAAACTGTGCTTCTAGCGCCCACATTGGTCTAGAAAACCATGGAGAGGAGAGTGGATGAAAGCTGCAGAACTGGCAAGTCATCCACCTCCTCGAGTTGGTTATCGGGCATAACTAGTTTGCTCATGGATGTAAACTACAAGATATGGATGAGATGTTGTTTGCGTGGATAGAAAATGCAATAGAGTTGTTGGAAGTGCCCTCCACTTGGATAAGCCACCGGTATGATCAAGAAAGCCTCATGCCATTGGGACCCCAAGTGAAGCCAATGCTCCCTAAAATACTATACTATTTATGGTATTTAGTGTCATGTACACTATTGGCATATGGTCTAAACTAGGTTGCCAGAGGCCTAGAAGGGTCAAATATGTTGATTGTCAACATGCATTATTTGCATGGGGCTAATACTTAGTGCTACTTACAGGAATCACATGTTGCAAGGGTATACTTTTTTTTTTCTTTTTTCTTTTGGGGGGGGGTGGGGGATATTATCTTGGTGACAAGAAATTAAATGAACCATTCAATTAGGTATTTCTCTAATTGTGCATATTTTGTAGTACTTTTCAATTACTTTGAAAGGTTAGGGTGAGTCATTTTTATGTACCATATGTTTATTATAATCAACAAGCAGCTTGCTGCAATAGTGTTAAATGTCCTATGATTATCCTCCACATGTGGCCGATTCTAGTTTGTTTTCCGACCGAGGCCAAACTTTGGCTCATTTCAAAAACCGTGTCAAAAGGCAAAGCCAATAATTCATTGCAATGTGGTTTAGCCTCAAAGCAATTTCAAAAAATCTATAATACAAAACAAACATGCACAAAAAAAATATGCAATCAAGAACAACATGAATTGACCTTTATTGTGGAACCATAGACCCATGATATATGATTTATACTATGGTATCTTAGGAATAAAATAAACCTAATTTTCATGGAATTTATAATAACCTACATTATTTTGAACTTAAGGTAACATATTGTATGGGGCCTATTTTAATATGAAACCACTTCAATATTTTTTGATACTATCAATAAAAAATACCCTATCTTTGGCCACATAACTGTTCTAATTTTAGGGGAGTGTCGGCCCTGGGATTATTTGTGAACAATATTAACTTATTGAAGTGAATAAGTATTTACAGTATGATATCTAGCATAGTACATAAACTGGAGTGCTTGAGATGATAGTTTTATAGTCTAATATGCAAGAGAAAGATATATGATTGAACATACTAATGTCAAGTGTCATATGTTTACAATATAATGTGCAAGAGGATGATAATTAATGAGCTTACTAATGACAAGTGCCATATGTTTACATTTTAATATGCAAGAGGACGATAATATTGAGCATTCAAATGGCAAGTGCCATGTGTTTATACTTTAGTGTGCAAGAATATGATATTATTGAGCACACTAATGCCAAGTGTCATGTGTCTACATTGATGATCAACTTGTTGATCATTATGTAACCTAGGCAAAAAACTCATAATACTATTGAATGTATTATTACCAAGATATTAATAAGCACTCTAATGCCAAGTGTATTGAAGCTACACCGATGATCAAGTAGCTAATCATTAGTGTAACCTACACATACCCTCATAATAGGGTAAGTGCCACTATTAGGCAAGTGACACTAAATACCATAAAAGGTCTAATGCTTATGGGAATTTCTTCTTTGACCAAGTCTTTATTGGGTAATGACACTTTATCTATCCTCATAGGCTCTATCAATTTTTAGTCGGAGTTTTTTGAGGACGTGTCAGTAATTGGGAGGGATTTCACTACAGGCACAGACCCTAAGGTGGCAACTCCCATATTATCTACATGGGGAACTGAGAGGATATGCTACATTGCGTTTTGGGCTTATGATATTAAATAATAAGCATATTGAAACCATATAATACATGTCATAATGCATCTTAACTTCTCATAACGTATCATATGTATCATAATGTATCATAACGAATCATATGTATCACAATGTATCCAAAAATATCATATGTATCATAATGTATCCTAACCTATCATATGTATCATAATGTATCCTAACATATCATATGTATCATAATGTATCATAACAAATCATAAATATAAAGTAATTGTCTGAAATATTTTGACTTGCCTCTTTCCTACCTGTGTAATAAGTTCTCATATTTTACTCATATTAAGTTGTATATAGTAATCTACAAGATCTTAATATAGAATGTCATATATTTTTAAATTTTCAATCAATTACTTTCTTGAATTCTTAACAAAATTAAAGATATACATAAGCTATTGCTCAATATATGTTGTAAGAGTTTCCATAACCATGGCCATATAATATGAGAGTTTTCATAAGCACAGACCTTGTAGTCACTATAAGCAATTGATCTAAGGTTACTTCAAATTTCCCTACACCTTCGGAAGGGAGTAATGCTTTGCAAAGTCCTTGTATGTAATATGTCCTTGACCTATTTCAAGTGCATAAGTTCATGCTGAGATTACTATGCCCTTTTGCACCACGAGGTGACAGGAGCACTTGGTGTTTTGGAGGCAGGATTTCACCTTCTAAGGGTGAGTTTCCATGTAGGCCGCTCGCCTACTAGATTCTAGATAATAGTGGGTTGGAGGTGTTCTCATGTAGATAAGCACAAGCCGTCAAGCAACCACATTCTGGTGGTCTACTAGAATGTGAAGGGCCATGGACATGGGCCGTCAAACTTCTATGCGCTCATTAAAATAATATTTAATCTATAAGTGCCACTCACCAAAGGATTTGAAGACCGATGGTTTAGAACTCCATCCCTTGGTAATCTGGAGGCGGGTCCAAATTTGAGAAGATGAAAATAGCTACACTAGATATGATATTCAATGTCATGTGGTCTTTTATGTCACTCTAATAACTCTTTGGATGACACTTCTTATGAATAAGTGATCAAATATTGTCATGGATGATGGATGACAACTATAGGTTTATCCATTTCCAAAAACCCCACTTGCTCTTGTTTGCCCACTCTTCTCTAGGTTGTGCCATTTCCACCCTAACGACACCTCCTTTTAGAGTTTGCTTGAGAGTTTGCTTGCAAGTTCCACTTCATTGTTGGATCTGCTTATGTAGTTTCATTCTTGTGGTGGAAGCATGTGGTGAGTATGATGAGTGCGTACGAGAGGAAGGTTGGTGCTAAAGGATTAAGCTTGCGGAATCATTGGTTCTAACATATGTAGTACTTCTATGCTTGTGGCTGGTGCATTCAATGATCATTCATAGTAGACTAGGTGCTCTGGGTTTTATTTTTGTTTTGGGTTTGGGTTTGATTTTTGTGTTAGGTTAATCCAAGTATTTCATGCTTGAGGAACTTGAGACATTCAATGGTCATGAGTGTGCACAAGAGGATGTTGTTGCTGAATGATTAAGCTTGCAGACTCATTAGTGTGGGTTTGGGTCCAGGACCTCTGATTTCTAGTGTTGGGATACTTTCATGCTTGTGGTTGGGGTGATTTAGCTTCCATATTTATTGGTCTAGTGTTGGGTTTAGTTTTGAGTTTAGGTTTGTTGGCTTAACCAAGTAGCTTCTTGCTTGTGGTTGGGCATTCAAGGATCATTTGTAGAATCAACGCTCTAGTTTTGGTTTTGGGTTTAGGTCTGATTTCAGTGTTGGCATAATCTAGTGGTTTCATGCTGTGGAATTTGGGGCGATTACACTTGCAGACTCATTACATTTGTGATATTAAAAAATGGAGGGGGCAGCAGATGCTTCAAACTTTGAAATCCATGCCAATCATTGAATCAGAGTTGGTATATTGTGCACCCTAACATTTATGTAATGAAATATTGTCATGGATGATTGTAATTTGGACGAAAAATCACTTACTAAGTGACAACACTGTAAATCTATAATCCCCCCACAAGGCATGACCAATAAATGTTGGGTTAACATTTAGTTGGTGACACTAGACTGCAATTTACAATTTGAATTGAGCAAGACAATGAAAATTGGTGACACTAGTGTAGTTGACACATACAAACTCTACCCCACTAGATTCCATCTACATGTGGATGAGTTTTATCCTTCTTCCCATTAGAATATGGTGGGCAAGCAACCTACATGAAAACTCACCCTAACTCAACATTACCATCGATTGATCTGCAGTAAAGTCTAATGACCTATCCCCAAAAGGAACAATAGTCCAACCAAGATGCACAACGAAGCCTAGGAGTAGTGTTGTCCCACTTCACAATCTTTCCCAACGTAAAATTTGCGACCAACTACTAGATGATTGTTGTATTTCTTGTGAATTTTTCCTAGCACCTTCATCGCAATCACAAGGAGCATGTAGTGCATCACATGTAATGTTTGTGGGATATTTTTTTCTGAAACTCAAGAGGGTTTTCCTTGGTGTGGACGAGTTCTTGTGACAAGGTATGTGTTTAAACTCATAGGGTTTATTGAGAATTTACTTTGTTGACAATTTTTTTTTGTCTTGTGGAAGATTAAGTTAGGCCTACTGTCAACCAAATTTCTCAATAGTTACCATAGAGAAGGAGTTTTTACCCGTTGGGGTTACTCAAAACTTACCATTAGAAGGTTCCAAGACAAGACAAAATAAGGTCGTGAATGTTAGGCCAAGAAAAGAACTCATGGATGCTTATTGACTCAAATTAAATACTTAGGTTTAAGGCCAAGGTTTTGAGGTAGCCCAAGCTAAGTTAGCTTTGATTGAGGACGTCATTGTTTAAGAGGACTCCCTCTACCGTATAATCACAGTGCTTGCAAACTTTGTAGTGGAAGATGTGCAATAAATCCGAGGACCTTCCCTTTGTTAAGTGCTTGTGTGCATAATATTGAGTGAGCTTTACCTCTGATCCATGTTTATGTTTCATTCTCAATAGTAATTGGACCTCTAACATTTTGGCGACCATGTTGGGGATGAGATCACGACATTTCTCATTGAAGCATAACCGACTCAATTTGTGAAGGTGCAATGGAGAACCCCAGAGAAAACATAGACAAAGATGACAAACAACCACCCACACCAACATCCCCAAATATGGAAAACGTAAAAGTGTCCATGAAAGATCTCTATGAGTCAATGGGAGACATTACTGCACTTTTTTTTTAATATGAAGCAAGTTATTCAAGCGATTCAAAATGAAAGAAGGAGGAAGACAACATGCTTTATTCAATACAGATCAAGTGAATACCATGGATGCCATGCCACCCATCACTCCACTACACGGGGGGTCACTCCATTGTCAAGTAGAATACCACGTGCGAGACAAAAAAATCTACATTTTCCTAAAAACATCACCAAAATGGGTCAAAATTTTATCAATTTTTTTTCATGTGTAGATATACATATTATCTATTACATAGTAAAAAATGGTAACCAAATTTGATGATCTATTTTTTTTAATAAAAACATACCGTTTCTAACTAGAATAACGCAGAATTGAACTAAAAATTTATCACAAAAATGAAGATGACTCAAAATTTCAAAAAAATATACAAAAGATATTATCAATGGTTATGTATATGTAGAAAAAAAACATAATTTTTCAAATTGTCTATGACATATAATATAGGATAGCAAAATTGTCTCGCACATGGTATTCACTCGACAATGGAGTGACCCCCCCGTGCTCCACTACTACCTCAAGTTGCAGTTTCAACCAATACGGCCTTATTACCAAATCCTCCATACTAGTATCATTAGCATCCATGGGGGGATTATGGCCTCCCATACAACTAGCCTTTCCATTCTAATGGCCATGGCCAAGTAATGTTGCTACAACAATCTCTTTCTCAAGCATGCCACCAACACTTGTACACGAAAGGAAACATCGGCATCCGATGTTTGACCAATGGTGTTGATCCCAATGCACATGTGAAAACCTTCAACATCGTAGCCACGGCCATTGAGTAGATACCGTAGCTCTCTAGCAGCTTGGGCACCTTTCTGCCTAATAATTAATTAAAGTGCGAAAGTAAGTTAGGCAGCCCTAAAAATAATATTCTAAAATTAGGCAGATAAAAAAAGTAATTTAAAATAAGTTAGACATTCATCCAAGTCATTCCTATAATTCATGGCTGAATTTCCTAATTTCATCTATGGCTGCTACGATTAACCTAAACACTTCCCTTAACCAACATTCCTTACCTTGAAGTTTGTTTTGTACTTGTATGTCAAGGTTGTACTTTGTGTGAGAGTTATAGGGGCTGGTCTTTGTGAGAGACTATGTCACTTGCATTATTGTGATTTTAGGCACTCTTTGAATTTTATTTCTTTTTTTTTCGAACACTCAACAAAATTAATTTCCCAAAAATTTAGACACCTTCAAAATTAATTATTTTCTGCCCAAGGTGCTAGAGAACTACGGTAGTGTGCTCGAATGCAAAAATATCTTCAGCACCACCTTACAAGGGCCCAGCATTGAGTGGTACATAAGTTTTCTTCGAGACCGACCGCTGGCACCATGGAAGTGCTTGAAAGACAATTCTACAAACAATTTTGAAGCATTAGATGATGAAATTATCACAAAACTTTCCAAAATCAAAACACCAATGAAACAATCGACGACTTATTTTCAAATTTGATCAAACTTAGAGACTCTTTACTCAACGGCCAGATGAATCATTTTTCAGCACATGGTTTCATGCAGGAATAAAAAATTGGGTACAACAAGGATGTTAAAATTGGGCACATCAATGGTGATGTTAACCTTAACCCTTAAAGGTCGGAGAGGCCCTCTGAGGGCCTCGTTGACCCTAAACTATTTGACCATAAGATAGCGTCAAAACATGTCGGAATTGAATTTTTTTTCCCCCAAAATGTGTATCTCAAAATTCCATATCTAAATATATATGCAGATCGCACTAAAAGAATTACATGGAGGTCTGAAATGGGGTAAACATAGGCTGATGGGAGAGGCCCTCTCACCCCCCCCCCCTTGACCTTTAAGGGTTAAGGGACGCTTTTGAAGCATCTTTGCTCATTGAAGAAAGAATATTGGATGGGTGGGCATTTGACAAAGCCAACCTCAATGACTGTGCGCACCTACACCAGTTGCAACAAATTGCACCCAAATAAACCATGTTGGTTCAACCCGACTAATCCCGATAACATGCTCACATATTCAAATTGAAGAAAAGCCCCCACCTCAAAATTGAGGAAATAGTTTGCCACACGATTCAACCAAACGGACCGTTGTTTTGAGCCAACCGACGAATGCCGTCCACAACCCTATGATGTTTCAAATGTGGTGGACCACACCTAAATGTCGAATGTCCAATCATACAAGGACAATGGAAAAAATATTGGGCCAAACACAATATCACTAGACATGACATTATTCAGATCCATAACAATGTTCTGTGGGACTGACAATATTCTGTGGAATATTCCTCACAATCAACATGAATGGTGGAATATTCTATAGAATATTGTCAATCCCACATAACATTGTTATGGATCTAAATAATGTTATGGATGGGGAGGGGTCATGCTTAAGGATACCACTAATGCCATGCATGTCGAATGCAACGTTGTCAACAACTCGCTCCACAACACCAATCGAAGTTATGCCTAAGGGCCACTTTACGCTATGGTGGAGAAGTCCACCGGTCATGAATTCTAGGGGAATTATGAAATTTGATTGGCCGAGAGTGACACTCTCATCCAGTGGTGGTTTACACTGTGGCCAAGAGTCCTTTGGTGGAGAATTTTGTACATGGATGAAAAAATGACATGGTTGCCAACGTGGCGACACTTTTTTGAAGGGGAGTGCTCTGGAGGTCAAGTTTCTTGGGCAACCTCAAAGCCTCGGACAAGAAACTTGGCCTCCAAAGAACTCTAACTTGAATAAAATATTTTCTCCTTAGAAAAGTCTTTGCACTATTGTTCTCCACTTTAGTATGACACTTTTGCGAAACACACAAAAAGTTGTATTATCAAGGTGTCATCTTCTCATTAATATGACAAATGGCGTACAGTTGTCGTATTATTGAGGGAATACGAAAACATAAGTAATATGAGCTTAAAAATATATACAACGAGTTTAAGCCATATAGATGGTATGAAATAATAACTTACAACTCCAAACAAATACAAATATTCTCAAGAACTCTTGAAATAGGAGTCCAAAGATCTTTGGTGTTGCCTACCCAAGTTAGCAATTGTCATCTTATCTAAATTCCCAATTAACTTTTGGAAACTAATCATTTCATTAACACCAAAACATAAAGAGTTCTCTAATAAGAAACTAGACAACAATGATGCATGACTTTTAGCATCAAGATATTGGTGATACTATATCACCCGTGTACAAGGCAACATACTAGGCCAGAGGCCACATTAACTCTAACCATGTCCATTCTACACTAGTAACCCTAATTATCATTAAGTTCCCAACAATAAGTGAAGTTCCCAAGTAGTTCCCAAGTGAAAATGGATGTATTTTAGATGTACATAATATAGATGAAAGGAATTCTAGCATTAACTACCTCTTTAATATGACAAAATGGAGATTCTAAATGTCGCAGTATTGAGTGTTGTAGTCGTATAAAAGAGGGAGTTTTGAGCTAAAAAGTTTGGTCTCGCAAAAATGTGTTGTAATATCAAGGGTGTTGTATAAATGAGTGTCATATTAACAAGGTTAGTCTGTACCAACATGTAATTTCTTTAAAAATCAATAAGAAAATAATGTTACCTACTTATTTGCCTTAATTTGGATGTATTATAGAGGTGGAACATTTTCAAATAAATTTTTGTCATGAAAGAAGTTCTAAAACATTGCCATATACATTTTATTTTTTATCAATACAAATTTTTTTAAATTTCAATACAATGGTCATTTAGGGGGTAAGGTTTCTACTATGGCCGGCTATGACCATTTTGTGAAGTTGTCCGGTGGACTTCTGCTCTTGGTGAAGTTGTCCAATACACTTCTCCTCTAGGTGGTTACACTACGGCCGGTCAAGACTTCTTAAGGCATCTTTTTTATTGTCTTTTCATCTTCTCCAGCATACCATCCCTCGCCTCAAATAACCATGTCTTGGGCTAAAATTCTTGACCGACCGGTGCACTTCTCCACCGTAATGTAAAGTGGCCCTAAGGATCATGAACCAACTTGACCATATGAAGTGTGTTGATGGCACAAACTTGATTCAATTCAAGAATAGGTCAAGGAAGAGCTAGAACACACACCACCGAATGGACACCTATACTGGCAAGCTTACCCAAATGTCCATCTAACATCTCTCAATCGAGCCACCAACAACGACTAGACTCCATAAGAGCCAATACACCAACTACTCGAAGCCCAATTCAAATACCACTCAAGCAACTCATACAACTGTGCCCCAAACTACAACACTATATAACCCAACAGTTTCCCATGCAAATGAGCGCTATCGAAGTGGATCATCACGCCGCCTTAGTGTGTATGTGTGTAAACAGTGTCACGATAAACATCGTCATGGTCAATGGAGGTTCCGGTGTCAATGTGCTATCCAAACACCTGCACATTTGACTTAGGTTACCCAAACCTGGAAAAAGCAATTTTATAGTACAAATGGCAAAACTTGTGTGTAAACCCTCTTGGGATAGTAAGAAATGTGAAAACCATATATTCACAAATCGAATACTTCAGTTCTAGCCAAAGGTTTTGAGGTAGTCTCGTCAATTTTGATTGAGAATATCCTTGTCTGGGAGGACTCCCTGTACTGTATACTCACAGTGCTTATACACTCTGTAGTGGCAAACGTGCAATGAATTTGAGGACCTTCCCTTTGTCAAGTATTTATGTGTAGAATATTGAGTGAGCTTTACCTTCAATCCAAGTTCACGTTTCATTCTCAGTAGTTACTGGACATGTGCATGGGCCGATGCTTGTCAGCAGCATTTTTCATGATGCACTCAAAGATCTCTTGGAATGCTTCCTCCATTATTATTCTTTTCCCTATCAGGTGACTCTCAATCGTAGTGGCTCCTGGCAGCATCTTGTAAATTGCTGGTCTTAGAACATACATAGCTGAAGATCTGGCTTGGCAACCAACAACATAGAATATTGAACTGAAGATAATGCCAAGATGGTAATCATGTTCAGGGCCAACATTATTTGGTGAAGCATGCAAGTACAAATGGAGATTCTTGCCAGCGGTTGTCATAGTGACCATTACAACCTATGCAAACAATTTTCCAGTTAGAGCAATGAACTAAGTTTCCAGTTACAAATAAGGGAGCAGAATTCCTATCCCAGACTCACTGGAGCGCAGGAAGGGCTTAGGGTTTATATTGCTGCCAGGAATAGCTCAATCTAGGGTTGATTATCCAGCCCTATCTTCTCACATGGTACTGTGAGTCAAAAGGAACCCCAATTAGAGTCAAAACTGTACAATTAGAACCGCTGAACACTTTACACTCAACAAAGGCTAAGAGAATCCTGCCTGTTTGTTTGACTTCGATAAGCTGAGGATTTCATGATAGAACTATACGGCATAATTCTATTTGGAAAGAAATAAAAAGGAGGATCTAAAAACAAACCGACCAAAAATTTGACAATGATACCTCAGGTCAGATAGTACCTTCTCTAGAAACCCAACAGTACCACACTGTGTGTGGATCTCATCATCTACACCTTCCTAGACTGCTACCAACCTAAAGATTTTTCTGCAAAATTTTGTGAAATACAGTGAGGTAATTGGCATCAACTGTGTAGCTGTTTCTTTATGAGCTTCTTCAAGGGCGCCTTAGGAACTCACTGAAAGGAGCACAAGCAACTAGGTTCATGATGGTAAACAGTGTCAGATTTGTTGAGGGGAAGGCACTTGAGTCTTTACAAGTAAAGGAACACCTTACTTTGCTTCCAGTTCACCACCCACCCTTGAACTCCTAATGTGACTTCAAGCTCCCAATCGAAGATTTATGTAGTAAAGGGGTCTCAGGAAAGGAGGTCCATGTGTGCCGTTATTACATCAGGGCAAGTATTTGCCTTGACAAGCTCCAGCTTGTTGGCATTGCGATTGAATCGCAGAGTGTAGTCCTCACCTTCTTTCACACTCCCATACAACCAGCAAAGAACTTGGTCTCCAAATGCGAGACAGACGCCACCCTCCCAGTGGTGCTTTTGCTTCACACGCTGGGTTATATCTTGAGGTTTCATGGCCTCTGACCGTAACAAACGACCAGCATCATCCCTGCATTTGACAACACCATCATCATCACCAAGCTTCCAGAAAACAAGGTTCTAGCTGTTCCCTCCAATTCTTTACAAGGGTCTGGAGTTTTACAAGTGAGGACAAGGAAAGATGTGTACATCTCACATTTCAGTTTCATAGAAAAAACCACATCCTTGTGGATTTAGAGAATCAAAACCTCAGATATGCAAACAGCATGTGGAAGCTCTACTCTGTGCATAGTTATATATCATATGCAGGTAAACTAAAATAAAAATGTCCTTAATCACTCACCTGAACCCAACAATGATGTGCTTCACTCCCGCTAGGAAGGACTGTATCCAGAACTTCAACAGTTTGTCCCGCTCAAACCTGTCAACAGTTCTTGCATCAAGCTCTCGACTGGTTTTTAGCTCAATGAAGACCTTCTTTCCATCAGGAGCAGAATCATAACAGTCCATTTCAGCACCCATGATGATCCTATGTGGGCCAAGCTTGGTCTTCACCACTGCACAGAACTCTACATTTGCATCCACTACTATCCTCTGACTCTTTGAAGCTCCATTTGGGGTGCGTGATGAAGGAGCCTCAGTGGCAAACCTTTCAAAGGAGTAACCCCAATAACACCTGCGCTTTTGCATTTCCACATCAAGATGAGGAGCCTCTGGAATCTTGTGAACATCCAAGTACACTGTACCCTTCCGTTTGTGGACTCCCATCTCCCAAACATCTTGTCTATTGTAAGCTGTACCGAGAATCTTGTTCAGGTTGTTCCGGTATGTGACAAAGTGGATATTATCAAGTGGAATACTCTTATCACGGATACAAGCTAAAAGATCACCAAACCCACTTGCAGCGCCATCCTCCTGTTTCTCAACATAAGACTCAAATCCATCATTTAAATCTATACCAGACTCATGAAGTATATCTGGACGAAACCTGCACAAAAAAGGATGCGATGTTGTGTCAGCTAAGTGAATCCTTAGTGAAATGATTGGGGGCATGATCTTTTCAAGAAATCGAAGTGTAATCTAAGAGCATCAATACACAAGAACATCAAATCCATCTGTCAAATTTCTTACAATTAAGACCATATTTCCAAGGATGCCTCTAAAGTAAAGATCACCAAGAAAATTCTTGGAAGTAGGTGATTAAAAAAAAAAATGCTTGAGAGGAAAGCAAGGGTCTGAAATACTGCACAGGATAGCTGTGAAAGAAATAAAAGTAGTATCTTGCTATACACCAGAGAGATACTGTCAGTTCTTTGCCACTATGGCCAAGTTGCTTGGTTGAGATTACATAGCGCATCAATTACTTGCAGACATTACTTGTTAAGGTCTAGACACACACCTGCGGAGACAACGTTCATCAAAGTACACATTTCCGTCACTTCTCCTACTGTAGCCTGCAATATGAGTAGGCGCTTGAAATGGAGGACATTTTATACGCAGCATGTCGTTGTTGTGGCCCATTGCCCCGAGCTTCATCTCCGCCACAAGGGTTTCAACTGGATATTGAGCAAGTGCAATAGAAAATCAGAGGTGTAGTACTGCACCCACATGGATGGGAGGTCTCATACTCTAGGCTCAAGAGTGGTACGTTCCAAAACAACATGGAAATGCATATAAACAATAGAGATAAGGTGGAATTGTGAAATCCAATGCCTTGTCCAAGATAGGCTCCCTGCTCTACCAAGGCCTTATTTAACAAACTTCAACATCCACATTAGAATTGCATTGCATTGCATACTTCCAATCTGTTTGCTTCATTCCAAGATTTTCCAAGTTAGGTTATCTCGAGGTTACTGGCTTAGACATGAGCATTTTAGGTCACTCTGAGCCAATCCAATGCTTTGGATATTGCTTAAGACAAAGTCTACAAAAATCATTGCCAGGGCCTCATCTTCAACAATGGATGTGATGGACATCAATGGAAGGGGTATGTGATGGACCGGAGCTTACCTGGCCGTCCTCCGCGGTCTGAAGGACCTGCGAAGGACGGCCAGAGAAGGTGGAAATGTGAATTCTACCGCCTTGTCCAAGAAAGGATTCCTGCTCATTCAAGGCCTTTTTTAGCAAATTTCATCATCCACATTAGAATTACATTACATACTTCATTCCAATCTGTTTGCTTCGTTCCAAGTATTTCCAAACTAGGTTATGTCGTGATGATTACTGGCTTGGACGTAAATTTTCTAGGCCACTTTGAGCCAGTCCAATGCTTTGGATATTGCTTAGGACATAGTCTACAAAAATCTTCTGAACCATTGCCATCCTCATCTTCAACAACCTCTGAAGCTAAGCACATGCAATGGAAGGGACATGTGATGGATGGACCGTAGCTTACTTGGCCGTCCGCCGCGGCCTGAAGGACCAGCGAAATTAGACAATTGGTTCCACGGAAGCAAAGACCCGCCCCCGCCCTGCTGATGCCCGTCACCTCGCGATCGATTTCCCTGACCTCCTCCTCCTCCTCCTCCATGTCCTCCTCCTCCATGTCCTCCTCCTCCATGTCCTCCTCCTCCATGCCCTCCCCCTCCTCCTCCTCCTCTGTCCTGCGGCATTCGCCTTCCCCCTGCATCCCGAAAATCTTGTTTCCTTGGGAACGATGAAGGAGGCAACGTCGGAGGCCGTAGCGCACTCACGGCAGTCGTGCTCATGTAATCCTCGTTCCGCTTCCCAAACAGATCATCGTCGTCATCATCGTCGTCCTCCTCCTCCTCTCCGTCTCCACTCTCATCTCCACTTTCACTTCCACTCTCTTCTCCCCCTCCTCCCCCGCGCTTTCCCTCATCGTCCACATTCACCTCTTCTTCCGAGCTCTCGTCCTCGCCGGAATCTGATCCATCGGAGGACGACGATGACTCCTCCTCCACTTTCTCCGCCATCGCCCCGCTCAATCAAATCCTCAACAATCCTCAATCAACACCACAGCTTTACAATCCTCGCCTACACCTCACCATATCCATCACCATCACAATCCGCAAACACATGAGATTTCGTGTCCGCAAACACACGAGATTTTGTGTCCGCAACCCTAGCGCAGAGAATTGCACTTCTTTAGCTCAATTCCTCACCAAATCAAAGACTAATTATGCCAAAATTCTCGCAAAAGAACCCCAAAAATAATCTTCGATATACTGAGGACCACAATGCGCGCGACCCCGCAACAAAATCAGTACAAATTCGGGGGGAAAGCGCGAGGTACAATCGTTGAGTGCGGATGTGCGGTGTAGTGCTGGTGCACAAAACAGAGTGCTTCGAGGAGAAATTAGGTTTTCATCCTTGTGGATGACATTTGGACATTGACATCCCATTCCCTCGAGGTTCACTGATGAAATTCATTCGTGATGTTCCTACACTGATGCGTTGCTTACATTACAAAGGCGGTTGTGGATGTGGTTAACCACAATAAGCAACCACAACTACGCACTTGTCTTGTGCAAATCCTTGTGGTTGTGGTTGATGGCGGGGTCAGTTGTTCAATTCAGAATATTTCATGGGTGCAGGTTTTAGACTCAAGAATAAATTATAAGCAATTATTATCTTTGTTGGTCTTAGGATTGCGGTGTTGAAGTGGTTGCCATTTCAACTTTCTCCTTGGACCATGACCTTAAAGCTCTCTAGTGATGCACATGAACAATCGCTCTCAAGAATGGTTAACCACGCCGAGTAGTGGAGTTGTTGGGTTAGAGTGCAGTCGTGGTTAACATTTATCATGCCTTTTTCATGGAAATAGAACCAAAGAAAGTAAACCACAACCACGACCACCCCTAGTGCAAACGACCCTTGAGGACCTCGCTTAGGACCTACACCAAAGAATTTGGCATGAAATTTGAACAAGAATGTCTTCACTATGAAGCTACCATGAATCCCTCACTTTGATGATAATTTTGTTCCATTAAGGATGTTGTGACAAGACACAATAGTATCCAAGCTAGACAACATCAAAATTGTGGAGGAAGAGAGCACTAACTTGTTCCTCTATTCATTTTCAAGTTTTTATGGACTACATAATGGGTGAGAGGGAGAGTGGTTGACAAGCTGCAATAGTAGTGAGACATCCATCGACTCTCACCCGTTATCGCAGCTCGTTGTCCACTCTCCTCTTGCCCGTTATGAGATATAATCAGTTTGCTCACAGACGTAAACTATAATTTATGGAGGAAATGTCCTCTATGGATAGAAAATCGAAAGGGAGTTGTTGGAAGAGCCCTCCACTTGGATGACCAACCCGTTATGGCATTATTTCGCAGGGATGCTGTGAGGAATTTCATCTTCTCTTTATAAACTACATTGACAATGTGAAAATACTAGAGTTGCAATGAGCGATTTGCATGTTGTATTGGGTGCAATTCCATGTCCTATCATGTTTAGGAAACAATTTGAGAAAAGCTAGGCCTCTGTAGAGAAATCAAGCATCGCCATCAGCACATTGGTGACCTTTGCAAGAAATCCTCATAGGATATTGACTTCAAAGGCTGCCCTCAATCAATCAACTGCTAGAAACCCTCCTAGGAAAGTCGTACTCGATGCTGATTTTCGGAGGCAAACTTTTCTGGGGAACCAAACATCGCCATCAAGACATTGGTGCGGTCTGCAAGAAATCTTCAAGTCTCACCTCCAGAAATCTTCATTAAGAAATTCCATCAGTCCTTCGCTTCTGTTGCAACATTCTGTTGAATTTGGAGAGAAGCAATCTCTTCTTTTTTTGACTACCGAACCCAAATGTGAAGAATTATTGCACTGACGTACTTGAATATGGGTCCTGATGTCGCAATCATGTCAAGGCACAATAGTTCATGGATGATGTCTAATGAGCTCCCAATTTTGCTGAATGCATTTTGTTTTCATAAATAAATCGCAGATTCCACATTGTAAGCAGAGAAAGTTGCTTGAAGCAACAGGACTTGTACAAATCCTTGAAAGTTCGTATCCTTCGCAGTCGATTGCTCGGACTTACCTTGTGGGATAAGAAGATGATTGAGCATTTAAAATTATAGTCACCACTCGATTCAATCGGCGCCAATATGATTGCTAGGACCAGATAAAGGAAGATACTGGCACCTATGAGTACCTAAACCCTAGGTACAAGAATCTCGACACTGCAACGACGGAACCGTCATATCTCGGATCGACTTTCAATGTGGAGCACACGACAGTTGCTTTCTGTGAGTGGTCTAGAGGGGGTTCCAGTTTCCGACGTCGAACCATCATCGCCCAAATCTGTCCAGTCAGTTGTTTCGGAATCGACAGGTGACAGAAGTACAACCTCCGAATGGGAGAAAGAGGCGATCGAGTTTACCCGGTGGGGCCATTGTTGTGGAACCTGTCGCCGGTAAGTTCGGGTGGGACCGGGAGCTTGAAGAAACGACAAACCTGAAAGCTATGGTAGGTATCGAATTATTGTATATTCGTACCCTGCTTCAAACTTCTAGGGAGATCCGGAACGATATCATTCAGTCACATGTAAATACATTATCCTGTGGCTCGGAACAGTCCGTGACCATGCGGATACCAGAAATTTCCAGGAAAGTAAATGCAGAAAACCTTCAGTTAAAATTGGTCTGCTGAGACAAAATTCGGATGCCATGCAATTTGACCTGCGGTCCCATTATGATATGTGCAAGTGCATGAAGATTTTCACAATTTCAGAGCACGTTGAATCTTGAGGTGGCATTGTTAACAAAAACTTGAAAGACTCAATCTTCAACTAAAGCTCACAGCAACCCCTAAATTCAAAGTTGTTTGATATCCCATGAACAGAATTACACAGAACAGTGACTTGCTCAAAAAATGGCAAAGATTGTAACGGCCTCAAATAGCCAGCCTGGTCGCGAACCAATTTGATATTATCGTGCACAATTTGGTGCTGCAATGTTATCCAAATCCTCGTCGGAATGCCAGAAATGCCTAAACCTTCAATGCCTATGTAGAGAGCTCAAAAAGTAAATGCCTCACCAATTTCACTTTGGCCGCAAACTTTAGCAGTTATGCACCAACGATGTGGCTTATGTTGGTTCGCCGAATTAGGAGTAGAACGAGAAGTTCTACGGAGGTGACTGAGTGAATCATCAGTCTTGCACAGTATGTAGTTCTGTGCCCAAAAAAAACTTGCTATAGCTCTGAATCCCTATCCACCAATTTGCGCTTACCAATAAGCATTCAAAACAATAGTACCCTCATGAGGATCGCACAAGTAAAACACTCTGGTAGATTTGCTTGAGAGAATCGATGTTTAGGTGGAAGGTTTGGATGTTCGGATGTTTTGAGGACGGAGTTTAAGAGTTGATGCAAATCCGTGTTGGATTCATCACTGCACAATTACCGTGGAGCTCATGAGGTGTCTGAACTCTTCGAACGTGACCTGACTCCGGCCGGATCGACCAGTGGCGGTGTCGAGCATAGCCCTAAGATCCTCAGGGGTTAGGAGCTGGCCCATGCTGCCCATCACTCCGCCCAAATCGTCACTGCACAGGACACCATCGCCATTCCTGTCCAACACACGGAACATCTCCTTCAAAGCCTCCTCTCCGAGTGCGGAGAAGCTCTCGGGGCGCGGAGGGATGTGCGAGTGCACGAGGGAGACGAACTCCTCGAACCCCACGGCGCCATCGCCATCCCGGTCTGCTATGGAGATCATGCGCTCCACATCTTCGAAGGTGAGGGAAGAAGACTCCTCCGGCGATTTCACCAGAGATTGTTGTAAGAAGGACGCCAGGTCTTCTGCTCGGATTGTACCATCGCCATCTCGGTCCAGGAGGTCGAAGGCCTCACGTAGCTGTGAAGTTTGCCATGTGCCTGAATCTTGTTGCAGTTTGCTTAAGTTGGTGGTGGTGGTCTCCACCCGCAGCCTGTTGCCTCTGTTGCTGTTGCTGCTGCTTGCGCCCCCCTCGAAGCACATCGCTCCTAAACTCACAAAATCACCAACAAATCTGACTCTCCCTCCCTCCCTGACAATCTCGAGTAATGCTACAAGAATCACCCCACGCGGCCACTGATTCTCCACTTCGGCTGTCCTTGTGCAAGCTACAACTGGGCGTTTCGATTCTGCAGTCTTAGCTGCCAAATTGCGAATATTAAGCTTCACCTCTCCAGACGCGTCGCTCCAAAAACAACCCCAAAGATAAACCAACAGAATCCCTGGAAATCTCCAATAAATGCTACCAGAACCTGCACCCGAACGGCCACCAAAAATCTCTCGACTTCGGCTGTCCTTGTGCTAGCTGCGCGCACACGCACCGGAGCTTCGAATCGAAGGTCCGAAAGCTATAGCTCACCTGCAAACCAACCCTATGTGACGGGAAGGGAAGGGATGAATACTGGCACTTGTACGGACAGACACCTCTACTTAATGTCCAATCACAAACTTACTAGTCTCTTCTTCTGCCACCAGTCTGGCTGATGATGTGTACACCAAATGCTTCGTGACTGCAGCTGGAACCCCTGCTCTCAAATTCTATTGCGCAATTGGCTCCTTTCGGGAAGATTTCAAGCACCGGCATGAGTAGCCCGAAAGAGCCCACCGAACACTTGTCGAACCCCCCCAATTTATGCGGGAAAACCACACCAGTCTAACAATGACATCCAATTCGATCTTCCAGAACCACCAGTTTCACCAGCAACCGGAAAGACACGGAATTTCCCAATGCCCAACGTGACCCCTGCCTGCTGCTCCTACTCCTATTGTGATCCAAATCTCCTCACGAAGACCTTTGCAGATTCAGCTTGCTCGATTAGATGGCTGCTAGCCCCAACCCTGCAACCCTTAACTCACACCAACACCAGAAGCAAGACTTACTAATTTCTCTACTCCCCAACACAATCCGAGTGATTAATGCTCCGCTCAATCAAACCCTGCAACCCACCCGCAGTCGATACTCAGATGGCGACTGACTAATGAACCCGCAGGAGTCGTAACCCAAGAAGTTTAGTTGTAGCCCACACTGGACAGATCTATATACTACTTATTGATGAGACTACAGTTGATGAGGCCAGGTTCAAGTTAGCGAAGCTCCGACCACAACAGGACACGACAAGTTGTCACCAATTTCTTCGCCACAGCTTCTTCGTCATCAACTTCCGGAATGTGGAAGACACAGAGGACTCTGACGAGGGATGGTTCCGATCGGAACTGGTCGGAACGCTGCGGCCGATTTCAACTTGCCGTCTATCAATGGCCTCCTAGCCTAGCTGCCTGCCTTCGTTTTATGGACGATTCATATGGTGGGCCCTGCCCTTGGACGGAAACTTGCTGTGGCAGTTGGTCGGTATGGAAACTCCTGGGAGAGGTTCCCCCAGCCACACCAACAGACAGAAAAGTGGATGAATTATTCCATTTTTCATTCGTCCACACTTTCATTTTTAATCCCTCATCCTCGGGATCCTTGAAACTGGACACGCTCCCTCTACATACTGGTGCGTCTATGGACCCAAGGTAACCTGGAGAACCTAAAGAACTAAGGGCCGGTTTAGACTTGAAGAAGTGCATCGATCAAGAATTTTACAGTAAAGGAGAAATATGATTGGCTACGAAATGGGTTTTTCACCAACCGGGGTTTACACTATGGCCAAGACTTGTCCGATGGAGAACATCAAGCATGGATGAAAAAGCGATATGGTTGTCAACATGCCAACACTTTTTGTTTAGGAAGGTTCTCCAGAGGTCAAGTTCTTGGGCAACCTCAAAACCCTTGGACAAGAAACTTGACCTCCGGAGAACTCCAACTTGAGGCATTTTTTTAATTTTTTAATTCCATCTTGTTTGCCATAGCAATCGTTGCCTCAAATAAACTTGTTCTTGGGCTGAATTCTTGACCAACCAGTGCACTTCTTCACCGTAGTTTTAACCAACCCTAAGGTGCACTTTACACGAGGGGTCGAGGACTTCAAATTGAAACCAATTCCCACAAAGTATTAACTCATGCCAAGAAGGGAGAAAGCCATGCACAGTCCCAAGGAAGCAAATTGGGTTTTCGTTATGGTCCAATCCAATTCTCTTCCCTCATGTTGTGTCAAATTTTGTCTTTAGTGCATTAAAATATATTACACCTCATTAGAATGTGAGTTTCAGGGAATGGCCTTGACTCCATCATGTAAAGGCCTTGGGGTTGATTTAGTAAATTCAACCAATCACGTACAAGGATTTACGCATGTCAGAGCCCCAAATTGACCTTGACTCCTCATATAAAGCAACCCTAACTTAGTATGGACCTATGTTGCCCTCACGGGTTTCAGTTAACAACACCTACCTAGGGATTTAGGGTAAAAACTTGCCCCCTCCATATTGTGGCAAGTTCATCCCAATTCAAACTCATTATATCAATTTGGGATTCTCTAACCCTTGATTTGGTGTCGAATTGATTTCAAGTGGTAATCATTGGGCTCTACATGGTAATCAACATTTTCACCTTCCCCCGCAGTAGGTGTCACAAAAGTGTATCCCGTCCGGTCTGATTCACATGTGCATGTGAACTATAAATCACATTAACGTGGTCCCCCACCCCATTCGTGGTTATGACAACCTCCTACTTGGCACCTACTCATTTCCCCATCTTCGTCCATTGTTCCTAGAATGGTTGGGAATAAGGGGAGTGTGACAGCCTCACCACCACCACTCATGGCGTTCATTGTATATTACATTCAAGCAACTTTATTGGCATTGTTCTAGGGCACCTCACTAGCTGGATTGCTTGTTGAAAAACCTCAAAGGGCATTATGGAATAAAATTGCTCATGTTTCTTACACTTGGTGAGGCCCGAGCTAATAAGCCTTTTTAGGAAACAAGGGCCCATGCACTCCATCTCCCGCCTTCGGATGGCACTTTATTTCCTATAAAGCCTAGTAGAGGCTTGGGCCTAATTTACTACAAAAAAGAAGTGCAATCATTTATTTAGAAATCTTACTAAATTATCATGACATTATTCCTTAAACGTTAGGATTTCTAAGCTTTATTCCAACATTTATTACGTAATGCTACCAAGGAGGTAAGATCCACCATGAAACAGGAGAGACCATTGATTGTGCAAAGAAATGACAATGTTTGCATTTTTGCCAATTCATACCGGGACCATTGACACCAATTAAGGGAATGTTTGGTCAGAGCTTCACAATACATCCATTTTAGTAGTTCAAACATGATATTGCATGCAAAATTCAATAAATCTCAGTTGCATTCCACTACATAATGCATTGTTCTCCAATGCATTTTGTGGGAGAAAGTGCCTTGCACAAAAACCCTAAAAATCTAGAGTGTATCATGGAATCCCTAGTGGGGCCCGCATAAGAAAACTTGGACTATGACTCTTGAGTTTGGGATTTATACTTGGCCCTCGTCTTACAAGTTATTTGAGTTTCTTTAAATATAGGAGCAAATACTATGAAATACTATGTCATGTTTGGAATCATGAGAGACTCGTACATTCCAATTTATCCTGGATGGCCTTCTACAAAAGAGATAAGTTTGTCATCCATCTCTACAGAAATTTTTTGGTTGGTTTCTTCTACCAAACTCCCATTCTTTGAATATGTAGGTCCAAAACATTTAAAGCTCTCCCATCAATACTCAAAGTGACCCTTTAGTATGTGGTGGTAAGATAGGTCCCATATTCCCGACAACTAGCCTTTTTTGAATGCCATTAATGAAGGACCATTCATTTCAAAGCCATGATTCATGTCTCATCTTTTGGTCTTCCAAGATGTCTCAAACAAAGTTTTCCCCCCCCCCCCACACACACACACACATTTCACTTGACTTTGCAAGCATTGAAAATTAATAAACTTGTCATTATTATGATCACACCACAATTAAAGGGATATTTTTTCTTTCAAAATGTCATTCTAATATCACACATATTTCGGTTTTCAAGTAATAAAACCATGGAGATCATGTATACCACCAGAAGGAAACCAACCTTGCTTATGAGATTATGTGAAAGTTTGGATACATGAATATTACTTTGCCTAATACTCATGTATCCAAACTTTTACATACTCTCATAGGGAAAAAAAAACCACCCAATCTGACTAGAACATGCGGCACTTAACTATTCTTTCTCCTCTTTTCCATTCTCATGATGATATTGCAGCAATTATGTGAACGAGTTGCATGCAAAACTATATTGAACATTCTTAGGTGAGAAGTCCAATATGTTGGAGTATTGTGAAACATGTCATTTTCAATTCTCTCTTTCTTTTCCAAATAAGTGATAAGATTTGTAAGAACACGCTTGATATGAAGAAATACCCAACAACCATTGTTGGGTCATAATATCCAGGTGAGAATGCAATATGTTAGACCTTTTCTTACACTTAAAATGTGATGATAATTGTAGGAACAAGTGTGAGTTTTCAAAGAACCCAACAACACTTCATCTACAGATGCACACAACTACTTTTGACATGGGAGAGGGATCCGAACGTAAGACCAAGGCAAGCGGTTCTTAACATGACATTGTTAGATTTGCACACACTTCTCAGAGGATATGAAACGCAAAATTAGAACAAGATGATTCATGAATCCAAATCGCACATGTAGTCATTTTCCTCGTAATTCTCAAAGCTCGTATGAATATCTTACTCATTATCAAAGTGAAGATTCTCTTCCTCACCAATTTATTTATTCCTAGCATAAATAAATAAATAAAATTTGAGCATGTAGTCCAATCTCTTTAAACACATATCTTTCTGGTGACCATTCTTAAAAGACTCCACACTGACCACAAGTCACTAAAATATAAGTGTTCATTTAAGATGAGTAGCCAAATTAAGCATGCTTACCTTCGTGGTAATGAATCAAGTTTGATAAGGGACCCAACAATCCTCCAACCTCATGATTCATCACTCAAAAAACCATTGGAAAATCAACAGCTGCAAATCCAAATAAATAAATAAATAACCAACGTCAGGCAATCCGACGTGAATTTTAGCCCTTTGGCCCTACCCTGCTCAAGAATCCTCTTGGTGCAGGGTGGGCTTAGCTGCCTACCTTGCGGTGGGTGGGCGCTTGGCTTCCTACCTACCTAGCTAGTTTTTTTCCGTCAAGTAGAGAAAAGATTTCACAACAAGAATCGAACCGCCAACCACTCCATTCGGAAATGGGTACCTCTCCACTATCACCTAACAATTTAGGGTCATCTCGAACCAGTTGTGAAGCCACAATGATCAGGTCAACAACTTGTGGTAAGTTCCATGAGTCCAGTTCAACACGTGACAAACAAGTTCGGTCAGAGGACAATGTGTCATAAACACTTTCTAAGGACACCTCTTGTGTCACAAAGAATACACAAACTCAACGCCCTAAACAGTGTTCAAGATTGAAGTCTTCAATGTCCTTCAAACGCGATTTGGCCCTTCAAAATATGCCTCTCTCAAAACACCCCTTCAAAATGCAACCCCAAATTGAAAATGACGACGTCACTTGAAGTCCTCAATATAATCTGCCCACCACAAGAACCAACAAGCGTAGGGCATTGTCACTACAAGAAGTGGAGTTAGATGGTTGATTCTCAATTCTTCACATTGTACTAGAAACATGTACCATATAATTCATGCACACGTTTAATATGAGTTTTGTATTTCATTTCTATATTCTTGGATTAATGTCTTGGATTTGAACCAACCCTTCAACTGAAGGGCTGAAATTTAGAGAGCCCTTCAAAATGAAACTCATATAAGGGCTTCAATCTTGAACAATGGCCCTAAGTATGAGGATGAGCAAAGAATGGCAAGATCTGTAATAAGTAACCTTCTTATGATCACCTGAGGGGTGAGGTTATTTTTCTAAGACGTGCCATAAAATAACATTTCCAAGGGCTTCTTTAGAACTATCGCAAAAGGGGAATTGTGAACACCATCAAGAGCTCACATTCACATGGTTAAATATACACATCTTATTTTTCATCCTCCTAATTTTTTAAAATAAAATTTCATTCTAATTTTGAATGTGAGTTGGCATTTTTTTGACGTGTCAAAGAGACATGATACGACCGATTGTAATTTCAAATGTTCATAAATTGGTGGACCTCCGGTGGAAAGTTGTGAGCATAACATGATCCTGAAGTGATCAAATTGTGAAAATGTCTCTTGAGATGTGAACAATTCATGAGATATAGAGGATAACCATGGATGAAATTATATGATCAAACTTTGGGAAGTTATAAACAATTTCGATTGAACTGTGTAGGTGTCCAGTTGGTATAAGTAATCAAATAGGATTATTTACTAGACAACTTATCTTATGTATATGAGTAACTGTAGATTGCAAGTGGTTGGGGTGTTATTTCAATATTAAGTGTGGAGTAGCTAATAATATTTGAAGATGTAATTTGAGAGGAGCCTATTTCAATAATGCCATCACCTAGGTGAAATTATCCTAATATTATGATGTACATTAGGATGGTATTGACCCAATAAGGAACCTGGGTTAGAAGGGTTAGGGTGCCTACTAGCCGTGGAAAAAATAACCATTTAAGACCATCTACCCATGTTGGACCGGTTTATAGGTGAATGCACCAGAAACACATCTAAGATTTGCTTAAACTGTAAGATTTGAGATAAGAATACTTGTAAACTTATACTCCATAACATTATTCAGATCCATAACAGTGTTATGTGGGACTAACAATATTCCACATAATATTCCTTGATTCTCCCACATTCAGTTTGAATATAGGGAATATTGTCAATCCCATGGAACACTATTATGGATCTGAATAATATTATGTCGTTGATTCCTTAGTTGTATACATTATATAAGTGTATTTATGGTGTTTGTTTTATGTTCTTCACCTAACCGCGCACCAATCCAAAAAGGACAAATACTAAACTACATTATTATCAATCTAGAGTATATAACATGATCACTCGGCTCACATATTAATGTTTGAATCTTAAAACATGAGTCGGTGTGGTTGTGATCAACTCAATCCTAAATATTTAATACACAACCAACAGTAAATGTTAATTAACCTTAGAACAATAGTAACTTGGCATGGTTGATGACATGATAAGAAAGTAAATATGGTGTCACTTACCCTAGTACATAGTGCCTACAAATTGATCAACACCTATGCAGTGTCTTTCTTTTGGGACTTCGATAATATAAACACGTGACACTTGTCATCAGTATGCTCAATAATATCTTCCCCTTGCAGACCATAACACAGAACTATCATCTCAAGGTTTAGACGGTGTACTTGTGTAGGGAGGACTTTTTTGGTTAGCTCAAATTACAGCCCCCAGAATGTAGGTGTCCACACACCTTAGTGTAGGTATTAATTTTCTTGAAACTTATGGTAAATGAATTTAGTACCACTCGATAAAAATTCCAGCCCTCCCTAATTTTGAGACTTGCCAAAATAGTATGTGTTATGGGAATTAATACCACATGCACTAATTGGGATAACCAATGTAGGTTACACTAATGATCAACAACTTCACCATTACTGCCACCTCATGAAACTTGGCATTCAAGTGTAGTTGTTAATATCTTGGCATGCTCAACAATATTATGAGGTGTATGCCTATGTTAAAAAATGGCCTACAAGTTGACTAAATGACACTTGACATTAGTATGCTCAAGAATATTTTCCTCTTGGGTATTAAAATGTAAATTGTAATCACAAGAAACTTTCCATTAGTATAATATTAAATAACATGTCCCTTTGCATAAAAAGTTACTCATGCTGACGAATAATATCATGTTGGCAATTAAGCGGATGTCACACTTTGAGACCTTTAAGCATATGGTTTAGGCCCTTCACAATGAGTGTACTTGACACTACATACTATAAATGGTGTAGTTGCTTAGTTCATATCCCATGAGGGGCCAAGAACATTCTAGTGGGTAAATATGACCAGTTAAGACCCCATCTACCATTGGCAAGGGTGGAACCTATATGACCATTTCATGATAGCATGGTATCACCAATCCACATCAATAATGGAATCAAAGAACCTACCCATGGATATTAAAATTACATTGTGGGCAAAGAATGAAGCCCACAATACATAATGGGCAATGGTTGAGTCCACTCGTGTACACTCTAGACAACTTTGAAGCTCTCATTACATTTTGGGCAACAACTTATCCCTTTGATCCATGCCCTGACCATGATTAGTGGCGAATGGAGGTTCAAGTCCTTATTAGAGTGGTGGAGAGAGGATCTTAATTTTTGAAACCTCCCCCCGAATCCTAGGGTATATATAGGAGGAGTTACCAGGGTTCATTATTTTTTCCGGTCATTGGTCCTCTCGACTGTGCACCTTCTGTGGTCTTTGAGGTCCTCTATCAGATCCCCATTCAGCTCCTAATTGAGGTTGCAATAGAGCTTAATAGGTATCCCAATGGACGTCTTGATTGAGGTCCCAATGCTTAATTGAGATCCCAATATGTCCTAATTGAGGTCTCAATGCATCTCAATAGAGGCCCCCAAAAAATGTCCATATAGTCCGTACGGACACCATTCCATTCCATTCATACATACAATCTTGTTTATCGTCTATCTTGACTATTAAGGTTCCTCTCAATCGAGAGAAACCTTCATCACCATCCCTAACTCACACTCACCCACTCACCCTCCCTCATACCCCTAGAGAGGTGTTAATAGGGAGGTGAGTCAACTCACCCTCATTAATTCATACTCCAAACTTATCTTTTCAACCCAACCATCATCTATCCTGACCCCCAACACTCAATCCTCACATTACCCCTTCATCTCTCCAGGACTTCACACAACCCTCCACCATATTAGGGGCTAGTTCCATGTGCCGGTGCCGGTCCATTTTCTAAGCGGGTGAGAAACGGGTGGCATCATCCAAAAAATGGGTGATGTCACCCATTTTTTGGAGGGGTACTTCTATGTGGGGTGCCGGTTTATTCTGATTTCCTACTTTCTCCCCAAATTTGGTGAGTAATAAGATGTCACATTTTATGAAGGTGACCGGTAATGAAGGTCATCATCATTTAACTTTTGATAATTTTTGTACATTTATTGAATGAATTCCAAATTATGTATTCTTGGTGTCCATAGGTGGTACGGATGTCATCTATGGAAATATATAAATATTTATATATTAAAGTTTCAGTTGAAATCGTGATTGTACGTTGTTTATAAGTGATTTTTGATACATTTGCATCAACTTTTATTTTTCATATTAAACATGACACTTATTATCATATTGCATTATGTATATGTATTTTTTACTATTAAGATCCAAATTTTTGAAAACATCATAAAATACACGTTCCCATTAGTTCACAATGAGAACTTCGACAATAGCACATACAATCATCTTCTATCTCTTATACATTTGAATAGTAACTAAACGATTGTTCGTGCATAGTAATAAGCTCAAGAGAGTAATAATTAATACTAATATAACATCACATTTGCAAAATCTGATGTAGGTGATTGATGTGTACCTTGCCCACTGTACCGCAAGGAGCCCTAGGAGTACCCCTCAAAAGAAAGGACTTGAAGAACAAAGTGGCTTTTAGTACCCAAGGCCCAAGTACCCAAGGTGACCGGCCAATCCGGTCACCGGAGCTCTCTAACCGGCACATGTCCTTCTTTTGACCATTAGGACCGCCGGTCCTTTGGCACCGGTCCTTGCACAACGTACAATGTGGAACACCCATCCATGCGGGTACCGGTCCTTGGGTGAGGGGGGATGGGCACATGGAACCACCCTTTTCCCACCCGCCCACCCATTTATTTTTGAAAAAATGGACCGGAACCGGTACATGGAACTTCGCCCTTAGTTGGTTGAGGGGAGAGGTTTCTCTCGATTGAGAGAGACCTTGAGGGGTGGGGTGAGGTGTATGGTATACTATATGCACGGCAGGCTGGCGCTATATGCCCCGCACCGACCCCGGCAGTGCCCTGGCCCAATCGCCCTCGCGGTTGCGGTTGCGGGATGGCGCTCGCCGTTGCAGGATGGCACTCGCCGTTGCAGGATGGCGCTCGCGGTTGGTGCATGGTTGCTGGCATCCGAAAGTACCAAGGATGGAATGACGGGTGGACACCGGCCACTGCAGGTGATGTATGGTAAAGAGACCGGTCATAGCAGGTCAACCTAGTACATCCTGCAAGAACGGGCTTGAAGGTCCTGCCCAGGAAAACTTGGGCTTGAGGGTCCTGCCCAGGAAAAAATTGGCGGAGTGGCGAAAATTTCTGTGGTCCTTGTCATCACGCCCATCACAACCGCCCCCCGCCGGCGACCACAAGAACTCGTCATAGTGATTGTTCCAGCCGATGGCTGCATCTAATTGAAAGGCTGATGTTCTCCCAACCTCTAGTAAGCATTCGGTCAAGCGAATAACATCAACATTTTCTTTCCCTATTTCCATATAGGACAAAAGAGGTCGACTACTTGCTTGAAAGATACAAATCAGAGTAGGGAGAAGTGGACGCGGATCCATCTCCTCATCGACATAGAACAGTGCATCAAAACAGAAGTCTCGCATGAAATGTAAGAAGTTGTGTATTTATTCCACACCACCAATTTTAGGTGCACCCAAATTCCTCAAAGCCAATGTATCGGTATCTGAAATTAATCTAATCACCTTTCGATCAAGGCCACTGGCCGGTTGTTGTATCCATATCCACAAATCCTCCTGCTTCCATCCACTTTTTGGTTTGTGGATCGATGCGGTTGCCGGCTCGTTGTCATATCTGTACCCGCATTTGGGAGAAAACTTCAATGATTTCATGTTTTCTTGCAAAAAGTATGGATTCTTCAAGTCCACTGACAGTGAGCCACAAGAAGACCACATACGTGCCCTTTGACACCTTTGTTAACAAACAATCAATTGACAAGTGGCACCATCCACTCGTGAAAATTATTATTCTGACACATTTTGTGCCAAAACTAATAGGCACAGATACAGTGAAGTCACAACTATTCTCTGCCAATGATGGGCAGCAGAAACAGTGAAGCAAGCAGATGTAGTTGCTATTCGTGAAGAAGTATTTACGGGGTTTAGGGTTCAACCACAAAGTTGTGGGCACGTAATATACATCATGTGGGGCTCAACTTCTCAAGCAACATAACCTGCACTATGACTCACCGTTAAACTTGAAGGCATGTCATGCAGGTGACAAATAGTCTTTCAATGATGCTCCCGAGTGTCATTGGATTGGAGTGCTAAGACGAAGGAGTTGCTAAGCGAAGGAGACATATTTTAACTCATTAATTGGCAAAAAGTCTAGTAGCGAGTGACAGGAATGGCGAACAGGACAACATTGTCTAAGTATGCAAGTTCCATAGCCTGAGTAACTTGTGGCCATAACAGTGCAGTTCCATAGTTTCATGCAGGTCCATAAGTCTAAGCAGTGCAGTAGGTCCATAGTCTAATCATCAGTGCAGGTCCATAGTCTAAATAGGTCACAGTAGACAGTTACAAGTTATCAGTGTCCAGAATGGGTCAGGCCATAGTCTGAGTACCAAGTCATAGTCCATGCGTACTCGAAGGGGAAGAGGGAAGACCCTCCTTATATGCTTGCCTCTCAGCCCTACCCCAAATGATATGGGTTAAATGCCCGTTCCCTTCTCCCTACTGACTTAATGGGTTGTGGGCCATTGCACGTAATATACATCATGTGGCGCTCAACTTCTCAAGTAACATAACCTGCACTATGACTCACCGTTGAATTTCAAGGCATGTCATGGAAGTGACAAATATCCTTTGCATGATGCTCCCGAGTATCATTGGATCGGAGTGCTAAGACTGATTTGATAATTGGGCAGTATGCCTTCCTTACATGTACCTGAGGTTGGAGATTGACTTTCTAACTTGTGCAAGGTGTTGTATGGATCTGCTCAAACATGGAGATGTAACAACAAATTTCGGATCAGTTCCAATGTGCTTTTTGAAGTTGTAGCATTTATGTAACATAACATGGCCTATGTTTCTGCCCTGACCTTTCAGAAATTCCTTGTGACGATGAGTCTCAGGAATATTGAATTGGAGTGATAGGAACAAAATCAAGATATGGCATTCCGCCTTGCTTACATGTAGCTCTCAAGGTGGAAATATCTCCTCATATGTGTCACAAACACTAGTCCAGACTGAAGGATTCAAGATTAAATGATTGCAAGTGGGTCTAGTCCGCGCTTCAATATATATGTCGGGTCCAGGCTTAAAATGTACATTGTTCACGTACCAAAATCGGCTGAGGAGGGCGAAGGCCAATACATATATTCTTTGCAGCAGTGTTATGCAACGATAAAAATCAATGTAGTGGGCTATGAACCTCAAACACAACACCCTCAAAATGCAGCCACGTTTCCAACACAATCTAACGACCCTTCCAACGGGTTTTTGTAGCTTGGCCATTGGCGTCACTCAAAGGAGGCCATACCCCTCGCAGTTTGCCGTTGCGATGCTCAATTTCCTCGCCATGAGCGCCTCGTTGTCGTACAGTGGCATGTACAGAGTGTTGAAACATGTGGCTGACGTTGGCAACTCCTCCTGGGACCATTCCGGCTTCCCAATAACCCTTATCCTCACATACTGGAAGTACCGAGAGTCAGTGATGAAGAAGAGGAGGTTTTGGAGCTCGCCGATGGGCAGGCCACGCGCGCATGACTTGAATCGAATCTGAATTTGGCCATTTACATGTGACATGTCAGCATTGTGGTTCATTCCGCAAATTAGCCCAACAAAGACATCATAAATTTATAAAAGGCATTGGTGAGTCCATGTAATTACTTGCACGGCCTTCTTCATGTTCACGTACACGCAAGAGCCCAAGAAATCTTCCACATCGAGCCCCAAGTCCGCTCCAAAAACGGGCTCATAAAACTGTGGTGAGCCCAATTCCATTTCTCTTTTGTTTGCAAAATCCTCTTCCTCTGAAGAAGTGACACGTCTGGCGACTCCACAATGTTGTCAATGCAGAATGTGAATCCTGTATGCAAAATATGCCCTACAGTCGTGCAATCTTAGAACAACCACTTGTACACATGTGCCTTCCTCAGTCCCTTAATGGCTTGCACGAATCCAGGCCCTGGTCGTAAGGCCATGATTACGAAAGCCAGCTCCGGGCAGTCTTGCACTGTCACCGAATCCATGGCCCTCTGCTGTTCATCTACGTCATCTACCATGAGCTCGTTGAATGCATTATAAACTGCAGGCTTGTAGGCAATGAAGTCTGCGTCCCATGAACTCAGGGTCGGGTCATCTGGGCTCAGGGGGTTGCAACCACATGCAAACGCCATTGTGGCTTTGATAAAGGGCCTGCTCACACGCACTCCTTTCAACATCAACTCTGAGCGCATCTTCGAGGTGATTATGCCGTCTAGGGTGGGCCGCAGGTGCAGCGCATGCCTTTGGTCGGCCCTGGAAAATATGTCCATGCCATTCTGCACACGGTCCAAGCGAAGTTGCAATTAACTCCTCGCTTGACCTATCTTAATTCAGGGGAAACCATCACTGGAGTAGCCTAAAACCACCATGACAACATGTCTGGCGGGGTTTATGGGTCCAAGTGAACATAGTATTGTCATTGCGCCGGATCATTGAAATGAATTACCAACTTATTATCACTCCTTGCCATGAAGTTGCAAAGTGGAACTCACCCCCATATTGTCCCAGTATTGGAACCATGCGTTGGACAACACGCGTTTGGTCGCCCCCCCAGCATCACATGTTCCCGACTCATTCAGGTCAAACCCTTCATCTCCAACCGAGTACTCGACATAAAATGGCAGCATGACACCCCCTTTTTGCCGACTCTGGGTGAAGTATCCCCTTAGTGCTCGCAGCTCCTCACCTGCACGGACCTAGCCCATGGTCCCACGGCCGTCATCCATACATCAGGATATGGAATGGATTGACCTCACATCACAGTCAGTGCGCATCTCAAGTTTCGCGACAAAAAACTCGTTTGGGCATTCACTTCCTCGTTGGGCTGTCATGACAAGTCCGAAATTCACCTCTATAGCGCATGAAGCTCTTTACAAGCTATCAATGTCAGGCATTTCTTAGAAATCCCATTGAATTATGTGACTCCCCACCAGGGAGTGTAAGGTTGGACACATGACCATAATTTTATTGCATTGCAGACTGATAAAGCTGCTATGCTTGACGAGGCAAGTGAGTATTTCAATTGAACCTATGTGCAATTCTTGACCACTACATCTACCACATACATGATTCACAACATTCTCCAATCACTGCGTGTTGTACTTACTGGAAGGGGCACGACGGGGAGTTTCTGGAGTCCTGCCCGATAGTCAGCTAGCGTCTCAAATCGGATTGCGCACAGGCGGTAATAGTTCCAAGCCTCATTTCAGGCCATGTATGCAACCAAATAATCAATCTCCTTGTTCCGAGCCCCGGGGTTCGATTCGGCTTGCCTCCAGATATGCAACCGAGCCACCACAGCCTCCAGATATGCAACCGAGCCACCACAGCCTCCAGATATGCAACCGAGCCACCACAGCCTCCATTGAAGGAATGTCTCCGACTATACTTGCCAGTCTGGTGCCCAATTTCTTGCACAATGCGTTTGCCGACCATAACGTGACATCATCATCAGGGGCACATTTTTCCAGCATGTCCCACACCCACCAATCTGGTTGTGCAATGGCATTGAATGCTGCCACAATGAACTCGGTGTTGTAGGCATCCATGGATGGGCGGTCGCGGAGAGCGGCAACCTCGTTGGTGATCATCTGTGGTGTCAGGCCTCGGCAACTTCCGCGGCGTTGGGCAAGTGCTGCTAATGCCTTCCCCTCCACGGTGTCCTCACAGCTTAGTCCTAGCTCAGCATCGAACGCTGTCCAAAATCGCTTTCTGGAAGCCACAACTGCCAACACCTCGTACTCAACGAGATTCGCCACCGACCCCTGCCACACAGCCACACAGTGACACAGTCAAGCGCATTGGTGCGTCCAAGTATACCAGGCAAAGGAGGATACACTTAGGTTATGGAGTAAATTGTGCTTAAATGTTTCATTGGCTCATTAAGATCCAGGACATCCGAATTTTGTGCCTCGCATGCCGTGTTATACTTCAAATCTGCCGCCATGAAGGCATCCTCCACCTCCTGCAGTGCATCGCCAACTCTGTCCGCACCCGCCGCAGGGCCGCTGCGGGTGGCACTGCGTCGACGTCGTCGCACCCGTGTGGCCCTCGGCTCGTAACCGCTAAGGTCGGAGCTAGTCCCTCTGCTCGCATCGCTGTCAAGTTGGAGTGGCTCATCCACGACGGGCATGGCACATGCATACTGATCTTGGAGGTCTAAGGTCGACCGTGAGGTGGTTGCGCGAGCTCGAGGGGGTATCGCAGACAGAACATGTACAGAGTCAGAGTCATCGGATGAGGCATCACTCCATCCCCAATGATGAACTGGGGTGCACTCGCGTGCTCCTCTTTCATGGTCCAGGCCATACTCCAAGGTTCCCACAGTGCCGGATTGCCTTGTGCCTTCGAATCGGCTACCTGCTAGCCCCTCGCGCCTCTTCATGCCGTTTTGGGCGGGCAACATCGTCCAGGCTAGGGCTGCTTCTGGTGCGACCCAGCCCACATCCCGGGCTGATACGTTCCGTGCTTGATAGCACCTTACATCGCCAGCCTGTGATTGGGCCGTGGACGAACCAGCGTCCCAACGTGCGGACAACGAGACTCCACTCATCGTCGCCCTCCGTCTCCTACGTTCACGATTACTACTACCGCCCTCAGCATGCAAGGGGTGTATATTGTTTGGCACATCATGCGCACATACTTGCTCAAGATGCCCTAGCTCATATTAATCCCTTTCTTAAACCACACATTAGACCTTGAATTCACAATAAAGGTCAGAAACACATGGCAATTCTTGCAACCAAGAGGCATGTGGGACATCAACACATCCTAGGTGTCAAGCACACGAAGATCGTGAGAGAAGACAACAATGTGGAAATGCTCATCTTGGAACCTTTTTAAAGACACCTTGTAGTTCTTTCTAAGCCTCTCATCAAACCTAAGCCATCACACAACAAAACATGTTAGTTAAGTACATACATAATAAACAACAATTAGATTTACAAATTGCTAAGGAAAGAACCTTGCTTCAAGGATCGGCAGCTATTAGAGTCAATGCCAATCTTGAAATCCTAAACAAGCAATTGTAGAGCTCAATGTTCCCTTGGACCATGAACACTGATAGACAAAGTAAGCCAATCGTTTTTGCACACCATGCGTAGTGGTAGCAAGATGCAACGGGTGACTTCTAATCAATTTTCCCTGGTTAAAGTTCAATGTTTACTTTTCATCTGGGTTTGTTCACACGAGAATTTCTCAACATCCTTAAGGCTTGAAGCATGGCTTTGTTAGTTGCAATGAAGAATGGATGGTGTAGCATATTGATATAGGGCCATGCTTACATGTCAAGCTAATTCGTATTGCTTGTGCACAATGGAGAACACAGTTAAAAATATTGAGAATCCCATGATTGAGCTTGTCGAATACAATGCACCGGTCTTAGGTTTTGCAAGTTGCAAGAAAAGACAACCAAGGTACTGGCCAAGTTCTTGGAGAGGTAGGTCCGCAAGATCCACACTACAGTCAATGCCAACATGTCTTTGCCATGCATCAAAGCGGTTGATAGCCGAGTTGCCATTCTTCTTATTGGGGTTATCATCCTCTTTGAGGAGGTGTTGAAACTCCTTGTGCTCAAAGTCTCTAAATCCAAAAAGGGATGCAACAATCGCATGGGGTTCATGAATGACAATATCACAACAACCACATTGTCTTCCAATATCACTTGTAAATCTCCAAATTTGTGGGGCTTGAGGGTTAGCAACTAGGAGCGAAGCCACATAAGAGGGCACATTGGCCGTTGGTAGGGAAGGACCAACAACCATGAGCGCATTACCACTCTCATCCACTTTCGACTCACCATGACCTAGTTTCTTAGATGGAGCGACATGGAGTAAAGCAATTGCATCATTAGCTCGAGGCACAACCTCAACCACTCCAACTACACCTATAGGAGGAATGACATTAACCGCACAAGAAACCTCAAATCCAAATCCAGGCTTGACAACCACAAAAGAAACCTCTATGGCAGGTGCAGACAAGAAGGTCACTCTATCAACTTCCAAGAAAGACAAATGCGATTCTATCATTTAAACATGAGAGCTTGGAATTACACATTTAGCAGGATTGCCTTTGCAAAGAACTTTGTTCTTTCTCGACTTGACACCATTGACACATACACTAAGACCATCATTCTCACTAGACGACTCCAACAACATGTCAAAAGAAGGGGTGAGGGGTCCTCCTTGATCATTCCAAGAGCCTTTGCTCTATTTAAACCGGCTTCCTTTTGTGCACCATCCTTTATGCACCAAGCTGCAACGAACTAGGTAACCGTCAATAAGGTAAGCTTTAAGAAATACCAACTCCTACTACACGAAGTCACCGAGGAGGATGTCACCGGAAGGTAAGGGGGTAACAATTGGCGCCAACAACAATGAGGTAAGCCACAAGTCGAAGTAGGAAAATGAAAAATGATGGTAAATTGTGAGCCCAAAATGGTGCCCACATGTGTTCTTAACCCTTTGAAACTATTAGAAGTTATGTTTTGATGTTTTGTGATTATTCACAAAAATATAAAAAGAGTGAAGTGTGGTGTGGATTAAGTTTAGACATTAGGGGGTGTTGTGTGATTGTCTCAAGGTTTAAGTTCAATGAGGTAATGCCTTGACTAGGTGAGTATGAAGTAAGGTAAGGCGAGAGGGGATCCGCGGGTTAAATGCCCACATTAGGATCCACCTTGTTGGTTTAGGAATGAAAGAGCCTTGTGGATGAGATGAGTCCTTACTTAGAAGGAGAAGGTTAAGGGGTTGTGATTGGAGGCTCTAATCCTCTCACCCTATCCTTACCTCATGCCCTCTCTCCCTCTCAACTCACTATATAACCCCTCATCCTTCCCTCTCTCTTCCTCTTTCCTTCGTGCTCCTTGGCACCCCACGTGTTATAAGTGTGGGTGTGTAGGAAACAAGATAGGAGCACGTGTGTGTGCATGGTTTTAAGGTGAAGAGCCAAGACTAATTAGCCTTGAGGTGGGGCTTGACTTCTTGTTAGGAGTAGCTTGGGTTGGAAGAATTTAGAGTGTGATTTATAGTCTTCAAATTGTAGTACTTGGATTCATGATATCCATACTTATAATTATTTAGACTTACAAGGTTATGTTTGTGAAACATTGGATCATTTAGTTTTGTTGGACTTACAAAGTTACATTATTGAAGTAGGTGAGCTTGTGTGTGTGTGGAGTAAGAGAGAGGCACGTAGGTATGCGAGGTTATAAGGTGAAGAGTCAAGATCAATTAGTCTTGAAGATTAGCCTTACATTATTAGATGTGGTTTAGACTCAAGGCATTCATTATTGCATATTCATGTAGAGGACTTCATTACCTATCCATGGATACCAAGAACTCATTTTTTGGACTTTATATGAATTTTTGAGAGCCAAAAAACCGAGACTATGTCCAAACTTCCAAAAAATAGTGAAAAAATGCAGATTCAAAGGGAACAGCGTAGAATTGCGACCATATACTTTTTGCAGTAGAAATATTATTGCATAATCATGTAGAGGACTTCATTACCTATCCATGGATACCAAGAACTCATTTTTTGGACTTCATATGAATTTTTGAGAACCAAAAAACCGAGACTATGTCCAAACTTCTTAAAAAAATAGTGACACACTCTTATAGTTTTTGACTTATGATGTTTAGACTTAAAGTGTTGGATTCATTAGGTAGGAAGGGGTGTATGTAACTTTTGAATGTATTGGTGATTGACCATTGAGGTAAGTGTTTTTAAACACTCGCACTCTTTTGGTTGAAATAATTATACATTGAACTACCGAGGAGGGAGTTATTATGTGTCAGTCCAACATTCCACACTCGGGCTAGGACGAAATCAAGGGTGAGGGACTTTAGGTGACATAAATATTGGGGAATTTTGACACCATTATGCAAGGAAGATGGAGAATGTGGCGCGTGCCATGGAGAGAACGTGGGCGCCATGCCGCTAAAGAACTTAGAAGCCGCTAACACCTAGGGTGCTCAAAAACATTGGCTCCAACTCCAACATATCTAGTAAGAAGAAATCAAGGAAGTAACAACAAGAAATGTAACTAACAAAAGAGCAAGAAACCATCATTATTGCAAGAAGACCAATGTTGCAAGATATGCACCAATAGCACCAACTCCTACTGCACTAAGCAACTGAGAACGACTTACCGGAAGGTAAGAAAGTAACAAGTATTGTAGTGCTAACAACAACAAGGTAAGACGCAAGTTTAGGTAGGAAATGTAGGTAAATGTTGGGGATTTTTTGACACATGTGACCTTATGTAGGGAAAAAGATGGAGAAGGTGACATGCATTGCGGCAGCCAAGGGGGGGGGATGTGTGTGCTAGCATGTATGACATGGCACCATCATAACCATGTCAACCAGTCACATCTCAAACCCACCCCTCAATAATTTTGTCAAATAACCAACACCTTTGAAGCCGGTTACATGCGGCAACCGGTCTCTAGGTGACGGTTGCCTATTCCATAAACGATGCAGTTAGATGGGTTCTTTCCTACCATTACTGACACTGTATAGATACATATGCATTCACCTTTAAGTACACCAGTCCAACATTGGAATAGACCATTTGAGTGTGGAGTACCTAGCTGCTTTTGTGGGCTTTTCAACCTCTGGAATAGACGTGTGTGCATGGAAGATGGTGAGCAAACCCTGTCAACCACAACCATCACCAAGGGACAAAACAGACAAGTAAAATGTACAGACTTACTGTCTGTAAAACTCACCTCTTTTTTCAATCGTGTCATGTTCTTATTCTTACTTTGAATGCATCCTGTGGAAACTAAAACTTAATCAGCATTTCTCAATCACTGTAAGTGGGACCTGCTTTTGTAAAGTTTACTTTCAGAAGTTGAAAAAGTTGGACATGGATAAAGCAAGTCCAAGCCATGAACACTGACCTGCTTATTAAAATACTTGCTCAAATTGAAATTCAAAGAAAACGGTTTTTACTTTGGTTGCTGGACCAATCAATTGATGAGAGGGGGCAAAAGCTTGAGGTCAAAGTCCATCAGTATGTTCTTCACTGCTTCCACGAGACTTTATGTACAGTAGCTTTCAAAACAAGTGCTAAATGTCAAAATTCCCAATTAAGCTCAGGAGTTGATTTCTTTGGTTTTTCCAACACATTAGAGTATACTTGAAGTCTCTAACAAAACGCATGTTTTGACAGGGAGCTTCACCCCACTTTGTAAATTTACAATGTTGAATGAGCGTTCAAGTGGTGTTTTAAGTGCCTTCGAGTGGTGAAATGGAGGGGAAGGCGATTGATTTTGGTCAAAAGACCGCCCCATAAAACTGAATTTCATAAGAAAAGCTTGGAGGCACCTAAAATGGTGCTCAAAAGTTTGCACAAAAATTTGTCCATGGAGCTCTCTGCCACCATACCTATTTGGTACTTATCTCCCAAGTCATACATTAGTAGGGGTCTCAATTGACAAATATGCACCACTGAATTTGATTTTGTGACTTGGGCTAGGTCTATCTCCCTGACAAGCTTTCTCACTAGAACAAGAAATCAAGAAAATCAAAAACGACTGTGTGGTCTGAGAGATGAAGAGGTAGTACATTATAACATGGGAAGCACTCCGGTCAATCATGGCAAAATAGTACGAACTTGAAAAACAGAACAACTGTCAATGCTCAAATGCTACCACAATGAAGTTTTATATGTTAAAGATCATTGTGTTGAGGATGCTGCTTCCTGGGAGAAATGTGACCAGGTTGGAAACATCTAAGTTAGTCGTTCAGCATGAAAACCTAGATGGTCAAAGCGCATTCAAAAGGCGTTCTCAAATGAGCGAGAAGCACAAATTGCACAAATTGCGCTACTTGAACTTGGGCAAGTACAACTGCACAAGTTTCTTGAGTGTTTCCAAGTTGCTTGTGAAGGGATTCAACTGCACACCTTTTGTGAGCCCCGGGGTGTCAATAGTATTGTCAAGTGCTTTTTCTACCCCCGGATTGGCCATCATGCTATTAATTTCATTCAACGTCGTCTGCTCACAGTCTTGAGGGGTGTCTTTGATATCGTCTGCATCATATCCCAATGTTGCCAGAACCGCCTTCTGCTTGTCAATGAAGTCACGTCCTGGATTCGGTGTGCGTGAATAAATCTGATGGACCCATGCAACACTTTAACCCATATTAAGTATCATTTTGTGCAAGATAGGTTCAATTGGAGAACTTACTCTTTCCTCCTATGATCGAAAATATGGATCAAGCACATAACATTCTTAAGTAGCCTATTTGGGTTCCATTGCCAATGGGATGGTTTGTAGGTAATCTGGATTACCTAAGAATTATTCCATTTGAGACACATCTCTTCAATTGAATCTTAGTAGATGACACAAGGCTTTGTGTCCAACGATAGGCAACAATGAGGTGTTGACTAATGACAGCTTGCCACTTGGCCATGCTGAGCATTCCTGGGAGTAATGAAGAACCTTGATTTTTTTAAATTTGTTCTTGAAGAATGAATAGCAAGTAAACGCCCTTATAAATGCTTACAATGCTATAATTTGAATTCCAACTATTTGGTGAAGATTATAAATTAGTAGAACCTTTAACAAAAGAAAGAGATGTTGCATATCAATCCGGTACATATTCCTCAGACTTATACAATGCTCTTCTGAAGTGAAGACCAAAACAAAGGAGGAGACTGGGAGTAGTTGGACCCTTAATGGCCTAAACGTCCCAAAATGGGACTCTCAACTTCAAATGATCGGATCTTTCTAAAAGAAAATGTTAGCAATTGGTTTTCCAATACAGTACTTAGCCATTGAAATTGTCAGTCCCCTCTATAAGCTTGATCATATTTCATGACTGGTTATCTTCTATACCTCATGAAGCGCTCACATCTAAGAGATATTTTGATGCTCTCATCACTTCAAGATCATATTACATTTGCAACTTCACCAATTTATAATGTCTATCATTTCAACCGGTCATATCAAGTTGCTCATCAAAACAAGGAGGTTTGTGATTATAAAGAAATTCCCAATGCTTCTACTTCTAAATTCATTATAGGAGGATCAAAAGTATTTGTAAAAACTTTAAACCGTATGGATGTGATCCTTGATGGTCCCTCAAAACTCCTCATTTGTAATGGGTCACTTAGTAATATTATATTATAACACATCTTAGAAAATGCTCTACCCCTCAGACCTGGAAGGGTTAAATGTTACCTGGATGAAGCTGGCATCTTTTGCACCGGACACAAGGGCGTAGTTGTCATAATCGGTGTCAAGCACATTATACGGTTGTCGAGGAATGAAGGGAAGGTTGGGAAAGCGCAAGTAGCACTTCTGGCGTACCATTTGCATCCGTTCGAAATCGCTGATCTTGAGCTTTTTGAGCTCTTGGTCTGTCACACATTGAACTCGGCCACGAATGCCTGTCACATAGCCAGTGGGGCTCCCATGCACACAGAATGTCTCCACCTGAAAACCTCCAACAACTTCAGAATCACTGAGAATGTCAGTTGCTCAGGCTAAATCCACCACTGAATTGGGAACAACTGTGCAACAATCTGTACTGATTTGAAACTACCATTTATCTGCATTTATTGTGCAGTAAATTGAGTTCGTAGTGATCAGGCCAAGCAATTTTGTTGATGTTTCTATTCCTGATTGGATATGAGGAGGCATATTATCAGCCGTAATTGATAACCCTACCATGGCCTGACCACTACGATTGGTAATGGACATGTGTCGCCTTGCCATTGGCTGTAGTAGGCACCAAATATCTACCTCAACGCCACCACGGCTCAGTAGCTTGGGCGCCTACTACAACCCATGGCAAGGCTCCTTGCATCCATTACCTAGTTCATAGTGTGCAGTAGTACATACCAGTGTTGATCTGCTACTGTCTTCTTTTAAACCCATTCAGGTATCTATAATGAGGATTTTACATATTTTGATACCAGTAAGGTATAGATATTTGACGGTGTTTCTGATTCTAATATCATTTGGGTCAAAATGCCATACAAGAACCTTCATACCTAGGCAAATCACCCTAGTATCAATATGGTCTAGAATGGTATGGACCCAAATAATAACTCGGGTGTACAAAGATTCTCTCACCTCAACATACCCATCAAATATTGATATTTAACTGGTAGTGCAATTTTGATACCCATGTGTAGGTTATTTGATACCCTAATTGATGTTAATTATTGATATCATGAATTCACCTGTACACCAGACCAACACTGGTATATACATTACTACTAAGTAATGGTCAAACTTACCTCGATTGCCTGTTTTTTTTCATTGTAAGAGTACAACCCCTGTCAACAATTCAACAACCATATTTGGATTAATAGTGACCAGACCATTTGCACCCAGAAACGAATTTTTGACGACGTGCATCTTAAGAAAATAGGAACAGAGTGTTGGGGCCAGGATCAGGGTTAAGCATAGGGACCTGTGTACAATGGCAATCTTCTTGACCCTGACCAGCAAAGCCAAGCTTCAAGGAAGCAACCTCAAACCAGCGGCCAGCGTATCGTGAAGGGTTGAAGTTTTTCATTGTCATGCCTGCAGACATTATTGAATCTGGGCCATCTTCAACTGATTCCAACACAATCCCAACCTTTTCATCCAGTGTCAGGCTTTCAGTAGCATTTGATGTGGCGGCAATCTCACACAAGCTTCCGCTCCCCATTAGAGGCTCTGCAAGTGCCACCTGTTAAAACATGAGTGTGTTACCATGATATCTTTATTCTGAATGACTTCATTTTGTTTACACTAAACAAATAAGTTAATTTATTTATTGTTTTAAACATTCAGCATGAGACAGCCAGGCTACCACACAATGTGGTGACATTCCTTCAAAGAATCATTTAATAATTTCATCATGTCAAGCAATCAAAATAATCTTAGACTAAGTTATATGCTTTTTGAAAAGACCTCAGTGTGCTTATTGAACAAATGAGATGTAAAGGAATCCAAAAAGAACCCCACGAGCTGGAAGTATCACCTCGCTGGCAGGCGCAAAGAGAAGGAATGCAGCAGCTGAAGTTGCCACTGCAGCAGATTGCAACGCACTCTGAAGTGAGCATTGCACAGCAACTTTTGATTTCTTTCTACTGCAACCATACTCCCTGTACATGTATAATACAAAGCTCAGTAGAATAAACTTCGTACTCCATAGCAACATGCCACAGTCGGATAATAGATTCAAGGCTTCCCTGCCAAAACACAATGATGTAAGGTTTAGCACCTTTCACCTGGAAATTCGAAGGTGGACAGGCCTTAGATGGATACTTTTCTCTCTGCACCCACTTCTCATAGAATATGAAACACACAATGAGTGTGAGATGATTACCGAATCCAAATGGTGCCCATAGCCATTTTCCTCATAATTTTCGGTGCTCATATGAATATCTTGGTCATTATTCAAGTGAAGATTCTCGTGCTCATTCAGTGGTCATATAGGTCCCCTCAATCATGTTGACTATTGAGCCCAGAATGGTTGCATATTTTGAGCACGTAGTCCAATCTCTTTGAAACCGTGTCTTTTTGGTGCCAGTTCTTATATAGGTGTCCAGATTATTGTTGTTTTGGATTTAGGCACGTCTACCTTTAAGTCATGTAGGAGCGAATTTGGGAGCAAGGAACTGGATCAGGCAATTCATACAGATTCGGGAATTAACCTAACCTAATTCGGAAAATGCTTGAGCTGTTCTTCTCCTGCAGCCATAGCATTCTTAAGCATGCCTAAGGACGTTTTCATTCCAATATTCTAGCTTCAAGAATCAATTTCCTAAAATCAAGGTCCTTGACTACATGCATGAATGCCAAGCATAGTCAAGCTCTCATTAGTCGACACCTCATTGTTACCTATCTTAGGATAAAACTTCTCCCATCTACTAAGATTCTACTCAAAGAACTTGCCATAAGAAATCTCGCCAAGTGTTTGCTCTTCAAGATGGCTATCTACGGAGACCACCTTACCACTTGAATGTCTATGCCTGACTCACCAGAGTCTTCCTTCACAAAATGAAAATGTGACTCGAAGGGTTGTAATTGTGAACGACGGAGTAAGAGATTAGCTCACCTAAAAGATGGGGCTGGTCTTGCTGCGGTGAAGGGCGATGCTAACCTTGTTGGTGTGGTCATAGCCATAGCTACAGCCATAGGCATAGACATGATGGCTGAACTTGGAATACCGGATGAGCTTTGAGAACCTCTCAGCAGACTTGTCAAGCAGAGTCAGTGAAGAAGACGACTTCCTCTGCAGGACTTTAGCAGTCCATCGTTCCTGCACATTCTAAAACTCCAAGGTCAAACAGACATCCGAGGTGTATTATTGAAATGGACACCGCATCCTTAACTCCATGGATCGAATTTGCACAGGAGCTAACCCTACACTCTTTTCGGTATCAAGCAAGCAGCAATGCTCGACTAATACTACATAGCACTCAATCCCTATGTATCCAGACCTCAAAGCATTTCCAATTTGACTTGAACCCACATCCAGGACCGATTCCACAACTCCATACCTACCTTCCTGTATCAACAAAGTCACAGGAGACGAAGCGTAACACTTGTTTCAATTCCAATGAAAATTTGGCACCAAAGAAACAAGCCAGCCTCTAGCCTTTATATCCAACAACAACCTATAAGTACAACACATCCCTTCCCACCTCGACAGTAAATCACATTGATGTAGAGAAGAGAATCTGAGAATAAACAAAGTTCTTACCAAAATCCTCAGAGAGCAGGAGGCCTTTCCTTCAATGAGCTAAGTTGTGGTCACCTATTACTTCACCAGAAGCAATTCATCATTGCATCACCAGCTTTTGGCATTTGGGCGTCCAGTCAGCAGTGAGCAGTGGATGTGAGTATCCTCTTTATATTTGCAAATTCCATCAGATGATTCTTCCAGAATTTCTGTGGATATACAATTGTCTGCGACAAATATAGGTGAGCCCATATCTCAGGGGGGTCTCTCTAAATACCCCCGACGAGCGTTGCGCTCGTCGGGGCGGCGGGCAGGGGCAGCAGCGAAAAAGCCCGAGGCTCGGCCCCCCGAGCCTGGCCACCCCCTGCCCGGCCTCCAGCTGGCCTCCCGCCCGGCCCCGCCCCGCCCTGCCCTGCCCTGCGCCCGCCCCCCCGCGCGCACCTCTCGCGACCAGCGCCCCGCACTCCACCAGCGCCCTGCGGAGGTTCAAGCTTCAAGCTTCGGAGGCGCGCTGTCAATCCCCTGCGACAGGTAAGATTCTCACTCCTTCATTTTCTTTCTGCACACTCCGAAGCTCTCATGAGCAACGGCACTGCTTGAAAATTTTGGAGTTTCAGAATTTTGCCGACAACAAAATAAACTCGCATGTGGTCTAAGCAACTTCATCTATGAGCACCTGTTTAGGGATTCGGTTTAGTTCGCAGGGTTTATGTGCAGCTCAATCCCTTCCTTTCAAACAGAGGTTGTGGATTAGGTGCAAGATTCAGTTAGGGTTTAGTCATTGAATCCAAGAAAACAAGAAACCCTAAAAAATATGACATTTTCTCTCAGTGGAAACTTTCCTGTTGCGACACTTTGTTTGGTTGGTTTAGGGTTTCATTATTTTGTCTCTTGAATAACTAATTTGTCTTGAGGACCGCCACTTTCCTAATGAATAGGGGACTCACATGAGCTCTAAAAATTATGAGGAAAGTGGCTACAACTTTAATTTGGATCTGCTAACGTCTTCTACTAAGCGTGTATTTCATATTCTAGGAGATGTGGCCTAGTAGGATAAAGTAACCATTTCAGACCCATCTACCTGAGCTCTTAAGGGGGTAGTTCCTCAAAGAGGCACCTTGCATATAACTCTATTGTTATCAATTCTAGTACCCTTTGTACTGATCAATTGTTCTTGAGCAAGTGCAGGTGTATCCAGAAGCCTGGGATCTAAGAGGACCTTATAAGAAAGTTTTTTTGACACTCTGGAGTCTTTTTGAAGATTCAGGTTGGCTTCTCACACAACCCAGTTCTGCCAAAGATTAAGAAGTTCGTAAGGTATGTCGTCTGTTGCGCCAAAAAAAACATGGTCATCATTAGTTGTTCAATTGTAGAAATTTTTTTTTCTGTCACTGCAGTACGTAACCCATTTTTTTGACGAAGTTGCATAGTTAACAAAGTCCATGGGGTAGGACCGGCATTTTAGGATACGACAAACTTGTAGGCAAGGAATTCCGACATCATGACACGTAACTTGCAAACCTTGATAAGTTTTAGTCTTTGAATGTGTTTTTTTTTTTCAAATTAAATTTCGTTATGCCTCTCAATTCTTATTACTTTGTTCATGTTTAATGGTTCTGCTCGGAGACCATGTCCGTTTATGGATTTAGGCCAGCTTTAACTTGCCATGTCCACAGATGACCTTCAAGTCAGATCCAGATCTTTCGGGGTTGAGGATTGAGGACGCGGTGGCAGTATTGCGAGGCCGAGCAATTGTGCTAGACGTTGGATCGTTGAATCTAAAGTGGCAGAAAATTATTTCCACCATCAAGCCTGGCATTGTTCCCAAAGTAAGTTTTTTTTTTGCCTTCTTTTTTTAATTGGCTTTTGTTATAAGTTTAAGTTACTAATTTTTTTTTCAACTCACTAGACATGGTAAATTTGGACTGGAGGCTGTCATAGTATGTCAAAATACTTGGGCAGGGTACGTTCCTAACATTGATGCATTTATTTGGTCCGAGTATGAGTGGTTAATGATAAAAGTTAACATATTATGGCGGCGGGCTCGGGCGGCAGCTAGCAATGTGGAAAAACGTTTGAAAATTCCCTTATTTTGTCAATATTGCAACTATGATATGTTGGACAAGGCGCAACTTTGATGGTACAGACAAACCAACCAATGTAGTGAATACGACATGGCGGAGCATGGACAGCTGAAAATTTATCTTGCTATGGGTTTGGGTGGGAATAAAGCGGCACGTGCGGTTTTTGCAAAATACAAGATGAAAATGTCCAATCAAAAGTTATTTTTGCCTTCGAAAAGACTGCAGGGAGTACAGGGAATGCAAAGAGTTCTAAGGGTACCGAGGTAGATTATAATACTGGTCAAGACACCCATAACACGAATGTCATCGATCTGACTAACAGTGAGGATGACTTACCTCGGTATCCTCAGTACTACTTGCGCTCCCTGTACTCCCTACGGCCTTTTCGAAGGCACAAATAACATTTGATTGGGCATTTTTATCTTGTATTTTATAAAAACCGCACGTGCCGCTTTGTTTCCGCCCAAACCCATAGCAAGATAAATTTTCAGCTGTCCATGCTCCGCCATGTCGTATTCACTACATTGGTTGGTTTGTCTGTGCCATCCAAGTTGCGCCTTGTCCAACATATCATGGTTGCAATATTGACAAAAGAAGGGAATTTTCAAATGCTTTCCCGCATCGCTAGCTGCCACCCGAGCCCGCCGCCATAATGTGTTAACTTTTACCATTAACCACTCATACTCGAACAAGTGAATGCATCCATGTTAGGAGCATACCCTGCCCAAGTACTTTGACATACTATGACAGCCTCCAGTCCAAATTTACCATGTATAATGAGCTGAAAATAAAATAAAATCAGTAACTTAAACTTATAACAAAAGCCAATTAAAAGAATAAGGCCAAAAAAAAACTTACTTTGGGAACAATGCCAGGCTTGATGGTGGGAATAATTTTTTGTCACTTTAGATTCAACGACCCAACGTCTAGCACAGTTGTTCGGCCTCGCAATATTGCCACCGCGTCCTCAATCCTCAACCCCGAAAGATCTGGATCTGACTTGGAGGTCATCTGTGAATACGACAAGTTAAAGCTGGCCTAAATTTATAAACGGACATGGTCTCCGAGCAGAACCATTAAACATGAACAAAATAATGAGAATTGAGAAGCATAACGAAATTTAATTTGAAAAAAAAACACATTCAAAGACTAAAACTTACCAAGGTTTGCAAGTTACGTGTCATGATGCCGGAATTCCTTGCCTACAAGTTTGTCGTATCCTAAAATGTTGGTCCTACGCCCTTGGCTTTAAATTCACACAAGTTTGTCGTGTCCTAAAAGCCATGTCCTATGTTCTAGGTTCAAAGCTCACACAAGTTTGTCGTGTCCTAAAAGACATGTCCTAAGTCCTTGGCTCAGAACTCACACTAATTTGCCTAGTCCTAAAAGGCCTGTCCTAAGCCCTTGGCTCAGACCTCACACAATTTTACCTAGTCTTAAAAGGCATGTCCTAAGCCCTTGGCTCAGAACTCACAAGCCTCACAGTACCTACAATCAGGATGATCCACTTCAATCCCTATCATCCTCCGAGAATCCAAGAATCCACCTCCGACTCCTCCAACGAATGTTTCACACTTCTAAACCATGACACAGATGCATCCGTAAAGTTTGAGAAATGACGGGTTGAAGAGAAGACTTGGAAGAATTTTAGACCATTTTAAAAGAATTTATAGACTATGCCTTAGAGGAATATCATGTGAACAATGTGCATGCAAACCAAAACTTTAAAAGAAAATGGATTTTACATTAGTTGAAATTTTGCACCACCTCCAAAGATTGATGAGAACATTACAATTAGATACAGCAATAACCTAACCAGGCCCCATGGACTTTGTTAACTATGCAACTTCGTCAAAAAAATGGGTTACGTACTGCAGTGACAGAAAAAAAAATTTCTACAATTGAACAACTAATGATGACCATGTTTTTTTTGGCGCAACAGACGACATACCTTACGAACTTCTTAATCTTTGGCAGAACTGGGTTGTGTGAGAAGCCAACCTGAATCTTCAAAAAGACTCCAGAGTGTCAAAAAAACTTTCTTATAAGGTCCTCTTAGATCCCAGGCTTCTGGATACACCTGCACTTGCTCAAGAACAATTGATCAGTACAAAGGGTACTAGAATTGATAACAATAGAGTTATATGCAAGGTGCCTCTTTGAGGAACTACCCCCTTAAGAGCTCAGGTAGATGGGTCTGAAATGGTTACTTTATCCTACTAGGCCACATCTCCTAGAATATGAAATACACGCTTAGTAGAAGACGTTAGCAGATCCAAATTAAAGTTGTAGCCACTTTCCTCATAATTTTTAGAGCTCATGTGAGTCCCCTATTCATTAGGAAAGTGGCGGTCCTCAAGACAAATTAGTTATTCAAGAGACAAAATAATGAAACCCTAAACCAACCAAACAAAGTGTCGCAACAGGAAAGTTTCCACTGAGAGAAAATGTCATATTTTTTAGGGTTTCTTGTTTTCTTGGATTCAATGACTAAACCCTAACTGAATCTTGCACCTAATCCACAACCTCTGTTTGAAAGGAAGGGATTGAGCTGCACATAAACCCTGCGAACTAAACCGAATCCCTAAACAGGTGCTCATAGATGAAGTTGCTTAGACCACATGCGAGTTTATTTTGTTGTCGGCAAAATTCTGAAACTCCAAAATTTTCAAGCAGTGCCGTTGCTCATGAGAGCTTCGGAGTGTGCAGAAAGAAAATGAAGGAGTGAGAATCTTACCTGTCGCAGGGGATTGACAGCGCGCCTCCGAAGCTTGAAGCTTGAACCTCCGCAGGGCGCTGGTGGAGTGCGGGGCGCTGGTCGCGAGAGGTGCGCGCGGGGGGGCGGGCGCAGGGCAGGGCAGGGCGGGGCGGGGCCGGGCGGGAGGCCAGCTGGAGGCCGGGCAGGGGGTGGCCAGGCTCGGGGGGCCGAGCCTCGGGCTTTTTCGCTGCTGCCCCTGCCCGCCGCCCCGACGAGCGCAACGCTCGTCGGGGGTATTTAGAGAGACCCCCGCCATATGGTTCATTTGTATAAATTTATTTTAGAAAAAAATTTGTGGTCCACTATACATAATTACAATTTAGACCCAAGTAGGTTGGTTTTTGCATATGTTTTATTGTATGTCATTAGTATGTTTTTTTATATGTTTTATTATATTTAATGTTATTACCACTCTACCTTGCTCAACACTAATTTTCAATTCTTTGATAATTAGTGTTAAAATATTTGCTAGAAGATATGTTGGAATTCTCCCTTTATCATTGTTTTTTTTCATATCCTTACTAACACTAAATTCAAACATGTAACTTCCACATATTACCATAGTTGATATTTAGTGTTTGAGTTTACATTTAATGTTACTTACTTTCATAGGGGTATTGATATTTAAGTGTATGCGTTCATATTTAGTATATCAAACACTAAATATCCTATTTAGTGTAGTAGAAAACTATGTGAAAAAAAACCTCAATCGTTTTTCCATTGCGGTTCTTTTGGCCACCCTGATCTACAGTCACTAAACGACTACAAATTTTTCTTTTTCGTTTTACAACCGTAATTTTTAAACGTTTCGAAGCGTGTAATATACTGTTGGAAAAATATTTTCAACGGTATGTTACAAGCCCCCAAATTCCAAACAATTCAGTTGGTAGACCAAAAAACAAATCTGCATTCGAATTCTTGAGTTCTAGATGTCCCACGTTGTTTGGTTAAACATGTGGGAGCCGGTTTAAGGGGTAGGGCAAGGTAGAAATGGTATGTCTCATGGGCTATGATATGATCAAGGCACATGGAGGGTAGATTAACTTCTGAAGATTCAATATAGCGCATAAATGTTGAAAAATGTGCCTTGTGAGCCTTACATAGTGGGAGAGTTGTATATTAAGCCCCAAAAACATTTCATCAAAAATTTATTAAAATGGCATTTCTCTGCCATGGGCTCTTGCCCTTTTCCTACAGACCACCTCTCTTGCTTCTCTCACCACAAAACCTGTTGGACCATGTCAGTGCATTTATTAGGCCTTAGAAATTGTATTTTGGGGACCTCGACATCCATGGTCCCTGTGCCATTTTTTTCCTTAGTATAAACCAAAGTGGTCCCGGGACGAGTTTAGTAGCCAATCAACGCTCTTACAATGCCCTGGGACGACTTCCTGGTCCATAGTGTAAACTAGCCCCTAATAGGTGGATCCCAATATATCTGCAAGGTGTAGCCCCTATCTCACAAGTGCGGCCCACTAAGCTTGTTTTGGGCCTATTAAAGTTCATTGACCATTAAGCATGGTACCCAAGGTATGTGGGTACTATTTGGTTCGTTTCTCATGTTCTCCAACTTCTACCAATTAGATTTACATAACAGAACTCGTGTTGCATTAGCAAATCTACAATAAAACATATGCAAAAACCAGATGGAATTTCGGACCTCCCTTGATTTAGTTATGGTTATCAAAAGTGCATGTTTGTTGATTTCTTAATTGAATACATGGATCCTCCCAATTGTGTAGTTAATATTTGAAGACATAGTCTAATCTCTTTTAAACATGTGTTTTTATGATGTTTGCTCTTTGATCTTCACCAAATCATATACCAATTAAATCTAGGGGTCTAATTAAGAAAACAAGCCACTTAAGACCCATCTACCTTATTAGAGTTATCCGTAAAGTAAAGCATATGAAACCATGAGTTTAGTCCAAAATCCTAAGTTCATGAGAATTAACACAAAAGTCACCGAAGTTTTCTTTATTCCTTAAATTACCATACACAAAGTGTTGTTGGGCTATTAAACACTTGCTTTCTAGCTTGTCCTACTAGGATGGGTGGGCCAAGCTAGCCTCATATAAGTTGATTTGGGATTCATGACAGTGAGCCCCATGTGCATAGTGCATACCCTATTTTAGATCCTAGAATTCTCTCAAAGTTTTTGAGATGAAAAGAAGAGGTCCCAAATGTTTCACCCAACTTCAAAATAGGCTTTGATGCACGATGAACTAACAAGCTCTTAATAGAAGGTTTTCTCAAAGAAGGTTCAAAACTGTGGTTTTGTCCCTCTTTGAAGGACTTTACGGACAACTCTATTACATTACCCATTCAATAATGTTGGTTAATTAAATAGTATTCAAGTCCAACTTTGACAACGTATTGTCCATGCAAATATTGAAAGTTAGTTAGCATTGGGGGTTATGGATGAGTTAAAATTCCCTCACAAAAGCAAGATCCCAAAAGTTAGCTAACTTCTAGTTTGATAGCTTTTTTTAAACCTTCATTTTAACTAAGCAGTGTGACTGTGAAATAGATTAGCTCTCATATAGGTTAGCTACCTCATATATTAGCTAACTCTCTAAACCGGGCAGTGCGGCCACACCTACTCAAACTAGAGCCTTAACCGGGATGTGCGGCTGGACCCTTACTTTGTGCAATTTCCAACCTATCGTATGAGAGTTGTTTCAAAATAAGCGAGTTTGTTTATATTTTTCTAGCAACTAGGTTTATGACATCTGTGCAACGAAAAAATCTATGAAGATTCAAGTGAGACTTTGAGCAACATTCATCACACTGCATATCTGAACTCGAGAGGCTCACTTTGTTCAAATGGTCAAGCACAATTTGATGGGTGATGACTCACTGGAAAGCACTTCAGAAGTGAGGCAAGATACACTTACTTCTCATTGCTTCATTTAAACAAAATTCAAACATGACATGGTGCAAAGAATTTTGGGATGCTCATTACGTTCAAATGGCTCATCATAATACAATTATTGATAGCTTATGAATAGGTGGAAAAGCTCCAAGTACAGGATACAGCTGTCATTTGCTTGATTTGGGAGTTCAAAATCTTGTTTCAAAAATCTATTTAGTCTTGAATGGTTTCTTGGGATCATGAACAAGAGCCTTGGTATTGGAATCAAAATATTTGGCCCCACACCAACATTTCTAATATTGTTTTAATGGCCAAGCAAGTCCAAAAGTTGAAACAAATATGAAATAAGAAATTCTACTTTCGACCTAGAATACTTGGACTCGGACCCTATGATCGGGGAGAACCGGCAGTTAGTTACAGATGAACCAGTTCAATTTGAGAAATAACTGGTTGAAGTTCAAGACTGCAGGAAAATTACCGATCATTTTAGAGGGATTTATAGAATATACCCAATTTAATAAAAGAAAACCGGAGGATGTCAACATGCCACCAGTTGGACTTGCAAACACTAAGATCTCAACCAGTTACGCCCAAAAATCTCCCCAATCACTGCTCGGACCGTAATGTAAGCCCACAATGTTGAGGCTTGCAAACCAAATAGGTATGATGATGAATGTATCAGAAGAATCTGTGTTCAGGCCATCCAAGGGCCACAAGAAATACTACTCTCCTACAGTCCAGTCATTAATCAGTTGATGATAGAAATCATTTACATGTAAAAACCATGGCAGCATAATCAGACGAATCAGGAAGCTGAGCAGCTGCCTAAAATTGCCAATGGACACCAATAGTGGAATTCTGATGCTTGCTTGTTGGACTTCTAATGGTTCCAGTCAACTCAACTCATACTCTGGCTCCGTTATCACATAAGTTGATGCTTTCAGGTTCATGCCAGTTCAAGAGGGTATAATAATGTGATCAAAATGAGAGCTAACAATGTGTTGTCTACATACCTATGGCTTTGATTGCACTCCTCTGATATTATTTGTATCCTTGAAGCAATCTCAAAAATACAATCAGAAGTTAACACTGGAAACAAGTCCCACAGAACTCATTCATCAAAATTAAATGTAACGGTGGCACAAGTTCAGGTGTGAAGTAATCAATCAGCAGTTGTGATCTCCCGCAACCTTGGACAACCTTTTTTGACTGGGATGAAGAAATTGGCATTGTAAATTTATTTACAATTTATAGGAGTAACAAAGAAGACTCTAGTAGACTAATGAAGTACTGTGTGCACCTTGAGGTGCCTCTCATAAACCAAGAACAAATATTGGACAAGCCAAACCCCTACTTGCTAGACCTCAACAACCTAAGGAAATGATACAAACCTTTTTCCACATCGTCAAAAAGTGGGAGAATCTCACAGACCATGAGGCCTGGGTGATTACAAAGAATAAACGATCGCAAGTGTACAGAAAATGGACACTCTACACAAACAATGGGGAAAACTGGGAACAGGGACCCTTAATGATGCCTTCCTGGACTAGTTTCATTGCCTGATGAGCCGGAGAGTCTAACCATGGCTGACCGAGACGATGGTTGGGGTAAGGCATATCTTACAACCCCGGAGGACCCTTCAATAAGACCCGCGACTCCCGCTGCTGCAGTTTGGGCATTTGAAGGCAAGAACAAATCATGCTTCTGGTCCTTATAAGCACTCCACACCTGAGAAAAAACAAACCACATTGTTAACCTTTTAAACACAGGTAATTACAAACAACCAACATTTCGGCAGTTGGTGGTTGACTTTTCTTTAGCTCTGATTGGAGGATAAGGAGGGATAAGGTGCATTGATGACAACCACAACTACTCTGCCTTGCTCAACTACGATGAAAGGTGTTGTTCAGAGTAGTTGCAAGGATTGTAGTTTACTTAGTTACTGTGACACAAAAGGGTGATTTGTAGAAGAATTACTCTTAGACAAACATCCCACTAGAGTCCATAAATTGTTTGTCTCCATCCCACAGATTACTAATTAGGAGGGACGATCATTGAGGTCAATTCCACTCTTCAACTACAAGAGTAGTTGTGTAAGAAAAAATAGGTGGGCCCAAACCCCAACTCAACCACCGCGGTGTTAGTGTATAAACACACCTTCAGTATCAGGATGTATATGCTGATCGCTATCATATCAAACTCCCAAGTAGGCAAGACAAGACTCTACCCGAGGTGACAATATCTGGGCTGCTTAAACAAGGGTATCAAGAAAGATAGAAGGCATACATCTGATGCAGATAAAATGTCTTGAACCTTTGCCGAGTGTGCACCTTCACCTGCAAAAGCTTGTAGTACCTGTACAACAACCCAGCAAGTTAACACGCTCTTCTAGATTGACAACCATCCAGCTACGAAGAGGTGGACTCAACTACTTTTAAACTCAAACAAGCATTCCATCATTCTCATTGACAACCTCACAATGTCCTGATGTCTGGGACTTGCATTATGCAGACCAGTCACTCACACAACATTCAAACTAACTAATAGATGGGCAGTCGTGTAGAAGTGTTACATCTTCTAGAATGACAGAATTTCCAAATTACCTCAACAGCAAGAACTCGGCCAACAGAAGCTTCATTTTCATTCCACTTCATTTGAGCACACAAACCATTCCTCCCACCAGCACGCCAGTCAAGGATACCAAGCAGAACTTCTACCAACCCAACCCTGCACAACAGATTCTGAATCAGCAGAAGTGCTTGTAGGCTAGCTTATCTGTTCCAACCATCAAAATACGTGATATGGATATCTACATTAGTGGCTGTAATTCAACTCAGAGCAAGAAGACTGGTTCTAGTACCAGCAAGAGACTCAGGCCCAAAAACAGGATCACTATGATTACTCAGTAATGCCTGCATCAGAAAATGTCTAATCTCTAAACATTCAGGAACTGCAATCACATTGAAATTCAAAGAGCAGCACAGAGAGATTAGTAGAAAAAAATCTTACTTCAATCCTTGAGCAACAAGAGCATCACGTGCCCGATTACCAGCAACAACCACTCTTTTCAGAGTCTCCAATGCAAGAACATTTCCTCCTTGCCACCCAATGGCCTTCATCAACAGTGGTACAACCTGGATCAAAGAACAATTTCAAGAATAAAAATTTGCACAAATTCATGACTGGTCAATACAAACGAATCCTTGTACAAATAAACCCCAGAAACTACAAGACCAATCACCCACCCTAACAGAACTACATTGCATAGACATAAACCACAAAAGGCAGATAGTAGTAATCCAAGTCATCGAAAACGAGATACAGCAAATATGAACACTGTAAAGATACCTGAGGAGATCCCATGCCAGGTGTAGCCATGGCCTCTGCACATGCAGTAGAAGCAGCAAGCTGATGCAATACCCTTAGGCAGCTCAACCGAACCCGCTCTTGAGGAGTTTGATTTCCCAACATGCCTTCCCCATCTTCCACCTCCCAAATAGACTCAGCTTGGCTTCCACGCCTTACTAAACCTTGCTGAGGAGAAGGTGTGGTTACAATACGGCCCTCATTAGCCATGGCTGACACTAGCTTTGGTACATAACCCAATTGAGCAACATGGTCGGCCAGTAATGGCTGCACCCGCAATAGTGACACAAGAGCTGCAGATAGAAGTAATGGAAGTTGAGGGTCCACTTGAGGCACCCCCTTTGAATGTGTAGCGGCTGCTGCAGTTACATATTGATCCAGAAGACCTTCTAGAAACCGCTTGGGATTACGAAGAGGAAACTTTGGGTCTTTTAAAAAGAGGCGGACATACACTCCACCCACCTGATAAGGAATAATTGCAGGGTCAAAACCCCAAATGTGATTTGTGAACAAAATACAAGCCAGCAAGACTAAGAACAAGGACATAAGAGAGAGAACAAACAAAATTGGTGACAAAAATATCTGACTGACAAGGTTACAGGTACATCAGCAAGAGTACTCACCTGAGGTTCATCACCAATGTCTTGTTGGCCAGATGAATGCTCAGGTAGGTCCCATTCCACCACCTTCCCTTTTGTCTGCTCTCTATACAGATCAGCTGCCATTGTTGCCAGCTGTGCACCCAAAGATGCTGCCATTGCCGGACTCCAGACAAGTTCTGGAGTTTCGCTACTCTGTTCTAAAGCTGCCACTACAGCATCACCTGGGCCATCCCGAATTGCAGAAACCAATCCATCTGGTAGGAATCGTGCTACAGTAATAGCTACCCTAGGTCCATGCATCGGTTGTCCAACTAGTTTTCCTAGTAAGGAGGCTGCTGCTACTTTTGTCTGAAGCGAGACTTCCTCTGCAGCAATAAAAGTCAATAGATCAATGTATGAAGACTATCGGATTGGATCCGTAATCACACAACTTCAGAGAAAAGACAGCAACATGTGATACACTGTAAATTTAAGCAATTGCTCTGGATTCCTCTTAAACGCCTACAGGTTTTCTGCAATCTCAAAATGGAATTAAGTAGTGAATGATGGTAGGTAGGAAGTAAATCTTCTGAACATCTAACCATTCCAGAGGTGCCAATCTGAGAGCTTTCCAAAGGTTTAGCAAAAAGGTTTAATAGCTGTCATTTTCATATTGACATAGTCATTCATTTGTTTGATTGCATATGGTTTCAAAAATGCAAATTTGTCACGAAATCTCAAAATGAAGAGCATCTCAGAAATGGCCAATCTCCAAAGCCCCACACTATGAGATTATAAAAGTAACAAAATGGGAGTTACACAGAGATGCTGGACTGATATGGGATAAACAATCACGTCACTCTAGGCATTTCATCTATCACAAGTTAGGCAATGTCAAACTGGAAAACGTAAAGATTGGTGAAACACTCGGTGAAAGTAGGTCTTAGAACAAAAATTCTGTGATGAGCCATGTCATTGAGACAGAAAACAAACCTTGCCCTGGTAGAATGAGCTGGAGTATATACACCACACCACCATGCTTTGCAACAGTCCAGGCAAGGTCAGATGTGCTTGCAAGTGCATATAAAACCCGTATTGCCCCAGGCCTACAAGCTGGTGCACAATACAACAACTGAAGGAGCAGGAGTAAGGCTGCACGGTCGGCTGACAAAGCCTCCACACATGATGCTTGTGTGGTGAGCCGTGCTAAAACATTTAGACAAAGTTGTGGTACATCTGCACTTGAGGGTCTTGTATCCAGTAAACAACTCAGAAGAGGTGCCAGACGTTCTTTTGAAGAGAAAACTTGTGTTAATTCAGTATTTGCATTCAGTATATTCTGCACATTGTGAGAAAAACAATTGCATTAGTCTTTCTCATAATATAGTATCGATATGGATATGGATTGGTATAAATCTCCACACAGATTAGCAAAATTACGTCAAGTTTCTCTTCAAATATGCTTAACATAGAAATGCACTCAACAGCTGTACCAGTCCATAAAATTTGTGCAACTATCAAGAGAAGGCATACCTGCAATGCTGTCAGTGCCATAGTGAGGTTCTTGACAAGAGTCTTCCTGTGTGCCTTCCGCAAGGCTGCTTGATCATCAGTAGCAACCGGTAATTCCCCATCCTCTGTTTCTGTCTTAATACCGTCTTCTTGATCTTCTTGCAGATCACTTTGACCATCAGACGGAGTGGAGTCCACTGAAGGTGGCCCATGTTCATTTTCTGTCTTTGTGATGGTTGGGGTACTGGCTTCAACCTCAGAAAAGACTTCATCTTCTGGTAGTTTCTGTCTTTCTTCCATTATGCTGCTAATAAAGTCCACCAGGGCCTCACATAGTCTTTGACCATCAGCAACTTCTAACTCTGGCTGTTCATTGTACACTCGCAGGTATACATCCCCAACATGCAGCTCATTCGTAAGGGCTTTATACTTAAAGTCTTGAGCAGGCTGCATGTCATATGTACCATCTGGAAGCTGAGCCATCCGTTGATTTTCAACAAAGTTGAGGAGTTCTGCCCTCATTGCAGAGTTCCAGATTATCTACAGGTAGACAAACACGTGAGTGGTTTACACATTCAAAACAAGGAACTAACTCTATTAGACAACTCATGCCATGGTATCTCTAACTTCTGAAGGCCATTGCAAAGTCCTTGTCCTCAGATTACAACATCTGCAAGTGGTCAAATTGTCACTAGCTAGGTTCTTTGTATGTAAGCAGGAAGGAAACCAATTTTTCATGAACTGATGTGCTACTTCTGTTCCATTCCTATCTCTCAGAGCATGTTCAGTATTAGAAGTTACATATGTCAACTCTAAAGATCCGAAAAGCATAAATAGATGACGTGGGAAGTTCTCAGGCTTTCCAGACAGACCTGTGGTGACTCAACATTAGAGTTGAGATTTCGAAGCAATTCCCTTGGGGATTCCTTGCTAAATAGGGCAGCCAGTTTTGGTGTCAGCATAGCTCGCAAAGCTTTGGCTGCAATCTCATTGGGAGGAGTATAAAGCTCATCTTCTAAAAGCCCAGCCAATCTTGCCAATGCACGAACTGCAAGCATTGCATGCATGTTCTTGGCTGTTTGAACACTATTACCAATCCCCTGAGCATTCTCAGCTGTAGAGTCATACTGTAGAAGAAGTGGCATTAAGTACCTGAAGCAACAAAAAAATACACCAAGTCGCTGACAAGTGAATATTATTATGGAGACACTGACAAGTAGCCTTCTAGTTGAATTTATTTGGAACCAATAGTTTCACATCAATGTCTGCCATGGCACAAGGCATTAGTCTACTCCTGATAAATAGAGATGATTCAAAACTTTCAGTTGTCTTCTCAATAGGTTCCCCTAGTCTGACAGAATAAATCATCAGAATATTGAAATACACCAGCCTTGAGCATCAGCACAATTCCCACTACATCTACATTCAACCCATTGGATAACTGCTATATTAGAATATCAAAAGCTCCAAAGCACTACTTGTTTAAACAGTCCAACTTGTGCGAGGTATATCCAGTATTATCAATTAGGATTGTCATCTGAAAGTGTAAGAAACCACATACAAGCATCCTTCAAGTTAGGAAATTGAAGACTAACCACATGACTCCAGTTTTTAAAAGTGCGTCTTGAAGCTTTGATGATGCTGCAAGCTCAGCAATAGTTTGAAGTGCACCATCCACTGCTAATGTGGCTAGCTCCAAATCACAGCAGTGTATGACATCCATTGTGAAGCCTGCATATTGTAGCATCTCTTCACGAGCACTCTCAAAAGTGCTTAATCCTATACAACAATTACACATAATGCACGTGAATTCGTGTCCTAATCTGCTCACTATACCAAGACAAGAAAGAGGTCCAAAACATTGTTACAAAATTATGAACATATGAAGTTTATCTTGACCACAACTGAAATTAAGTCTAAGCAAGGTGATATCAAGAGTAAGATAACCTGCAAATGTACGCATAATGTTGGTGACAATGACAGCTGCTGGATCTGTTGGGGTTGTGGTTCGCTGCACAATACTCATACATCGAGCTAGTAAAGTGGCAAGCAGTGAAATACCTCCATCACGGACTAGCTCTTCTCCATTCAAAGCTGATGAACAGCATCTGCTCAAGTACAAATTCAAAGCATCTTAATGTGAGATGGGTCAATAGAGGAGGTACTAGGCTTCTACATTAAATTACTGACATTCTTTAACTCTGCATTCTAGAATTCAGATCCTGCAATAGCCCCATTGTGCAAACATATCTGCTTTCATCACCTCTATTCTGGAATAGGTTCACCTCTTGTATATGATACAACACCTCTTTCATATCTTCCTAAACTGACTCCACCATAAATCTCACTAACAATTCAAGTTACTTTGCACCCACTTCATCATAACCCTAGATACCTCCATGACCATGGATCCCTTGAGGGCACTCTAACATGAAAGCATGAGGACCACGAGACAGCAAACCACCTTGAGGGAGAACAGGACCTAGGTAAAATAGGAGTGGACTGGAACTGCCCAAAATGCAAGGGAGAGGTGTTCTCAGATACTAAAAGATTGAAAATCCCTTGAGAAAAGTTTGAATAGCAATCTCAAGAACTGAGCTCCTGAGGTGGAAAATTTTATGACTCTCTGCAAGGTAAAACAAACTATCATAGAAAAATGTTGTTGCAAAACTGAAGGATGTATTGTAAGGTCACTTACGTGAGCCAGATAAGTTCTGTAGCCGCTTCTAAAAGGGGGGCTCGCTCTGGGGATAAAAAGCTGTTGTCATCACCATCGATGGTGATCACATTCAGCAGCATCGGATATCCTGCATATTTAAACGGCTCCAAGACGTTGCCATACCTACTGAAAAGAATACACTGGGCCTTAAGTAGAAGCTGTAATCTCCATGGTTGGGGACCTTGAAGACCCTGCAGTGTGGCCTGATTTATAAACACATTTCATGTCAATTAGCAACTCCATCCACAATCAAGACAGTATTAATATCAAATCAGTTTGTGGAGCATAAGTCCAGGAAAACATGAAACACAATGGTCGATAGATCAAGCAGACCATAGAATAGGTATAACATACACAATGAAGCATTCAGAAACAAATAGTGAAGAATTAAAAAGACAATTGCTATTACCTGCAGACGCTCATAGGCCTTCTGCACAGCCACAAATTTTTCCCTTCCTTGCGGATTTTTATCCGGATGATATCTCATAGCCAACCTTCGATACTGCCGCTTGAGGATCTCCTCATCAACACGCCCAAAAATCTTTCCAGAACCAGCCTTACCATCTTCCTCCCCTTCACCAATATCCCCATTTGTTTCAGTTTCATCTGAGGAAATTTCAAGAATAGCACAGGCTTCTTCTTCTGAGAGGTCCATGGGTCGCCTGGTCAGCTCTTCCCGCCACATGGCAAGCAGGGATTGGAGAAACTCTACATGCTCAACAATTGGCCACTCAGGAAATCGGATTTGGTCGCATAGATTTCGTAGGTAATAGCGATGACACCACATCTCATCTTGAAGTTCTGGATAGGTCACCGGGGGCATGGGAGCATATTCATATAGTGCATGACAGTGTTGAGGAAGCTTTTGAGGGAAGTCTCCTAGATGCTTGAAGACCTGTGGTCACATAACCATCTCAGTATATCTCAGAGAACGAAATCATCCACTAATACCTCAAGCTTGTGAATCACAAATAACTACAAATAACCCAAGAAGACTTGATGTGTTAGACACTTCATGAAGTAATTGGAAAAATGCCAAAGCAACCAAAGAGGACAGTTGCACAAAACATGCTACACCAGACCTATGATGTACCCATCAACAATCACAAGATATGTGAAATTGATAGTTGGATTCAAACCTGGTCAATCAACCGCTCTCCTCGCATTTTGTGTGTCCATATGATCTCTGGAGTATCTGAATCAGCAACAAGCCCAGCAGCAAACGAGGCTGGTCCACTCCTCTCAAGGACATACAACAGGCTCTCTGGTAAAAGCCCCCCCAAAACACTCCTCTTGGCAAGTGGAAGAGAAGAAGACACTGCCGCATCAGCACCCCCATGAAAAGCTTGATATGCATGAGTTGAGGCAAAGAGCTGTGCAACTGAATCCAGATTTGAACCAGCATATGCTAGAGCGAAATAAAAAGCCCCTGTGTTATAAAGTCGAGCCATTGCTTTTGGATTTCTGGTCAGTATGGCCTTTAGCAGTGAAGCAGCATTCTCCACAAGTGCAGGCTCTCCTGTCAACAATGCCTGCAAGGATAAACAAGAGTGTCTGTCAAAAGTTCTGAGATTGCAATACATCCACATTTGAATGCCATCCATGATCAACCAAAACAACCTCACTATGCAACTCACCTGAGCAATATGGTTCAAACAGCGTGGACTTGTGAGGATACGCTTGACTCGCGGGGTTGGTGTAATGAGCTCTCCTGCGTCATCCAAATCTGAATGAACTGCAGCCATGCTGTGCAAGATTGATAATGCCACCTCTCCGACCTGACCAACAGCAATGTAAGGCCTAAATTAAGATGAAGATTCTTGTGACTTTGTTCTATTCTAACATAAAGTGCAGTAAGCTTATCCCAACTTCTAGGTTAAGCTATCCTTAATTTGAGATTGAGAAGAGACGCCAGAGAGAAAACTTTCTGCATGTACTGTTTTCAGGCCCCACTTAGTAAAGTGCCTACTCATAACACACATTTGAACAGAAAAAACACTCTAATTATTTCCAAAAAACTAGGAAGGTTAAGCACAGCAGCTGCATTATGGATCAAATAGAAGTGAAGCTCTAGCCAAAGGCTTCAGTCAGGGAAAGATTGAGCTCCAAAATTAAGGGCTTCAAGGAGACGGCCAAAGCTTGAACACATGCACGTCCAGCCTAAACTATGCTCCCAGTCACTTTAGCATGTGTCCTACATTCATAATCTTACAGAGTTTAGCACACTTTTATGGGGGAGTTATTGTATAGATAGAATACATATAATTGGACAATATATAAACAAACTCAAATACTTGTAAAGAAAAGTGGTTGTTGCCCACACACCTGCACAGGAGTCAGCACAGCTACTCCATTTCCAAGCGCCCATCTTAATTCACGAATATCACGTAGCCGTTTCCATTCTGTCATTCCTTGAGCCCAGCATTTAGAATTCCAATCAATATCCTGCTTTGACCATGCACGCCTAACTGCATCTTTCTCTACTGGACCCACTTGTAGTCCAGCCTTAGTAACATAATGCCACTCCTTTTGGGGCTCCACAAATGCACTCGCAGCAATTAAGTTGGACTGGAGGGGAATAGCAGTTCTCTCAGAAGCTTCATGTGCTGTTGTGAGTAGGTCAACAGCAAGTACACAACCCCCAACAGCTATGCAGGCCTTGGCATTTGCCGGCACCTTCATAAGCACCTGTGCAATCCCAAAATTTAATCAGGAGACTGTACATAGAATGCACCTGCAAGTAAAATAGAACCACAGCACCTTCTGCCTCCATCTTGATGGGCTACTTAATCTAATTGACAAGTGAGTCAGCAATAATGAGACACTCAATTGATATCCTAGTCACCACAGAAGCTATAACTCCTACCTTCATAAGAAGCAACAACCGATGCCTCAGAGTCCTGTCACTGGTACGATCAAGTAGCACAGTCATGTGAGGAGTCCCATCAAAGGGCCCAATTGTCTGATGATGTTGCTCATAAACAATAGCCATAGCTCTTGCACAAAGCTCACGAACTGAAGCCCCTCCACCTCCACCAAAACCATCTAGACCAGCCATATCACACCAGTCAACTCCTAAGTCTTCTGTGGCTGAACCCTCGACAGTAAGTCCAATGTCTGCATCACAGAGGAAGCGATGGTACAGAGCACGGAAAAACACAACAGGGTCCCTCAGAGGAAAATCTTCAGCCCCTCCACCTGTCTCTAGAAGAAGCCGCAAATAGTATTCTCCAACACAGACTTCTTTTGCAAGACTTGGGTATCGAACTGCAAATTCTGCATAGTTCCATGACAATTGGCTTGTAGATTCCTCTGAATGAGAAGTTTCTCCAGCCACCACTATCCTCCCAAGGACACTTACATCAAGATTCCGTTCCTTTTCTACATCAAGGAGATGAACCTCAGCTTGTAGGGCTTCCCGAAGCTCCTGACGAGTCCTTTCATTCCAAATCAAATCTGCACGAGAGTGATCCAATCCAAACTCCCGCCAAAATTCTGGCCAGTTTGAAAGTAGGCAACCAGAGCCCACAACAGCCGCATTCTCAACAGTTACTTGAGCAGGTGCTGGGACAGGAGGTGATACCTCATTTGTACCAGGCAAATTGACAGGATGTGCTGCACCACCTAAGTATTGGTCTCCACTTGTGTATGGGTTTGTGCTTGCTGATTGTATAAGGGAAGGTAATGCATGTGTAGTACTTTGCAGAGATGGTGAGGGGAGGGAACTCTTTGAACTTGGTGGTACACTTTCCTCTTGAGAAACATTACTTGGTCCTTGTGAACTTGGGGGACTTTGACTTGACAGCTGCTGTCCATTTGTTGTCCCAAGGCTCCCTAGTGAGGCACTTAAATCCAGGGGGGTGGGTTTAAACGGGTTTTTAGCCCGCGGCGCTTTTCCCTTCCTTCGTTGCAATATTCTCTGCTGCTTCCGCTTTGCTGAAGAAGTACCTGAAGATGAGGTTTGAGGATTGAATTCCTCTTCTTCATCTGAAGGCCGTGTTTGAAGGTAAGCTACGAGCCCAGGGGGCAACACTCGAGATAATAGGTCCAGTGCTGGTTGATGTGCATCTGCCCACAAAGCCACCAGCTGCCGGCTGACTTCCCTGCGCTCTCCTGCTGGTAAGAAAAATGCATGAACAAGGTGTCGCAATAATGCTCCATCCCGTAGAGCCGCATCTCTCATAGATTCAGCAGCTACAGCATCCTCCTCTGCAATTGCTCTCATGATCACTGCTACTGTTTCACGTACTCCCTCAGCAGGGTGCCCAAACAAAGCAAACAATCGCCGTTTCAAACCGGCCACTTGCCGCAACATCTCAACAAAGGTGGAGTAATCTGTTGTTTCACTTTGTGGTTCACAAAGCATTGCCTCAAGGACCTCAACTACTGCCATAGAGAGCAGTGGAGACACTGTAGCAGGCTTTAATCGATTGACCAACATCATGATGTTTAACTGGCTTCCAAGCATAGCAGACTTTGCAAGTATCACATTTGCATGTTTCTCTCCTCTGGAAGTTAAGAGTAAGTTATGCTCCCCAGGGCAACCTCCTATAAGCATGGCAAGTAGTCCTGCTGCTTCCATAGCCACCCCTTCTGATCCAGACTGCAGGAGGCCCATCACACGGGCAACAGCAACAGGCAAAGAAACTACAATTGAAGATGCAGAAGAAGAGCCAAGTAGGCGCCGTAAACAAGCTACTATGCCCATGAGGGTAGCAGCTCCCTTAGGGGATGGTGGTGGGGGAGGGGGGCTGTCAGGGGGCAGGTTTGGTGGAACAGGTAACATAGACAACAGTGCCATGAGTGTCGTATCAATAACTTCCATATGATATTGCAAGCCCACATAAGGCACACATGCATTGAATTCTTGGACACGTCTCCAAAGGCGGGCTTTCGAACCTGGAATAGACCCTCCCTCAGCAACAGCATCCTTAGCAGCTGCTGTAAGGTGCTTAACATAGAGTGCCTCACCTTCAATATCAGCAAATAGACGATGTGGGCCTGACACTGGTATTGGTGATGGAAGAGGAAGCACCCGCCCACAAGGGGGGTCAAGCCGGTGACCTGGCATTACTATCCGTGCCAACACAGGTATAGGGCGCTGTCCCTGTTTTGAAACATTTGTGATGGACATGAATCCAAGTTATTGATGGATGCAGAAATTGTTGAGTTTTGCAGTCAGAACATATGATCTAGGAAAGCTGAAAGTGCTATCCCCATCAATACCAGAAGAAAGCTGGGGTATGAGCATAAGAAATACACCATGGTCACCTTACTCACCTCTGATTGTACAGTATCGCGTACAGCTGCCAAAAGACTATCTCGTGATGTGCTTGAGTAGACCTACATACAAGAGACGACAATTTAACAGCCATAAGAGGAATTTCTACATGTGTGTTAAACAAAGTTACAGACATTTAAACATGTTTGTTATCTCTACGGTCAATTACAACTCTTCATCTTACAGTATGCGTGTGAAATATATTCTCATGTTTCCGACACCCTCAAATTTATGATTGTATCTGCAGCAACCAAGTACAAAGTCTCTAAAACTGACCTGGTGAGTCACTGATAGTGATTAGGTAGCAGCAACTGATGAACTAGAATTGCCAGGAGCCAAACCAATAAATGTGACAAATAGAAATCTTAGAAAGAATCAGTGCCTACATGCATTGGGCAGCCATCATTGAACTCAATCGCAAACATTTGAGGCTCCTCTCCAAACCGAACTAGGGCTGCAACTGTAGATAAAGACCGGACAATCACCGCCTGGACCAAAACCAGGTGTTAGTTATTTCAGAGCAACACACTGTCCTTTCTCTTCAGTTATGATGCACCCATCACAACACAATTCAGTCCATTCCTTCAAGACATACTACAAATTCACCACCCTTTCTTTCCTGCTCTCCCAATGTCTAAGAACTGTGGCAGGATAGAACAGAAGGCTAAATGTCAAGCACATACTACATGGAAAGTCTTGATGGACTATCTTCAACTCATAATCTGCAGTCCCATCACCTGTAGGTTTGTTTGCTTGGCATCCTGTAGGACACGTGAGTCTACCAAGGTTCATACTCTTGTTTCTTAATTTAGGTTGTTATACAAATTAATTTTCCAATTTTTTCTGTGTAAAGAATACATTACAAAAAAATCACAATGTATCTCTGCTAAATCTCTTCTCTGGATGACACTAAGGAGAGGAAACTGCACTAAATTCAGTTATCAAGGAACGTGGTTGTTTTATTTGCTTTCTTCCCACTAAGGCTTCCCAAACTTTTAAAGTCAGAGGCCCTAAGCAGGTGGTGTATTGTGGCAACTCCATGATATGATAGCCAAAGGGGATGGAGTTGATGGCGTTGAGGGTGTTAATGGAATCAATGAGAAAATAAGATTCATGTTTTGTAGCAAGATGCCGTTAGTGCTCTTTCTGAGATTGGATGTCTTTCTCCAACCAAGAACCCTTTTATGACAATAATAGTACGGGAGCACCTAATTGAGGTCTACAAATCCAAATTCAGAAAGCATTTGCCCACAAAGTTGCAATGTACACTCAAAATGAGACAGTGCTCAATGGCAAAAAGCACACAAATTTAGGCTTTAAAAGACTTGACAGTACAGGAGGCTGAAGATCCAGGGGAGAGAAGTAGCCCAACTTTATCAAGGTACAATAAAAGGGAACGCATATCAAGGCCAGTGGGAAGCTGACCTCATAATTATTCTTCCGTCTCTCAACCAAGGAGCTCTTTGTTAGGACCAGCTGCCTTGGTATAGATTCCCCAGACCCTGCCAGGCCTTTAATGCCACCAGCACTGAGGACATGAAGTGCCCCAGAATTGGAAGTGCCATGCGCAGGTGTACGTATGCGTGTCACAGACCACTCTCCAACAGGTGTTTCTTCAGCACCCACTGCAGTCTTTGCTGTTGGCCAGACATGGTCAGAAAATCTCGAAGCACTATTAAGCTTCAACTAGCAGAAATATTCAAGAATGTAACACTTCAACTCAACCTCTGCCCATTACCTCAAAAACCTCAACCAATTTTCCTTGATCAATGTCTCATTGCCATAAAAGAAAATGAATGACCAACACAAAATGGTTTTCTGCATTCCAGAAGTTCAGATCATAGTAGAATTTCTGGGAGGCTCACCTCTTTGCTTTAAAAATTCAGGAGCACCCATGGATTGTGTGGAGTCAACATTGAGGGAGACACCAACAGATGACCTTGCCATTCTTGTCTGTCATACATTGTAGACATTGCTAAACAGTCAGTGCAAAGTTGAAGCAACATTCATGCTCAATTCCCAACACCCAAATGAATTGAAGTATATTTAATGTCCCAGTCTAGGCATACATGTCAAGTACCTGATATAAGAGATGACAGAACCTCAATGTGAATGCACAACAAGTCACTATTGATGATTGCACGTGATATGACTAGAGCTTACCAAGTTAGTCAGAATTGAAGAGTTTGAAGCCCCTGAAGCTGCAGTAAAGGCTTTACACTTCCGACCGAACATAGGGCACAAAACAAACCCTCCTCCTTCCTGACCCTTCCGGCCATAGGCATCAGAGAGTAGTATGATGGCTGGAGTATCCATGTCACGAAAATCTAAACACCAATGCAGTGCTCCCTTTGGTGTTCGCACTTCAACACCAATGGCTGTGATTCTCAACACCTGAAAACCAGATTTCCACATGAGAAGCGCCACAGGTCCACTGCAATGAACATAAAGAGAACCTAGATCTCCATACAGATCTGCCCACAGGTATAATGTAACAAATATTGGGTGTGTAGGAACACCAAGTCAATGCATCACTCAAACTCTATGTGTTTTCCAAAGGTGACATTACAACTTATGACCTCTATGACAGTAACTTCAGATGAAAGAATATGATAGAAGTGAAGAACAGACTCGTCTGTGACCTATTTAGGCTTCAGAAGATGCCAGTCCATCACTAGTACTTAATGTACTTAAAGGAAAAGATTTAATCAACATTCCCCTGGTCACAATTGTGACCAGCACATTGCGGAATTATGTGATTTTCATAAGCTACAGGAGAACAACAAAATCTAGAAAATCAAGAGGTGCAAGGAGGAAAGAAATCATACAAAGGGTGACCAGTCTGATGCCCGTCGTCGCAGATGGAGAACAGGGAAGTCTGCAGCCTCTGGCTGGGAATGGGCTACCCCCGAACTACTATGGGATCTCAACTTATGCAGTTCTGTTAATATCGCAGCACGGTACCTGTTGCATATCTCTCCCACAATCAAAACTTGGATGTCTGGAATTGTAACTACAGGAAAGACTTGTAAAGGAACAGACAGCACCAGAATCGATATATGTGCATTGTAGACTACAACCTCTGGTTAGGGTATGTTCCTATTTGCACTCTGAAGCCTTCAATATAGACAGGGAGGCGATTCTGGAATCATTCATGAAAAGAGTACAAAGAACTATATTTTTCTAAGGGTGGACATAAACCTCATCATCAATGTCTGCAAGGAAACCTTCTATTGCCATGGTAACTAGAGAGAATTTCTACATTTTTACCAGATATCACCTCCATTGTGCATAAAACAGTAGGTTGTCAGTGCTAACCAAATAAAAACATGTATTTATGTCAGTGGCAAGTGCATGCACTTTACAATGGAATCAAATTCACACTTTCAAGAGTTCGTCAATTTCCCTGGAGTCTGCTGAAAGGGATAAATTGGATCTCATGCAGCAACAAAAATTCAAATGCGCTCAAGACAAGCAATCAAAAAGGATTGCTGATATAATCCAGGAGGGACAAACCCAAAGAGAATGGTGGGAACAGCAAATGAAGAGAAATCACACACATCTACTAGACATCACCTCCACTGTCCATAAAAATGGCAGAGTTGTCAAAACTGAACAAACAGATTCATGTATTTCCAACAGCGGCATGCCTGCACTACATCAATGGAATTGAATTCACAATTTCAAGAGTTTGTCAATTTGCCCCAAGTGTCCTCAAAGGGATTAAATGCATCTCATGCAGCAACAGAAATTCAATAGCGATCTTGTAACAGATGGCTGATATAGTGCAGGAGGGGATAACAAAAGAATGGTTGGGAAGTGTGTACCTGGAAGAAAATCGAATGGACTTGAATTTCCCGCGGCCCTCTGTGCGCAGGTTGATGGTGAACTCCAGTGCGTGCTGCTGCAATGGATCCTCCCGCCCACCCGCAACAGGTGCAGCGGATTCATAATCTGTGGCAACATCATATGCATTTGTAGTTTGCAGCGTGGCAGGGTCAAGGGTTATGATCTGAACCGGAGATAGACACAACAATCGCTTGTACTTTCCACGCCATGAGTGCTTGGTGACAGTATAGCGGCATATATACTCGGGTTCCTCGGAGGGATGGGGCACTTGATGATGGTGTGCAGATGATGGCTCTTGGAATGAAGAAGAAGCGGGAGCTTCAAGAGCCGGTGACGGGCGGGCGGGAGGGAGGAGAGGCGTCTCCATTCCAGCAATGAGAGCACGGATGGGCCTTGGGTGTTCATCCGCGCGCTGCAACAACCACCAGCTCCAGATTTCTTTGTGTGCCGCACCGCGGCCACTCGACTGATTTGCCCCCAGCGCTTCCGGATTCAATTTGAGTCCTGATTCCCCCAATCCTACACCTCACCCTTCCGCTTCCTCCTCTTCCTAATGATTCTATCAACTTGAGCTGAGCAGAAATGCTGATATCTGTGGTAGGATAAATTGAGACTCTCATCCCGCTCCCTCGTCAACACTAATCAGAATGCCCCTCTCCCTCTATAAACCACACCCATCCATGATCAGAAAATTGTACATAATTCGGGCCACCGCGTCACCACTAAACCTAATCTCAAGAACAAAGAGTAACACATAACTCTCACAGCTGATTTTACATAAGAACGTGACATCCAAGGCACCATAACAACCAGAAGTAAAGACATCATAGGCGGATTGAATTTTCGTTTATACTTCACTTACTACAACCAACGATGCCCCCCTTAACTTGTAAGTAACTGTCTACCTCCAAATTGGGACTCTCGTCCCACTCTCACATCGATACTAATCAGAATGCCCCTCTCCCTCTATACCAACAACCATCGACGATTAGAAAAAAATTTACATAATTCGGTCATCCTCCACATCACCACTAAACCTAATCTCAACAACAAAGATTGACACAGAACCACTTAGAGATGATTTCACAAAAGGACGTGACATCGAAGGCACCATAGCAACCAGAAGTAAGACATCACAGCCAGACAGCATTGAATTCCCGGATTTTACTTCACTCCTACAAGAGTAGAATTACAACTATGGATGCCCCCTTACCTTCTAAAAACTGTCTTGACTTCAAAGTCCAGAATTTGGTTCCAAGCACCAGAGCAATCACCCTTATCATCACGAGACATATGTATACAATCAATCAATATCCCCTTGCATTGGGAACGGAAAACAAAATCCACAACACTAACCTTCCAAGTCCGACCTCGTTGCAGCGCGGAAGCACCGACCGACCAAACAGGACCGCCTCCCCCACGCATGGAAAGAACTTAAAAATCCAAACTCTCCAAGATTCCGTCAATTCACGCCTCCAATTGGTGATGTCTCTCCACCTCCCACGATCTGCCACCTCCAAAATCCGCAACCATCCAGTCCCGATCCGATCCACAACCCGATACAACTTAACCTTACACAAACTAAGCCCTCACACCATGTCAAATTCGCATAACCTAACCATTTCTCGCAGGAGAAAAACGGCTGGATGTGCGAGAGTATAAATTTTCGTGCTAAACCCAATGGTGTGACTTGTTAAAGGGCGAGGAATGGACAGGAAAGTGGGAGGGGCGAGGTAGGAAGTAGGAGCTATGGCGAAGAACAAGTGAGCGGAAGGCAAAGCGGGACGCCAGGTGACGCGCTCATCTTTTAGGATTACCTTCTTTTCTTTCTGGATGGCCCGGGTCCGGTCGGGCCGGGTTTTGTGAACCGCGCGGATTCTTGAGTGCACCCGCGATTATCAAACCATGCGAATTCTCTTGAGCTTTTTTCAAATTTGACTCAAGGTTTGTGAGCACAATACCTAGTACCAATTATTCATATATTCATAAACTACCAATCATAGATGGACGCCTATTTTTGCACCTAAATTGGATGGGCAGATGTGGACACAACTCAATGAGCTTCTTGCACTTTATGGTGATCAAGTTTATAGAAGATGGACTTAATCGGCTTGCATGAAGGCAAAGGCATTCTACTAAGCAAGAACCAAGACACAATGCACTTTATTTGTACCTAGTACCATCGGTGGTTCAGCCCGAATTACTCCGTTTTCAGGATTGTGGATACTTTAGGATATGTTTTTGGAGGATTTCATTAGAGAGTTGGAGTTTGGAGTTTGGAGTTTGGAGCCATTGCCACCACTAGCTTTGTTGGATCCTACTTCGGCCAAACCCAACCCATCCACATATTATGGAGGGACCATCCAAGGTGACACCTTAGTCCTTACATTTTCCTAATTTTTCTAAAGCCCCTACTAAGATGATTTGAACACGCCAACTACGGCTCCCACTATAACATCTTCACCATACAAAATAGCTTTGTGGACTACGCATATGACCTCCTAAACCTCTCACAACACCCCTCCCCCCCCCCCGCCCCTCACACCTCCAATTTAAAATCTTCAAACTAAAAAGATTCAACGCCTAGGGCAGGAATGTAACTCAACATCCCAAGTGTGCCCTCACTAAAGCCCCTACAACTCCAAACTCAAACTTGACTCATTCAAAACAATTTAAACCCCAACACTGCAACCTCGCCTACAATGGACAAACATTCCCCATCCTCTCCCAAAATGGAGCATACGCATATTTAGGAATCCAACTAGTTCCTTTCCTGAAAGGGTTTGTACAACAAGCAACTACTCTATAAAAAAAATAAAGACAAAATCCAACTTCCTCACTCACTCCCCAACCATCATACACCAAAAACTACACATTGCCAACACCATCCTTCGCCCAGGCGCATAATATACCTTATGCACAAAACCTTCTCTATTTATGGCATCAAAATACTCGATCAAGCAATAATACAAATGATCAAGAAAACATGTAAACCCCCCACAACAATGTCTAACGCCATTGACATCCTAAATGAGTATGAACAACTATTACACCCTCCTCAAACAACAACTCGCCATCATTAGCAATATCATAGCCTCTACATGGACCCAAAAAATTTTACCCCCGAAACATATACAGCACAATATGGCAAATGCACAAAACTCAACCAACAAACCTTGGCCCATGCTCAGAAACTATTTTGCTACACACACCCTAAATGCAACACCCACTACACCCACATTACAACCACATGATGAAACCCCGACTCCAATATCCTCACCACCCCTACCATCCATATCACCTCCCCGTTTGCATACCTCCATGCCTCCAAAAGCACCACCATGTGCAAATTCTTCACTCCGTGTATCCAATGGCTCTAGAACCAATACTGACAATATATTGGGCCGGATTCCAATATATCTCATTAAGACCAAACCCAAAATCACCACTATCTTATGGTGCACCAAATGCCTTCCCCAACCGTTACACCCATATTTGCATATTGATTCAAATATTGCCTAGAAGTTGGCCTCTGCCACAACGAACTTCCCATCATGCAAAACCCCCAACCCATCCCTACGCCTAGTGTACAACTCTCTCTCTCTCTACCGTTTCAACAATCACGTCCACCAACCATCATCACAACACAAATCATCCCAATAAACTACTCATACAACACTTTTCCCATCACTTTTCCCATCAAACCCACCCAATCACCCTCCAAAAGTTACGAGCACATTTGGACATCCTAGGCAACAACACCGTTCATAAACTTGCCAAAATAGGATCCAACAAACCACCACAACATACCATTCCCTCAATGCACACTACCCACAACACCTCCTTCTAACATTCCAAAATACTCACAAAGCACCCCCACAACACATCCATCCAACACTTCAAACCATATATACAAAATGAATACACCCGCGAACTCACAATCACAATCTTCCAACGATATCCATAGGTGGCAAAATGTCTCAATAACCCCCTAGTACACTCAACCATCTCCATCCACTTTTGGTCGTCCCTAAAATGCACCAATGCTCAATCACCCAAACAATCAAACTACGATACGGTCAATACACAAGTTACCAAAGGAAAAACACCCTTTGGCCCACTCAATTCCCATCCCCTTTTGTGGCCTATGCCCCAGACACACTATTGACACATGCATCCAACTCTCTCCATGTACACCAACCTTGCCATCATTAACCTCCGCACATCACAACACAACAAAGTTATGTGGCAAATCCACAAACTCCTCCTATCACACTCCAAGGCCATAAACACCAACCTAATGAACATCGGCACCCACATGAATGCTCCCCCATATAACACCATCCCCGCTTGGCTCTACCCATTCACTTGCCCCTGGGTCCATGCCATTGCCTCACCCAACTCAAACCCGATATCCTAAATATTACCTCAACCTCCCATAATCCCAATCCCCACCACATCCAAAACTCCAATATACAATTTAAAGATTGTACTGACTAAGACCCCGTCGATGCAATTCAAAGCAAAATGTTTAAATACCAACTACTTGTCGATGCACTGGAAGATGTCAGATGGCACATCATCATTGGCATTATTATGGCCAAAGTCAAAGGTGGAATCCACACAAACACCATGCCCAAAATATTTGAATGATGCTACATCGCCCTCATGCCCACACACATGCATGCAACAAATCCAATTTAGCAACCATCAAATCTCTCACCCCACTCATGCTCAACAAAAGAAGACTGGAAAACCACCAACTCCCTATATTACGCACCTAAATGATGCCCCAAGGTCAGACCTTACCACAATATACCCACACTAACCCAACTAGCTTAATTACAGGGATAGACAATTGTAATCAAACTCAACTCATGTTGAAATCAATGGAATCAACTTGCAAATATAACATCCAACATAACATTATTTAGCGCCCCCGGATTGACCTTCTCAAAAGAGCATCAAACCGGCGTGCGCCGGTTTGATGCTCTTTTGAGACCAAAGGTAGTAATAAGTTTGAGTTTTACTTAGGCTATTCTTAATCTATTTGGGTAGTTACTTTCAATGCTTAGAATTAATTATGTCGGTTTCTAGGACAAAACTAATGCCAAGTGGTGATAAAGGTTCTAATCTAGGATAAATTACGATCACAACAAATCTAAATAGCTATAAAGCAACGGAAAAGTTGGTGAGGTCAAAAAGGTAGTTGCACTTTTTGGAAAAGTCTTCCGACACCCGCATTGGAAACCTTTTTGATACCTTTTTGAAACTTCTATATTTGATTAATTATCCATTCATTCACCCTTGCTTTGCAAGCTTTTCCCTTCTTGTTGAGGTAAATGTGCGGGTACTCAAAGGGTACCCTCCTAGCATTGCTACTTAATGTTATGAACCCCAAAGTGATCACACAAACACACAACGTACTGCAAATGGTACACACAAGTGATACGACATGAGATGGTAGCACTTGTCCCATAGCCTTGCCCAATTAACCCAGGTTTACATAAGAGCTTGTAGCTATGATAGAGATGAAGCAGCCCTCGTTCACACCAACAACGTTAGCATCATTTTTCTTTGGAGTTTGGAGTTTGGTCTACTTTTACTACTACTAGTTGGACTTTGACACCGATATTGTTCACAAGCATTGATATTGTATTAATAAAAAAATAAAAAATAAATCAACCATCCCCATCTCATATTCAGAATGAGATGGGGGATTTATGCAAATCGGTAGTACACTAAAAATCATATTTAGTGTCGCCAATTCTAATTGTCTTGCTCAATACTAATTGTAAACCGCGATATAGTGTCACCAACACTAAGTGTTAACCCAACATTATTTTTCATTCCTTGTCAAAAAAAAATTGGGGGATTATAGATTTACAGTGTTTCAATTGCTGTCACTTACCAAGTGATTTTTCATCCAAATGTCAATCATCCGTGACAACATTTCATCACAAGTTGCTAACAAGAGAAGGTAGGGTTTTGGCCAATGGATGAACTCATCCATCATCCATGACAATATTTGTTCACTTATCCATAAGAAGTGTCATCCGAAAAGTAACCATATTGACATTAAATACCATATAACACTAAATATCATATTTAGTGTAGTTGATGGTAGAATCTGAGGGGCTAGGTGCTGGCCCCACTGAACTCATCCCCCCAACTAAAAGTTATACATAGAAGAAGTTTGAAGATTCAACAAAATAATCTTACATTGATATGGCGGATGTTAAACACACACCCCCCCCCAAAAAAAACAAAAAAAAAAAACTTTTCGGGGGAGGTAGATTCGGGCAGGGGCAACCCCCATAAAGAAATCCAGATTTTATGTACCCAACCGAAAACTTTTGCCCGCCTGCCTGACTTCGAAAAAACCATTTGCCCTTGCATTCTTGAAGGCAAATCCCATATTGGGTGCACTTCACCTTCAAGGCCCAAAATCCAATATATATGTTCACTTCCATTGAGTAAATAAGCAATTGACTGGGATTTCATTTTCAAAGTGAAACTGTCAATAAAGCATGTAATTAACTTGGAAGTCAAACATATTACAAAACCCTCATTAGCACTAAGGTTATAATTTTTGTGACTTGCCATTGAAATGGTCTTTGTCATTCTAAAATAGAACTAAACTTATTTTTATTTTTAGTATGTTAAATATTATAATTAGTTAATACCTTCTACTTTCACAAAGTATTCATATGCATTTAAACTAATTAAGTGTGATTGAATGTAATTAGGTCAAATCAATCCTGATTAATCCCAATTAAGCCCAATTAAGCCCAATTAAGCCCAATTAAATAAGAAAGTATGCCTACCAAATTAATTAAGCCTAGTTAATTATAAAATATAATTATTGGAATTAAATCCAATAAATCATAAATAATTAGTTACTCTTGATCCCTGCTAACTTCACATTTTGTGGAAAACATCATAAACATTTAAGAACATATTGGTTATAAAGCCAAGCAATTTAAATTGACAATTGTTTTAAAGGAAATTATATATGGTTTAGAAGATGGTGCAAGTGGTGTGCAAGTAGGCGACATTGAACAAGTAAGTGTCTAAATTTTGTTTTAAACATACTAAAATTACATTGAATTGATGATTTCTCTACCTTTTATGATGCCCCCAAAATTGTAATTCAAGGAATATGAAAAAAGTTCAAGTTCAAAATATTGAAGACCATGAAATTTATGCTCAAATCCATATTTAGCCATTTTCTTGTGAGCATTACTTGAAATGATGAGTTTTGAAGATCTCAACTTGATATTTTACAATTGAATACTTAACACAACAGTAGAGGGCATTGTGACCCCCCCCCCAAACTACTAATTTTAGGCGTTTGACCAAAACAATAATGGTTTCAATATACTAGAACATTTTTTTGATCCACTTTGTCATGCTTGCACCCATATCATATGTGTCTTCCAATGGGTGAGGCAAAAACTCATCTACCCCCAACGTTGGGTCAACCAACCCACCATGCATCTCCAAACCGATCTTCACAAGACAAATGCATTTGTTCACAAGACATTAAGCTTCCCAAGACCAAATCAAGATTGTGTTTCTTAGTGTTTGACAGGTGAGAGAGTATTTATGTATGTAAAAATAACAATAACTCTCATGCCTAGGCTTCACAATGGAGACATGTGGCGCCTGTCAATAGCACCACTTAAGGGCAACCCACATAACCCTTTGAGTTTGATAAATGTGTTGTCGTGTAGGCCAACATATTCCATGTTATGCTAGATTTATTGCATGACATGTGTCGCTCACATAACTTGATATTGCATAAACATCTATATCAATATAGTTCAAGACATAATTGTATGTTATATTGGATTGGATCTCTATTTAGATTTAGGCTTATGCTTTGCCTACTATGTTGACCCTTGTGTAGTCAATTTTGGTTGTCTTCTAAGTCCCAATCACATAGTTGGTTTCAATCTTACATATTTTAAAGAGTAGATGTGAATTATGTAAGATGCGGCGATACTCATAAGCAACAAGAATTATCACATGTTTCAAAATGAGGAGATAGGCATGGAGACTACATATTTTTCACAGTGTTCAACATTATGAATCAAATGTTGGAGTGTCAATTACATGTGCATTTTCAATGTCGGTCAAGTATTTTAGAAGGTAGGTAGTCATTGTTGTCAATACAAGAGATGTTTATTGTAAGAGAAGTTTGAATTGAGATCTATTAGAATTATGTTGCATGCAAAAACTAACCCACAATTTTACCTTTAGGGTCCGTTCTATATTAACATAATTACATCGACCGAAATTTATGTAGAACATTTGAGAGTGTGATTGAATTCACATGTAGCCCATCATTGATCGATTGTGCACCCTGGAAAAAATTGGTAGCCGACAAAATCCATGTTTCTCCGTTGGAACCTAGAGGCCAAGAACACATCAAACTTTTGGTTTACAATATCACTTCAAATCAAAGACAATTGGTTGCAAATAATGCCTCAAGCATGTGTAATCGACATTGTTGCTACTTCATTTATGTACAGTAGGGTCCAAAAATATTTCGAATTTTTGGCATGGAGTTGAATGAGAATGAAAACTACAAACTTTGAAAACCTCTTGCAGGCTCAAAAATTCATCAATTCACAAACCGTAAATTGTGTTGGAAAGATAATAGAGTCTACTTTGACAATATGAAAAATTTGCATTACAAAAGTAGAAAATAATACATTTAAAAAAACTTATCATAATATAGTATCTACCATCTAGTGCTACCACCTCTTGCTGAAATAACTGCTTGCATTCTATCAAGCATAGTTCTAATCAAAGTTTGGAGTTGCTCCAAAGATATTGTATCCCATGTTGATTGAATAGTTTGTGCCATTTCCTCCTTGTTTTTGGGTCTAGGACGATGTCGTAACAAATCTTTGACAATCTTCCATAAATTTTCTATGGGATTCAAATCTGGAGAGTTTGCAGGCCAAATTAGTTTTGCCATACCATGAGCTTGTCTCCATTGCAACGTAAGTGAGCTATGGTGGACTGGAGCACCATCTTCCATAAGTTTCAATTGTTGAGGGTGATCATGTAAATTGTTGTGTCACATTCAATAGGCTTGATAATTCCAACAATGGTTGTCTTCTATCATCTCTAACATAACATGCCAACGCTCTAGCATCGCGATCACTCAACTTCCGATGCCGACCACATCGGGGTTTCAAAGATTCTACACTCCCTTGGACCTTCCAATTTGTCAAGATAGTAGAAACAGTTGATGGTGGAACGTTCAATACAGATGCAATGTTTGAACTCTTCATTCCACTCTCACGCATTCCCACAATGCGACCCCTTTCTTCATCACTCAAGATTTTGTACAGCATGGTACCTCTCGATGACCCAATGCACAATCTAAAAATCAATAGATTCAATCACCAACATAACAACAAAGGCAACTCCAATGTTGCTGGCCAAACTACCTCCAAAACAACTTCAAGCCACCATATCTCATATGTGCAAGCCAATCTCCATTGCAATAACACTCCATGTTGTAATCTTGAACTATGTAGACTAAACCTTGCAATGAATACATGCCATCAAAACAACGAGGTGGCACCATGAGCTCCAAAAGGGAAGTTGCATGTTTGAGCTTTTGACAACACAATTTTCTAATTACAACCAAATCTTTAAATTTTTGACATGTGCTCATGATTGAGAGGTGGTGACTAAATACCACTAATGGCTTCACAAGTTGCAATTGATTTGGTGAAAAAAGAATATAGAATGAGGTAGCTACATGCAATTGAATGCAACTAGTTTTGAAGCACAAAATTGGGAGTACATCCAAAATTCGAAATATTTTTGGACCCTATTGTAGAATGGCTTGTGTAGGAGCATTCAAGAGTGCAGCGGGAAACAAATTTCAATGTTCCAATGTACTCCTTGACGTTTGAAGGTGGTGGTGCTCCTCAAAGCAAGTGCGAAGGCTCCAATTCTATCTACATGTGTTTAGCTTGTTGTCAAGCATTAAGAGTTAACACGCCAAATCCAAGTGCGAACTTGTAGGAAACTAAGATCATGCTAATTGACCGTAAACTCAATTTATCCAATTCAAGGCAATCAAAGGCGTGAATGTGACCAATGGTGAGGAATGTGCCCAATTTTAGCTAATATAGCATGTGGGCGGTAAAGCTAGGTGTTGATATGCTTTAAGCTGTGGGGCAAGTGCTATTGCCTCATGTTCGAGGTGGTCTCTCATTTTGCCCAACTTTACTTCCAAGTTCTTGTATCTCGTACAAACACATGTGTTGTCTTAGGGAGGTTTACACTTGGGTCCAAGACCAAAAAAAACCCCAAAACTGAGCGACCTTTTGGTCAAGAGCGAAAAGAAAGCCCTGAGGAGAATACATTGAAGTCCATATCTAACTTATTGGAGGGAAAAAAACGAAGTGACTCTACTATAATATCATTTTCCCACTACACTGTTTTTTGCATTTAGTGTTGTCAACAGTAATTACGAACCACAACACTAAATGCCAGTGACGCCCTTAATGTTTACATCTCCACAATTAGTGTTATAATATTTGTATGTTTTGTGTTTTGTTGCGGCATGGTTGCACCACCACCATCTCTACCACCACTACTTGAACACTATTTGTCAAGTGTTTGGTAGATAGTGTTGCAGGTAAATGAATAGTAACAACATTAAATGCCACACAACACTAAATGCAAAAAACGGTGTAGTTCTTAACAATTTGCACTCAAGAAAACACTGTTTTTTCCCAATGTTTTTTAATACCAATCTTCAAGCTTGGTCCAATCTTGAGTGTAGAAATGTTAGGTTAAGGGGTATTTTGAACCCCAAGTTTCACGGACCCACATCCTAATGTACAGTCACATGACTATCCCAACCTTAGAGGTCGGGGACACACGACTATCTCACATGCCGCATTATAACCTATAAATTGCGGGTCATGACAAACCGACCAACATCCGTCCCATTTGGTAAAGTGCTTGAAAGTTGACAATGTAGCCTCCTAAGACACATGGCAAAATTTAATGTCTTTCTGACCGACTCCACAAGACATGTGGCATAATCCACCTCCTTCACCCCGCGGACCTTGGTTAACTTTACTCACCTTTTCCATGGGGAGAGAGAGAGAGAGTTATTGCATATGAGCGCACCTCTCATCCAATGAACAGGGAGAACCGGCCGCTAGTTACAGATGAACCGATTGAGTTTGAGAAATAACCGGTTGAAGTTCACCAAGACTTCAGGATAATTATCCATCATTTTAGAGGAATCTAGGGAATATGGGCATAGATTCTTCTAGAATGATCAGAATTTTCCTGAGGTCTTCAACTTGCAACCGGTTATTTTTCAAACTCAACCGGTTCATCTGTAACTAGCAGCCGGTTCTCCACATTCATTGTCTTATATTACCTTTGTTCCTAGCTTACCTTAGGGCCACTTCACACACAAGACTGAAGGCCCGTGACCATTGCAATCAAAGAGCTCTCATTGGTTGAAAGGGCGGGGACCGTCCAAGTTCCCTTCACACATGAAGGTGAAGGCCTAAAGGCCCAAAGGAGACTTCATGGATGAAAAGTTTACATAAAGTACTACATGACGGACTATGGATAAGGTGTCATGGTCTCCCGGAATTACGGGAGACCATGATTTTTTAAATATTTTTTCCAACATGACAAATTGCAAAGCAGATTCCAAGATAGATTCCATGACAGACAAACACTACCAAGTAATTCTCTTAAATTGATAGAGTTTGAGACATATTATATTAAACCAAATCCTCCCCTCTTTTTCTGCCAACAAAATAAGCAATGGTCCCGCAACATGGTTCATTCTCACTTCACACTATGCTTGAGGGCTTGTGACTACATAAAACGGCTTTCCCAACACCCATGGTACGATCTTTGGATGAGAGTCAAGGGTCCTCACCATTACAAGGTCACGGTTAGTGTTGCATTTTTATTCTAGAGGTTGGAGGCGGCATTATAAAATAAAATTTAAAATATTTCAAAACATTTTTAATGTTTTTTTTATTGAAAAACATCGAAGACATCAATCCGTGAGGTCCTTTGTGGCAAATCGTTGTCAAAAACATTCCCCTCTTCTAGGATCAATCCTTCGAGCTCTTCTCTGCTCAAGTATTGATCCAAGACTGCGCATGGATCGTCCCCGATGCGAAATTCGTCTTGTTCAATGTCATCGTCATCAATGTCACCGTCGTCATTCTCCGTCCAAGGCTCAGGGCTCAGGCACTACTGTTGAGTTTGAGTGTACTAATACTATATGGTAATATGGAACAATTGGCAAAGTTGCGCATGTCTATATTTGCCCTACTAGCATGGAATGACTGTAGTAGTGAATTTATAACTGAAAACATGAAAAATGCCTCAAAACTTGCCGAGTAATTTTAAATGCATTTTTTAAATGTGTATTTTAAAATAAATGCACCACTAGTCACGGCTCTTGGCTCATGTGTGAAGTGGCCCTTAACTAACTTATGACCGACTTGCAGAGCGACTTCCTGGTTCAACACACGAATCGCGCGGTTTGAGAAGGAAAACCATGCAGATTCTTGTGGAGCCGAGGGACACTCAGAGTACTTCTCAAGAGTGGCCCACACAGATTCTCTTGGCATTCGGGCTGGCCCGGTTTCGTGCAAAAGGAGCATCGTCCGGTTTTCTCGACCAGGCCAAGCACAGGTCCCTTCATCTTTCAAATATACAAGCCAACAAGTAAGTAACTCAAGGAAAAGTGGGAATTCGTACCCAGCGTCCCCAGCTCCCATCCTAGGAAGAAAAACAAGTGGCTCGCTTTTCGGCTTTGAAATACAGTCAAAAACGTTGACATGCCACTCTGGCATTGAAGATAACTCCCCCACTTGAAAGTGTCTACAGGAACAAAGAACCGTTTCAATATTCTCCATCTTGCAGATACCCTCTCTCACTTTACTAACATGGTTTCAGTCAACTGAGGGGGAGAATCTGGAACTCCACCAGTCCAGATGCTAAGGGCCGCTTTACACCTAGAGGCCGGGCCAATTCCCCTTGAGGCCGATTGCATGAAATTTCAGCCCCTTTTGGGTTGGAGGCCGGCCTCAACTACACATTACAACAAGATTATAACGGGGGGCAATTTTCCCACATGTAAAGGCCTTAGGGCCAAGAAGCAAGAAGACAGAAGAAGATGAAGTCACGATGAATCATAAGAGTTGTTCAGATTTCTACATAATCCAACAGATCTGGTTCGTTGAAAAAAAATCACATTTTTTTTAAAGTTTTTTTTTTATTGAAATATGACATTGGCCCTCCATTTTGGGTGCACCCAATTCAACGAGCTCGGGCCATGTCAGACCATGCATTTTTTTATTAAAAAATTCATACCACCAAATCGGCCCAGCCTCTAGGTGTAAAGGGGTTGGGGCCGATTTCAGCCTTTTGGCCAATCACAAGTGAGGATTTCAAGCCTCTTACACAACGAATTGGCCCGGCCTCTAGGTGTAAAGCGGCCCTAAGTTTCGCAAAGCAAACCGATTTCTTGGAATAGACTATAGGTTACCCTCAACAAAGTAGAAAATATTCTCTAAGATGGTCAATTCTGTTGAGATTCGATTTGGTTTTATTTTTCCCATTTCAACAAATTTCAATTGGTTGGCTTGTACCTAAATTGATGAAGAATGCGACTTGCATCGGAGGGCTCATACTTCACACCATCATGCATGAAAACAATGTAGAATCCTAGTTATAGTTGTTAGGTCTTGGTGATGGAAAAAAGAAACGAAAAAGGAACGTCGATGTTTTTTATCTTGACATGCGATGTTTGTTCACCGCCTCCCTCCCATGTCCACACGGGTAAGGTTGAGTGCCTATTTTTATAGGTGAACTGTGTGGTTAGGGTTGGGACTGTGTGTTCTATGTTAGTTTTGGGTTTGAGTGTTAGTAAGTGCATTTAGTCAAGTGGGACCGCCTCCGTTTTTATTATTTCCTTTTGTTTAGGATTATGAGTGCTAGATACCTTATAGCAATTTGTGAGAAGGATTCCATTAGTTTATGGATTATGGAGTTGGGGATTTGCAAGTCTTGGAGGTGTTTAACGGTTGTTGTGTGTATAGTGCCTCTTATTCCTCCCGTGATCATAGTGGGTGGTAGTACTATCCACCCTAGTTAGGATGGGAGTGGGTGGAGAATGGCGTAGTTATCAAGTTTTTGGTTGGTGGCTACGGGAAATCTATTGTTGCAGTAAGTGAATTCAAATATTTGTACTTTGAGATTTGGGTTGGGTGTGAAGGGTGGTTTATCTGTAGATGGGGCTCCTAAGATGCATAATATATCAAGTCTAAGTCGAGCTAGGCATTTACATATTGGTAGATAGCATGTGCATGGGAGTAGCCATGAGGGTATGGTGTTGTCAAGTGTGTGGTCTTTAATTTAACCAGTGTTGATTAGGGTAAAGCAAGGGGTTGTGGGGTGGGCTAGTGTGTTCGCTAGAGTGTTCGCTAGTGTGTGTACTACTTTATTATGTCGGTTTGTCCTTACATTGTTTATGTATTTAGTAATGCAACATGATATTAGGTGGAGGCATGCGTCAATTTGGTGGGATGGGCATAGATTATATGTTGGGGATATATCTTGTTTGACAATGTGTTTTTTCGGTAGTTCCCTAAGTATCTACCATATCTAAATTTAAGGGTTTGTGTTATTTGTGCATTGGTAATCTAGGGGCATCCCTTAATAAATTTAACCATTTTATGTGTATGTCTATGTTGGAGAGCCATTTATCTATGTACAATATTGTATTTTTTGAATGGAAGATGAGTGGGCTTGTACAAGTATTGGTGACATATCAACCTCCTTCCCATATGTTCAAAGTCTTTCAAATGTACATTGTTTCTCATACAATGCATTAATGTAGTAACCTACAACATGGATCTAGATGTTAAATGGAGTGGGTTTGTAGATAGTGTGGACCTAGAGTACTATCCCTAGTAAGTGTGGAAAGAAGTCCACATTATTCAACAATATCATGGTCGGTTAATGATTCTTCTTGAACTTTCATTTGCTACATGATTTGATTGAGTGTGTAGAGGTTTAAGCATATTGTTTTCTATGTTTATGTACCATGTGTTGACCAACATTATCCCCCAACAATGTTTTGTAGATAAAGAACTCATGTTTCTAGAATTAGCACCTAAAAGTTTTTAACACATTTGTATTAATTGTGTTTTTATTTTTTGAACTAAATGAAATCTTCATCAAACTCTTTCCAAATTACTTTGTGTAGATGTCAACAAGTACAACCATGCAAGACAACAAACTATCACTATCTACAGAAATAAAAATAAAATCACATCACATTCTATATTCGCATTGAACTATTTCAAAATACTTTGTGTATGAGAGGCAAACTTGAGCCATGAGTCTTTAGGGTGATTTTCTGTGTTTTAAAAGTTTCGGGCTGTCACACAAACAGGGATAGACAATGACATCCAATAGACATTGATTATCGGACCACTGAAATGGAGGATGCATACGATCATGAGTAGCGTGTGACACAATCAATGCACAAAAATCTGACTAAGTGAGGTGATTGGTGCAAAAGCCTTTATTTTATGAATCCAATGTACTTTTTGCAGATTTGACATAATATATGATGAGGAATACAAAATGTGAGCCAATTTTGCACTACAACGAAGTGTGTCTATGAACCAGTCCTATTCATTTCGACAAGTGGGTCTATTTTATTACAATAAAAAGAGAATCCTAAGTTGATGAATAAAAGTGGAAACAGCACGATTTCAAACCCCATACGCCCCTTCATATTGTTTACTAATTTGTGTTAACCAAGATGTACTACTCAGCTTTGCTGTGTACATTGGCCACTGTACAGACTCATTAACAATGAAACCAACAACAATATTGTATTAAAAATGTGTACATTCCCTAAACAAAGAGACACTGTAGATATGTTGTGATAAATCTATAGGCAACGTGCCTCAAATATTTTTGGGTAGTTGCATGAAAAGAAAAATGTCAAAATTGAAGCATATGATACAGAAATCTAATAAATAAACTTACCAAAATTGCTCAGCAAAGGAAAAAGAATACTACAGCACTCACCATGCTTTTGTTCCAATCACAAATGGGTATATGCTTTGGCTCAGCTCTTGTATCATTGCAAGATCTGAGAAGAAAATACATTTCCTTTCAGCAGGATTGATTAATTACTAACTGACAGGCTCTTAAACCTCTTTTCGCAACTTAAAAAGCTGTGGATGAGGATTGTTAGAAGATGAATCAGACAAATGTGCAAGTAGGATGTAAGTACTGCAGACAACACTCTCTATTTTCATTGATGTGTATGTTAACAAAGGGCACAAGACAGAATGAGAGAGGCACTGACCATTCTGGCCACCTTCTCAAATGTAATGAATGAAATAATTCTGTATTGACCTGGTCTAGATGGAACTAGAAAAAACGTATAGTCTATCTACCTTACTAAAATTTTCCGGGAGCTAGGATTCTGCCAATGCGCTGAACAGCATCTCCTGGCACTTCCCTGCCTGGTACATTCACTTTCAGCAAAGACGAGTACCTGCGAACACGTGTGATCAAATTCAAAAGCAAATTAGTGTTCAAGTATTTTTACTTATTGTTTACGAAATGTGGTACCAATGGGTATCCCCCATACTCTTGGCAAAGCAGGTAATAAACTGCCAACACTTCAGACATCAACATCATGCTCCCTGACAGGGAGCAATCTCAAAGGACAACATCAACCAGTTCAAAACATGAAAGTTATCCTCTAACTCATCATGGATCTTAGAGGATGCAAATGTTGGTTGTTTTGCATCCAACACCTTCCATGTTTGGAAAGTTTTTGGTGCATGCTTGGAGGTAGTGGGGAGGTTTGAATGGTGAACAATCTATATCGGTTCACTGAGTGTCAAACTCATTTTGGCATGCCAAGAGGATCTAAAACGAGTTTGGCATGCCAAGAGGATCTAAAACTGGAATATGTTACTACCTCCAAATTCAGATTCAAAAATTACCTCCGAGCATGCACCACGAGTGAAAATAACTTAAGGAGATTGTATGCAAAACGACCAGTGGAATCTCATAGGGGACCAACTCCCAACAAAATGTCTCCTTGAGTTAGATGATAATACTAGTTTGTCTTCCAACGTTGACAATTGCAGGTATTATTGGAAGCAATTGCACGTGGCATTCGCGTGACCATGAACCAAAATCATAGAAGTGGAACAAAGTGATGAGCACATCAGCAAGGGGGAACATGAAGGAAGGAGGGTTTCTGGTGACATACTCTGAGAAAGAGAAGAGGGCATCATGTTCTGTAACAAATGCAATCAGCGCCTGCATTCCATACATTACACATTAGTATCAATAAAAGCATGCGTGGGTTAAACCCAAGGCCTTAACCTGGATCCTTGGGAACTCTGAGGTTAATCCGCCTAAGGACGGAATAGTACTCCAATAGGTGACCTTCCTAGCACTTGATTTATGGTGCACCCTACCCCTTCTTATCCACCCAATAATAGTGGGGGTATATGGGTGAGCTGGATATTTTAAACCAACCACACACGAACCAATGTTGGTATGGTATCGTCTTTTTTTTAAACCATTCAGATACCTATAATGACGATTTCACATTTTTTGATACCAGTAGGGTATGGGTATTTGACAATACTTTTGATTTTGATACCATTCGGGTCTATATACCATGCAAGAGCCTCCAAACCGAGGCAAAATCGCCCTAGTATCAATATGCTTTAGAATGTGTTTACCCAAATAATAACTTGGATATGCAAAGATTCTCTCATCTTGACATACCCACCAAATATCAATATTTGATTGGTATTACAATTGTGATACCCATAGGTAGGTTAATTGATTACATTATTAATGTTGGTTATTGATACCATGGATTCACCTATATACCAGACCAACATTGGTAAGAACCTTAGGGGGTTGCCCTTGGGGAAGATAGATGCAGGCCGGCTTGTCTAAACTTGTTCAAGGTATTCGCCTTTGAAAGGAGGCAATAGTCTTTGGGGGCCCTCTAATTCTCATGAAGCTTGTTTAGAGATTATATATAGACTTGGACCAACTCGAAGATGAAGCAACACCATAATTCGCACCGATGGCAACATCACAGCCATCTTAATTTATTTCTTTCAATGTAAGCACAAAGGAAGTTTGTACATGGGTCATATACAAGACAAGATTTACACATAGGCTCTATCATATCGTAGAAGTGATATCGGTGTTTACCTCAAAAGGAAGGTTGAGGCACTCAAAGTAAGTGCGCACACGATCCAGACGCTCCTCCAGGAACTGACCACTGCTTGCTGCCAGAGATGCTAATGCCTACAGCCCCAAATGCCATAACCCATTAGATGATGCAATCCAAGATGCCCTGAAGTAAACCGTCAAGCACACAACAAACAGAAGTAACGCCATAAGAGTTGTTGATGGAAAAGAAAAGGAAGACTCCTAAGGGCCATGCTGCAAATAGGCATTAGTTAAGCCAAACCAAACCCCAAAGAGCACTATTCAGGTGAGGTAGACCAATCCTAACACTATCTCTTTTTAAATTTCATGTTATTCATATTCACATATGAGGAGTTAAGGAATGGGTTAAGGCCTACTTGGTCCCATCTTGCCCTCTTTTTCCCCTCCTTATCCACCCCCTTATTTTATGGGAGACTCTGAAATTTGTCTTGTCCCCTTCATTTACCTTGGAATTTGAGATTTAACCAAGTGTATGAGGTGGACGTCTGGTTAGCTAAAGGTGCATAGAAGGTCCTTCAAGGAATACCTTGAGATGTTTAGCATGCTACCCCTAGAAAAGTTCAGCCACCACTAGCTATGTAGGTAACTATAGTCCTAAGGCAATGAGACCACATGCTTAAGAGAAAAATACCTGCTGAAGTGCAATGCAGTTGCGACAGATTTGACGAATGCCTAGCATATTCACAGAGTCCATCTCATTCAAGGCCTGCAGCCCACAATGTGTGCAACATAGCAAAGGTCAAGAGGCAATAAGAAATTCAGAACTATAACCTGACAAAAAGTTTATGAAAGCACCCAGATACTGAATCCTGCAAGAATATCCTTTAAGGCATCCATATGTTACAAACACCTAACATCCCAGAAATTACATAGTGATAGTAACAAAATCTAAGTTGTGCAGAGTAACACCAAATTGAGAAATGGTATCACCTTAATAAAGGCTGTAGCTGACACACTGCATATACCACCAAATATGTAGCTCCGCTTCAAAGGTGGTACATATGCTGCCATCTCCTCGTCCCTCCTTGCAATCTAAATATCAAGATATGGCACTGTTAATCCTTAAAGGATCGAGGGTGTGTCAAAGGACTGACGATTCCTACGAACCCCAGACAAAAGTTTAACTGATATTTGGTTAGTCTATGATATTGAATCCGTATTTAGCACAACCTATCAAAAAGAGGGAGTGAAAAACAATGTGCAAGAATGGTGATTAGCTATACATGGTATAGATTTGAGTCTAGGTCATTTATCTGAGGTTAAATCTCCCTAAAATTCAATTTAGATGTATTAATAATTTGAATGATGCATATCGTAAATAGATAGGATTACTTTTGACACTTTTAGCTGTAAACAACAAGAAATAAGCTTAAACCCCTCTGTATGATACATTCAGGCCCAGAAAGGGCATCTCGGACCACTAAGGGTTAAGAGAAAAATGGAATCACATCTTCTGCCAAAAAAATTTCCCCTCCACATCTTTAAATGGACGCATGATATTCAATCTACATTGGTACTCTACTTTCTTACTTGCCACCCCACAAGATCACATGTGTATTAGTGATGTTTCGAAGCTGCACCTGTGTGGTCAGGGAGACAATAAAATCTTCAGGCTCCTCTGCATCTTGGTCCGTCACATATACTCTACCTGTCATGCTCTGGACCCATTGGCCCCATCCATGTGCTGCCATCAGATTCATAGAATCCATAGCAAATTCCTGACTGTTACACTAAAAAGTCCTATAACTGTAGGCCACAGTAATTATCTAGAGCCCATGCTAATTCTCAACATAGAAATTAATCTGGGCCATTAATTTTCAACCCGTGTTAAATTTCTATTAGAAAATCAATGTGGGCCACATTAATTGTTTTTTCTGAATAACTAATGTGGGTGATTATTTTATTTGTGCGACTTATGTCCTATAACTAATAATCAATGTGTTGATTGGAAGTCTTCATTGAAGACTTAGAGAAAGACCTGGGGTCTTGGACCCATGTCAATTCCACCTTGACTGGAAAATTAGACTGGCCCATGCTGATTATTTGCTCGCCAATTTCCCACCCACACTAATAGGACTATTTAGTGTAGGTTGGATTCAGGAAATAACACATCTTCGGAAGCTAGCACAACAATGGTTGTTGTACAAAAAAGGAGAACCAGCTTCCATCATCAGCATGCAGAGGTCAAAGCTCCACATGAAAAAGACAACCACAAGCGTCACTGAACAATAGAAAGGTAAGTTGGCCTAAAATGGATACTTTTAGTTTTACACCCACTCTCTCCTAGATAATTCAACACTTAATTAGTACAAGATTAGCAAATTCAAATCAAACCCATAGCCATTTTCCTCATAGTTATCAAGGTGAGGATTCTCTTCAAAGATCGAATAGGTCCATCCAGTTACGATGTTGACAATTGAACTTAGAGTAGTCAACAAGTTGTGAGCATTTAGCCCAATCTTTGAACACATGATACCTTTTTGGTGTCTGTTCTTAGATCTACAACTAACCACCCACCATGTAAATACAATGTGTCTAATTAAAATAAGTAACCAAAATAGGCCCGCTTACCTTGTACTTGCGAGAATAATAAACTCATGACACTTGACAGTGATAAATCAGTTCATCTACCAATAAAACTTGGAACCCTTCTAACTATTGCATACAGGATTCAAAAAAGACATACTTTGGAGCATCGAAATCCCTTGTCATGTGCTAGCAAGAATCATTTGTAACAATCTTAAACTAATTATAGCATCCATGCTTGAAGGAGCTTACCTGAAGATGATAAATGGCCTCTAGCTGCATCTCCACTCGGAGCGTTCGCAAGCACTCTGCAGAAAGAGAACTGTATTTTTCAGCCAGGATGCCCAGGCCAGCAGTAAGGACACTGCTGGTACGTCGGTGATGGTGTACCCGATGCATTGAGCTCTTCCTTTTCATTGGAGATCCTGGTGCAGTGGGCTTTTGCTGACCCAACCTATCCAACCAAAAACCCTCGTTACAAACTGCAATGAACTGTACAAGCATATATGATGGTAGATGCATCATAATGTCCTTGGGCTGTTATAATTCAGGAGTTTTGTGAAAGATGAGTGGACTTACTGTTGGGCTGATTCTGAGAGGAAGTCCAGAGAATCACTTAGTGCAGCTAAAAGCACCAGCTTGTGGTTATCCATAATCAATTGTTCCTGCAATACAGTTGTCAAGTCAACTCAATTTCAAAGTTGGACCAAATTCAGATACTGAGAATAAACACTGAGTAGCCATTTAAAGCACACAGTTGTGTAAATATTATTACTGATCAAGCTGAGACAAACTCCACAAGAAATTGATATAAGGAAACCACACCTATTCTGGACAGTTTGGTGAGTTTGGGTACTTAGAGTGATCCATTTTATATGTCAATCAGTATCCAATGAGATTAGATATTCAATGTGGATTCAGAAGCTATGCAACTTCAAATATTTGATTCTTATGTGAATTTTGTACAGAATTTCTAAGTGAAACGTTCCCTTGACCCATTGTGGTCATATAGGGGCATCCATTTGTGCTACCTGTCTTCCTTAAACCCCACCTTTTGCATGGGAGAAAGTGTTTCTTGAATAACCTATTATGATCTTGTCTAGCACCTTCAGATTGTGAGAACAAGGACCACAAGTTACATGCCACACTTGCTTCCAATGTCTTGTACATAGTTCATTGAAGTGTAAAAATGTCAAATCCATGGCCTATGTTGGAGCCTCCACTCTCTTGTTTATGTCACAGTGTGCTACCCATGGACATGCCATGTGTGCACATAGCTGCCTCCACTATACCTTCACTTGGTTTATATTTTAGAGGACCATTTAACATATGCTCTTAACTGTACATGTCCACAATAGGTCACAAACCGAAACAGGTGCACCTACCTTGTTGCCCAACAAATATGTGCAATTGAATTGCTACACCAAGATACTACTGATGGGTGATTAATACATACTTGTTTAATGGGTCGTAAGCTGAGGAGAAGATTGTTGAGCTCCATCTCCACTTCAAGGCCTTCAACATCATAGGGCCCATCTACAGTTACCTTCTGCCCAAGTTGCAGGAGATAGGGTGCGTCAAGCAAAGTGTTTGCTGGCTCTTGCTTCATCAAATTAAAGATATCCGGTCTTCCAATTACACTGGAGCTCAGGCTGCCCAATACTGCCTGCATCAACCAACAGTTCACAAAAATTGCCTCAGAATTTATCTCGCAGAAACCGCACATCAACTTGATAGAATATCAATCCACAAAGCCACTTATTTATCTTCATAATCACTGCAATAGTTATCCTTAAGCCCCCTCAAAAACTCATGTTTTGGTGAGGAGTTGTGACCCACTTTTGACAATTTATAGTGTTTAAAGAGCGTTGAAGTGGTGTCAGAACCCCGTACTTTGGTGAAATGAATGGGAAGCGTTTGACTTTGGCCAAAATACAGCTCTATAAAAATAAAGCCCTCAAACTTCCGAGAGCACCATTTTAGGTGCCATTAAAAGCTTGGCATGAAATCCATTTTTATATAGCCATCTTAATGGATAAATCTAATGTGCATACAATATATGATATATTCTGTCCATTGCTGCTTTACCTCGGTATATGCAGCACGACATCGTTCAAGGGTGCGTTCTAATAGAGTTTGAACAAGCTCCAATATTTCTCCAGCATACATGGGCATTGCTTGTGCCCAGCCAAGAACCTGACAACCAACCACAAATTCTGATAAATCACACCTTTAAATTTGAGAAGGTTGAGCAGTGCTAGGAAGGAAGAGATTCAAGTTAAACATTGAGAGAAATGTAGATTTATGGAGAGGAAGTGAAGAGAATCCAATGATATAATGCACATTAAAGACACCTACTTCAGTGATCAGCTTATTTGCTGCCAGAGGTCCTTGCAATACAGGTCTGCCCCTTTCAAGAGATGATTCATATACCGCACCAGGATGAGCTTTCAGACGAAATGCAGATGGACCTGAATCACCAGAAGTTATGAAGTTTATTATTGGCTGCATAAATTTGGAGAGCCCAGTTGGCAACATGAACCATGTAATGCTACCCGATAAGGGTCAAAAAAGAAACTGGACTCCTAACTTGTACATGCAATTTCCTGCGTTTAAGGTAATCCTTGCAAAACAGATGTATGGTCATGAAATCACGTTCCAATTTGTATAAAGGATGTCTTGAAATCTTACTCGCAAGTGCATCTGCCACTCGTGTACGATAATCCACATAAACAATGGGAAGAAATTGGTCCTTGACAAAGTTTTCAATGAAGCTTTGAAGACCATCATTCCTGTTTCAGCCAAAAATGTAATTATCAAAATCATGCACCTAACTAAAAACTTGCACATGTCAGCTCATGGATTTCTAAGCATAAGATGAAGGGAAATACTTAGAGGATTTCTGAATGAAGAAATAAGACCATGATAGAAATCTTCAAAGATCATCACAACACTTCCAAGGAGATGCTTCAGGAAAACCAGCTTGAGATCAGGACTCACCCAAGATTTGCATACTTTTTGGGAAGTAGAGAAACTACCTTATCTGTGAACTGTACAACGAGATGGTCAGCAAGAGAATTAACCAAGAGCAATACAAACACAGTAAGATAGTATTCCAGTGCAATATTTAAAACAAATTTTGACATATGGATGTTTACACATGAAGGCATACAACAAACTAAAGGAAATACAATAAATCAATACAAAAACATATCAAATTTCAGTTGCTAAAAGTCACTTATGAAAAATATACCTGAAGTATAGGGCGATACACAGCTGATGTCAGATATATACCACGTTCTGGCAAAACGGCACTAGTTCCATAACCTTCTTGCGAACCTATTGTGACCCTCCGATTACGTGCATTACGCAAACTTTCACCACTAAGTCGGTCATTTGATTCTGCAGAGCCCAACAGTTGAAGTCAGAATTTCATGACTCTAACACAGGAAACAAACATCCAAGAGACCTACATATTACTGTAGTTACAGAAATGTTCCACAAAACGTACCAGGTAGACTAAGAACAGTATCAGTGAACCGGAAGGCGAATGACAAGCCCTCTTCTGACCCACCTCTGAAACAAACAACAAAACAATCAGCAACTAAGACCTACAAGTCACCACTATCAGAGGAGAGGAGAGAACTCTCTTTGGCTGTTGCCCAAAACTCTTGTACAGAAGATGGTTTCAAAAAAACACTAAACCGAGGGAGTAAACTTCCTCACCTGCTAAATAATCCCTACCCAGGAATAAAACGGCAGACAATTGATATCAACTCATGGACCAATCAGAATAGGAGAAACAAGTACACAACATTAGCCTTTTAAGTCAGGATGTAAGAGCATTGGGAGCAAACTTTGTGTCTGTATTTCCTTCATCCTTTCTATTTGATGTATGCCGCTTCCTGCATGATAAAGAGCACAAGGCAAACTGGCATCAGGAGATGCAAACAAACAGTGCAATCAAGTAAATGTGACATCATTTTCATACACAATAAATTTCCAATCCCTTTCTTGCTCCTGACACGAAGGTGTAAAGCTTTGCATACTTTGCTGCATTTGGATCAGTTTTACTCGCAAGCCTCGCTGTTTGTACAGCTGCATCCGCAGAAGTAGCATCAGGTGTAGCACGAAGTATGTCACATATAAGTTGCTGGCATTCACTCTGTAGATAGGCAATGAAAATATGAATAAGAGGCACAGTACGGCATGCAAGCTTGATGAAAATATGTAAAACATACTGGCAAGAGATAAATGTAAGAGATGCTAGACAGTCACATGAGAAACAATGGTAGTTTGCGATAAAAGGTGTGGAATAAGATCATTAACTGCTTCAAGGGATACAAGTAGTGAGAACATGCTATTTAATAGTAGAATACATTCAAACAAGGAAAAAGACAATGATTACAAAGGGACTAACCTGGATGACAGTTAATGCAAATCCCAAACTATAGCCTCCCACTGAACCATTAACATCCGCATCATTGGTCCATGCAAGATTGCCATTAGTTTGGGACGAGTAAGCCCCACCATGATCGCCAATGTTAGCTTTTGCCTCCATCAACTCTCCAACAAGTACATGATGTTCTGCAAAGACCACCACCTTAGCTTGTTAAAAAGTCAGAAGACCGCAAAAACTGCCACTTCTATGCACACAACCTTGTGAAAATAGTTCCAACAATAATATGAAGTGTATCAAGGTAATGACTTTGTGGACCTACCAAGAATGTGAGTCACCAGATCCAAAATTGAAAGAAGAAGCTCTCGAGCTGCAGTTTGAGCCTTTCCCATGGGTTCAACAGTTGGTTCCTGCTGCCCAGTAATCAGAAGAGAACCGCACTTTCCATTCTTTTGTGTGACGTAAATCCCAATACTGCCTCCTTTGAGAAGTTTAGAGACCTGGTCAACACGGGGTCTTGCAGCTTCAATTGCAGCAGCCCGTGCTTTGATCTCAGCTGTAATCATATCATGTACCGTAGGTCTCAACCTTTGACTGCAGACCAGAATTGGTGTCAGGGAACAAAAGGGGGGGGATTTTAAAGATTGAAAGTAAATAAAGTTTGATGGCTCTTTGAAAGACCATCAAAGAAGTTTTGCAGACCTGATAATGACTCCCGCGCTAGAAATCTTGCCTAATAAAGCAAGACATTCCACCATTGTCCGCAGATACTTCACACCTTGAGGAGCATCGCTCTTCAACAGCATTTCCTGGTAACATGAAAATATGGTGTGAGATATAAAACCTGAACCAAAGCAAACAATGCAGTGACTAATAAAGTCCAGTGAAACAACTTCACTTATCTAGATCACCTCTAATGGGAAAGGTGGAAAAACATACCGTGAACTCGTTCGGAGTTGATTCAGCTAACCACACAGGTGCAACATGGGGGGCTTTTCCATCCTCTTTTGAGACGTCGTCATTTCCATTTGTTGAACCTCGCTGAGCATCGCCTTGTTCATTTTCATTGACCACACTTTCACCAGCATCTGATGACCTGAGGCTCACCAGAAACAATTTGCAATCAACTATATGAAGTAACTAGTGCAAAGCTTAACCATTAAAGGCCCGAGAGGCCCATTTTGGGCCTGAATGTGCCATTCAAAGGGTTAAAATTACTTCTTGATAACATTAGCTAAAAGTGTCAAAAGTGACCCTATTTAAAGCTAGTCCATTATCATATCCATTATCCCAATAGAGTATACATGTTATGTAAATTGAATTACAGGGAGATTTGATTTCGCACAAATGACCTAGACTCAAATACCACCACTTATATCTACTCACCATTGTTGAATATGACTTTATTTCCAGTTCTTCTGAAAAGTCGTGCTAACTAAAGATTCAATATCATAGACCAAATCAAATATTGAGTGATTATCTGTTGGGGGTTCGCACAAATTGTCACACATCCCATATAATTACACCCCGGGTTAAGGGTTAAATCACTAAATGTGACACATAATGCTCACCCATCACCAGAACCTGCTCGTCGAGCTTCCAAGACACGGTCCAGCCCAGATTTCCACATCTGTCGCATGGTGCGCGTTCGCCGGGACATAGTTACATTTCCACTTACTGGAACTAGGGCAGGTGCAATATTGGAGATGTCATCATCCTGATCATGTGTGGCTGTAAGGTTTACACTGCTCAAAAAAAAATTCAAGGGAGGTATTAGTCACCAAACTTGTGACTAGGTATTACCTGGCACACCAATCTTCTCCAATGAATGAATGTTGAATATAGTCTTCCAGCAAGACCTTTGCTTCAACTTTTACAGCTGGAGAAATGGTTGAATTTGCCAGCAGTGTCCATCCACAAATTTACCCCCACAAAAGCACATGCAGATTCACAATAAAAAAATTTGCTCACCTATATTCACCCTTGTTGTACAGATGAACATGTAGATCCTCCACAACCTTATTAAATAGTACATTTCGAAGCTTGGATAATTCACTGCGCACATCCTGAAGAGCCCCTACCTGAATTGCAAATTCTCAGAGAATTAGCCAAGTGCCACAATCTTGACAACCTGCTTTGCAGGTATTTCCAGCACCCTAGTGTTTTTTTTTAAAACCAGGCCTCATAGCTGAGAGCTTCAAAGTCACTGTTATTTTTAATTAAATGATATCAGCTTGTTTACCATTATGGGCTTATTATTCAGAATTTACTTAGACATTAAGTATTTCCAACTTTAACTTAGAGTACCTTGCCCTTTCTCATCGGATCATCTACAGCTCTGTCCCAAATCTGTACACACGGTCAGTTTAGTGTTCACACTTGCACGAATATAATGCTTTAATAGATGTTTTCAGTTAAAAACGAGCTTGCAGTTAATTACTTATCCAAAGACTCAAACTTTTAAAATTTCATAGTACTTCTGAAGCTCAGGTTTTACCACTAGATTTAAAGGAAGGGGAAGTAAGAGATACTCAAACTCTTGAAAGAATTGCAGTGATTGACCAAAAGAGCAAAGACACATTTTGTTACAGGTACACAGTACCACAATCGATTCACAAATATTATTTTCTTGGAATGTATTCGTATTTCAAAAGCAAGATACCTCCATGAGATGATCTAAGCCTAGTAAGGGACACAAGAAAACCTACCGCTTGAATACCTTCTCGATCCAACATACTAATGGAATGAAGATGGAGCTGAACAGCAGCATAGTAGCGCTTCTCACTTATGAGCTTCTCTATCCTGGCTGGGACCTGTCCATAGAGCAAACCAAACCCAACATTAAAGCTTACTTGCCAAGATATTAGAGTTGTCCTCTAACTGAACATGACTTTTGATCAGGAGTTGGTTGTTTTGCATACAACACCTTCCATGTTTGGTAAGTTTGCGGTGCATGCTTGGAGGTAGTGTGGAGGTTTGAGCAAAGTACATTCTATCTTGCTTCATTGTAGGTCAGACTCATTGTGGCATACCAAGAGGTGCTAAAATAAGTTTGGCCCTCAATGAACTGAAATATGTTGCTCTTCATTCAAATTCAAACACTACCCCCAAGACTCCACCACAAGTGGAAAGAAATTATTGAGGTGTGCAAAAAACCAATGAAAATTATAGGGGACCAACTCCCAACAAAAAGTCCCAGGATAACTTTATTTAGTAAGATAACAAAGTGATTTTACAGTCCCCAATTGTGAATTTATCTTTTCAATTCTGCAATTCTGTGGAAGGATTCCAGTTCTTGATGCTCCACCAAAGCACATAAGGGTTTTTAGTAAACCAAGCATGTAGGCCAAGGCAATTTGAAAGACCTGGGCAACTTTGTCAATTTGATCGAGCAAAGTGATAACATGACGCAAAGTGACAGAGCGACACCATTGCTGATGTAGTTGCTTGTGTCGTGCCCCCAGCAACTTTCTTGCATCAGCTAGATCCTCCTTCAAACCATTGATGCTTCCAGCAGAGTCACTGAAAAGGCGCAGAATCTGCCATACAGGACCCAACATATTTGAACAGATAGGACGAACCAGTTCAACCATGCCAAATACTTAAGCTTTCAAAGTAGGGCCCTGAATTGACGAGCAAAATACTAGAAAGACCTTGATAACCCTCCATTTGAAAAAGAGAGGTCAAACTCAAACTCCTTCCAGCTGTGAATTTGCCACTTAATCTTCTGTCTTCGTCGATAGGGGCAATCGAAGGACCTTGTGACTACATATACCAAATAGATGGAGACAAGATATTGATATTTTCAATTTTGCACTGAAAGAGCTTTTGTTCATAAGAGATTCTATATTACACAATACAACACCTATTGATGATATCATATTCACTACACATATGCAATGCTGATTATAACTAACATGCTACAATGTAGCAGAGTGATAAAGAATTGCATTGAACCCATGCAATCATCATGGAGGAATCTGACCAGAAGTCAACCCTCTGTTATTAGGTCTGCAAACTTGGGTTGCACTGAACAGTATAAATATATGAAGCAATTCAGCTGTTCATACCTGTGAGTAATTGTGAGTGGCCTTGTTGAAGCCATTGTGATAAATTCGGACAACATCATCTACAAGCTCCTCAATTGCATCTCGTTGCTCTCGCAATTTCTCTAAAGCTGTCTCCGGATTCCGAGATGTCAACACACTAACAACATGTGGCAAGGAATCAAACCGAGGCTGCTTCCACACCTCATCAATACTTTCAAGCTCCTTCTTAACAACCTGCAAAATGGAGTTTCATCATATATTGAAGTATGAGGCATCATCATCAATCACCCCAACACCTAATTTTGAATGATTGTTAATCACAGCGGTCATGTTGAATAGGCCTCTTGAAATCAGAAAAAACCTCATGGTAGATTTCACCTCACAGCATTCTCCCAACCACGATTCATGTTAGTCGATGAATTTTGTGAAAAAAAATCAGTAACTTGTGTATTAAAAAAGTAGAATCATTGTTAAAGCCCTTGGCCAAACCCAAAAAGCTCTTCAAACTCTCCAAAGCAATATAAATCAAATTCCCTGTAGCTCCTGTTATATCACTATCCTCCTGTCTTCCTTCCATGTAATCAGCTATGAGGCATCATTATCAATCACCCCAACATCTAGATTTGGAATGATTGTATAATCACAGCAATCATGGTGAATAGGCATCTTGAAATCAAAAAAACCTTGTGGCAGATTTCACCTCACAGCATTCTCATCACCACCATTCATGTCAATAAATTTTGTGGAAAAGGTAAGTAACTTGTGTATTACAAAAGGAGTAGTATCATTGTGCAAGCCCTTGGTCAAACCCAAAAAACTCTCCAAGCTCTCAAAGCTACATAAATCAAAATCTCTGTAGCTCCTGTTACTTCGCTACCCTCCTATATTCCATCCATGTGTTCGACTATGAGGCATCATCATCAATCACCCCAAAACCTGAATTCCAGATAATTGTATAATCACAAAAATCATGTTGAATAGGTATCTCGACATCAAAAGAACCTTTTGGCAGATTTCACCTCATAGCATTCTCAACACCATTCATGCCAATGAATGGGTTTATGTGGGAAAAGTCAGTAACAGGTCCATTCCAAAAGGAATATCATAAAGCAATCCTCAGTTAACCCGAGGACATCTCCAAACTCTCAAAGCACCATAAATCAAAATCTCTGTAGCTCCTGTCAGTCCACCATCCTCCTGTCCCTTCAACCAAAAAAATGAAAAAAATAAAAAAAGTTGCAGAAACTTCTCGAAAATATTTTAAGGTTTCCAGGATTGTGGGAGCCCCGATGTGGAAACCTAAAAATCTCTCGAAAGATAAACCCCCCAAGATTAACCGACATAATTACGGACACCCACAGCTAAAATTCTCCACAGGGTTTAACGATACACACTCATCACATAAGAAACCGAAACTACAAAAATCACTTGAGAATCTCTATGTCGGGTACTTTCGGAACACTCGCATCTTCAAACCACCAACCTCGGACTACCGATCCCCCACACACACTAATAAAAAAAATTAAAAAACTCCCCCCCGCCGAACATTCTCCTGGCTTAGCCTAACCATCGAAATTGAACTCAGAAAAAAATTTGCAAAACACGAGATCTAAGGCTACGAAGAGGGTTTTCGCGGGGCGTACATTCCAATCCACGGATCCAGAATGCCCTGACGCCATATTGGAGTCTCCTGATCTTGCTCTTCATTCATGCCCACGACCTGGCCTTCATTTCCGTTTGCATCGCAGCATGCACTGAAGAGAAGAGAAGAGATGATGCGATGATGCGGATAAGCGACGCCAGGGTCGATGGATTGCCAGAGAAACTAAATGTGTGCGATGCGGGGAGCGACGAAGGCGCGGAAGCCTGAACTTCCAAGAAAAGCAAAAGAAAAGGGGACTCAGCGCGACACGAGAGGAGCTCTAAGACAAGGTCGGCCTCGTACCAAGGGCCGTGGTTTGGTCCTTCCAGGTTGGTCCTCTTCTCTTGGGACCAAGACATGGGACCAATCAACTCAAGTGCCATCTAATTTACATATTTTGGTATCATTTGCCCATTAGGGCTACATTGGTTGTAACTTGTACTATATAAGGTATGTGCATGTCATTTGGATTGTTTCTCATGTTCTCCAACTTCCACCGACTAGATTTATACACCAGAACTCACGTTGCATTAGCAACTCTATGATGAAACATCTGCAAAAATTGGATTCAAAACCGGACGTCTTTTGATTTAGTTATGGTCATCGGAAATGCATGTTTGTTGATTTCTTAACTGGATACATAGGTCCTTCCAATGGTGTTCACTGTTGAGTGTAGAGTAGTTATTAATATTTGAAGATGTAGTCCAATCTCTTTTAAACACGTGTCTTTATGACGTTTGCTCTTTGATCCTCGCCGAACCACATGTCAATCAAATCTAAGGGTCAAATTAAGAAAACGAGCCACTCAAGATCCAGCTACCTTATATAGTTCATAGTACACTAAATATTGTATTCAATGTCATATGGTATTTTATGTCACTATGGTAACTTTTCTAATGACAACTTTTTATGAATAAGTTTACACAAATCGTCATCCCAACTTACTTCTAGTTCGTCCATATGCCAATCGTTAAAACAATGTTTGGTAAGTTATGAAATACTCCATTAGCTCCATTAGTACCGAGATGGATATCTTGAGGTTGTAGCCACTCTGCTCATAATTTTTGGAGCTCGTACGAACACCTCATTCTCTATCAAAGTGAATATTCTCATGCTCATTAAAGGGTCATACATGTCCCTATTGATTCTTTACTATCGAGCTTATAATGTTCATCATATTTCGAGCATGCAATCAAATATCTTTTAAACACATGTCTTTTTAGTATTCGTTCTCAAAGCCACACCAAACCACAAGCCATTAAAACATTGGTGCCTCAATAAGAAAAGTAACCAAATAAGGATTGTCTACCTTGTTATGTAGTTGGTAGTACTAAGCATAAGATAGATGGGTTTTACAAGGTTTATCTTTCCGAATAGGCTACTTCTCCTAGGATACGAAACATACAATTAGAATGCGATAGTTAGCAAATTTAAATCGAGGCAATAGCGACTTTCCTTACGAATTTTGGGCCTCGTATGAGTCTCTTCTTCATTGTCAATGTAAAGGTTCTCGTGCTCATTAAATGGTCATATACCCCCCCCCCAACCCAAATTATGTTGATTATTGAACCTAGAATGATTAACATCTTTGAAGGCGTGGTCCAATCTCTTTCAAGCACGTGTCTTTTTGGTGTCCGTCCTTACATCCACAACTAACCAAACATAACTCAAATATAGGTGTTTGATTAAGAAAAGGAAATCAAGTAAGGTCCTCGTATCTTTAGAACTATTGTTGAAGTTTAACACTCGCCTCTCTCTATATGTGTCCTTTTTTATGTCATGATTTTGCACGTTCCCAAAATTCTTACCCTTTAAAGGCTCAAAAGGTCTATTATGGGCCTCTAGACATCATACACGGGTATTTAAGAATATTCACCTTCATCGATGGTTAGAAATGTTAAAAGAAATAATTTATCCTTTCATCCATCGTAATTTCCATCCGGAGCACACTAATATGCAAAAACAATATTGGAAGACTTGGGCTTGTATGAACCATCTATATGCAAATACACACCATGTACATCATAACGAAATTGTGTATGATTTGATCGTAGCTTCCTCTTTGGCAAGGGAATGTGTTAAAATCGTATCATTGAAACATATAGCTTTGTTTATTCATCCGTATAGCAACCACGGTGTAAAAGCATTATTTTATTTTATTACCATGGTAATAAATACCTCAAAATAATGTGGAATGTCAATAAAATTTGTGTGGGCAACCTAAACACACACATCAATGTACATAATTCCTAATAGTGTTTGGATTCCCAACCCATGTTTTTGTTAAAGGGTCCATGATGGAGCGTTTCTAGGAGAACTCATTATGATTGCCACATCATGCCATCCAATGTCTGGGATTTGCCATACTAGATTGAATTTGCACTAGCTTCGACATCCATGGTTATATTCTCGGGGCCCATGTGAATGAATGCACACTGCTTAATTTTGTTTTGATGTTGAAATCTATCGGTTTTTCTTTGTTGAGGTGGGGAACATTTCTCTAAATGGATTAGTAGTTTTCCTAACATCTTGATATTGAACCAGATATTTCTCTAACTTAACCGCTTCATTTGTAACTAGCGGTCGGCTCTCCCCATTCATTGGTACAATCCCAAGGCTGCAAACTTCAAATCATAGGTAGATATGTGAAATTGACACAAGCATGCGTTTTGATTTGATTGAACTTTGTAAGTACCCAAGATGACACAAACTTTTTCAATAGAAATATTGAATTGGTTATTGAAGTTTTGGGAAGATTTTCCAACATCAGTGTCCATGGAGATTTTTGGGCATAACCGGTAAAAAGTCCTAATGTTTCCGAGTCCAATTGGTTACATGTTGTGATCTTTCGGTTGCTTCTTTATTGATTCAAGGTATATTCCATATATTACTCTAGAATGATCAGTTATTTTCCTGATGTCTTGGACTTTAACGGGTTATTTCTGAAACTCAACCAGTTCATCTGTAAGTAGCAGTCAGTTCTCCCCTTGCATTGTCCAACATGTTAACAATATAATTTTAAAATGGGCAGACCGTACAATGCAATTAGAATATGTCCATGTTGTTTTCATAAAGCTTTGTTTTGTTTTGTTATGTTTCTCCGTATAAGGGCCGCTTCACACTATGGCCGTCCAAGTCGAGAGGCCGTGGGATTGAATGGCCAAACTTTGTTGAGAGTCCCAATAAATGGGTTGTAAATAGCCAATAAAATATAGGAATTGAAGCCTTCAGCCGGGCATAGTGTGAAGCCTCCAAAGGCCAAACCCAAATTCCAAACCTTCGGCCATAAACTCCGGGTCTCTCTAAATACCCCCGACGAGCATTGCACTGGCCAGGGCGGCGGGCAGGGGCAACACTAAAAAAGCCAGAGCCTCGGGCACCCGACCCTGGCCTGGCCCGACCCTAGCATAACCCCGCCCGGTCTCTAGCCCAGCCTCCAGCATGATCCCTGGCCCGACCTCCACCTTGGCCCCTGGCCCAGCCTCCAGCCTCGCCCTTCCCGCCTCGCCCTCCACCTAGCCACCCTCCACCTCCACTAGCATCCTGCCCTCTTTTTCATTTTTTTGGTTTTGTTTTGCTCACGGCCGTTGCAACGAAGCGAGGAGCTTTGGCGTGGTTGTCAAGGACATGGCGGCGGCCAAGCATATGCACTAGATCTTGGATTTGAGGGCGTAGGACAGGGCGCTGCTCCAAAGAATGCAATGGATCCAAGAGAGGGAAATAATTTTAGAGCATGTGGCTAGGCATATGCATTAGATATTGGGTTTGATGTCATAGGACATGGTGTTGTTCCAATGAATGCAATAGATCTACGAGATGAAAACAATTTTAAAGCATGTGGCTAGACATATGCATTAGATCTTGGGTTTCATGTCATAGGACATGGTGTTGCTCCAATGAATGCAATAGATCTACGAGATGAAAAAAAATTCAGAGCATGTGATGAGGCATATGCATTATATCTTGGGTTTGATGGCATAGGACAGGGCGCTGCTCCAAGGAATGCAATAGATCCAAGAGAGGGGAAAATTTCAGAGCATGTAGCCAGGCATATGCACTAGATATTGGGTTTGATTGCATAGAACAGGGCACTACTCCAAAGAATGGAATGGATCCAAGAGAGGAAAACAATTTCAGAGCATGTGGCCAGACATATGCACTAGATCTTGGGTTTGATGGCGTAGGACAGGGCGTTGCTCCAAAGAATGCAATGGATCCAAGAGAGGGAAACAATTTCAAATCATGTGGTCAGGCATATGTACTAGATCTTGGGGTTATCATATGTTTGAACAGTTGCAGTTGCTTAGGATAGATGGTGAGACTTATGACAAACATGTAGTTTGTGGACAAGAAATGGATTGATGCAACTTACAATATTTTGTATTGTAATTATTTTACAATATTTTTTTATAAAATAGTTTATTAGATACTATTATCAGGTTGAGTGAATATTTTCTCATTTTATTTTCACATGCCATAGCAAATTCAATCATGTCATATCTCATGTACTATCATGTTCTGTCATATTTTGTCCTAGCCTGCCTTAATTTGCTCTGCCCTATAATGTCTAGCCTCAAAACAACGGATACAACATTCGACACAACAATGGACACAACAATGGACAATGCCTCGCCATATGCTTTAAAATTATTTCCCTCTCTTAGATCTATTGTATTCATTGGAGCAACGCCCTGTCCTACGCCATCAAATCCAAGATCTAATGCATATGCCTAGCCACATGCTCTAAAATTATTTTCCTCTCTTAGATCTATTGCATTCATTGGAGCAACACCATGTCCTATGACATCAAACCCAAGATCTAATGCATATGCCTAGCCACATGCTCTAAAACTATTTCCCTCTTTTGGATCCATTGCATTCTTTGGAGCAGCGCCTTGTCCTACGCCCTCAAACCCAAGATCTAGTGCATATGCTTGGCCGCCGCCATGTCCTTGACAACCACGCCAAAGCTCTTCGCCTCGTTGCAACGGCCGTGAGCAAAGCAAAACCAAAAAAATGAAAAGGAGGGCAAGATGCTAGTGGAGGTGGAGGGTGGCCAGGTGGAGGGCGAGGCGGGAAGGGCCAAGGTGGAGGTCGGGCCAGGGACCAGGCTGGAGGATGGGCTAGAGACCGGGGGGGTTTATGCTAGGGTCGGGCCAGGCTAGGGTCGAGTGCCCGAGGCTCTGGTTTTTTCAGTGTTGCCCCTGCCCGCCGCCCTGGCCAGTGCAACGCTCGTCGGGGGTATTTAGAGAGACCCATGAACTCCCACGGCCTCTCGACTTAGACAACCATAAAGTGAAGCCTCCAAAGGCCAAGCCCAAAGTCCAAACCTCTTGAGCAGCCCACTTTATTCCCAACCCAAAACAACCCCTTCAATCTAACAGCCAAGATATTATCAATTTTTTTTATAAAAAAATATTGACAACCTCTTGACCATAATTTGGGTTTCCATTCTTGTCCAACCCAAATCCCCTTTGAGAGTCCGTCGCCTTGGTCAAAAAGCACTGCCATGTAAACATTTTGGAGAGCAACGGCCTTTGGACTCTAGCCTCTAGTGCGAAGGGTCGAGAGGCCGAATTCTTGGTTTCTTGCAATCTGATTGGTGGAAATCGACGGCCTCTCGACCTTCGGCCATAGTGTGAAGCAGCCCTAAGAAGACAAATTGTTGAGACTTTCATGATCACTACAAAGAATTCAGAACAGGCAATGATTGTTGCATTACATTCATAATGAATTGCATGGTAACTATGGAAGCCAATATGCACGGCGCCCTCGCCTTGGCGGCCGCTGTCTCGCGGCCGCGGCCTCGCGCTCGCGGTTGCACCGTCGCGCTCGCGGTTGCAGCCCCGCGCTCGCGGTTGCACCGTCGCGCTCGCGGTTGCACCGTCGCGCTCGCGGTTGCAGCCCCGCGCTCGCGGTTGCAGCCCCGCGCTGGCTGCGCTAAGGGGTTTGGGGCGGGCCCGTCCCCGTTGACGGGCGGTGACCGGGGCAACCGGTAGCCCATTTCGGGACGGGCAGCCAAGCCTGCCCGGGGAAAACGGATTGTAACCTGATTTCAAAGTGCCTGATTTCATACTTAGTGCTGGATGTGAGTATAAGTATAGTAGGCAATTGTGGTTCATACAAGTAAATGTTTCATACTTGTAACCTGATTTCAAAGTGCATCACTATTAGTTTGAGTTTAGTACATATACGTGATATTTCACGATTTGGAAGCAAAATTGTGGAAGCCACACACACACACACGAAATCGGTTAACTATTCAATCTCAAGGGCTCAGTAGGGTGGTGCTCATGAAGTGAGTTCAATTTCAAGTCGATCGCATCATCCACACAAAACCATGATGTGGGTTCGATTTATCATGCACTCAATGCCTTTGAGTGCCATGTTGTGGAAGCCACACACACACTAACCCGGTTAACTAATCAAACTCAAGGGCTTCATATGCGGAACTCATGATGTGAGTTCGATTTCAAGTCGCATCGGCCACACAATCACATGATGTGAGTCCAATTTTTCATGCACTCAATGCCTTTGAGTGCCATATTGTGGAGGCCACACACACACTAACTCGGTTAATTAATCAAACTCAAGGGCTCCATATGTGGAACTCATGATGTGAGTTCCATTTCAAGTCGCATCAGCCACACAATCACATGATGTGAGTAATAATTTTCATGCACTCAATGCCTTTGAGTGCCATGTTGTGGAAGCCACACACACACTAACCCGGTTAACTAATCAAACTCAAGGGCTTCATATGCGGAACTCATGATGTGAGTTCGATTTCAAGTCGCATCGGCCACACAATCACATGATGTGAGTCCATTTTTTCATGCACTCAATGCCGATGGAAGTAGCAAAGCGGCCGGAAAGCCAATTATGATAGGCGACCAATGTGGTGGATTATGATGAAGCTCCGATGAAGCATGGTTTTGGCAATATATCGAAACAAAGTACCTATACCAAGTACATATCAATTTAAAGAGCAAAATACAATGTTCCACTCTCCCAACTTCAATGCTAATAGTGCAAACATATATCTTCTTGCTCATTTCCTGTTTGTTCCAATCAAATGGTTGATCAATACAAAAGATTCCAGTTTGCAGATAGTTTTCTGACTGGGTTCTTCTTAGCTAATGTAGCAAAGAGTTCTTCATTTGGCTCCAGGTACTTCGAGCATTTGCAGCATGGATGCGACTTAGCTATCAACACTATCTTTCAATTCTACCACACTTCCACTCTCTCCTAATCATTGACTCCTTCTCAACCTTGGTTCATTGTCACTTACCTCTCAAACTAGGGAAACTTACAATTTCACCATTCCGCTATTCCACGCATGGTTTATCAATTTCAGGTCCCTCACAAACAAACTTACTCACAACTCTTAATTTGATTGATTGTGTTATTGGCTTCAAATTTCATCCATTGCAAACACAACATCATGTTATAGTTCTCTCTTTCACAACAAGAATGTGAGCTGCTCGTCCCTTGCACTTCGTTTCTAAGATGTAGGCAGATCCGTGCACTTGCCAGGATTGTTTGTTTGGGGGCTCATAATCTCTCCTTGTTGCGTAATGCCATTGTCGTCCAGTTTCCTGGAGGTTTTGCAAAGGGTGTCAAGGGCTTTTGTACAGGTTTAGAAGTATGTGAGAAAAGTCGCCCACGAGAGTGGTGAATTTGAGGGATTTTAGACTATTTGATCTTGTGCATTGCGCATTGGCATGTGGATTTGAAGCTACGTTTTGGTTTTCGACGTTGTCGTTTTGTGTTACTATGTGTTTGTAGATGTTGGAGCTTGTTTTGTGGCCATTCAGGTAAGTAGGCCCAATTCAACAGTTCCTACAGTCTCAGTTGGCCCTGATGATAAGATTCAGGGTTTAAGCATAGTTGTCATTGATTGCGATAACTCTATGGTAGCCCTTTTCTTTTATCATCTGGACTCTTAGTTTATGTTGATTGTTTTATTGCAAGCACATAGATTCTCTCTTTACTGTTGTCAATTTTCTTGCCCACAACACAGGGTCCCAGCATCAACCCTTGCAACTCATCCTTTGGTGGCTGCTTCACTTGCTGGACTAGATTCTGAAGAAACTTTTGATGCAGCAGTGGATGGTACGCAGCCCCTGTGAGTCCACCCTTACCTGCTGAATTTGGATAAAAAGAGTACACATAAATACCACATCCCATTATCTCTCAAACTTGTATTCGCATGTTCAGAATAAGCATGTGTAAGGTTGTATGAACTCTCTAATGGATCACACCGCAGGTGTTTTAGATTGCCCTCCTTGATCTTTCTAAGGTTGGGAAATTGTGGGTGTTCATTTGGGTTTCCATTTTCGAGGGGGAGGTTTATGCTGTAGGTTGAGCTATTGCATTTTTCATTGCTTGGCATCGAGGTGTGTTTTTCCTTTTTTGGAGCTTTTCCCTTCCATGTAAGCTTTTCTTCTTAGAATTTTGGAGTACGAAGTGTGGCAGAATTGGAGGTTGGTATTTTTTTTCTTAATTTCCCGGTGAGAGAGAACCTCCCAGTGGGTGATGTACTTATTTGATTGGTGATGAAATTGTTGCAGAAAAGGGAGGCGTTTCCAGACTTGGCTCCTATTCTATGGCATTCATGTGGCACCATAGCAGCTTTTCTGCCAGGTTTTTTTCGTTTCATTTTCCCCTGATAATGGTGGTTGAGGTCATTGTTGTTGTTTTTTCATCATATAAACTCTCTTGCTCTTAATTCTGGGCATTGTGGTGTACATTTCAGTCAAATTCGTTATACCTTCAGTTTAGGGAGTTGGCTACTCCCCTATTAGGCTGTAGCTCAAGACCTTTGGTCCTCTACCCAGTATCTCGTCTGGAGTAAGGGCTACTTCTTCTGATTGCTTTAAGCCTGATGTGAGTGAATGGGGATGTCGTTACGGGGTCTTGTGGCGATTCTTCAAGTTTTTGATGCGATAAGACTCTTATGTAGTCGAGGTGGATTCTATGTGGTTGCTGATACCCATCATAAAGTCAGCTTTTTATTTGTTGGTAAGGTGAATAATTTACATCAGTCAAATTTGTCATTTTTTTAGTTCAGGGACTTTGCTATTTTCCTTCACAGGCTGGGCTTAGGACTTTCGGTCCTCTACCTGGTATCTACCATTTGGAATAATTGCTGCTACTTCTGATTTTCTTAAGCCTGATGTGAGAGAATGAAGATGTCGTCATGGACTATTGTGACGAATTCTTCAAGTTTTTGATGTGATAAGAGTCTATGTAGTCCTGATGGATTCTATGTGGTTACTATACTTTTAATTGTTAGTTAGGTGCATAGTTTGCATCAGTCAATCAAGTTTTGGTAGTTTAGGGACTTTTAGGCTGCAACTTAAGCTTTTTGGTCCTATACCTGGAATCTATCATTTGGAATAAGGCTGCTTCTACTGATTGCCTTAATCCTCATGTGAGTGAATGGAAGGTGTTGTCACAGAGTATTGTGGTGAATTCTTCAAGCTTTTAATGCAATAACACTCTATGTAGTCCTCATGGATTCTATGTGGTTACTGATATTCATATCATAAACTCTGCTTTTTATTGTCAGTATAAATGTGCATTGTTGAACATCAGTCAAGTTGTTGTTTCTTAGTTTAGGGACTTGGCCGTGCCCCTCATAGGCTGTAGATTAAGGCTTTTGGTCCTCTACATGGTACCTTTCTTCTGGAATTCTGATTGTTTAAAGTTCGTTGTGGAGTGATTGAAGATGATGCATTAGTTTGAAGCTGATGATAATGTCCAACTTACTTAGTGTACTTGAATTGAAGATCTTTGGAGATGTTTTCAGACAACAGGAGTGGGCTGTTCTTTGTTGATTTAAAGGGTTATATGTGGTGTCAGTGTGTCAAGATATTATGTTTGCAGATTTTGAGTAACAAATCCTTGAATGTTATTTTGCATGCAGTGTGTGGCTTCCCATCCAGACACTCGGGCTCTTTTCCTAAATGGTATCCCTGTTAACCACCACTTTTCTTTTTTTTTGTTATATACCAGGGTTACCCTTGAAAACACTCAAGAATTCATGTTTTAGAATGGAGCTTTCCTACACTTTTGACAATTTGTATTGTTGAAGGAGTGTTCAAGTGGTGTCAGAACCCAAAATTGTGTGAAATGAAGTGGAGACGTTTGACTGTGGCCAAAGAGGGATCTGAGCATATTGACGATTATGGACAAATTTGTCGATGTTCAAGTCGTCCAGATGAGGAGTTTAAGTTTGCGTCCGCTCCTGAGCCAGGAGACTTGTGAGATATTTTTGAGGAGCAACGACGGGGTGAAGATGGCAATGGCATTTTGAAGGAGGCAGGTTCAGTGTGGCGGAAACTGTCAGTCCTTCGAACTTTGAATGCAAGTGAGAAGGACCGAGTCAAGAACCGTTCTAAGGAGGCCGAGCAAAAACAGAAGTCTTGGAAGTAAGAGTCTGGCTTATGTTTTTCGATGTATAGATTCATTCTATACACTTATTCATGGGGCAGTGATGAAGCAGCATGCTACTGCTGTGCTATTTCCACTCATTCCTTGTTCTAGTACTGATACTCATCTTGCTTGTTTTGTCTGGAACCTTAGTTTACCAAGTAGTCCATTGTAAATGGTTGTAATAAGACCTAAAGGAGAATAGGAAGAAACCTAACAAGGTCAGTTCCTGACAAATTTACTTATTGATGTGAAGGTTGTATTAGGCCCTTTTGTTCACCAGAGGATTGTCTTTGATGCATGGCGTCGTTTAATAAGTAGTCAAATTTTCTGAGGGAATTGTGACATGGAGGTTGTTTTTGGTTTATCATATCATGTACATCTGATAAAACTTTTGTATCTGAAACTCTTGTATTGCCTTTGTTGGAACTTGCAGGGCAATCATATTGGATCCAACTCATTCCATGGTGAAAAATCAGAATACATCTGGTGTTGGTGATGGTGAGTGTATCTGTCAGATGTATTGAAGTCAGATACCTTGTCTATCTTGGCTGGTGTCTTGGATCTAAGAAAAAAATGTGCTATGTTCTCACCATTTTTTAAGCCTGAAGATTAAACACTACTACACCACTGAGGAACATTGTCTGGCCATATTCTTCCAAAATTGAGTTTACTGCAGTACAATTTCACCAAAAAAACCTAAATTGTTGATATTGTACATGATGATTTGAACAGCAAGTAGCCAAAGAGCCCCAATCATTACCAAGCATCAGCCTCCAATGAAGAAGATGAAGACGTCAACAAGTAGCCCTGGTAAATTCTCAATTCAAATGGTGAATTAGATTGTGCAACTTTGGTGGTATGCATTATTTTGTGGTACTGTGCACTAGTCTTTATGCGTTCTATTGTCAGAATCAAAATTTGTTTTCACCTGTGAAACCCCTAGTGCTGTGCTGTAGCATCAGAGCTGGGCACTTCCAAAGTATGTCCTGGTTTATCATGGCATCAACATGCTGTTATCTTTGCACACGGCTTGCAGACAATTAACTAACTAACAAGACTTGTTCAGACTGACTAACTAACTAGTTAGTTAGTTAGTTAGTTAGTTTGGTAGTTGTCAGTGGGAACCCATGCGAGCTGTCTGCGCACATGCCCCTTGTAGTGCTGTTGGATCCATAGGTTATGGCATTGCGGCCTAGATGATCTAAGATGGTAAAAGTAAGTACCAAATATGTGAGTTATTTATATATAATTTTTTGCTGATGTATGCTGAACTATGTTTTGTTAGTGTCTGCGAGTTTCTCTCATTCTCCTTACAGTCTCATTTCAGATATCATCTTTTGGTCATTTTTGATCCCTTCATTCAAAAGTCTTTGCTAACTGCAAGCATTATTGTTCTTGTGCAGGTTGCTTACGCTGAAAAGCAAGTGCAGCAAGGAATTGAGATTGACTCAAGTCAAGTCGGTGAAGAAGAGGTGTGTACTCTGCCTTATGTCCAATTTTTTAGGCAAATAGTTGAGGTTCCTCCAGGTGGTTCAATAATGTTGTGTCTACCCAGAAGACATGTGCTTCAATGGGCAGCTAGTTGAGTGAGGCATGCCAAGTCTAATGGAATTGCAGTCAAATTGTATCAAAGTTTTAGAATTAAGTGTTGCCTGGTTTTGGCAATCTATCGAAACAGAGTACCTATACCAAGTTCATATCAATTCAAAGAGCAAAAGACAATTTTCAACTCTACCAACTTCAATGTTAATAGTGCAAATTCAGGTACATGTAAGATTGGATGTAAGTGAGAAAAGATCAATTCAAGATCAATTCAAGATCACAACTTACATGGATCTAATTCTTACATGGGCGTTCTTGCACTCACTTTAAGTGGTTTTATTGTCTTTCTGATTGCACACATGTGCATGGCAGGGTACAGGGCAACCTAACAGCAACACTATGATAGCACTAGTACTAGAAGCATAGGCCCAGTAGTTGCAGGATAGCAGTATTGGCACTAGTTGTAGAAGCATAGCAGTATTAACACTAGTTCTGGAAGCATAGCAGTAGTAGTAGGAGGTTAACAAGAAGATGACAGGCTCGCAGCCCACTGCCCTTCGACCAATTCCCGTTGCACAGCCAGCGGGTGAGGATGTGGGTGATGCACGCGCTACCCGTGAGCACCGCCACAGATCACGTCGTCGAAAACGGGATCGCAAACGACCGCATCCGCCCGAGGTATGCCCCCCCCCAGCGCATTGCCTTTTGTCTTAATTTTCCGCACTTATTCCCTATAGGGGGCTAATGGCCTCTTTTGCGACATGCAGACGGACGTGCCTCCTGGAGGGTACGAGTTTTACGGCGACAGGTATGCCCCTTACCCATACCCGCCACCATATCCATACTACCCGCCTCCTCCCGGCGTACCGCGGCCATATCCGTATGGCGGGTATGGACCAACGTACATTGGAAATTCGAGTCGTGCACGTCGAGCCAGATCAGCGATATCCTCTAGTGGAACTAGCAAATCCAGCGGGAGTAGGGAGCCACAATGTGAACGCCACATTCAACAGGCGGCGGCAGGAGTTGTGCAGGCCGATCAATTGGGAAGCTTAGCGGTGGTGGGGACTGTGGCGGAAACTGTGGCGGGGACTGTGGCAGGGAATGTGGATGTGGCATCCAGTGGGCCGGCGATGAGTGCACATGCGCCCGTGGAATTGGTGTCAACTCCGATGGTCAGTCCACATGCGGAAGAGGATGACGTGCCTCTTTCGCAAGTGTTTCGGAATGCGCGTCCAGATGAACATGTAAATTCCTATCCCAGTGCATAATTATATCGCTATTTATTTGGCCATATGTCCCTAGTATATGTTTTATATTGATTTTTGCCTAAACCACGAACTAACTACCATGTGCATGCCAATCCCAGCCTCCGACATATGACACCACCATGCGATCGCCAAGTCCCGGAGTGTCTCGACTTGAATTCCCGGGGGTGTGTGCACAACAAGAAAAATGTCATGCATGTGGGATAGACCGTGACTCGAGCTGGCGCTCCGAAGTGGACCGCATGTTGAACCAGCTGCTATCTCGCGTTGCCGGTGTTGAAGACACATTGCGCAATATAGTTGAGGGCGATGCAAACCTTAGGGGAGAATTGCAAGTCCACGCGGCCCATCATGTTAGCAAGGATTCCGGAGGCCCCTCCAATAATGTCACCGTTGACATCGAGGCTGCACATATGGATGTTCGCGTGGACTCCGCATCCGGACGGCACAAATGCGCGAGGGAGATTAGTTTTGGTGGCAATCTTGGGCAAGTGGCAACCGCCGTGAACACTAAAGTTCAAGAGGACCCGCAACCCGACGCGTCTCCGAGAGCCGAGCTAGGCCATCCCATTTTAGTGGACGAAGATAATGGGTCGAGCCCATGTGAAGACTCCAAGACTTCTGCTGATGTTGGGTGCAAGCGCACACCTGCTCCGCCTGATACTACACCACATTCCGTGGGCAAGCGTGTCCATAGCCAGCCGCGTGCGAGAGTCGTCCCATGCGGAAAACCAGTCCTAGGTGTCGCAGCCGGTCCGAGCAAAGGAGAGACGCTTGTGGAAGTTGCCCCCTCGAAAACTACAATTGCCTACAAGTACAAGGACCCTCCAGGTTATGAGGGAGTCACGGACTTTGGCACGACGGAGGAGCCATACTTCAAGCCCCCCCTCTTGCAGCCCAAAAAAAAAGGGGTAAAATCTTGCCTCTCTCTGCCCTCTGTGATAGTCGTAGTCCCCTCATAACCTGATCAGCCCTCTGGAACAATCGCATAAAAGCATGCCCTACACATTCTGGGCACCATTAGAGTTCATAAAAGCAACATAGCTACCTACTGAACCCCTTCGTAGTTCAAGATTGAACTACCGTCATACCCTTGTGCATTAATCAGTGCACATAAAACAATAAGCCTAATAATGTATGTCGCGGCCACTGTCCCCAACCAACAGCCATTTAGTATTTGGTGGCAATGTTGGTGGACAACAGGAGTGGGCTATGTAGTCGAGGTGGATTCTATGTGGTTAAAACTTTGAGCATTTAAGAGCCCCCCCTTTTAACAGTCACTTGAATTGAAGTTGTTGAAATAGAAGTCACTGTGTAATTGGGGCTGTGATTTGACTGTCGTAAGTGCGAATAAGGAGACTTGGTGCCCTAGTACATTGAACCTTTTTCAATATCAGATTTTGCGATAATTGTGGCTAGTAGAAGTTGGACAGTAGATATTTACATTTAACATTAAGGTGCAGTGCAACAAGGTAGTAGTTTTTTTCTCCATTTCTTTACATAGCATTTAGCATGTCAACATTAAATGTGTAAACCAGGGTTAGCGTACTAACAACCTCCCTGGTTGTGTGCAGATTCCCCTCCGACCTGGCACAAGATGTTGGGTCTTGCATCCGGGATTCGGGAACCAGGTTGTGGGGGAGGCTAAGGCAGGTGTCAACAATAGGTCCCGCAGCCAAAACACGGACTTGGTTGATCGTTGTAAGGATGGGCAACAGTTTATTTTGTTCAAAAGAGTTCATCGCCATGACACGCCCCTAATTTTCAACAAAGATCCGGGAATTGGGGCTAACACAATGTTGGACAGTGTTGTGTGGACTTCCGGCAACCCAGAGCGGTGGGTGCGATGGTGGTGTAAATATTTGATTGACGTTGCGTCCTCCGATCTCGGCGATGATGCAATTTAGACCAGTCAGCTAGTATGGAAGGGTGCAGATTTGACCACTAAATTGCATGCCAGGAAGAGGGTTCATTAAAACAGTTCTTTTTGGATAAAAAGCAGCATGGACCTGACTGTGATATATTTTGGGATGCGAGACTGTTTTGGGGCAAATACCTTGTAGGAAAGGCATATATGTAGGGTATGTATCATATTATAAGCTGACTTCATAATAACATTAGACTCTCAAGAAGGTGTACTTTGATGAGCTTTTCAACAAACTCAGTGCACTTTTTCGGAATTATAATGAAAATTGCATACATACTTCTCAATGCCTGGTTAAATGTTTGGTAAATACGACCCGGCAAAAAGATTTCTTAATTTGAATGAGAATGTCCAGCTCTCTATCCAGAGAGGATTTGCAGGGGACCTAGTTACATGTGGGCAGAGTATAACTGGAGGTCTACTGACCATAAATATGACTTCTCTTTGAGTTTGTTTCATTTTGCAGGCTCTTTTGTCGTCCGAATAAAGGTGTAACTACTGTGCTGTGGGCCAATATAGAGTTTGTTTTCTCATTACAAAGCCTAATATAGCAGCTTAGAGCCAAGCATTCTGAATGACTTCTGCAGTCACGATTCTGCTGTCGTCATTTCATTGTAGACATAATAAATTTCCCATCCTCCTTTACAAGTCCAGGGTTGTAATTTTTTGGATTCCTATTCCTGTGGGTACTTTTGTTGCATGGAGTATTGGTCTTGGGCATCAAACCATTAGAGTTATGTAGAAGTGTAGTGGTTTATCTTCTAAACCTACCTAAAGCTGTAGGTAAGGTGTCAAATCTTTATGAAGGTGACCTTCAGGTTTGAAGACTGTAGTTGGTGTGTTTTTGCACCTATAGGCTGCGACAATTGGCAGGTGGGTGCTTAGTGCTGTAGGCAGGTACAAGTCAGTGATTACGGAACCAGTAATGTAATGTAATGTTGATAACAATTACATGCCAATTTGTTCTGGAGCTACAATGGGTATTTCAAGGATGATTCATGTCAAGGTGTACTGTCACAAACAGAAATGACACTTTGTGGTGCCTTGCTTATTTTGTGGAAAAGTCTAAACACCAATACTCCATGATTAGCCAGTACTGTGTGTCCATACTATACTGGAACCCCACCCTGATTCAGTCTTTGAGTTGAAGGGTCAGTCTATTTGATGATGATATACGATGTGGGTTACCGTCTGTAGAATGTGGGGGATTGGTCATGTGTGTCATTTTACATGTTGGCCTCATTGTTGGTACCTTACCTCTAGGTATTCCACTGTAATTTTTGATCTAAGACAACAATAGACAAGTAGATTCTGAATCTGTTGATGGTGATTGTTTCTATACTTTTGAATGGTGTTGGCCTTTCCTTTGCTCCTGTATGGAACAAATATCGACCAAAAGCTATTTTTACTACAAAACCTTTCTGCTCACAGATCTCATAAGAATAGATGAGCTGGAGTTAGCTCATGTTCTCCTGTTTAGGTATGGTCTAAGTGAGATTTTCGCCGTGAGTGAAGCTACAAGGAAAGGGGCACTGAAATACTAATTAGAGCTTGAAGGCCTGTGCCCATTGAAGTCTAAATTTTCTCATTCATGGAAAATGCTGAGACTGTCCTACTTCACTTTACAGTAGAGCTTGAGGGCCTGATGGGCAATGGATGTTTGAATACATGAAAACCCTACATGGAGTCTTACATGGCATGTCATGGATTTTCTGTCAAGTCTAATACACAATTAAGAGACCATGACACATCAAAATCTTCAATTATCATAAACACATGAATAGGAGGGTAAGCAACTAGTGTTCAGTTGTGCCCAATCGCATATTTCTTTACAATGCTCTTCAAGGCCTGTATGACCACAAACAAATTGGTTTTCAAAAGTGAATGGCATGGCCTTCGAATGAATGGCAAGGGCCCTCACAATTTCATGGTCACAGCCCTTGACCATAGTGTAAAGAGGCCCTCAGAATAACAATATTGTATCATTCTTCCATGACTAATAGAAATGGCTCCCTGTTATAGTATCCTCAGGACAGCAGTTTGTTCAACTCCAAGTTCGATTCGAGATCACCTCTGACTTGGTTAGAGGCAAAAGAGACTCCGATAAGCTCTGGATTTACTTTGTGAAACTGTAAATCTCGTCCGAATCCTCAATTTGCCAGAAGTTGGCCGAGGAATCTAAGCAGTTTCTTTTCAAAATATATTCGCCTGCATGGAGTGGGAGTCTCATTTTGTACTCTCCCTGTGCTTACTTAAGCCGTCACTTGTACCTTTTCCTCTCTTTATCCACGGAAGTTACCTGCATCTGTTACTGTTACCGTTGTCAGTCTGAACAAGTCTTGGCTTGCCTCCAACTTCCATACAGGGCTGCTTGATTTTGGACGTAGAATCCACTTTCCACCATAAGGTAGATGGTTCTAAACCCAACACTGTTTTCAACGAGCACAGATGATATATTGTAAAATTTGAAATTGATGCTAGCTAAAAATTGAGAGTGGATTCCAACGCACCAAAGTATGTCTTATTTGAATCCCAAGACACCAATTCAGTTTGCTAGAAAGCATTCAGTTTTGAGGGAAGGCGTACCAACAGAAGCTCAACTAACTATCAAGCAGACAGTGGCTCCATTTTGTGGCATTCTGGACCTCATTCTATATTCGAGTAGACCTAAGATGGATCATATTCATCTTCTGCAAGTACTGTACAGCCAGGGTTCCTTTGCAAATGTATGTCTCAAATGCATGCAGAAACTCCATTTACTACATCTGAAACTTCTTGGGCAAAATCGGATAGGATTCTAGCAGTTTGCTATTGAAAAGGCAATGGCACACCTAAACTTGTTCTGAGTGGAAGAGAGGACAGAGTTGCCAAACTAGATCTGCCAGGCTAGGCACCTGACCGGCATACAGTCAACAGTGAATATTGTAATGTTGGCCAACTACAGAGCTCTCACCTGGATATAACCATGAACAAGCACAATTAACCACTAAGCAAAGAATCCCTCCTTTGGAGCGCAGCTTGCAGAAGTCTGCATGTTGTTAGTCTGTCTGCTGGCAATTCTTCCCGGCTCATAACCATGTGGCAATGAGTCTGTAAGTCAGGGGCACCTTCTTCAACATAGTGCAAACACTCATATGTGAGTGCCACGTGGAGATTGTACATTCTCTGCAAGCTCCCACGCATTCCCGCTGCGCCAATTATGTATGCTGCGTCACGGACGTTCTCAATGTCCTCGGCCAACAAGGATGGGGGCTGCGGCGGGTCGGGTGCATACGGTCTTCTATTCACCTCTAGGTCGTCGTGGCCCGGGTCCTCCATATTCCATGGATCATCGTCCACAGTTGGTGGCAACACTAGCCTGCGCATTCATGGGCAAACTTGCATGTGAGCGATTGGGCAAGCCCTACCCTGCGTTTGTCAAGCAAGCTCACGCAATCAATTCAACATGCATGAATTGACAACTACACACTCCAGTTCTGCGTGCACAACAAAAAAATCCAATGTGCAGGCAAAGGAGGCGTGTTACCCCATTTCGCGCTCCCATGACTGGAACATGCAATCTGGTACATGGCCCGCCAAGAGCCGGCCATTTTGATTGATCTTCCTTACTCTGTGGACGTTCCATGTCGCCACAAAGTTCGCGAGGTCCTGCTGGATGGCCGGGAGGAAAACAGCCACCATGGACGCCTTTTGGATGGGGTTAACCAGGTTTAGGAAACCATGGCGGCCCATTAGCGTCAGCAAGTGTTTGTAGTAAAAAATGACATGCGTCCATATTTGCCTCCAAAAATGCTCGATCCGCTGGTTGTGCACGGACGAGCCACGCAGAAATGGGCGGAATATGTTGGGTCGTCCCCTCCTCATGTCCGCTTCTACCATGTTGTGCTCCGCCGCGAAGTCCGACCTCAATCGGAGGGGATGGCCATATCTGCGAACGGCGTCCGCATACGCATCATATATGGTGGTTTGTCGTTTATCCACTGCAGCACGAGCCCATAACACAAAATGTGTCCCTCCATCTATGCCTGCATGGATTTTGATTCCCCACTTCGCCAACTTGTCATATGCTGCAACGACATGAAAAGTGCATGAATGTGCGTAAACACCTCAAGTGTCCCCAAAAGAAGATATCTGAAATTGGTAGATAAAGAATTTCTCACAGTCCATGTGCCATAAGATCATGGGCTCCGTGATGGTGTATTGCCCCCTTCTCAGCCGGCCGAGTTGGCGCCGCTCCATATGGTCAGGGTTCATTGTGTGCAGCGCATCCCGGACCGCCTGTCTCCCGACCCTCAGTCCTGACAGTCGAAGTCTGCACTGCACACTACGGATACCCCAGTTCACTCCAGCTCGCATAACTGGGACCTCGCTGCGAATGGCTTCTATGACGTCTCCGGGGACCACATTGGGAGTATCATAAACCCCCCTCCATCCAAGCAGCTGCAACCTCCTCCTAAGAATATTTCTGCCAATTCCTAATGTCTCTGCCACATCCTTAAAATGGTCACCTCTGCCGAGTCGTCGCTCCACATACTTCAAAAGTAGTTGCCCATCCACATACACAACTCTCGTTCGCTCTATATTAGGGACTGCGACTATGGCATTGTTGGCAGCCTCCATGGTTGCAGTATGGCCACTCTGCATTAACGCCAGATGCACCAACCATCTAGTTCTCAGTACCCAAGACACCAATTCAGTTTCTTAACACGGTTGCAAGAAAGATGCACAATAGACACAAATGTAAGAACACCCAAAAAAACTATTAAGTTATCCAAATAGTGTACTGGGCAAAGACCATGCGTGATCTCATCCAGAGACTTCTTGGGCTTTTGATGGATCACCTGCACAAATGTGTGCGGAACATAATCAGTGGAGCGTAATCATTGAATAGGAGCACTACAAGCCAAAGATATACATCAACCGTTTGGTTCAAGCATAGACATTGGTATTACATCTCTATTATGCCGTATAAGAGAAGTACTTACACTTCCTCTTTCATAATCAAATGATCTGTGCAATTTGTTTACCAGACAATGAACAGAAAGACAAGCTTCTAAAACTCTAGAAAGCAAGACAATGTATATGAAACTGTGTATTGTGTAGGGAAGAATAAACATACCAAGAATCCCACTGCTTGGCGGATATACTTGAGCTCATCCCATGATGCACCAGCATACTGTACATATAAAGAACATGTTTAGAGCTGTTCACAAGATATTTAACTACCTTTTGGCCATTCAAATAATCAAGCTTGTTTTCTTCACTGTGAGCTCCGAGGATAAGCATGGCTAAGTGAACAATGGACAAACAGACTTGTAAACTTTCAACCGAGAAGCATTATACCGTTGCAGAAAATCAGCGTAGACGAAGCGAGGATTGTGGGCTCGCCTAACCTAACACCAGGTGGACACTTACCTAGTGGGCGCAGTCCCTGCGATGCGCCCCGATGGGCAGGAGCGGTATGAAATACGCTCCGCAACAACCGCGCCTGGGGCAGAGTGTAAAGAATAGAGCTGGTTGGAAGGAAAGCAGAGGAGAGGCGCAGAGCTTGGGCGGCCAACCCAAGCTCTTTTTGGCGGGGTGGGGTGGGGGGAAACTCCAGAAAGGGACTTGGTCCTAGGTGGTGGTGGGCCGGGTGGTGGTGGGGCCATGCGTACATGAGGGCGCGTGGGGCCTGCCTATAGGGTTGAAGGGATGCCTGCTATGGCCCAGTGTGTGTGCAATAAATAATCATACCACGTTCCACTTCAAACCCAAAGTGTCGCATGGCTTATTTAAATACAAACCTCAATGCCATTTGACGTTCACATGTTATTCTAAAATGGCACCACAATGTTGGGTTACACAATGTTGAAGAGGAATCAATATAATTATCAAAATAAAATCTTGATATGCAAACAATAAACAAACTATCAGTCGAGCGTAATTACCTTTCGGACTTTCATGTTTCTCCACATGTTTGCAATGGTAGTCCAATCCATAAGTCCATTGCAAGCCCACAAAGAGAGACCCGCATGAGACACCTATGGTATTCCAGTTCAACCCATAGCGCAAGTGGCTTTCATGTTTACCGCGTTCGGAATACCCTCTCTCACATGTAGTTGCACTTGATGGGCTGAGTATAATTATCTACCAAAGATGCATAAGATTATGTATTCAGTCCACCATCTATAAATGTTACACCTATAAGTGTTAACCCTCTCTAAATGTTAAATTTCTTCTACTCCCCACCTATTGCACACTATAATGTTAAGAGTTGTATATTGCTCAAAAAAATGATTTTTGTAATTGTTAACTGTTAAGACCTCTATAAATTGTTAACTTTGATCCACGGTGAGAGGGTTAACATTTATAGCGCGTAGATTGTAGAAGCCAATGTCAAAGATTGCATGGGTTTGACAACAATTGCAGTCGTTGCCGCGGCGGCAATATCTACAGTCGTTGCCGTTGCGACAACAACTGTAGCAGTTGTCGAAGCCATGCAACTGTGCATATAGTATTCCATAGTTAGGCCAAATTGTGTGCCATTGCATAAAGGGATCACATATGCGCCAAGCCTCACGTATTTTTTAGTTCTCACACTCATGTCAAAGTGTCATGGTCGTTTAACGCATACCTTAATGTTAAATGTAAATATCTACTGTCCAACTTCTACTAGCCACAATTCTCGCAAAATCTGCTATTAAAAAAGGTTCAATGTACTAGGGCACCAAGTCTCCTTATTGGCACTTAGGACATTCAAATAACAGCCCCAATTACACAGTGGCTTCTATTTCAACAACTTCAATTCAAGTGACTGTTAAAAGAGGGGGGGGGGCTCTTAAATGTGTGAGGCCAAACCCCCCACCCTTAAGCGTCCGTAGTCCGAGTAGTGGGTTTGGGCTCACATTCCTCCGCGGTATTGGATTTGGACTTGGATGAGTCCATAGTGCAAGGTTCACCCTTCAAGTGGTCTTGGATTTAACTGGAATTTCATTGGTGTCTCCATACCGTACATAAGCCTTTAAGTATTAAGAAATACTTATGTGACTTATGTCAATCTCTCCCTCGCACCTTTGGTCTTTGCTTCCTTTGTCTTGCCATCGCGAGAGTGCTCCACATTCTCCATTAATTTGTGCACGTGGTTTATTTTTAAAGAGAGGATGCAAGTGTTAAAAAACACTATTCTCTATAGTCAATCTCAAATACATTTACTTGTGAAAGCCACACATAACACTAACTAGCATAATGTAACTAACTACTTGTCTATGAGCTAATTAAGTAGGCTATCTACTAAGCTCCTTCATGAACCCATCTCTTTACTTTCTAATTACATAAACCTAGCTCCTTCATAAACCCAACTCCTTCATGAACCCAACTCCTTAGCTTCTAACTAAATAAACCCAGCTCCTTCGTAAACCCAGCTTCTTAGCTTCTAACTAAACAAACCCAGCTCCTTCATAAACCCAGCTCCTTCATAAACCCAGCTCCTTCATGAACCCAGCTCCTTAGCTTCTAACTAAACAAACCCAGATCCTTCATAAACTCAGCTCTTTACTTTCTAACTAAACAAACCCAGCTCCTTCATAAACCCAGCTCCTTCATGAACCCACAACTTTGTAGTTGTAATCCCCAACTACCTCACTAATTATTCAAGCCCTTAACTAATCTTCCTACCTAATTTTCCTAATTCTACTAACAACCCCTTTCTAATCACACAATTCTTCTCTAATCCTAAAATCCTAAAATCCTAGAGAGGAGAGGGGGAGAGAGAATTTCCTAACTTCACTAAGACTAACTAATCCACACAAGTATATTTTTGCACTCATCACAACCTCAAGTGCTCAACTCTTAAACATGGAACTTGCAACCACGTGTATTCAAAACATGAACTTTAAGTACCACAAATTGGAATCATGAATTAACTTTAAAATCCTTCACGTCAACACTAATTCTACCAAGAGGTCAAGCCCTCTTCAAGGCTAACAAGCCTTGGCTCTCAAACTAAAAACTAAGCACACACATGTGCTCCAATATGGCTTCCCACACCCACACTTATAACTCGTGGGGTGCCTTGGAGCACAAAGGAAAGAGAGGATGAGTGAGGGAAGAATGAGGGATTATATAGTAAGCTTGAGGGGGTGAGCACCCTCAAGGCTCACGATAAGCCCTTGAGATTTCCTCCTACTTAGTAGGCGCCAATCCTATCTTCTAAGCCTTCCTCCCTCAAATGATCAACAAGGATCCTAATTCGAACATTTAACTAGCCTTGGCTTTCTACCTACCACACTTTACCAAACTTGGGATGCTTCAACCCAAACTTAGCCTCCTTCGCTTTCCGCCGCCATAACTTTCTCCCCTTACTTTCCCAAATCGTTGCTCACCACTTAATTCAAACCACGATGCTTAACTCGTGATTCGATTGGTGCTTTGAGAATTTGCTTATCCTCCACCTTGCATTCTTCCTTGGACCTTCCCCATTAAGTGGCCATGATGAGGTGGTCCACTTGTGCGCTCCATGTGATCCTCCATTCATCCCAATTCGAATGCACTTGCCTCTTGAGTCACTTTGGTTGTCTCCATCCATTTGTACTAGCCTACTCACTAACTACTCAATCCAAGTTCTCCTTACCTATCCTCATTCACTCAAATCCTTCCGAAGGTAAAAACACAATAACAACTCACATCCTAGCCTCTTACAACATGGTACTTCTAAGACTAACATTTCACTCTTTTTATATTTTTGTGAAGTAACATGCTACTTCAAAGTGCATCAACTAACGTTTCAAGGGTCTAAGACTAAATGTGGGCACCCTTTTGGGCTCACATAATTGGCGACCATCGGGGGATGAATCCAAACATCTCTTGCTCCAAGGGTAAGTTGCCTAGTCAAGCTCGGTACTCCTTACATCTACTTCCCGATGTACGGGTAGGAAAGAGCTCACCATTCAACGTTTCCAATTGAATTGAATTATTAGGAAAGACCTCATAGACAAGGTAAGGTCCTAACCATACCGCATCGAATTTCGCCGGAAATTCAAGCTTTCGTGCGTCTTGAATCATGACCATCATTCCCGGTGTTAGGGCCCTTCTCTTATGTCGTTTGTCGAAAGTAATCTTTCTCCTTCTTTGGATTGCCTCAATATGTTGAGCCGCCATTCTCCTCCCTTCGTCAAGTGCTTCCAAATCGGTTAGTCGATTTCGTAAGGATTGACTTTCGGTAAGTCTCGTACTCACGGCCACCCTAAGTGACTCGACTTCATATTCGATTGGTAGTGTCGCTTCAAGACCATAGACTAAGGAAAATGGTGTAGCACGCGTAGTTACCTTATAGGTTGTACGGTATGCCCAAAGTGCCGCCGTTAGTTTCGTATCCCAATCCCGCTTCGAGTCTATAACCGTCTTGCGTAGTATACTCACCAAAATTCCGTTAACCCTTTCCGTTTGTCCATTGGTTTGTGGGTGGTAGGGAGTAGTCTTCCGGTGATCAATTTTAAATTTCTCTGTCATCTCTCGAATCAAGTCATTCAAAAAGTGAGTACCCCTATCGCTTACTAGGATCTTCGGCACCCCGAACCGCGAAATTATGTTTTCGTACATAAATGTTGCCGCGTGTTCCGCCGTGTCGGTCTTCACCGCTTTGGCTTCCGCCCACTTGGTGAGGTACTCGGTTGCCACCACAATATATTTCATTCCTTTTGAAGATTGGGGATGGACCTCACCCACATAGTCGATGCCCCATTTTTCGAAAGGAATTAAGGGTAATGATACATGTAAAGGCATCTCCATTCTAAGGTCGTTTCGGGCATACCGTTGGCAAGCGTCGCATTTCCTTACATAGTCATGGGCGTCCTTAAATAGTGTAGGCCAAAAGTAGCCCGCTCTAAGTATTTTTTGCCCGGTGAGTTGACCCGAGAAGTGACCGCCGCAAGCGCTATCGTGGCAAGCGATTAAAATCGCTTCAACCTCCGTTTTTGACACGCATCGTCGTAAAATACCATCGGACCCCCTTCTAAACAACCTATGGCCCACTACAACAAATTGCCTACTATTTACCCTCACCTTCCTTCTCTCTTCTTTTGTCCACTCTTTGGGCAACTTGTGGGTTGTTAGAAATTCCACTATGCCCGCATACCACTCCGGTGTAGAAGTGACCACAAAGAGGCTATCATCTACTAACATATCATTTACCGGATTTTTTCCTATCTCCTCCGACAACCTAGACAAGTGGTCCGCTTGTAAATGCATACGACCCGGTTTATATTCCACCGTGTAGTCGAATTCTTCTAATAACAAAACCCACCTAGCTAACCTACCACTTAACTCCGCCTTGTTAACTAGATACTTGATAGCCATGTGGTCAACAAAAAATACAACCGGGTTGCACATGAGGTAATGCCTAAACTTTTTAACGGAAAACACCATGGCTAGGCACTCCCTCTCCGTTGTAGAGTAGTTTCTTTCGGCGGGGGTCAATTGCTTACTCGCATAAGCTATAGGTTGATCCTTCTCTTTTTCTCCCGTTGCTTGACAAAGCGCACTCCCTATTGCCACATTACTAGCATCACAATAGACGTGAAAAGGTTTACCCCAATTGGGTGGTATCAACACCGGATAGGTGCTCAACCTATCCCGCAATTCCTCAAAGGCTTTTTGACAAGCATCCGTCCACTCGAATTTGACATCCTTTTTGAGCAAATGGGTAATGGGCACCGCTATCTTTGAAAAATTAGGAATAAGTTCCCGGTACCATCCCACATGTCCTAACAACTTAGAGATCCCCTTGGAATTGGTTGGAGTTGCCAAGTCGCTTATGGCCGCAATCTTATCCGGATCGGGTTCTCTACCTTTCTCACTAACAACATAACCCAACAACACTCCCTTATTCACTCCCAAAAATGTCTTATCCGGGTTCAATGCTAACCTCATCTTCCTACACCTAACCAATGCCTCCCTAACACAATGTAGGTGATCGTCCACATTACTTTGTGTGCTAAAATCGTCCACAAAGACGGTCATGGATTTGAACAACAAGTCGGTGAAGATATACATTACTAATCGTTGGAAAGTAGCCGGGGCATTACATAACCCAAATGGCATCACTACCCACACAAAAGTACCCCAAGGTGTAGTAAAAGCCGTTTTATGGATATCTTGGAGGGCTATGGAAATTTGATTATAACCCGCATACCCATCCATAAAGGTATATCGCGAATGACCTCCAACCTCCTCAAGCAACAAGGTGATAAAAGGTAAGGGGAAGTGATCCTTTTGTGTGCACGAATTCAATTTCCTATAGTCGACACAAACCCTTAATTTCCCATTTTTTTTCTTTACTAAGACCATAGGAGAAACCCAATCCGTGATTTCCACCGGCTTGATAAACCCGGCCTTCAATAACCTTTCCAATTCCGCTTTCACCAACAATTGCAATTGAGGATTCATCCTCCTCTCCTTTTGTCTAATTGGCCTCGCCCCCGGAATTAAAGGAATCCGGTGCTCTACCATTTCCCTAGGAATTCCCTTAAGCTCATCGTAGGACCATGCAAAAGTATCACTAAACTCATCCACCAAATTGCTATACTCCCTAACCTCTTTCTCCCCCAATTTGGAACCCATCTTCATTTGTCGGGTTTTTCCATTCTTTAATTTCACATCCACGTACCGCCAATCCGCTTCCGACACATGTGCTTGTTCCTCTTTGTTCCGATACCAATCGGAAGGCACATTGGGGTAATCTTTCACATCTTGACCTACAACTATCCCCGTAGACGTGGTCTTGAAATGTAAAGGCTCCTCCAATTTCGATGACTCAATAATCACATCCTCCTCTTGAGTCCCATCTACATGAATTAAACTAACCTCACCCTCTTCCACGTCATCTACCCAAGGTGTTAACCCACCGCTAACCCACTCTTCCTCGGTGAGCACCTCACATGGCTCCAGCAATGAGCCCTCTCCTAAACTAACACTAGGAAATTCACTCCCTAAGCCTACTTGGTGAAATGTAACCATTACATCAACCTCGGACTCGGGGTACTCCCTTAGCCATTGGGCATAATCCCCATTATCCCCATAATTGTAAAAATTAGGACCTAGACTTCCCGAGCCCGAATCTATAACAACCCTTTGACCTTCGGGATGGACGACTCCCACCAATGCCTTGCCAATCTCATTCTCGTTTAAGTCATCAATTTCCTTCTCCAATGGCAAATACATCTCCTTCTTCATCCATCCTCCTAATGAACCAATGGACACTATGACCCTATTACCCTCCGGACCATAAGTGATGGATGGTTTAGGTCCACCCCAATTGACCATAGCATTCGCCATCCGCAACCAAGGCCTACCTAGCAAAATGGGGAAGGTGTCCTTGTTGGAGTGCATTTTAATGACATGGAAGGTGACCAAGTACTCCTCACCTCCCGTAGTCATTCTACAATCCTTGATCATCCCCAAAGGCGTAGTCGAACTTTGATTTGCCATATTTATGACCAAAGGTGAAGGCCCCGTGAGTCCAAGTCCCAATTTTTTCATAGTATCCTCCGGTAGTATATTTAGACTACTCCCTCCGTCGACTAGCACATTAGGAACCACCTTATCTACTATAACAACTTCTATTTCTATAGCTTTCACGTCTCTTCCACCTTGTGATTGGATCCTAGCGGCTATTTTAGCTTTCACCTTCCTCATCCTCTTGTGTACCGGCATTCCCTCCTTTAATGTTTTCCTTGCCGTGGGTGAAATTTCCAATAGTTGGCCGAAAGTAATATCCGCCTTGAGTGTACTAAGGTCCGCCCACAAGTCGTACCCGGTAGATCTTTCCACCTTAGAATTACCCACTACGTCGAATTCGTCTACGGGAACCCCCGGTCCTTCCCATTCACCCACATCGCTATTATCCAAGTCATGTACCGCATTAGTCCTCTCCCTATCTTGTAAAATTATATTTTCCCTCTCCACATCCTTAGTAGCTCTTCTAGCTACCCTATCCAACTCGGAGAGATTAATCTCTTCATCCGAAGAGTAATTTCCTTGCTCTCCTATTCCTACCTCCAACGGGGCATCCCCTCTCCTAGCCCTAGTAGTTACCGCTAGTGCAGGTGCTTCTTCAACCACACCCTTACCCTTCACTAACTCATATGTAATAGCATTGGTGTGAGGAGGCCATTGACTTTGCTCCTCTCCAATTCTCGTTGGGAGAGGAAGCATGTCATCACATGTGGCCTCCAACACTCCATCCATGAACCTAACATCTTGGGAGTTAGATGGTCCCGGATCCGTTGGAGGCGCTTGTCTCCCGTTACTACCATTAGGTGGAACTCCTTGTCTATTTTGTATTGGAATGTAACCGGTTGTAGTTTGCAAGCCCGCCGGTGGATGAAAAGTTTGCCTAGCATTACTATGGTCATAGTATAAGTTAGGTGGCCTAAGTTCATTGGCCGGTACTCCTTGTGGCCTAGCACCTCGCATATTATCCCTTGCTTGTTGTTGTGGATTAGCCACCGGGTAAGGGACATTAATTATTTTGTCCGGTTGGCGACACGTATCCGAGGGATGACTTCCTCCACAATTGCTACAATTAAACTCTTGACCTTCGGACCAACATTGTCCTTGAGCGTGCCACCTTCCACAAAAGGGATGAAATTCCTTCTTCTCTAAATTTTGGCCACCTTGCCCTCTAGGTTGTGGTCCTCTATTGCTTCCATTTCCATAGTGAGGTGGCGCTTGACCTCGTTGATTTTGTTGAGGTGGGTTACCGTTTCCTCTTTGGTCACGGTTTTGTCCACTTCTACAAAATTGACGCGTGTGGCCCGGTTGGCCACATTGGACACACCATAATCCGGAAGAATGCCTACCCGACTCAACCGGGGGTGGAGGCCCCGGTTGTTGACTCCGGATCATTAATGACATTTGATCCGTGAGGCTTTGCATTTGTTTTATCATAGCCTCTTGGAATCCTAGTTGGCTAGCACCTAGTCTTCTCTCAACCTCCTCCAAGTGTGGATCCGTTCTAGGGGCCGGTAGTGCCAAAAGAGGTGCCGGTTCCCTAACCGCTAAAGGTCGGGGGCCGGTGTCCACAATGGCATATGGAATTTGGTTCTCATACTTAGCGGGTTCTACCGCTACCACCCTAGGGCGTATGGGGATGAATTGTGGGATCAATTCATCCTCCCTTCTCCATAGCCTTTCGTGATCTTTATCCAAGTTTTCAATATCTCTAGCCGCACGCTTGGCATCCGCCAAGGTCAAGGGATTCCTTTCTAGAACACCCCTAATAGTTCCGGACTTAAAAAACCCTTGAATGAAAAATTGCTTTAGCGTGTCGTCGTTGAGCATGGTACCCACAAATCTAGTGCACACTAAATCAAACCTCCTAATGTAAGCCGAAATTTCTTCCTCCCTTCCTTGCTTCAATGACGACAATGCCCTTAATGCGGTACTTTGACCCACTTCCGGCCTAAATTCGTTAAGAAACTCCCTTTGTAATTGTTCCCATCCCCTAAAATGTCCCTCGGCATGATCCCGATACCATTCATAGGCTTCCCCCTCTAGAGTGGTAGGAAACCACACTAACCAATAACCCGGGTCGGTTATGAGGAAGCTAGCCAACCGTTCGATATACCGTTCCATGTGCCGAGAGGGGTCCTCATCCTTGGTCCCATAAAATTTAGGGAGATGAGATGGCATATCCATCGCCGCTAAATTTTGTGGAACCACAATTGGTAGGCCTCTTGGCCTAACCAATGGGTCTATTGGAGGTATAGGAGGTATGGGCGGAATTGGGGGTATGGGTGGTGGATCCATCCCCCGTTCCTCGGCCATGGTGACCGGTGAACTATTCAACAATCCCCTATCAACTTCTACCGGGAATTCTTCTCTAAGTGTGTAATTTTCCGAAGAAGTTTCACCACTCAATTTGGAGGGAGTGATCTCCTCTTCAAGTTGAGCTCCAAGTTCTAAGGTGTCTAGAATTGACCTAGTCCTAGGTTCGACGTTCAAACAACTCTCTATTCTAACATTATCTTGTTCTAATCTATCACTGATTTTAGAGGACCGCCTCTTTCGAGTAGATTTCTCTAGTCCTACTATCAAACTTGGTTTTTGTGAGCGAGTCCTACCTTGCATTCCATAAGAATCGATCGACCCTCACTTGACCACACATAATCCTAGCAATTCCCCTCTTAATATTTTCACTTGTCTTGGTGTGGTTATAAATTTTTTAGGAGGTGAGGAAAAGAACCTGCAAGCCCACTTAGGTGAAAGAATCCCAATAGGGGATAGGCATGTTCATGTTAATTTTTTGGTTAAGTCGGAGCATCACCTCCGCACCTTCCCGCAAATTAACACTCACCACAATACCGATTGTGAGGGGGTGACCTTCCGAGTAGATTATGTTAAAAGTCGAGGCTTCACCCTTCAACTTCTCACACCATCCACAATTCGGGAATTACCCTCTACAACGGATAACAACAATCACGAGTACAAAAGACATTCCTTAATTAGTTAATGAGTTCACTTTGAAGAAATAAACATACCTTGAGCAATCGCATCCCCCTGTGAGTTAGCACTCCCCTCAATCGTGACTCAATGTAACAACACCATAAACTTTGTGAAATATTAATTTAATCTAGAGCATGAAATGACAACTCCCAAAACTTTGAGACTCACCCCGAGGTGAGTGTCAAAGTTCAATGTCCTAAGGTGAATTTACCCTCTAATGTTTTAATGAGCTACTCGGTTATAGGTTCCTTTTAAGTTCTTAGCAAATCCCCAAAAAGGTTGAGGACGTACCTTCGCCGCGCTCCTTCCTCAAAAATGAATTTGCGTAATTGACAATGCAATTCATTCCAAGGAATAGTTGAAATACAATGAATTCAAATGTAACCCAAAGAGAGAATACTTACCGAGTTTCGGGTGCTCCTTCCCTTCTCTCAAGTTTGTGTCTCCAATTTTTCCTAGTTGCCTCCAAGTCTCCTAGTCGCCTCCAAGTCTTGTAACTACCTTCCGCTTCGCTCCCGGCGGACGCACCAATTATGTGAGGCCAAACCCCCCACCCTTAAGCGTCCGTAGTCCGAGTAGTGGGTTTGGGCTCACATTCCTCCGCGGTATTGGATTTGGACTTGGATGAGTCCATAGTGCAAGGTTCACCCTTCAAGTGGTCTTGGATTTAACTGGAATTTCATTGGTGTCTCCATACCGTACATAAGCCTTTAAGTATTAAGAAATACTTATGTGACTTATGTCAATCTCTCCCTCGCACCTTTGGTCTTTGCTTCCTTTGTCTTGCCATCGCGAGAGTGCTCCACATTCTCCATTAATTTGTGCACGTGGTTTATTTTTAAAGAGAGGATGCAAGTGTTAAAAAACACTATTCTCTATAGTCAATCTCAAATACATTTACTTGTGAAAGCCACACATAACACTAACTAGCATAATGTAACTAACTACTTGTCTATGAGCTAATTAAGTAGGCTATCTACTAAGCTCCTTCATGAACCCATCTCTTTACTTTCTAATTACATAAACCTAGCTCCTTCATAAACCCAACTCCTTCATGAACCCAACTCCTTAGCTTCTAACTAAATAAACCCAGCTCCTTCGTAAACCCAGCTTCTTAGCTTCTAACTAAACAAACCCAGCTCCTTCATAAACCCAGCTCCTTCATAAACCCAGCTCCTTCATGAACCCAGCTCCTTAGCTTCTAACTAAACAAACCCAGATCCTTCATAAACTCAGCTCTTTACTTTCTAACTAAACAAACCCAGCTCCTTCATAAACCCAGCTCCTTCATGAACCCACAACTTTGTAGTTGTAATCCCCAACTACCTCACTAATTATTCAAGCCCTTAACTAATCTTCCTACCTAATTTTCCTAATTCTACTAACAACCCCTTTCTAATCACACAATTCTTCTCTAATCCTAAAATCCTAAAATCCTAGAGAGGAGAGGGGGAGAGAGAATTTCCTAACTTCACTAAGACTAACTAATCCACACAAGTATATTTTTGCACTCATCACAACCTCAAGTGCTCAACTCTTAAACATGGAACTTGCAACCACGTGTATTCAAAACATGAACTTTAAGTACCACAAATTGGAATCATGAATTAACTTTAAAATCCTTCACGTCAACACTAATTCTACCAAGAGGTCAAGCCCTCTTCAAGGCTAACAAGCCTTGGCTCTCAAACTAAAAACTAAGCACACACATGTGCTCCAATATGGCTTCCCACACCCACACTTATAACTCGTGGGGTGCCTTGGAGCACAAAGGAAAGAGAGGATGAGTGAGGGAAGAATGAGGGATTATATAGTAAGCTTGAGGGGGTGAGCACCCTCAAGGCTCACGATAAGCCCTTGAGATTTCCTCCTACTTAGTAGGCGCCAATCCTATCTTCTAAGCCTTCCTCCCTCAAATGATCAACAAGGATCCTAATTCGAACATTTAACTAGCCTTGGCTTTCTACCTACCACACTTTACCAAACTTGGGATGCTTCAACCCAAACTTAGCCTCCTTCGCTTTCCGCCGCCATAACTTTCTCCCCTTACTTTCCCAAATCGTTGCTCACCACTTAATTCAAACCACGATGCTTAACTCGTGATTCGATTGGTGCTTTGAGAATTTGCTTATCCTCCACCTTGCATTCTTCCTTGGACCTTCCCCATTAAGTGGCCATGATGAGGTGGTCCACTTGTGCGCTCCATGTGATCCTCCATTCATCCCAATTCGAATGCACTTGCCTCTTGAGTCACTTTGGTTGTCTCCATCCATTTGTACTAGCCTACTCACTAACTACTCAATCCAAGTTCTCCTTACCTATCCTCATTCACTCAAATCCTTCCGAAGGTAAAAACACAATAACAACTCACATCCTAGCCTCTTACAACATGGTACTTCTAAGACTAACATTTCACTCTTTTTATATTTTTGTGAAGTAACATGCTACTTCAAAGTGCATCAACTAACGTTTCAAGGGTCTAAGACTAAATGTGGGCACCCTTTTGGGCTCACAAAATGCTCAAAGTTTTAAACATCACTAATCTATGCACTCAGAAGTCGCCTTAATTTTGACATTGCAAATAGATTCATTGGCACAATCATAGGAGTGAAAGATGCAAAAACCAACTTCGGCCACAGATATGTGTAGATGATTTGTTCGTAATTCATCGCCATGTCCTAAGAGCAATGTTGGTACCGAGCATGGCAAAAGTTCGTACCCTCTATGACATGTAGTTGCAATTGATGGAATTGCTTGCATGCTCGTGCGTTCGGGACCTATTCATTGGTGGGTTTATTTACCTTCCAAAAATGGATTATAAGGTGAGGGTATTTGCATGTAAAAAGACTGCAATACTATATGTGATGGTATAGAACATGTAAACATTTTTCGCAATTTAAAAATCCACTCAGGTTTTACTTGTAATTTTTTTTATGGTATTTATGTACAATGGTATATATTGGACCCTATTTTTCCAAACATGTGTGCTCTGCGATGTTTGCCTAGTGATCTCCCCGAGATGGAATGAGTATAATTATCTACCAAAGTTGCATAAGCATAGGTATGGAAACCAATGATGCGGGTTGCCTGGCTTTGGTAGCTGCTTCAGTCGTTGCCGCAACCAGCATGTGTTGCAATGACTGTGCCCGTTGCCATAGCTATGCATCCTTGCAGGTAGTCCCCCATACTTGGGCAAATTGGTGTGCCATTTCAAATGGCTATCACATACGCACCATGCCTCAAATATTGTTTTGTTCTCACCCTCATGTGAAAGTGCCATAGTCATTTAATAGATTTGTCTTAAAGAATAAAAGGAAGATGGACTATGGCCCAACCTCTGCTAGCCATAAATCTCACACATGGCGAACAACAAATTTCAATGTCCTAAGGCACCCCGTCACGCACAATATTCATACTTACGACATTCAAACCACAAACCCAATAACACTCGTGCCTCTGGTTCAACATCGGAACTACCGGGGCAACTGTTACATTAACCCTTAAAGGACATATGCTTTCCCGATACCACACCCAAAATGTCTTTTCAAATTCATTTTAAGCATGATTAACCAATTAATTTATGGTTGGCTCTATTCTAAAGAAGTATAGATCTTGCTAAGGTGCTCGATTTGACATTCTAAAAACCCCATTTGGTGCAATGGAGTAGAAGTTATGAACAAGATTCTCCCAAAATAATACCAAGCCTGTGGGGCTTGCACTGTCCTTTAAGGGTTAAAGGGGGGGGGGGTTTCAAGGGTGAAATCCTCGTATATACATGAACTTAGACGGATAGTTAACCTACACTATGGCCATTGCATAAAGGGATTGAGGTGTTTTAGAGCATAGAAAGCTAAACAGAGTATCTAGCACATGAATCGTGTAGACCATTGGCGATAGTAGGGTTCTACCGTAAACCTATGTCATTGGACCCAACTTAGGTATAACAGGTTGCCTTGCTAACCCTAAACCCTAAACCCTATAAACCCTAACCCATAGACAAAAGTCATGTAAACCACTATAATTAACATAGTGCACCACTCAGTTTGCCACACTAGATCAGTTCTTTGGGGTATTAGGGTTCCATGAGAGCCTATAAGTTGTATTGCGTTTTAGTCCTCCGCGTACACGTTCCAAGGACGCTCATTACGCGACGACCTCCTCATGTGTACTGCTCCTTCGCTCGCGTGAAGTAGGGCCGCCATCGATAACGACCCCAATCCGGGTACAGCAGCCGCGTTTGTGTGTGCCTGGCTATTTTTCACACATGAATCCCTCCCATGAACCCTGTTCAATTTCCACGTTGTTCTTCTCCCTCTTTAGTATGACACGTATTGTCCATAATCACTCCAAATATTTATATTAACCTCGTGCCGTCCTGTCAAAAATATGACAAACGCCGGAAAGTCGCCGTATTGTTGAGGGAGTGCGAAAGGAAAGCACAAGTAATATGGGCTAGTGAGTCACACTTTAAGAACCTCATGTGTGAATAGTTGCCTCATAAGCTCGGTGGAACTGGGTCTTAAACGGTCACGATTTCCATGTAGCCCAATTCTCCGTCAATATGGGAGACACCCGTATGTTTGCGCACAATAGCCCAGCCATTGTGACAACTCACATTTGTCACAATCCACTTGTAGCCCACATACAAACTTCATTCTGGCACACTCATTCTTGGGCAAATTTGGAGCCGCTATGTCAACTCACATGCAAGCAAATTCGACACATGACCACACATCCCACTTGCCACTGACCAAAGGTTGTTCAATTTATGTTTTGAACGAAGGTCCGCCTACCATAGTTTTGCTCAACTTGCCCTAGCTTTGAGTATGACACTAAGTATGGCAACTACGTGGCCAACACCATTTGTGTTCCATTATCATTATAAAACCCTTATTACTAAACAATCTCGGGCTTAGCCTATTGTTGTGAGAACATTGAAATTGATATATTAATAATATTCTTACATCTAAAGAACATGATAATGTGGGATGGCGTACGAATTAGTGTGGTCCAATTCTTTTCGCAAACGAAAAGAGATGGGGCAAATGGAAGGTGGGCATTCAAGACAACTTGATTTGTCAAAGTTACTTAGCATTTGGGAGATAAACGAGATAGGATAGGCTTTCTTCTGCAGGTCCCAAAAGTCACATAACTTCTGTAATTGATGTTTGATGTGATACCGTGAGGCCTTCGGCCTTGAAATAACCACTTTGCACTTTGTGCAAGCATTTCACTACTGCAGTTGCATAACCCATAGGTCAATGGCACATTATTATGCTAGGCAGATGGATATTTAACCACCTCGTAGGTAGTTTCAATGTGAGATAAAAATGGGCTGTTGCGGTCATTGAGCATGCCACGTGGCATGTTTAAGGGTGTAATAATTATTAAGTGCGTCAACATGTAGTTACCCACCTAGTCATATGGGGGGGCTTAGTGTATATATACATTGTGTTGGTTTACATTGAATTGGCACCTTGTGAAGACACCCACACATAATGTCCCAATGGTCCAAGTCCCAATATCTTGTACATGCAAATACTGGGATAGTCTAACATCATTGGTAAGACACTTGTTTATATGACACCCTTGATATTACCATTATTTTTTGCGCGACCCTAAACATGTAATTACCGCGGCAATTCCGTACTTTACAATTAGTATTCCGCAAGGCAAGTATCAATGGTCACTAAATGTCATATTTAGTGTCTTCACTTCCAACTTATGAAGTTGGGCCCACCTAGCAACCTCCACCTCCATGTTAAAACAATGTCTTCAATCATTTGGTGTCTGAAACTTGGTGCCTAAATAGATTGTTTAGTGGACGATTGGAATTTCAGTGGCATGTGTCCAACGTCCCTACCCCATTTACGCCGGATTGCTGTGAATGTGGTCCAAATGCGGCTTGTGCTCAACTCCATGCAAACACATTCGAGAGTCAACAATTACCACCGAGTGTACAATATGACTCAAAATAGATATTTGATGTGATACTGTGAGGCCGGCGCCCATGAAACTAGGGTTTAGGGTTTAGGGTTAACATATGAGTTAACATAGAGGGCTCCTTCAAGGAGAATGTAGTTTCCATTTGAGATAAAAATGGGTTGTCGCGGAATTTGAGCATGACACGTGGCATGTTTAAGGTCATAATAATTATTAAGTGCTGGGAGAGAGAGCCCAATACAGGGGTTGATGTCACTAACTAATTCTAATAAGTAATTTTATGAGCCAGGTGGTGCGCTTGGATCCCAATACAGGTAATCCAAGGTGCATAGGTGACATGACCCATGTGAATTCCAAGGTTTGTGTGTTTCCGGAATATTGAAACACTTAATGGTAACATTGAGGGAACCTTGACAGACATTGTGAGCACGTTGCTTAAATATAAATATTCTTTCATACTTCAGTATTCAAACTATGCATACATTATGATTATGCGGGCTGGAATAGGTCATTTCAAACATGGACCATCATGGTGTGATACCCGGAGCCCACCAAGATGTCATGTTGGTGTGATCAGCCCAACACATAGATAATTTAGGCAGACATTCAGATAATACATTGATTTCTTGTGCGACCAATAATCAGGGAATAAACTCTCACCCTTTGAAACCGGCTTAATCTCTTTGTGCCCTAGTATAAAGCCACCCTAATACACCGCTTTAGATCACCCCTATGCATGTTCCATCGACACTTAGAGGGAAAGTTATAAACATTAAACTATTATGGCCATGCGTAGCGCTAATAATAAGTGACACTAAATGCCATGACTAGTGTGGACCAATTCAAGGGTTTTGACCCTTGGTTATGCATACACTTTAACTATATTCCCTAAACATACAAGATCTAATAAAAATATCGACATGTTCGCCGAGCCTTGCTGAGAGCCGGGGAGATCACTCCATCTTATATTTTGCATACACGTGTGTTCGGGACCTATTTATTGGGGGGGGGGGGTTATTTATCTTGCCAAAAAGAGTACCTACAATGCATATATTGAACCATATAAATTTATTGCACGTTGTTCTACGATTTTTGACTAGAGGATCACCCCGGGGGGCTGAGTTGGCATTTCCTTTGGTAGGTGTTGTCAACATTTAATTACCTATCCAGTCATATGGGGGGGGGGGCGTAATGTATATGTACATTGAGTTGGTTTACATTGAAGTGGCAGCTTGTGAAGACACCCACACATAATGTCCCAATGGTCCAAGTCCCAATATATTGTGCATGCAAATACCGGGACAGTCTAACATCATTGGTATGACACTTGTTTATACGACACCCTTGATATTATCAAGTATTTTTTGCACAACCCTAAACATATAATTACCGCGGCAATTCCGTACCCTAAACAATTAGTATTCCGCAAGGCAATTAACAATGGTCACTAAATGTCATATTTGCTGTAGTTACTCCCAACTTATGAAGTTAGGCCCGCCTAGCAACCTTCAATTACATGTTAAAACAGGGTCTTCAATCTGGAGTTAGTCTGAAACTTGGGGCATAAATAGGGTGGACGATTGAAATTTCAATGGCATGTGGCCTAAACCCATAAACCTCTTCGTTGACGATTGGAATGTCAATGGCATGTGTCCAACGACCCTAAACCTTTTGGTGGACGATTGGAAAACCAATTGCGTGTGTGCAACCCCCCCCCATATTGCTTCAAACTGCCGTGAATGTGGTCCAAATGCGGCTTGTGCTCATCTCCATACAAACCCCTCTGACAAACCCCATTGTTATGCTAGGCAGATGGATATTTAAATTGTTATTATTTCCATAATACCCTACTTCTTGTAAGACCCTTAACACTCTATGCGACGATCGCCGAAGCACCCTGGGCGCTAAATTTGGTGTTGCAACAACCCTCCTTAATTATAATGCTGAAGCTCGTAAATATGAATATCTTCAACACAAGTTTCGATTTTCCCACTTACGGTAATTGTCATAAACTCCCTCTTTTAGAACACATTTTTTATGCCATGGTGCGTTTGAGATCCACACTTATCCACATACCATTGGAGTATGGGTGACCAAATTATTGTTGTGTTGGAATTTGGCATGTCTACTACCTCTCGTATGTATAATTCATCCTTAGGTATAATTTCACATGGGGCCCATTAATGTTAATACTTTTAAACCGGAATGCAACGACAACCACGTACCCACACCGTACATTGTGGGTCAATGTCATTTGTCCCGCATAGAACAAGGTGTCACACGCAAGCTAAGCTTTCAAAAAACTTATTTGAATCCACCTACCGACATCATCCACTGTCCTTTGCACCGCACACAATGCTTCACATACAAGCTAAGTTTAGCCATGTCATTGAAAACACAACAATGGAATACTAGTAAAGTTCGATTTCCGCATGGACCAAGAACTTATGTTTGTAAATTGTTCATGTGGTTAAGCGATGACTTCCATGGATGTGTTGGTAGCAACGCCCCACGAGGTTCATGAGAGTGTCATGCCGAATCACCAGTACTGTGGGTGCCTTCCAAATTGCGTGGTGATCGCCAAAATTTGGCCACTTTTGGTTGCTCCCATTCAAACGATGAGTGCAAACAACCTGGGGAGTACTGACACCCTCGATGTGTTGTTCAAGTTGAGATCGCTGAACACCGAGTGGAAATGGCTCGTAGACACATCATGCGAGTGGGCCGCCTTCCGAGCAGCGAAATTCGATAGCAAGGGCCTTGTGAAGCGGGGGACCTCCGCGGAGAGCGCACTTCGTCATGCTGTTGCAGAGTATAACAATGCTCTGTCATTGCTGACTACACCCAGAAAATTGTCAGATGTGATGGTGCATCACCCCCTGATCGCCCCATTCCCGGATATTTCCGATCGGTGGTTATATGTGTTGAAGTGTTCTTTGGAGATCGCCAGAGATGGCGCGCGGGAAACTGGTGAGGTGAGCGATGCATACACGTATATACCTCCAGAAGTGGGCGCCATCATCTCCAAAGGTCGGGTTGCAGTTAGGCATCGTTTGCAAAATCGGATATGCTTTACGGGGCCTTAATACCTGAACAGAGGAGATCTGGATGTTTTTTTGCTAGAATGCGCTGCCATGTCCGGGAATAGTCCAACCGGCCACGGATGCTGGATTCAGGCCACAAATGAGTTGATGTTGTAGCCAGCATTTGACTGTGGGACCTCCACAATTTGTGGATATCTATAATAAAGCTTGCCATTACTTTTCGCATTTGTAGACACTGCAGGAATGGAGCTCTTGGACACATTGCGCACTGTGACCTGCAACTTGTTGAACTGATAAGGAATTGGAATGCAGGACTCTCGGGATCATGTCTGAGTTCAAAGTTGTCGTTGGGTTCCATGGCCATAGGACAGAGAAATAATTGCGACTTCAACCTGTCAATTGTTCATTTGTTCATTTGTTTCATGTTGTCTAGACTGAACTTTTGTAGTATGTTGGGGTCCTGGATTGGGAGCGCGGATGGGTGCTCCAGCTTGGAGACAGCCTTTATGATGAAACGGGGCGCACCGGAGTTGCTGAACACACACACAGTGCATACATAGTTAATATGACTGGGTCCTGGATTACAAGTTGCCTCTGCCAATGATTGGTCGGGAGCTTCGAGTTTGTTCTTGAAGTTTAATCTCACCCACAATCCATTCGCTCCATTGCACCGTTTCGGAAACGGTTCTGGACCTGAGAACTCCCACGCAAATTCCCCGTCTGTCTATTGTCAACAGCGAGGGTTGCGATACTTGCTTACGGAGTCGGATGCACCGCCGGAGGCAGCGGCTTTGGAAGTGACCAAAATTTTCACAGTGACGTTTTCCAGTTCGATATTCCCGGCATGTTTTCTCGCAAAACGTTCATGCTTGATCCGGTAGGAGACATTTTCATATGGCCTTCTTGAATCTTTATAATATTTAAGAGTGCAGGTGTGGCCATTTAGAGCGCACCCATTGCATCCTGGAGTGAGCGACGTGGTATCCTGTCTCGGGTAAATAGGGTCGCAATAATGAATTGGAGAGAGGGAGAAGGTGGGAGAGGGAAAATGAGGCTCCAGACTGATGGTGTGTGGTGGCCGCTCAAGACTACTACTTGGCTTGAAGATCACAGAATGGCAGAGGAGTATTAACTTAGGAGTTGACTGCACGATGTGACAAATGAAGTTCAATTCTCCCTCGCTGCTAACAATGAGGGGTTTCGAATAATAATGAAGGGTTTCGGAAGGGGAGCTGTAGAATTTAGTTCTAATTTTACACAGAACTTCGACAAGCCATGTCTGGGATGTCAATGCCATGTATGATCGATTATGCAAAAGTGGAATGAACATTGCTTGTGCACGGTTAGTGGTTAAGGTAGTTAATTTCCAACGCCCAATTCAATCAATAAAACAACTATGAAAGGGTCATGATTTTTCAATAAATCACTCCATTCTACTTTTCAAGACTAATATTAAGTGAGCCATTAATTTATCACAAATACCAAAAATGAAATATTGTGATACCCGCCTCAAATAATAAAAAAGGCAAAGTCAAATGTGCACAATTAGTAGCTGTTTACGATAGTAATTTTCAAATTAGAGCATAAATTCACTCAACAAATTGCAATCCTCCCACTTTCTGTAATTATTCTCCACATCCTAGGTAGAGGCACTGCGAGTGAATGCAAGTTCTTTCGCAATTGTGCGCCATGTAAATAATTACCTAGAGTCTCCCATGAGAAAAGCACCCTAAATACACCATTCGTACGGTATAGTCTCCTTAGTTCCACCATAAACAAAAGACAATGTTGTATATGAATGCACACAAAACAATTAATTCAATGGCATCCAAAGGTGATCCCAAGGGGTGTGAAACAAGACCTATCCGCCCAAACCCTAAACCCCAAAGTTCCTAAACCCTAACACTACATCCTTGTCATGCCACCACTTTCTCAATTTGCCATGTTGGGTCCACATAAGAATCATTCTACTCCCAGTCCAGTGCACTATACAATACACTCTACCCTACTTGATACCGCACATCGGCCAATACCAAAGTGCACGTGACATTAAATTAAATATAGGTTGTCCAATGTTAACGTCGATACGTCATAATACATAATCATTGTAAGATGTGATAGTACGGAATAACACAAAGCCGACAACACCATAATTGTTCTAGTGTCAAAACCCATTAGAGACATGAGAAAGAAAATATGACAACAAGGAGGGCGATTTAACCAGCATGTGTCCAGAGGCTTTGTAATCCAACACAAAACCATTATTTTCCCCCCAATTTGTCACATGCCATGCTCACATTCGTCCGCTGCACTCGTCACCTTGCAGGGAGACTACGTTTTGGTACATGTAAAGCTATGATCATATGGAGTCCTCTATGGTAAATCAAACATGAATGAACCTGATTGCATGGGGAACATTGCAGTTACCACCAAGTAGAGGTTGACCAATTTAAAAGAGAAGTTCAGGTTGATCGACTAAAGGTTAGCTCAACTTGCCCCAAGTTTTGAAGATGACATTCAAGGAATACATCCTCATTGTGTGCCCCCCACCATTTGTGTTTTCATTATGATAAGAATGCAAACAATTAACCCTAATTAGGCTCGTGCCACATCATTTGCCAACTAGGCTCGGCACTAACAATTGTTGTTGGTGTGAAAGCCGGTTTGTTAAAACCAACCTTTAGTCTTAGCTAAAGTCAGGTGGGAAGGGGGCATATGCAGGGTAGCACAACTATATTGGGCCACTCATGCGTCTTATAAGTTAGCACGGGACCATCATGTTCACATCACTCACAAACATGCCGGGATAGAATCATAGAACCACTTGGCGAACATCAATTGCGCCATGTCACCTTGGCCAATTTCCCCTTGAGTCCTTGGTCTCATAGTGAGGTGGACCGACAAAACCCTTAGATGGCATCCATGACCACCATCATAGGGCAGTAGTATGCAATAGAGTTCCCATTAAGTCGCTCAAAGAGGGAGGGAACCGTCCCTGTAATCCTTCTTCTTTCAAAACAACCTTCTATTAAGAGTTCAACTCCCTACTCATTATGTTTAGTGTCACAGCAAGTGTTTGGAGTTACATAAAGTTTATTGTTCTTATTATTGATGTGATATCTTCTAACAAGTAAAGATGTGGCTGTTCTAAAATGTCCAAACAACCATATTGATATTGGTTGGCAAAATTTATGATACACAGTAAAAGCACATAGGACTGAGTGATTTCAAGTAGTGTGTGACATCAAATACAATTCTCAATGTAGGTTGTCATTTGTCAAAACTTAATTTGAAAGTCAAGGGACATTTTTGAATCTTCTTTTGTGATTTCAAAACCATTGTAAGAAGTTTAGGAGAACTATATGGCATGTCCATGTGACAAGTCATCCTTTCCTTTGAATCGGTCCATGCATGGTTAGGTTGGCCAACCGGAGCTAGTAAGCCAAGTTTGAAATCATATTCTAAATAGTCCAAAACTTCTCTTTCAGTATGGTAATCTAAGTATACATAAACATTGTGTGATTCTATGCATAAGATCCCCAACATATGTTTCTAGTTCCCACGCATGGGAGATTGGTGGCAATCCCAAGCATAAACTATACAAACCATGGCGTTATGGAAAGGTTTGACCACTTCACAATTGATTGCCAGTTTTGGAGTTAGGGATCACTAGTATGCAATAGCAAGGAATAAAATTGAGGGGTTATTACCTTTATTGAGGAGGCCAGCCCTTCACATTCCCTTTAATGGATTTTGCAACCCTTCAAAAAGTAAGGGGTAATTTGCTATAAACACTCCAAGATGAACGGATAAAAAAAGTAACCGGTCCTTACTAATACATTGAGTAGATGACCTTGACTCTTCCTACTTGTGATAGGGGATTCTCAACTCAAAATCCCATAATTGAGTCATATGGAGTCTCTTTCTTACATGTTTCTACTACTGCTTTCTTGTTGTCATCGAGATTATCACTGCTACCAATATGCTGAGATGTTATTACCGTTTCAATACCCTCAAACATCAACGTTTCATTATTGAACTAGTTCTATCTTTTCGCCATGTGTGATCTTTGGTCTCACTTATATCATAGTTTTCAACATCACTAAAATGATAAACATGATAATGTGCACTCTGAACAAAAACTTCAATACATACATGAAGGTCTCAATTTGAGGTAACCCTTCATTTTGAAAGGGACAATTTTAAGATACCCTTCCCTAGCTATGAAATACAAGCAACCATTCAAATTGTGCAATAGAGTTCCCACAAGATCCAATGACAAGGCATCGTGGCGGTTGAGAGTCTCAATCCACCTAACGCGAGGTTGACCCGATTCAGTTAGATCGGGTGCCATCATACACAATTGAGGTCCAACAAGGAAGGCATTTCTTAATGCTTTGAATTTTGGCGGCTACAATGACCACATGATCCATTTGGATATGACAAGTGCAAGTGACCTCAGGGTGGACGGATGGGTAACAACCAGTGAAGTTCTTCTTCAGCTAGCACAACATGAAGAAAGATGTTAACTCGGATCTTCACTTGTTTAAGTGGTGATGTTGCTGCAGGTGCAGGTGCGGCGTTCAAGAGTTGACGAGTAAGCTGCACACAATCGAAGCTTGATCCAGTTGGTTGCAAACCTTCGCTTGTGAAAGCCTGCAGGTATGCCATTGAAGATTTCGCCTGTAACAAGTCTTTGGATACTGTGGTCATTTAGTGTAGGTGAACAGCAGGAAACAATACTCAGCGTTGTCAACAGGCGGCAGTTCTGCATTCAGCTGCTTGTCTTGTAATCTGCAAGCACCTCACTCTTCATATCAGTCTGAGGCATGTTTAACATGAATTTGTGGCCTTCACCTTGAGCAGTCCATTTGAAAGATTACATACAAACCACAGAAAACATGTGATTATTTCCACATTGAGATGATTGATTCTATTGAAGATTGAATAACATTACTACTCCACAGTGTTCACCTGAAAGCACTTCCATTCTAGTCTGGACGGATGGGTAACAACCAGTGACGTTATTCTTCAGCTAGCACGACAAGAAGAAAGTTGTCAACCAGGATATTTACTTGTTGAAGTGGGTGATGTAGCTGCAGGTGTAAGTGAGGCGAGCAAGATTGGATGAGTAAGGAACACTACATTCGAAGCTTGATCCAGCTGGGTGGATCTTCGCTCGTCAATGACTGCAGGTAAGCCATTGAAGACATCGCCTGGTACCAGTTGTGTGATATTGTGGTCAGTGAGTCTACTGATGGTCACGACGACCAAGACGCTGCCATTCACTTGAGACTTGATTGCTGACCGACTGTGTGGGCACCGAGAACGAGTGAGTGGAATTGCCTCGATAGTCCCGGATCTGTGTGTGTGTATTATCATAGCATGTTGAATCAACAATAGTGAAGTTATGGAAGTCAAGCTCACAAGAGTTTGTTTTGGTTAGAATTGATGTTTAGTCACTTCCAGGTCTCTGCATCCCAGGACTGACATGTTACATTCGGCAACGAGTTTAGGAAATGTACTATGAGTTGGCATTTATTTCCAAGGCGAGGCCTCGCCTTGGTGGCCTGACGGGTGGTGCAGCAGTTTGTGTCGAGTCAGGAGAAGTTCTTCGCTGTCTTTGCATCCGCGTACTTCAAAATGGTGACAGCGAAGGTGTTGACGGGAGACTCGGGCAATGTCCGAGTCGTCCGCACGAGGCCTGGCGAAGCCACAACATCGGTCATTAATTAGCTAGCGTCGGTCGGTCGCTGTATTAAGGAAAGGGTAGGGTGAGCTGTAGGTTAAGTACCTGGACGCGGTCTGTGGGGAGATTTTTGGGCCACACCAGTCAAAATCCGAGTGTGTTTTGTTTCCCAGTCCAACTGGTTACGTGTTGTGATCTTCCAGGTTTTCTTTATTGATTTCTACAGACCCCCCTCTCAAACGATCGGATAGTTATGTTCCTGGAGTCTTGAACTTCAGCCAGTTGTTTCTCAAACTCAACCGGTTGCTTCTCCGCGGTCATTTTCTAGACGACTTTTATTTGAATACTTTGATTCTCTCTGCACCCACTTCCCGTGGGGTTATGAAACGACACACGCAATTCGTGCGAGGTGATTTGCAAATACGAATTATTATACTCGTATTCATGATTCGTAAATTTTCGGACCACGTAGTGTTGTCTTATTCATTTATCAAAGTGAAGATTCTCTTGCTCATGAAGTAGTCGTACAGGTCCTCCACAACCGTGTTGTCTATTGAGCCTAAATTGGTCAGAGTTTTCTGAGCACATAGTCCATTTTTTGAGTATTGATGAGGAATGTAATTATTGCATTTGTTCATGAATTAGAGAAGGTGGTTTCACCATTTCAAATCTTTTCTTCAGAACTAATTAGAAGCGATTTCTATTAAAACATGGGTCGCAATGCAGGCACCCTGGATACGTATTTGTTGTACACTCATAAGAAATTTTCCAAATTTTATTCACAACTGTGGTTATCAAAATGCATATAGTGCGAAAACATCAAAATTATCCTTAATATGCTCAAAGATGTTTTTGAAGTTGTTCTTATGCAAACCATGTTCCGAAGATGCCGACGACTGCAGCTGCCACCCAGGGAGCATGGAAGCTCAAAGTAAATTTTAGCCCAGGCTCACAGTAAATTGAAGCCCAGGCTCACCTCACTCTTTGTTCATCCACAATTGTGTTCATCCTCACAGTAAATTTTAGCCCAGGCTCACGTCACTCTTTTCTGATGCCGTTACATGATCATGAGTTATTAGATATTGTGATCCAGCCTTCGTGTTTCGGGGGGTTGAATTTGCTAAGGGCAAGTTGTGAAATGGCATTATTCTTATTGTGGATCCTGATGTTAGCACAGGTGTAGTGACTATCTTTACTTGGGACATTACGTTGATAGAGGGCAACATAGTTTGGAGACTCCACCTGTGCTACTAGCTCTGAAGGTAATTAGTCACAAATTCCTTTGGAGTATTGGTGTTAATTGCTGAAGTGCTGGTGGCAGCGAGTGTAAAACTCTCGATTATGGAGTGGAGTTCTTGGGCTATCCATTTCGCGGTAGCCGCACCGGGTTTAGGAAACTTGAAGAGCATGCGCAATGTGCTTTTTGCTCACAATTAATAAGGACGCTGGATCGCTAAGCTTGTATGTATGATAAAATTGTGCAGGTGTTCATGGAAGGATTCACAAGCTGAAGCTGGGATATGTGGGTCCGTGTGAGCGCATGCCAACCAACGACTGTGGACTGCCAAGCTGAACAGTGCAGGCAAATCTAGGATTGGTTGGTGCCTCAAGTGGCAACCTTCCTCATCCGAGGTTCTAGCTGTTGATTTTGCCCATCACAATCATGAGCAGGATGTGGGGAATATTGGTCTGAGAGAATATGAGCAATCATTAAGAGCATTTAGGATAACTTGAGTAGTATCGACAGTAGTCTCTAGTATTTTAAGATTGTATATCGTCATACTAGCTCGAGGCAGTATATTACATTCAACACACCTTCTCGGAGATCATGCCACTGCAGTGAAGCTGGAATTGACGCCCTAGTTCCAAGACCATACAAGGAGTCATCGGAGGCGTTAATCTGCCACTTCACATGTAGAGCTATGAGTGTCTTATGAGGTATGTTTTGGATTGAAAGTTTTGTCTGCAACCGAGGAAAAAGGATTGTATTTTTGAAATCCGTTCCGGTTTTTATGTGGGGACTTTCCCTTAGGTGAACGGTGGGGATTGGCATGGGCTGCTTTTAAAGCAGTGTAGACCAAGTGTCATTTTGTAAGGTGTATGTACTAGATCTTTTTATAATGGACCAAAACGCTCACAATTTTCATCGAGTCCAATCCCAGAAGTATATTCACACTCCACTCGTGTTCTGTCTTTATCTTGTGTGTTCAAGATACGTGTTGGAAGGTTGTTCCTAGGCTTAGCCCCCCTGAGACAGTGTGGAAGTATTCATCTCTTCGAATTGCGTTATAATAATTTGGGCTTAGCATTCCTTCTTACCCAAATGTTAATTGCTAGCCAAGTTCAACACAATTACTAGCACGTAAGAGTTGCAAATAAATTCAAAATGGTGATGTATTGGTGAGCTTGTCCAATAAAAGGAATGCAAACCAGCAGGATGTTGGGATCCCATTAGGTATTTCCATAATCCAAACATAAAGAGTCCTCCATTATTTTGAATATGCTAAAAAAATTGGACTCTCTGACTCCTGTGTTTGGGCACTAAGACGGGTATAAGTTTGATTATAAATTCTAGAAATGTGAACACAACCAACATTAGTGTGCCCTTCATCAACCAAATCCAACTACATCTCAAACTTGTGATTTAAAGTTGTAGGATGAAACTATAACACAGCAAACTAGTAGAAAAACGTTGACCCTGTCTATCCAAATGCTGGAAGTTCTGAATTCCAGATGTCAACTTACATGGACAAAATGCCTTCATAGGTCACAATGTGAACCTACACACATAAATGCAGCCAAACAAACATAACCAGCACCAGCAGCCCACATAGGTATTCCATCTTTCAAAAAGACTTCCGCTCGCCTCACGTCATCTCGCTCCACACCATCGAGTTTCTCTGCATTATCATTCCAAGTCAATAATCACGTACTAAGGTAGATGTGTACTAATCAAACACTTTTCTCTCTGCTCCCACTTCTCATAGGATATGACACTCGCAATTAGTGTGTGATCGTCAGCAAATCCAACGATTGAGTCATCATAATCGGTTCAATCTCGAACGATTCAACCTAGAATGGTTAACATGATTTGAGCGTGTAGTCCACCCTCTATTAAACACATGTCTGTTCTTAAATCTACACCTAACCACACACCACTCAAATATGAGCGTCCAGGTTATTGTTATGTTGGATTAACACCGATCCACCTAATCTAGGAGAGTAACATTATGAGAGATATCAGCTGAAATTTGGAGTGGATGTCAATGTGGGCTGGTTGTACATGTTGTGCTCAGTTATCAACGTGGTTATCAAGTAGTTATGGTGTATGATATCCACAGGTTTCAAAACTTCAAAATTTGACCATTACTGATATCCACTGCACAAAAAACTTAAAGTAAAATGTTTTTGTGATAGCCTTGAGACACATATGTCAATGGTAGATACTTCTACTCTCAACAGTCAAAATCATGTTTAATATAATATCATCAGTTACATTCTATTGTAAAATAATTTTGAAAGGACATATTTTAATTCAAACAATTATTACTTGATTCATAACCGAAATAGGGAATTACCGCTGACTAACCGTCTTATATCCAGAACATGTATTCGGAACCACAATTATGAATAAATAGTTGTCTAACAACACTAATAGGAAGGATTCATTGACTTCTCTGAAATTTACTATTTGTAACTATGATTGGTATAATTACTTAACTAACCAACACTTGTCGATCCCTATCTGTCAACTCATGGTTTGTCACATTAGCAAAGCCCAGACACATGATAAAATAGCCTACATTCACTGAATGTTCTTATAATTCAAACGTTTGTCAGGTTTCATGCCCATTTTATGTCACCCCAGATACTAGGTACATAAACTATTTACATCAACTGGAGTCTTTGATGAGTTGCCTGGTCATAGAAAGTTCGGTAATAGCTATAGTCAATGAGATGAAAAAGTGAGTACCAGATGCAGCAATTGGAAGCTGATCTCGGTTTTGGTAATGAACATATAAAGCCCGGCCTGAGATGATTGTAACTTTGATGAAGTTATACAACCCATCACCCAGGATAACTGCAATAGCAATGAAGACCTGTGGCAAGACAAATCCAATAAGATGTTTTCATCGTAACAAATATCTGAACAGCAGTATGAAAGGCCAAGGTTAGACATGAAATATTATACATATTGAAACAACAGAACCAAAAGAAGTACTTCACTTACATTTCCCTGGGGTATAAGAATAAAACTTTCTGCTATACCTTTGGCAGCATGGAATATGATAGCTTTTTGCTTACAAAGACCACCAACGTGGAGTGTGGAAGTCAGTGAGGGAGAGGAGAGAAAAAGATGTATGATATTGTTGCCATTGACGATTGATATCAAGGATATTAAGAGTAGACACAGCAGAAATTACCTTGTATCCATACAGCCCTTTGAAGTCATAGGATTTGAGGCCGGCTAGGGACCAATCGCCTTCATGATTTTGGATTAGTGGCCACATTAAGCCCCATGAAACAATTGCCCCCAACAGCACGGAAATATTTACAATGTGTGGGCATATAGGTCCTGCTCCAATGTATGTCATGCTGAAGTTGAAATACATCCTGTATACAATCCTCGGAAATATAAGAACTTAACTCCTCAACTAGTTCTATGTACAAGGACCATGTCAAATCTTATTACACATGTCATTTCTCATATCCAGAATCTTAAAAAAAAATTGAAGATGGTGTATGCTTCAAAAACAGGAGAATAAAAAATAGTGTCATGAACAAGGATACATTCTAAAGAATCAATGATCTAAAGCCAAATCTTTACATTATGATCTTCAGGACTTCCAGATAAAAGGATCTCATCCTCAATTCAAATATGAAAACAGAAATCATCACTACTACTCATCTTGTGATTACAAGCTATCAGACTGCATGGCTTAGTAGTGAGAGACAATCTTGTCTCAAAAGGGCACAGTGGAGAGCATACTTGGCAATGGCTGCACCCCCTGGGGAGTGAAAGGTGTTGATAAGTATTCCTGTTGCAGTACCACTAGGGTACGTAAGCTTGTAATCAAGGATCATTATCTGCCACAAAAAAACACACACAAACTTGTTAAATGGCCACAATTCCATTTAGAGCAGTGTTTACTGTCCTTTAGAGTCAGCAATCACTTCTAGATCAAAACAGGCTGCAAAGCAAGCGATAGCAAAAGGAAGAGAGTACCTTGCGAAGAGCGACTATGGAGAATACACCAATAAAGCTCACAACAAACAGGAACCCAATAATCCAAGGCAGCTCCGGGTTCGACACATGTTCATTGCCAGGCATGTCCCCACCAGTAGACTGGGCAGTATTCACACCCAGTTTGTCATGTGTTCTTTGGTCCATACCAAGCAGGTATGAGCCAAATCCCCCTGCATTACAACCAAAAGTATGTTCATTGATACTACAGCCGATACCCCATAATAGGTTTACCTTCTTGGAACAACAGACACATCTAATTGGCCACTAATATTCCAGCAGCCATCATAAGACCTAAAGATAATATTGTTGAATCAGAATGGTAAAAAACAGGAAATGCAAGCACTTAAGTCTCCCTAGCATTCACTTCCTACAATACAATTCATTCACTTTCTTACTGAATTTGAGTTCATTGTCCTTGCTTAAGGATTTGAAACCCAGATTCAAGGACATGCACAGTCTATAAAATGAAGGAGCGTCACCGATTGAAGTTTTTACTTGCATTTAACATCCCCAAGTGCAGAGCAATTACCTGTTTGTTCCATTCAAGGGTAGGGTCCTCGTCCTTAGAGGGCCATGCACCAGCTTGGTCTTCAGCAAAGAATGTGGATGCTCTATATAATTACCCCTTACAAGCAGCCAACCAAGCAATGAGCTTCATGAAAGATTGTATATTCCCCCCAACTTGGCATAGACCCACCTTTTATGCAGCATATAAAGTGTCGACGAAGGAGCACTTCGGTGTTTCATTACAGATCTACTTCTCTCAACCCAGTCTTGTGAACAGTAACGCACTAGGGTTTGATGCTGGGGGATCACCAGACATTGGTTCGAATGTATTAGCTCAACTAACTTACAGGCAGGGCAGGTTCTTTTGAATTGCTCGATACTTAGGTGGTCAAGCATGTTTTAAGTGACAGTTTAGAATTGCAAATTGTGACACAGATCTTGAAGGAATGAGATGAGATGAGATGCATCCCTCACAGCAAAAGGTTGAAGTTTGTTTGCAAAGCTAATCTGTAACCGCTCACCTCGCCGAGGGGTTCAATTCAAGCACCAAATGACCCATTAGCTCTCGCTCGCATTTTTTTCACCGGGCAGGCCCATGAAGCCCGTCCGGCACGATAACCTGTAGTAGCCGGTCTAGCGACTGTGGCGCACCTGCAATCACCGGTTTCCTGCCCGTCAAGGTGTACTCTGTCCTTTTTCCTTGCTACAGCAGCCAACGCGGGGCTGCAACCGCGAGCGCGACGGTGCAACCGCGAGCGCGAGGCTGCAAACGCGACCGCGACGGTGCAACCGCGAGCGCGAGGCTGCAACCGCGACCGCGAGGCTGCAAACGCGACCGCGATGGTGCAACCGCGACGGTAGCGGTTACCAAGGCGAGGGCGCCGTGCGTATTGTATTCCATAGGTAACTTATGGTAGTTGTTCAGAGTTAGTTGTGGATGTGGTCCTTGCATGTTCTAGAAAGAATATATACATTCAATAACTCAGGTACCACGTCAAGTCAAACACGGCACCTAATTTGTTTGGCTTTGCATTCCATCTTTCTAGTACTTTGAAGTGTTTAAGTTGGCTCATTATCCCATAATGGGCTACATAAGAATAATGTTTTCTAGCTTATAACATGGAATATAAATTTCACGTGCATGGCATTCAAAGATGCCATGCTATGGAAATTGAGCATGTGAAATATACATATATGAAAAAGTACTAACATAGTGTGCCTGTATTGAAAGAGGGCCAAGGGCCATGATTGGTAGGCATCCAACAAATATTCGCATCGTATATTCACATGCAATTTTTTTTAGCATTATTATTTTTAAAACAATGGATTTCACCTCCTTGTAATTTCAATGCAAATATCCCTTTCATCAAGAATGTGACCTCTCCATTCATCGGTTGCATCCAACCCCTTAATGATGGTCCAAACAAAGGCACCCTCCTTATGGAACACGAGTTCATGCCAAATTGCGGTTCCACCCCGTGAAGATTTTAGTTCTTGTGTACCACGGGAGTTCTTATTGATAAGCTTACGAGGATCAACTACATGAGCCAACCAAGCTTAGGGCCGCTTTACACCTAGAGGCCGGGCCAATTCCCTTGAAGCCGATTGCATGAAATTTCAACCCTTTTGGGTTGGAGGCTGGCCTCAACTACACATTACAATAAGATTATAACGAGGGGCAATTTTCTCATATGTAAAGGCCTCAGGGCCAAGAAGCCAAGCCAATTCAATAAATCTAACAAATTTTAGCCATAAGAGAGAAGAGGATGAAGTCACGATGAACCATAAGAGCCGTTCAGATTTCCACATAATCCAACGGATCTGGTTCGTTGAAAAAAATCATATTTTATTTTATTTTATTTTATTGAAATGTAACATTGGCCCCGAGGCCAAGAATTGGCCCTCCATTTTGGGTGCACCCAATCAACGAGCTCGGGCCATGTTAGACCATGTGTTTTGGATTAAAAACATTATACCACCAAATCAACCCGGGCTCTAGGTGTAAAGGGGTTGGGGCCGATTTCAACCTTTTGGCCAATCACAAGTGAGGATTTCAAGCCTCTTACACAACAAATTGGCCCGGGCTCTAGGTGTAAAGCGGCCCTTAGGCCCACTGTATACATGGCTCGGGGCCAACGTGAGCACTGGTCCAATTCTCAAGCATTAAGCTCTCAATCCGGCCTGTGAGGCCAAACCCCCCACCCTTAAGCGTCCGTAGTCCGAGTAGTGGGTTTGGGCTCACATTCCTCCGCGGTATTGGATTTGGACTTGGATGAGTCCATAGTGCAAGGTTCACCCTTCAAGTGGTCTTGGATTTAACTTTGGTCTTTGCTTCCTTTGTCTTGCCATCGCGAGAGTGCTCCACATTCTCCATTAATTTGTGCACGTGGTTTATTTTTAAAGAGAGGATGCAAGTGTTAAAAAACACTATTCTCTATAGTCAATCTCAAATACATTTACTTGTGAAAGCCACACATAACACTAACTAGCATAATGTAACTAACTACTTGTCTATGAGCTAATTAAGTAGGCTATCTACTAAGCTCCTTCATGAACCCATCTCTTTACTTTCTAATTACATAAACCTAGCTCCTTCATAAACCCAACTCCTTCATGAACCCAGCTTCTTAGCTTCTAACTAAACAAACCCAGCTCCTTCATAAACCCAGCTCCTTCATGAACCCAGCTCCTTAGCTTCTAACTAAACAAACCCAGGTCCTTCATAAACCCAGCTCTTTACTTTCTAACTAAACAAACCCAGCTCCTTCATAAACCCAGCTCCTTCATGAACCCACAACTTTGTAGTTGTAATCCCCAACTACCTCACTAATTATTCAAGCCCTTAACTAATCTTCCTACCTAATTTTCCTAATTCTACTAACAACCCCTTTCTAATCACACAATTCTTCTCTAATCCTAAAATCCTAAAATCCTAGAGAGGAGAGGGGGAGAGAGAATTTCCTAACTTCACTAAGACTAACTAATCCACACAAGTATATTTTTGCACTCATCACAACCTCAAGTGCTCAACTCTTAAACATGGAACTTGCAACCACGTGTATTCAAAACATGAACTTTAAGTACCACAAATTGGAATCATGAATTAACTTTAAAATCCTTCACGTCAACACTAATTCTACCAAGAGGTCAAGCCCTCTTCAAGGCTAACAAGCCTTGGCTCTCAAACTAAAAACTAAGCACACACATGTGCTCCGATATGGCTTCCCACACCCACACTTATAACTCGTGGGGTGCCTTGGAGCACAAAGGAAAGAGAGGATGAGTGAGGGAAGAATGAGGGATTATATAGTAAGCTTGAGGGGGTGAGCACCCTCAAGGCTCACGATAAGCCCTTGAGATTTCCTCCTACTTAGTAGGCGCCAATCCTATCTTCTAAGCCTTCCTCCCTCAAATGATCAACAAGGATCCTAATTCGAACATTTAACTAGCATTGGCTTTCTACCTACCACACTTTACCAAACTTGGGATGCTTCAACCCAAACTTAGCCTCCTTCGCTTTCCGCCGCCATAACTTTCTCCCCTTACTTTCCCAAATCGTTGCTCACCACTTAATTCAAACCACGATGCTTAACTCGTGATTTGATTGGTGCTTTGAGAATTTGCTTATCCTCCACCTTGCATTCTTCCTTGGACCTTCCCCATTAAGTGGCCATGATGAGGTGGTCCACTTGTGTGCTCCATGTGATCCTCCATTCATCCCAATTCGAATGCACTTGCCTCTTGAGTCACTTTGGTTGTCTCCATCCATTTGTACTAGCCTACTCACTAACTACTCAATCCAAGTTCTCCTTACCTATCCTCATTCACTCAAATCCTTCCGAAGGTAAAAACACAATAACAACTCACATCCTAGCCTCTTACAACATGGTACTTCTAAGACTAACATTTCACTCTTTTTATATTTTTGTGAAGTAACATGCTACTTCAAAGTGCATCAACTAACGTTTCAAGGGTCTAATACTAAATGTGGGCACCCTTTTGGGCTCACATAATTGGCGACCATCGGGGGATGAATCCAAACATCTCTTGCTCCAAGGGTAAGTTGCCTAGTCAAGCTCGGTACTCCTTACATCTACTTCCCGATGTACGGGTAGGAAAGAGCTCACCATTCAACGTTTCCAATTGAATTGAATTATTAGGAAAGACCTCATAGACAAGGTAAGGTCCTAACCATATTGCATCGAATTTCGCCGGAAATTCAAGCTTTCGTGCGTCTTGAATCATGACCATCATTCCCGGTGTTAGGGCCCTTCTCTTATGTCGTTTGTCGAAAGTAATCTTTCTCCTTCTTTGGATTGCCTCAATATGTTGAGCCGCCATTCTCCTCCCTTCGTCAAGTGCTTCCAAATCGGTTAGTCGATTTCGTAAGGATTGACTTTCGGTAAGTCTCGTACTCACGGCCACCCTAAGTGACTCGACTTCATATTCGATTGGTAGTGTCGCTTCAAGACCATAGACTAAGGAAAATGGTGTAGCACGCGTAGTTACCTTATAGGTTGTACGGTATGCCCAAAGTGCCGCCGTTAGTTTCGTATCCCAATCCCGCTTCGAGTCTATAACCGTCTTGCGTAGTATACTCACCAAAATTCCGTTAACCCTTTCCGTTTGTCCATTGGTTTGTGGGTGGTAGGGAGTAGTCTTCCGGTGATCAATTTTAAATTTCTCTGTCATCTCTCGAATCAAGTCATTCAAAAAGTGAGTACCCCTATCGCTTACTAGGATCTTCGGCACCCCGAACCGCGAAATTATGTTTTCGTACATAAATGTTGCCGCGTGTTCCGCCGTGTCGGTCTTCACCGCTTTGGCTTCCGCCCACTTGGTGAGGTACTCGGTTGCCACCACAATATATTTCATTCCTTTTGAAGATTGGGGATGGACCTCACCCACATAGTCGATGCCCCATTTTTCGAAAGGAATTAAGGGTAATGATACATGTAAAGGCATCTCCATTCTAAGGTCGTTTCGGGCATACCGTTGGCAAGCGTCGCATTTCCTTACATAGTCATGGGCGTCCTTAAATAGTGTAGGCCAAAAGTAGCCCGCTCTAAGTATTTTTTGCCCGGTGAGTTGACCCGAGAAGTGACCGCCGCAAGCGCTATCGTGGCAAGCGATTAAAATCGCTTCAACCTCCGTTTTTGACACGCATCGTCGTAAAATACCATCGGACCCCCTTCTAAACAACCTATGGCCTACTACAACAAATTGCCTACTATTTACCCTCACCTTCCTTCTCTCTTCTTTTGTCCACTCTTTGGGCAACTTGTGGGTTGTTAGAAATTCCACTATGCCCGCATACCACTCCGGTGTAGAAGTGACCACAAAGAGGCTATCATCTACTAACATATCATTTACCGGATTTTTTCCTATCTCCTCCGACAACCTAGACAAGTGGTCCGCTTGTAAATGCATACGACCCGGTTTATATTCCACCGTGTAGTCGAATTCTTCTAATAACAAAACCCACCTAGCTAACCTACCACTTAACTCCGCCTTGTTAACTAGATACTTGATAGCCATGTGGTCAACAAAAAATACAACCGGGTTGCACATGAGGTAATGCCTAAACTTTTTAACGGAAAACACCATGGCTAGGCACTCCCTCTCCGTTGTAGAGTAGTTTCTTTCGGCGGGGGTCAATTGCTTACTCGCATAAGCTATAGGTTGATCCTTCTCTTTTTCTCCCGTTGCTTGACAAAGCGCACTCCCTATTGCCACATTACTAGCATCACAATAGACGTGAAAAGGTTTACCCCAATTGGGTGGTATCAACACCGGATAGGTGCTCAACCTATCCCGCAATTCCTCAAAGGCTTTTTGACAAGCATCCGTCCACTCGAATTTGACATCCTTTTTGAGCAAATGGGTAATGGGCACCGCTATCTTTGAAAAATTAGGAATAAGTTCCCGGTACCATCCCACATGTCCTAACAACTTAGAGATCCCCTTGGAATTGGTTGGAGTTGCCAAGTCGCTTATGGCCGCAATCTTATCCGGATCGGGTTCTCTACCTTTCTCACTAACAACATAACCCAACAACACTCCCTTATTCACTCCCAAAAATATCTTATCCGGGTTCAATGCTAACCTCATCTTCCTACACCTAACCAATGCCTCCCTAACACAATGTAGGTGATCGTCCACATTACTTTGTGTGCTAAAATCGTCCACAAAGACGGTCATGGATTTGAACAACAAGTCGGTGAAGATATACATTACTAATCGTTGGAAAGTAGCCGGGGCATTACATAACCCAAATGGCATCACTACCCACACAAAAGTACCCCAAGGTGTAGTAAAAGCCGTTTTATGGATATCTTGGAGGGCTATGGAAATTTGATTATAACCCGCATACCCATCCATAAAGGTATATCGCGAATGACCTCCAACCTCCTCAAGCAACAAGGTGATAAAAGGTAAGGGGAAGTGATCCTTTTGTGTGCACGAATTCAATTTCCTATAGTCGACACAAACCCTTAATTTCCCATTTTTTTTCTTTACTAAGACCATAGGAGAAACCCAATCCGTGATTTCCACCGGCTTGATAAACCCGGCCTTCAATAACCTTTCCAATTCCGCTTTCACCAACAATTGCAATTGAGGATTCATCCTCCTCTCCTTTTGTCTAATTGGCCTCGCCCCCGGAATTAAAGGAATCCGGTGCTCTACCATTTCCCTAGGAATTCCCTTAAGCTCATCGTAGGACCATGCAAAAGTATCACTAAACTCATCCACCAAATTGCTATACTCCCTAACCTCTTTCTCCCCCAATTTGGAACCCATCTTCATTTGTCGGGTTTTTCCATTCTTTAATTTCACATCCACGTACCGCCAATCCGCTTCCGACACATGTGCTTGTTCCTCTTTGTTCCGATACCAATCGGAAGGCACATTGGGGTAATCTTTCACATCTTGACCTACAACTATCCCCGTAGACGTGGTCTTGAAATGTAAAGGCTCCTCCAATTTCGATGACTCAATAATCACATCCTCCTCTTGAGTCCCATCTACATGAATTAAACTAACCTCACCCTCTTCCACGTCATCTACCCAAGGTGTTAACCCACCGCTAACCCACTCTTCCTCGGTGAGCACCTCACATGGCTCCAACAATGAGCCCTCTCCTAAACTAACACTAGGAAATTCACTCCCTAAGCCTACTTGGTGAAATGTAACCATTACATCAACCTCGGACTCGGGGTACTCCCTTAGCCATTGGGCATAATCCCCATTATCCCCATAATTGTAAAAATTAGGACCTAGACTTCCCGAGCCCGAATCTATAACAACCCTTTGACCTTCGGGATGGACGACTCCCACCAATGCCTTGCCAATCTCATTCTCGTTTAAGTCATCAATTTCCTTCTCCAATGGCAAATACATCTCCTTCTTCATCCATCCTTCTAATGAACCAATTGACACTATGACCCTATTACCCTCCGGACCATAAGTGATGGATGGTTTAGGTCCACCCCAATTGACCATAGCATTCGCCATCCGCAACCAAGGCCTACCTAGCAAAATGGGGAAGGTGTCCTTGTTGGAGTGCATTTTAATGACATGGAAGGTGACCAAGTACTCCTCGCCTCCCGTAGTCATTCTACAATCCTTGATCATCCCCAAAGGCGTAGTCGAACTTTGATTTGCCATATTTATGACCAAAGGTGAAGGCCCCGTGAGTCCAAGTCCCAATTTTTTCATAGTATCCTCCGGTAGTATATTTAGACTACTCCCTCCGTCGACTAGCACATTAGGAACCACCTTATCTACTATAACCACTTCTATTTCTATAGCTTTCACGTCTCTTCCACCTTGTGATTGGATCCTAGCGGCTATTTTAGCTTTCACCTTCCTCATCCTCTTGTGTACCGGCATTCCCTCCTTTAATGTTTTCCTTGCCGTGGGTGAAATTTCCAATAGTTGGCCGAAAGTAATATCCGCCTTGAGTGTACTAAGGTCCGCCCACAAGTCGTACCCGGTAGATCTTTCCACCTTAGAATTACCCACTACGTCGAATTCGTCTACGGGAACCCCCGGTCCTTCCCATTCACCCACATCGCTATTATCCAAGTCATGTACCGCATTAGTCCTCTCCCTATCTTGTAAAATTATATTTTCCCTCTCCACATCCTTAGTAGCTCTTCTAGCTACCCTATCCAACTCGGAGAGATTAATCTCTTCATCCGAAGAGTAATTTCCTTGCTCTCCTATTCCTACCTCCAACGGGGCATCCCCTCTCCTAGCCCTAGTAGTTACCGCTAGTGTAGGTGCTTCTTCAACCACACCCTTACCCTTCACTAACTCATATGTAATAGCATTGGTGTGAGGAGGCCATTGACTTTGCTCCTCTCCAATTCTCGTTGGGAGAGGAAGCATGTCATCACATGTGGCCTCCAACACTCCATCCATGAACCTAACATCTTGGGAGTTAGATGGTCCCGGATCCGTTGGAGGCGCTTGTCTCCCGTTACTACCATTAGGTGGAACTCCTTGTCTATTTTGTATTGGAATGTAACCGGTTGTAGTTTGCAAGCCCGCCGGTGGATGAAAAGTTTGCCTAGCATTACTATGGTCATAGTATAAGTTAGGTGGCCTAAGTTCATTGGCCGGTACTCCTTGTGGCCTAGCACCTCGCATATTATCCCTTGCTTGTTGTTGTGGATTAGCCACCGGGTAAGGGACATTAATTATTTTGTCCGGTTGGCGACACGTATCCGAGGGATGACTTCCTCCACAATTGCTACAATTAAACTCTTGACCTTCGGACCAACATTGTCCTTGAGCGTGCCACCTTCCACAAAAGGGATGAAATTCCTTCTTCTCTAAATTTTGGCCACCTTGCCCTCTAGGTTGTGGTCCTCTATTGCTTCCATTTCCATAGTGAGGTGGCGCTTGACCTCGTTGATTTTGTTGAGGTGGGTTACCGTTTCCTCTTTGGTCACGGTTTTGTCCACTTCTACAAAATTGACGCGTGTGGCCCGGTTGGCCACATTGGACACACCATAATCCGGAAGAATGCCTACCCGACTCAACCGGGGGTGGAGGCCCCGGTTGTTGACTCCGGATCATTAATGACATTTGATCCGTGAGGCTTTGCATTTGTTTTATCATAGCCTCTTGGAATCCTAGTTGGCTAGCACCTAGTCTTCTCTCAACCTCCTCCAAGTGTGGATCCGTTCTAGGGGCCGGTAGTGCCAAAAGAGGTGCCGGTTCCCTAACCGCTAAAGGTCGGGGACCGGTGTCCACAATGGCATATGGAATTTGGTTCTCATACTTAGCGGGTTCTACCGCTACCACCCTAGGGCGTATGGGGATGAATTGTGGGATCAATTCATCCTCCCTTCTCCATAGCCTTTCGTGATCTTTATCCAAGTTTTCAATATCTCTAGCCGCACGCTTGGCATCCGCCAAGGTCAAGGGATTCCTTTCTAGAACACCCCTAATAGTTCCGGACTTAAAAAACCCTTGAATGAAAAATTGCTTTAGCGTGTCGTCGTTGAGCATGGTACCCACAAATCTAGTGCACACTAAATCAAACCTCCTAATGTAAGCCGAAATTTCTTCCTCCCTTCCTTGCTTCAATGACGACAATGCCCTTAATGCGGTACTTTGACCCACTTCCGGCCTAAATTCGTTAAGAAACTCCCTTTGTAATTGTTCCCATCCCCTAAAATGTCCCTCGGCATGATCCCGATACCATTCATAGGCTTCTCCCTCTAGAGTGGTAGGAAACCACACTAACCAATAACCCGGGTCGGTTATGAGGAAGCTAGCCAACCGTTCGATATACCGTTCCATGTGCCGAGAGGGGTCCTCATCCTTGGTCCCATAAAATTTAGGGAGATGAGATGGCATATCCATCGCCGCTAAATTTTGTGGAACCACAATTGGTAGGCCTCTTGGCCTAACCAATGGGTCTATTGGAGGTATAGGAGGTATGGGCGGAATTGGGGGTATGGGTGGTGGATCCATCCCCCGTTCCTCGGCCATGGTGACCGGTGAACTATTCCACAATCCCCTATCAACTTCTACCGGGAATTCTTCTCTAAGTGTGTAATTTTCCGAAGAAGTTTCACCACTCAATTTGGAGGGAGTGATCTCCTCTTCAAGTTGAGCTCCAAGTTCTAAGGTGTCTAGAATTGACCTAGTCCTAGGTTCGACGTTCAAACAACTCTCTATTCTAACATTATCTTGTTCTAATCTATCACTGATTTTAGAGGACCGCCTCTTTCGAGTAGATTTCTCTAGTCCTACTATCAAACTTGGTTTTTGTGAGCGAGTCCTACCTTGCATTCCATAAGAATCGATCGACCCTCACTTGACCACACATAATCCTAGCAATTCCCCTCTTAATATTTTCACTTGTCTTGGTGTGGTTATAATTTTTTTAGGAGGTGAGGAAAAGAACCTGCAAGCCCACTTAGGTGAAAGAATCCCAATAGGGGATAGGCATGTTCATGTTAATTTTTTGGTTAAGTCGGAGCATCACCTCCGCACCTTCCCGCAAATTAACACTCACCACAATACCGATTGTGAGGGGGTGACCTTCCGAGTAGATTATGTTAAAAGTCGAGGCTTCACCCTTCAACTTCTCACACCATCCACAATTCGGGAATTACCCTCTACAACGGATAACAACAATCACGAGTACAAAAGGCATTCCTTAATTAGTTAATGAGTTCACTTTGAAGAAATAAACATACCTTGAGCAATCGCATCCCCCTGTGAGTTAGCACTCCCCTCAATCGTGACTCAATGTAACAACACCATAAACTTTGTGAAATATTAATTTAATCTAGAGCATGAAATGACAACTCCCAAAACTTTGAGACTCACCCCGAGGTGAGTGTCAAAGTTCAATGTCCTAAGGTGAATTTACCCTCTAATGTTTTAATGAGCTACTCGGTTATAGGTTCCTTTTAAGTTCTTAGCAAATCCCCAAAAAGGTTGAGGACGTACCTTCGCCGCGCTCCTTCCTCAAAAATGAATTTGCGTAATTGACAATGCAATTCATTCCAAGGAATAGTTAAAATACAATGAATTCAAATGTAACCCAAAGAGAGAATACTTACCGAGTTTCGGGTGCTCCTTCCCTTCTCTCAAGTTTGTGTCTCCAATTTTTCCTAGTTGCCTCCAAGTCTCCTAGTCGCCTCCAAGTCTTGTAACTACCTTCCGCTTCGCTCCCGGCGGACGCACCAATTATGTGAGGCCAAACCCCCCACCCTTAAGCGTCCGTAGTCCGAGTAGTGGGTTTGGGCTCACATTCCTCCGCGGTATTGGATTTGGACTTGGATGAGTCCATAGTGCAAGGTTCACCCTTCAAGTGGTCTTGGATTTAACTTTGGTCTTTGCTTCCTTTGTCTTGCCATCGCGAGAGTGCTCCACATTCTCCATTAATTTGTGCACGTGGTTTATTTTTAAAGAGAGGATGCAAGTGTTAAAAAACACTATTCTCTATAGTCAATCTCAAATACATTTACTTGTGAAAGCCACACATAACACTAACTAGCATAATGTAACTAACTACTTGTCTATGAGCTAATTAAGTAGGCTATCTACTAAGCTCCTTCATGAACCCATCTCTTTACTTTCTAATTACATAAACCTAGCTCCTTCATAAACCCAACTCCTTCATGAACCCAGCTTCTTAGCTTCTAACTAAACAAACCCAGCTCCTTCATAAACCCAGCTCCTTCATGAACCCAGCTCCTTAGCTTCTAACTAAACAAACCCAGGTCCTTCATAAACCCAGCTCTTTACTTTCTAACTAAACAAACCCAGCTCCTTCATAAACCCAGCTCCTTCATGAACCCACAACTTTGTAGTTGTAATCCCCAACTACCTCACTAATTATTCAAGCCCTTAACTAATCTTCCTACCTAATTTTCCTAATTCTACTAACAACCCCTTTCTAATCACACAATTCTTCTCTAATCCTAAAATCCTAAAATCCTAGAGAGGAGAGGGGGAGAGAGAATTTCCTAACTTCACTAAGACTAACTAATCCACACAAGTATATTTTTGCACTCATCACAACCTCAAGTGCTCAACTCTTAAACATGGAACTTGCAACCACGTGTATTCAAAACATGAACTTTAAGTACCACAAATTGGAATCATGAATTAACTTTAAAATCCTTCACGTCAACACTAATTCTACCAAGAGGTCAAGCCCTCTTCAAGGCTAACAAGCCTTGGCTCTCAAACTAAAAACTAAGCACACACATGTGCTCCGATATGGCTTCCCACACCCACACTTATAACTCGTGGGGTGCCTTGGAGCACAAAGGAAAGAGAGGATGAGTGAGGGAAGAATGAGGGATTATATAGTAAGCTTGAGGGGGTGAGCACCCTCAAGGCTCACGATAAGCCCTTGAGATTTCCTCCTACTTAGTAGGCGCCAATCCTATCTTCTAAGCCTTCCTCCCTCAAATGATCAACAAGGATCCTAATTCGAACATTTAACTAGCCTTGGCTTTCTACCTACCACACTTTACCAAACTTGGGATGCTTCAACCCAAACTTAGCCTCCTTCGCTTTCCGCCGCCATAACTTTCTCCCCTTACTTTCCCAAATCGTTGCTCACCACTTAATTCAAACCACGATGCTTAACTCGTGATTTGATTGGTGCTTTGAGAATTTGCTTATCCTCCACCTTGCATTCTTCCTTGGACCTTCCCCATTAAGTGGCCATGATGAGGTGGTCCACTTGTGTGCTCCATGTGATCCTCCATTCATCCCAATTCGAATGCACTTGCCTCTTGAGTCACTTTGGTTGTCTCCATCCATTTGTACTAGCCTACTCACTAACTACTCAATCCAAGTTCTCCTTACCTATCCTCATTCACTCAAATCCTTCCGAAGGTAAAAACACAATAACAACTCACATCCTAGCCTCTTACAACATGGTACTTCTAAGACTAACATTTCACTCTTTTTATATTTTTGTGAAGTAACATGCTACTTCAAAGTGCATCAACTAACGTTTCAAGGGTCTAATACTAAATGTGGGCACCCTTTTGGGCTCACACGGCCCAACTTTATTAACTATATTCGGGTTCAACCTTGTCACATGTAAAATCATGATGGTCAGTTTTAGGTCCCGATGTTCTTGAGAGGACAGTTTAGTGAAGAGAACCAACCTTTCATGAATCAACGATAGATGTGTTTATTATCCAATGGACGAGCCAATCCAACCCATGTTGAGAGTTCGGGCCGAGGAAAACCTCATCCCAGTAATTTAAAGCCGACTTGAAGATTTGACGCCAACTTTTTGCCACCTAGGATGACTAATGTTCAGGCCCAACCCTAGTATAAAGCCCTTGGGCCAAATTTGATGAAATCAAGCGATCTTATCATGCCAAAGTTATGGAGTTCGAGCCAGCCCTCAATCCGGCCCCAAGTGTAAAGTAGGCCGGGGTAGAGTCGTCGACTAGATTCTTATTCTTTGGTAACCTCCACCTCCAAGTTTGTAGTCCCAAGTTACTTGAGGTCAATCCCATGCAATTTCAACCATTGAGAGCATGGAAGTTGGGATTTGCCACTTCACACAGGGACCCAAGTCCTAAGATCCAAGTATGACATGAATGTCTACATGGTAACACTTTTTGAAAGTGAGGCTTGGGACTTGTGTTGAGAGTTGGGTCGAGCTAAAAGCTAGACCCAACTCTCAACACAAGTCTCATGAATAATTTCATAAGATAATCAAGATACGGCTTCAATGACAATTGACCATATTTTAATGGTTTCTTGAGGCTCAAAAATTGGGATTATGCCTCCATGTTGGGGTTTGTTAACATGAGTGGGACTTGGAACCCCATGTGAACCGGCCGTAAGGACAAAATCTCTCTCTCACACACACCCGCACATGATGTAGATTCATTTAAAATCACAACTTTGAAAACAAGAGCCTCACACTTGATCTCTAAACCTCTATACATAGTCCATTGGAAATAAACATTGTATATATGCTAGTTGTGACTAGATCTAGAATTCAACAATCCTAGGTAGCTAATACGGGGCTAATACAAAATATCCTAGGGCACTTCCGCCAGTATAAAACCCTACACACTCTAAACTCCATAATATCATGCTTGTGGCAACCAAAGTGCACGTGATATTAAGGAGATTTGTAGTGTTAACATGGATGCATGATAAAAGAGAATTAGTGTAGAATGTGACATTATGGAATAACACAAAGTCAACATAGCATTAATGACAATAATTACAATGTTGACAATGTGATGCATGCGAGCGAGTGATTTGAATTCTTCAGTGGTTTACTTTAATGTCAAATATCATGATATATGGGAGGGAAACATGATAACAAGGAGTGAGATTTAAACTAAGAACACACGAGTGTCACTCTAAGGAATTTTAGTGCACCACGTGTGGCAAAGGGGCATTTGTTTAGGGGCTATTTAGTTCCAAGGCGTGAACAAAGGTCCCCTATGATTATCCAATATTCTAAAACAACTTGTTTGTTTGCACCCTACCTTTACTGATATTTCCCATGCCAATGCAATTTATTGTAGTATATATTCCTTATAAGTGATACAAAGTATTCTATGTCTATACATACCATTTGCATACGTACTATTGTAAACATGGTTCTTGAAGTCATGAACTTCATAGGGGCTTTAGACAAAACACATCCACATCACACTTGCATATCATACACAACCATATGAACAACGAAAATATCATACACCATATGCATTACAAAAGTGCATTTGTATTCACCAAAAAAAATGATTGTGTGCTAAAAAACACAACATCCGCTCCGTATGAGTTTGCGCATGAGCACAAACCTCATACATAAATCCTATACATTTCTCTCAGTCACAAATTTTTCCAACTCCGCATCAATCCTATCTAGTGTATATATTTCATTGGTAATATTGTAGCTCATGGTCATAGTAGAAATAATGCAATCCTCATCAACCCATTTGCTATTGGCGTGATCATATTTGAATTCGCTATGTTTCTTGTAATATTGCAACATTACTTCGATATGGGGATTGTGAGGATTTAGCTTCCCAAATTCTTCAATGCATGCCAAGAGGTCAACCAACTGCCTTCGTACCCCAAATGTATGCCCATTACACCACTTCATGGCCTGCACCCTCCCAACCCACCATGAACCCTCATCTACTCTAGACAAAATGTTAGTACATTTCTAGCTTTATTGGCACTAGTTGACTTAGTGCATGCTTACAAACATATCATACTAAACATAAACCCTAGGATCCTAATTTTCAACCCCTATATTAGTTTTATTAAAAAGGAATGGCCCACATTTCATACTTGTTTACTTTACTTATAATGGGGTTGTCTACTTTTAATGGGCCCTTCATTATTTGTTATTCCTGTATTATTTTTAATTTCAAATGAATTAAAACCTCCCTATATTAAGCCGCACATCATTTGTAAGTTACACTAAGCGGCCCACCTTGCGTAAGAACATTTCTTCCCTAGAGTTTGGGGATATAAGAGAAGGAGTGACATTAAGGAGGTTAATATTATGGGGTTTAGAGTGTATTTGCAAGGTAATCGTATTCTACACGTGAATGTTTATGAAGGGTGAAAAATTAAACAAGATATCCTTAAGCACCCAACACAAAACATGAGAAGGTGATATTGATGAGGTATTTATGATTGCAATAGCATTGTTCTTTAAATGACAAAGAAATAATTATATATATATATATATATATATATATATATAAGTCTTTTGAAGTCATCCAATGTGGAAGACATCAAAAATCGCATGTGATGATATCAAGGAGGCTTTTCTTGTTACAAAGTGGACATTTTCCCATCTCTCATGGAAGAAACTAGATTACATGCACCTCACGGGTTTTCTCAAATGTGAATGTGAGGTGTACTTGAAGCACCCATTGACACCACTGCCATGCAAGATAATTGATGCTTACTGCATCTCAAACCGTAGACTTGCCATTGAAATTGGACAATGGATGACTATCCATGTCTCTAAAGATAATATACTATGCCACTTTTGCTCACATAATGCAGTTGAAAATGAGGCACATTTTGTGTTGGAATGTCCCCTATATAACCCCATTAGAGATGATTTTCCATCATCATTTGAGAATGTACTTCTAAGAAGCCTCAAGTCTTTCTTTCGATTGGACCATCAAGTTGACATTAGCCTCTATCTCACAAAGGTTATTGCCTCTGACACTCTAGATAATTAGTTGGTTTGAAACCATCGTGATGCACTTTCAATCCCATTAGTCTTTTTAGCTTCTTGGACTTTAAAATCAATTTCATTTCAATGTTTGATTCAAGTGAGAGAGATGGCAACCATAGATTTGAAAATAGGCATCTCACATAGGTTTTGACTCATACTATTTGCTTGTTATGCGACATGGATACATGTGAGGTGCAATATAATCTCGAGTATTCAATGGATGTTTTGAAAATCATTTATTTGGAATCAAGAAGGAAACATTTTTTTGTTTTCTTTGCATTTATGTAATACTTTATACCTATATATAGACAACACAATTGTTGGTGTTATATTTCTCGAAACTTCACATGATGAGATTCTAGAAAGCAAGTACACATAGGTCGATGCACTACATACAATCTTATAAATCTATGACATACTCGCACATATGTTTCTTTGTTGGACAATTCATTTTGTGATCACATGATTATGCTTCTTATTTATATAGGACTTATACTTATCTAAAGTAGAAAAGAAAGCAAAGTAGCTTCAAAAAGAAGGTGTGCCATTCATCTTTGTGTATACATGTGTATGTAATGACTATAGCAAACCAATGAACCATATGCAAATAGCAATGTAACTACATTGGTTATCCAATTTAGTACGTGTAGTATTGATTCCTGAAACACACACTATTTTCTCAAGTCTCAAAATTAGTGAGGGCTTAAAAATTTTACTAAGTAATATTAGATTCATGAATACATGTTCATTTATCATTTTTTTAAATGTGTGTTCTAAGATGTTTGTAAAGTGATACAAATAAATTATATGCAAATACATGTTTGTCATTGGATAATGCATGGATGATTAGTGCCGATACTTTCAGTGAATAATGCCGAGATGAACAATGATTCTTCTTAGATCTTTTGGTGACATTAATTTCATAGTATAAAGAAATTTAGTATCATCTTCACTAATTTCACACACGCATTATTAGATGGTAGAGAGGGAGCGAATGGTGGTAGTGTGTAGTTGGGTTTGCAATTTTTTGATGTGTATGGGAGGAAGTTTGAAGCGATTAGCAAGGGTTTTGAGGGTGGAAGTTTGAATTACTCCTCATTGGCAGGTGGTTAGGACAATAAGTGGTTGAATTTGCTAGCAACTAGCAACAATGGTGGCAATGAGTGGTGTGTATTTGTCAATTTTCCATTGTGTGCATGTTTTGGGAAATGGTCGTGGCATTCTATGAATTCAATACATAGGAGCTTGATGTTGGCAATGGGTTGTGTAAGAAAAAAAGATTGTGGGTTTGAAGACCTTCGATGAAAAGGATGTCTCGCCGAAAACATGATATGCAGATGCACGGGTAGAGAGGCAAATGTAGAGGTGTAACCAATGTAGAACAATGTTGTTGTTGGGGTAATAAGGGAAGATTTATCATTAATGAGGCATTTCCATCGGGTTTGGTGGTGGAGAGTAAGAGTTGTTGAATGTGTTTGAGGCCCTTATTAAGTCTATTTGTGCACATACCTTTGAGATAGGGTGGGTGCAATGTGCAAGGATGTGGGGTCTTGTGTCGATGTGGGAGCCTCTGGGGGGGGCATAGGGAATAAAACGAGGAGGGGATTTTTTGACCGAAAGAGGTGTTTGCAACAATTGCCCATGTATTGAGCATTGCGGAATTTGAGTGTTTAGGTGATGTGAGTGTCGCAACCCTTGCTAGCTCCCCTTAACTATCTTGATTATTTTTCCAACTCTAGCAAGGATTACGAGCACTAACCCTTCGCATTCCGCTATGCGAATGGTTAGCTCCCCATACTGCGGACCCTATAGTTCCTAGGAGGGGGACCAACCCTCATACTATTGCTTTTGGGACTCACCCCTTAATCGGTAACCAATTCTTAGATGTGGACTTCCATCCATGAAAGTCCAATCTTATGTTGATCATCGCGTTGCCGAAGCAACACTACAACAACCCGAACCATACTAGGCAACTATGCCCTCACATTGGGCCAATGCCCATGGAGGCCGTGCCGTTCGGCCTCGGCTGGGTTCAACCACACCACCTCACCCATATAAGCCTCTAGGACTCTAGACAGGGTCCTTACCCCACCATCAAGTACCTTTTGTCTTTCTCCCAACACTTGGGGCCAAGTAGACATTTTTCCTTAGCCGATGGGGTTGGAAGCCCCCATCAGCTTCAGAACCCCATAACTTCTTCATATGATATTTGATGCTAACAATCAACCACTCCATCATCATCTACGTTTCACGTAGATGCCAATGGACTACTCACTTGCCCCATTTGAGCAAGTATTGAGGAAGTTATGCCTGTTCAAACCTTCGCAGTCCCGGGAGCCACTCCCAGGCCACTGATGTACCAGGGCGCGGGACAGCGCCCCACTCAAATTGCCATATCTCCTAGCTCACACCTCCGATTGAGGTGTTCTTGAGCATTCTAGAATTGGCACGCCATAAGCTACTCATAGCTTATGGCCTTACCCTCGTGCCTCCTAGTCTCCGTGGGTGGGAGGTGTTCCCAACGCCCGGGGCCCTCACCCACATTAGGATCACTCGGGCCCCTCTCACCAAGGGCGCCACAAGTCCCAGGTGTCACTCCGGGGTCCCCCTTGTACCCATGGTGTTCCGGGCACTCCTCATGGAGAGGTACATCGAGAATCGGGAATATTAGAGTTGTTCCAAAAAGTGTTGGAGAGGTTGTGGTCCAATGAGGTGTTATTGGTCCATTTATGAAGGGTTGAGTGGCAAGGAGTGATTTCTTGGACATGGTGTTGTTTGTGAGAGAGGGGAAGTTATCTGTCAAGGTTTCGGATGGGGCCTTCCCAAAAGTGTTTAATTTGTCTATAGTCAGGTGGTAAATGTGGATGGTGTTGCCATTAGGGGCATCAAGGGGATCATTTGCACCAAACTTGGCAAGGTTGTCGGCCACGTCATTGCCATGAATGCCCGTTTGTGATCGGACTTTGAGGATGTGTGCCATGCGGGGGTGAAGTTGTATTTGTCTAAGGATGTCATGTATACGAAGTTTATTGGGGTGGTGTATGTGGGTTGTGGGGATGTTGCATGTGAAGATGTAGGTTGTGAGGCTGGGGTGAAGTAATGCGGTGGCTTTATGTAAGGCCATAAGTTTCATATGGAGGATTTTTGGCGTCCTAGTAAGCAGGCAAACCGAGTGTTGGTGCATGGGGTGTAAACTACGTATCATGTTTGGGTGCATTTGTCTTCTTTGGAAATGGATACATCTAAAAATATGTTTTGTTTGGGTGGGACCTTAAGGGTGGGGTTGGGAGGGGTGGGGCAAGTGGAGTGTGTGAGTGTGGGGATGGTGGGTGTATGGGTTCTTTTGCAATTTACATGTTAGGAATGTTTGGGTGGCCTTTGCATTGGGGATGGTGTGCGGGTGGTGGAGGTTATGTGTGGGAAAAGGGATATTTGTAGGGTGGGGGAAATGGAGATACAACGGTGGACGCAATTGAGTGACATGGTGTGGGGTTCAATGAGACCAAGGGAATTCGGGACAAAGGTGTGATGGGATATTGGGGGTGTTGCGCAAGAAGTGGGCGATTATTTGTATCCATGCGGGGGTATGCATGGGGTCAATAAGATGTTGCTAGTTGGTGTCAAGTATTAGGAGGATAGTCATCTTTGTTCCATAGTGGGAGGCTATAATTTGGGCCCATTTGACTGGTTTCCGGGCTTCGGCATGCGAGGGAGATGCGAGTCCAATGTCGTTCCATATGTGTTAGTAGCTAGAGCCAGTGGATCCAAAGATGCTATCTCGGGGGAAAGGGTTACAAAATGCGGTAAGGGGTGTGGTGTATAGTAGAGGAGGAATATGAGTGGGTACCTTTGAATTTGGAGGTGATTGTGTCAAGTAGTGTCTAGATTCGTACAAACATGTTGTTGAGTTGTGGTCATTATTTTGGTGGATGAAGGTTTTTTTTCTCTTTTTTTTTGGGGGGGGGGGGTTGGGTTAGGTAACGTTCTAGACCCCATTCAATTTCTTTTTTGACAATTTTTGTGGGGGGTTTGAGGGTGAGAAATTTGAGGCTTTTGGTTGGGGTTTGTTGATATTTATAGTATGTAAGGTGTGAAGTTGTTTTTGGTTGTGGCGGATGTAGTCATCTTTTACTAGTTGGGAGTTTACAGTGTGGTCACATTGACTAGTGGAGCCAAATAGGTTGTTGTGTGGGTCAATTGTGTATTTTGAATGTGGGCAACCTATTCATTCAATTGTGTAGTTTACGTGGCAAGCCTTCATGCTATAGGTGTTCATGGATGTGTTGTGGGATATGGCTAGGATTGTTTCTATTTTTAGTTATGGGGATGAATTGTAGAGGAAAGGGGGGTGATCATGGGTGAATGAATGATCACCAAGGTGGCGTGGGGAGATACGTGGTAGGTAGGGAGTAGTGTGTATGGGAGATATGTTTGGGGTTTACATGGTCCGCCTCATGGTGTGTGATTTTAGTAGCATGTTAGTGTGTTCATGGTGTGTACGGCGTTTTTAATAGGCGTGATGAGTGCATGGTAGCATTATTTGAATTGAAGGGGGACGACGAGGTGTTGTCCTATACTATCAATGACTTGCCAAAGATGGATTATTTGGAGTTTATGCATCATATCACTATATTCGTTAATTTGAGACTTTCTCTTGTCTCAAATTAATATATGGACCACAACAACATGGTCTAATGTTTGGGTCGACCTACCCAAACCATCTTGATATGAGTTCTTAATTGGGTTCTTGATATGAACACCCGCTTCAAAGCATTTGCATCTTACAACATTCTCCAATATTTGTGTGATTTTATCCATGTTCTTATATTTATAATTGTCTCAAAATGCCGAAAAAGTCCCAAATTAACGAATATAGTGATTCATGGTGATTGATTAAGCCATCTTGCTGGTGGGTTCATGGTCAAGGAGGTGAGTATGGGGTTGAATTTGCTAAGGTTTGAGAGTGGACGAAGGAGTCGGTGTTGTTGGTTGGTGGAGTGGGGACTCCAGGTGAGAGGGCGAGGGGTGTGTGGGGCACGGACTGAGATCTACATGGAATGCAATATTTGTAGGCTTCTTGTGACGGGAGAGTGGATACATTTTGTGGGGGTTGAGATGTGGTAGGTCATCAAGAACCCCTATAATGTTTTTGTTCCAAAGACTTTACGCATAACTTTGTTGTGTATAAAAACTAGATCAAACTTAAACCTTCTTTGTAGACACTTAAACAATTCCTTTCTTCATGCATTGTAGTATGGACGTTAAAAAAAACTCAAAGCTACACTAAACATCCAATTTATCATGAACCACATTATTTATCTTTGACCCACATTTGTTTTTTCGGAATTGCAATATGGCAAGTAAAGAGGGTATCAAATGACACTTAGTATTACATGACATGTCACAAAAACCACTTCAAGTAACATGTTGCACCAATTTGAATGCCACACTGAATCATATATTTATTTTAGTCATTTTATAGAGTATTTAAGAAAAAAATGGCCCAGGATTTGAGCATCACATAGATGATTCAAAATTAAGCCATAAAATTAATCACTATATTCGTTAATTTGAGACTTTCTCTTGTCTCAAATTAATATGTGGACCACAACAACATGGTCTAATGTTTGGGTCGTCCTACCCAAACCATCTTGATATGAGTTCTTAGTTGGGTTCTTGATATGAACACCCGCTTCAAAGTATTTGCATCTTACAACATTCTCCAATATCTGTGTCATTTTATCCATGTTCTTATATTTGTAACTGTCTCAAAATGCCGAAAAAGTCCCAAATTAACGAACATAGTGATTTACTAAACGACAACTATTCACTCCCTTTCTCAAAAATTGTATAACATTGTAGCGCTACAATGTTTGACCGTTGGCCATCGTTGGATCCTCCCTGGAACCCCAAATTTTTAATCAAATCAAAAAATCAACACTTTGTAGGATTTTGTAGTCAAACATACCTCTCATCCATGTTAAACAAAATTGACCTCCTATATGTTTGAGCCCGATTCATCTCAAATGTGATTGAATACACCAACTTAGTCTTCTTTCGAAAGTGGGTAGTTGCAATGGGACAAATGAGGTTCTTCATTCATGCTTGCTCCATCCTGAGCCAACATTATATCTATGTCCATTAATGTATAACAACTTGTCGTCTTTGAAGCTAATTCTAGCGTCAAAACAACTTCAAGAAGTAACATTTGGATTGCATGTGTACAAGAATGAAAGGTTTTTTTGTGTGTTACGTGAATACAAGGTTCACTCATATGTCACAATTCCCTTGCCAGGTTTGTAACGAAGATGTTGCTCCATGCTCACTTGACATTAACCCAAAAAAGAATATACTTCAAATTAACAAGAAAACGGTAGAACTGTGAGGCTCTGTCCTTTCTTATGAAAGACTACAATTGTAGTTGTACACTTTGCTCATGCCAATTCATGGCTATTTACTATGCCTATAACCAACTATAGTTAATTAGATTTTTTTCAATACATTTTAGGGAACAACTATAGTTAACTAGATATATATAACTATAATTAACTATATTTTAGAACAACTGTAGTGAACAACATTTTTTGGCAAGTCAAATTGTGAACAACTATAGTTATGAAAGGCAACTAGTTAACTAATAATTGAATTAGTTGGTTAGTTGTCCAAGGTATGCAAGCTTTCATCATCCACGTTAAATAAACTGGACCAAAAATAGCAGGAACAAGTAAAGTCCAAGTGTGAACGCAAAGTGGTTAAGAAATTTGCTCTTGAAACATAGAAGTTGATGCATAGTCTGTGTCCTACAGACAAAGCCAATAAAGAAACACCAAAGAGCATGATATGTAGCCATTTAGAAACACTAGGATTTGAAAGAATTATGCCCAAAAGTCTCCCCGGACGCTAACATCGATCTCCTCGTACCCTAGGTGGGAATCTGAGTAGTACTCGCCGCCCGACCCAACATTGGTGTAATGATATTAAAATCAAGGTGTAATAAATGATGGCGTATATTTGGGAGATGCGGTAGGTGCAACCGAGGTCACTTGGGTTTCTTGCTTGCCAAGTGTTTGGGTGGGAAGAGAGTTAGCCTTACAAACTCTCCTCATGAAAGCCATTATTATCCTCCAATGTACTTTGAGCCCATGACCGAGGTCATGGGATCGGATGGATGGATGAACAACGATCTATCCAATGGAAATTTACCAGATTCACCTTTGGAAACATGACCGACTCCAAAGAAATGGATGACATCCATCCATTCACATGGAAATGCAGTACTGGTGTTTTTGAGTGTACCTTGTACGTACCCTGAAACCGTGACCATCTCACAAGGATGCCATCCGAAAAAATCCATTCATCCACACCAAAATAATCCAGATGCCGTCACCCATGAGCCATTGCCATTACCCATGAGCCATTTTGCATGAATGTACACCGTTTATGATATTTAGTGTCACATACCCTATTTGTGAAGGGCCTAAACTAGATAGCTAGAACTCTTAAAGTGTCACGTCCAATGATCGGGGAGATTTTTGGGCATAATCGGTTGAGATCCCAGTGTTTGCAAGTCCAACCGGTTACATGTTGACATCCTCCGGTTTTCCTTTATTAAATTGGGGCATATTCTATAAATTCCTCTAAACTAATCAATAATTTTCCTGCAGTCTTGAACTTCAACCGGTTATTTCTTAAACTCAACCGGTTCATTTGTAACTAACTGCTGGTTCTCCCCTATCATTGGTCACGTCAGCTAATTGCCAACATAAGGAATTTCTTTAAGTGAAAGTTCATTTACATAATGATATTTAGCATAGCGCATTGGGATATTTTCATGTGATAGTTTTGCGTTTTTGTATGCAAGGGGAAGATATTCTTGAGCATACTAATGTCAAGTGTCGTGTATTTACATATTACTATACAAGAGGAAGATATTCTCGAGCATACTAATGCCAAGTGTGATTTGTGTACATATGGTCAACTTGTAGACCATTGTGTAACATAGTCATACACTTGATAAACATTATTAGACATACTCATGCCAAGATATTAGTAAGCGCACTTCAACGCCAACTATCATGAGGTGACACTAATCATGAAGTTGTTGATCATTTGTGTAACCTATCTTATGTGTAACCTATCATGTGCCCAAAAACATATGGTAAGTGACACTAAATACCATTAACAGTGTAGTACAAGTGTGATACTTGAGTGATTTTTCACATGTTTGGAAATTGATATCACAACATTAACAAAAAAATTCACAATTTATCTCCAAGTTTTGCAATTATTGTAAATTTCTAAAGGCAAGATTCTCTCCCAACCTATATTCACATCATAGGTTGACCTATTTCCAATAACTGGGAAATGAAAACTTTAGTACAATTATTGCCCTTTCCAAGGAACCCAAATCCACGCCCTTTTAAACTTATTTTTTCCACCACTTTGAATGTGACGGTGCCATGTTTGATTCTTCACGGCTTTTTTCATCATGTTAGAAAATGACGACATGTGTGGAACTTCACAACTATGACTAGCTAATACTACAGTAGAGGATTAACAACTTGTAGCACTTATCGAAGTTGAGCATCTGCTTCAAAAATGTTGGCATGTGACTCGAGAGAAAGCCCACCCCAACTTCACCTCAAGATACCCACCAAATGTGAAAATTAGTTTGATGCCCATGGGTAAGTTCTTTGATACCATTGTTAATGTTGATTATTGACATCGTGGATTCACCTATAAACATGTCCACGGCACTTTCAAGGGTTCCTCCACAATCCACCATGTGGAAATAAAATTAGAAACATAGGAGTGCCCCAATAGAGAATTCATATATGACCCCAAGTGTTAGTAAGACTTTCAACATACCTTCTTATCCAATCAAAATGATTGTTTTCTTCTTTTAAAAAGATATCATATTTGAGTGCAACACCCATAACATTATTAAGCAATGTGCTTCCATTCATGTGGGCCTCGATAATATAACCATGGATGCCGCAGCTAGTGCAAATTCAACCTAAATGTGCCCTAGTTGCGGCATCCCATGGTTGTGTTTTTGGGGACACATGAACGAACACACTATACTTGGTAATGTTATGCCTACTGCACTTTCAATTTTTGAAATTGGAATTAATATGTGATGAGCAATTTTTTTAAATGATGTTAAAGAAGGGGGGGGGGGGTTGGAGACTTGTTTTCATAGCGCAACCTTGCTCAACTACTCATACGATAGCTGGTTTGGTAATTCATCAAAACCATCGCATACCTATTTGGGTCAATGTTGAAAAAAACAAGGGTTTCAGGCTAGGGTGGACATGTAATCCTTCCACAACTTATATTGTCATCCAATATTGAGATATTGAAGTCGGGGTGACCTGCTCTTAAGTAGCATGCCGGCATTTTAATAGTCGATGCCTAACTTCGACAAATGATACAATGTGTTAATCCATTATTATAGTAGTTGGTTAGTTGCAAATGCATAGCGTCCTCTAAAGCTGTGAAGTTTCACATATGTAGTCAGTCTTGTCTAGAATGATGGAGACATTGTGAAGAAATCACACATGTTGCCTTCACATTTGGCGTGATGGAAAAAAGTCAGTGAAAAAGGCATGGATTTGGGTTCTTTGTAAAGGGCATTGATTGTACTCAACTTTTTGTCTCCCAATGATCGGGAATAAGGTGACCTATGTTGTGAATATGAGTTGGGAGAGAATATTGCCTTTGGATATTTATTGTAGTTTCAAAACTTGGAAATAAACTATGGTTGTTTTGCTAAACATTGTGATGTCAATTTTCAATCATGTGAAAAATCACTCCAATATCACACTTGTGCGAAATTGCTTACGGGTAATGAAAATGGGTATGTTTACATTACTAGCATGTGATGAGCACACAAGATGGATGGGCTAGCTACCCATTCATCGTCAACATCTCCTTTTGTTCATTATGTTTTCATTTTTTACTTTTAGCCCAAAAACATATATCACGATAGAGTTATTTGTAAAATCCCTTGAAGAGGGATGAAATTGTGAGTTGACCCTTCTTTGAGAAAACTTTCTATCAAATGCTCATTAGCTTGTCATGTATCGGGCCTATATTGAAAGCCGGGTGAAACTTTTGGGACCTCCTCTCTCCACCTCTCAAACTTTGAGAGAATTTTAAGACCTAAAAGAAGGTATGCACATGGGACCTATTGTACTGAATCCCAAGTCGACCTATGCAAGGTTAGCTTGACCCACCCATCCTAATACGGCAAACTGAAAGATTGGCTTCTAATAGTTTGACATCACTCTTTGTGTATAATAATTTAAGCATTAAGAAAACTCAAGTGACTTTGTGTTGATTCTCATAAACTTGAGGTTTGGGGCTAAACACATGGTTTCATCTTCTCTACTTTACAAATAAGTATAATCTCCAAATGCATATTTGACTTGTCACTTTACTTGGGTTTCATCACTCGAGATGAAAACAACAATCACATGGTTTGATTGACTTGATGCCATCGAGTCTCCATCATCCTCCATTTACTTCCCATGAGCTTAAAATTCCATGTGAAGTGGATATGGTTCGATATCGTCATTATCGACAAACGTTCCCGTATGTGGTGACCAAAACACGTTGAAGACTTGCCGTCTTTCCATTGCAAAAGAAAGAAAGTGTGATTGATTCGTTGCTTGAACACCAAGCAACCGGTTGGGTGAGAATGGATTGGTGATCATAATGCAATGTTGTTTTAGGGTACGCATCATAACCTATTTGTCTTTATCATATGACTTGATTTGATTCACAAGCTCTCAATTTACTTGCCGCCGATTGGTGACTCCCATTTATGTGCGCATGTGCACTTTGTGTTAAAATTTGGTATTAGCACGGGCACACAAGCTCGTTGAAATGCCAAGCACCCTTGTTGCCACCTCACTAAGGTTGTAGAACTTAGCCTAATCTCATTCATCTATAATGTGAAAACATTGCTAAACAATCGATTGTCTATGAATCTAAGTTGTTAGTTGATTTGAGCTTGGAAATAGCACAACAATTTCTAAATTCAGACATTAGTTCATTGGGACCAAGTTGGGATACATTCATGACAAGTTATGGGATACATGTTTATATACAACTCCCTTCATCCACAATGAATGAGTTTTCGTGGTTCAAGTCCATGACTTGCGATTGCCACATTTACATTGTGTTTGTGGAAGGAATATTTTCATTATTCTAAACGAGAGGGGGGCGTGGTTTATGAACAACGCCATATGTTGTTGCATATTCTGGAAAACAACTCATTGAGTTCATTGTGTAATGTTATGCATGTTTGGTCAATTAATATGCATGGGAAAAAACAATTGACTAGGATTTTGTCCAGCAAGTCCATCACCTAATCTCACACATGTTCAAATAAGCATATGTGACATGGAGGAATAATAAAGATCATATTTATCATTTTTTTATTTTGTTTGAAAACGTTCGAAACAACTTATAGCAAGTGAACGTAGTTGTTTTGGTATCATAAATTAGTATGTAGGGATACAATTGAGATAAGTTAATCTCAAGACCATAAGAGACGTGTTTTGTCGGCTAAGATATGTGTTCCTATATAACAACTCCATTTGACCAACACATGAAACTTAATCTTTATGTCACTTTCTTGGCTCCCGGTAAACCAATTGCAGGGGGTATATGACTATTTGTTCAAAATATTGTTAAGCAAATAGGAAGATTACCCCCCACTCACCTACCAACCCATCACCCCCAATTTAATATGCCACTTCTCTTTGGTGTTACTAATCCTTATTGCGGGTCACATCAAACTACTGCAAAGACATATTGCACATGAGTTAAATACGTATATCATATGATATACATATCATACACCACCATTTGAAAATTTGTGATACTAAGAACAACCCCATGAAGGCTTAACAATAGCATTGTCGAGGTAGAGTGCATTGCAATTGTAGCACCAAATGGACACAACGTGGTGAATGGAATGTCGAGGCTAGGGTCCCATGCATGCTATTACTTGGTGCATTTGCCTACTAGCCTCACGATTACGTGATGGAACGTGTAACACAATGTTTTCTTTCCTCTCATGGATGATTTCACCCCGGTGTAGTACTATAAGAGGTGATATTGAATAGTTCGACTTCTTCTTATCGTCCTTGTTGGTGGACATTCTTGGATGACATTCTTGAAAATGGAAAGGACATAATGGGGACCATGGGTTTCACCTCTCCCAAAAAGAATCGGTTTTACACCAAGCCCAAGGGGAGTCAATGCAACAATAATAAACTTCAACATGGTTGACTTCACGATAAGTTGATTTTGAGGTCAACTTACTTGGATTATAAGATTACGCTTGCGTTGACACTTGCTAATATTATGTTAAAATTGTGGGTGCCTTAAACCCGATACTTTAACTTGGATCTTATGGGAACTCCAAGGTTAGGTTGCTCAAGGTTGGAATTGTGCTAGGATTGGTGATTTTCCTAGCACTCAATTTTAGTGTAATATAATACATATATAGCACAAACTGAAACATATTCAATTGCAATGGAAAAGAACATAACAACCACCCTGGCGGAACCAAACAACCGAGGGGAAACAAGAAATGATGCCCATCCGGGGCCTACTCTTCCAAGTAACCACTAAAATACTCTTAGTCACAATAAGTCCTTTGACACACCAAACTGAATCAAATTCTCCAAAAACATCTCATAGGCAACATCCATAGCTTTTTCCAAGTCACTAAGGGTCCGTTGCCAATCAAATTTACCATAATCAAGTAAAGAGTCCCACACGACTTGGTGTGTTTTCTTCGTCGGCCATTGAATATCATTGAACATCAAATCGTTCCTTTGACGCCAAATAATCCACGGCAAACCACTTCTCAAGAAAACCCAAATGCAACTGAAAGGTTTTAGTGATTTGCACTATAATTCTTGACAATCTTAGATACAATCACCCCCTTTATAGCAAATAGAAAAGTGCCTCGTCCACAAGGTTCCTCCTCCCATCATTTATGAAACCTAAAGCCATGTGCTCAATTTTGAGCTGAAAGCCTAAAACCATGCATGTAGAAACTTGCAATGCTAGTTGTACACTCGCCCATTCAAGATGTTCAATCTTTGAGGGGGCACATAATTCTTTGAGGAGCCACCAATGCCTCTCTTGATGTGCATTTTTGGGTGACCCATATAATCAAACCTTGAAGGCGACGCAACACCAATAATTCATGCCGGTGACAATATCAAAGTCATCTCTCTCTAGACCAACTCAAAGATGGATGCACCACTCGCACAAAAAAAGCTTGCCAAACTCATAATGCCCACCAACAACTAAGTACTGTTCGTTTCTTCTTTTGTTTTGGGTGGATGGTGGCCATTATGGAATGGACACCCTCATCTTCAAAAAAGGTCATTCATGGGTGACCAACTCAAGTCGGCCACAACATACCAAAAACAAAAAGAGATTAAGACTAATTAGGTGTTCGTCGCCTATTTTGTGACAACAAACCCTTTTGTATGAGTGGTGTAAAATCAAATGGCATAAAATTTTACGCCGATGGCAACATCAAAGCCATCTCTCCTAACATCAAAGCCATCCTCTTCATAGCCAATAGAAGGACGCCACATCCGCAAGATTTTTGCCGCCAATTCCACGAGTCTAATGGTGGCTTTATAGTAATGGACCTTATTTTCAAACTTTGAGAGTGGACTCGAAGATTGGTTCCTCAAACTTAGGAGGAATTATGATTTGACTAAAGACCACAATAATTTGGTGGGAAAGTGATGTCATATTAGCGCCAATTTATAATTTTCTTACTTTGGACTTGGATCATGTTGCAAACTCCTTGGCTCTAGAATTTTGTTCATGATCAATAAGATCGTTCAATTTTCAATTTCTTTGGTCTTGGACCCTAGTCTAGACCAACCACAAGTAATATCGTCCACCTAATTGAGTTGGTTATCAAAAATAACTGATCAATGCATGAACAAAATCTGGGAAGCTTTGGATGATATCATACTTACATGGATGACAAGTTATAACAAGATAACCCTTTTGCTCTTGGATAAGTGATCGGTTATGAAATGGTTAGCTTTTATATATATATATATATATATATATAGAGAGAGAGAGAGAGCTCGAAATGGTCACCATTCTCCAAAAACAAGAGAGGACAAACATTTATTACACGTTGGTGGCCCTTTTTGTGATGACAATCCCTCATGTGCAAGTGTGGAGATGAAACCCTAAGGTGTGTGGGTGTTATTTGGTTTGTTTTTCGTGTTCTCCAACTTCTACCGATTAGATTTACACAACAATAGTCATTTTGCATTAGCAATTCTACGATGAAACATATGCAAAAGCTGGATTGAAAATCGGACCTCCCCTTATTTAGCATGATAATCGGAAGTGCGTGTTTATTGATTTCCTAATTGGATACAGAGGTCCTCCCAATTGTGTTCAATGTTCAGTGTAGAGTAGTTATTAATATTTGAAGACATAATCCAATCTCTTTTAAGCATATGTCTTTATGATGTTTGCTCTTTGATCCTCACTGAGCCACTAGGGGTCCAATTAAGAAATTGAGCCACTTAAGACCCATCTACAATCATGCCTCTTAATATGACACTCATGGACTGCCCAAAATGTCATATTATAGAGGTAATAAATGTACGTATGGCAAGTCCCACACAAGTATAAGTGCATGGTGAATATTAAATATATCCAACATTCACATATGTAATGTGGATAAAATAAAATTTAATGTAAAATGATGTTAAAACATGGGAACTAAGGGAAGGTGAAGACATCACAGAAGTTGATTGCATGTCAAAGTTGGTTGATATGCCCTCCATTTATTGTGAAACTAGCAGATCCTTGATATCATGCTCAATTATTAACTACATTTTTGTTTTATGGACAACCCTTTAGGGTTTACTCCTACATACATAATGAAACTGCATGCCATATTGAAGAAGCTCAACAAGATATTTATTACTAATTTGAAGTGGTGACATCAATGGATTGTTAATTCCTTCTTCAAGTCCACGTAGATTTCATGAGAAAAAAATTGCGTATTTGTAAAAACATTTGACGAATTATTTGTTTTGTGTGTGTGTGACAAAATATCTAATGTGTGTTTTCGTGAAGTATCTCATTATTATGACAAAAAGGTCCAAATTCTCATATTAATGAATAGGTAATACAACGGTGTTCTCGTTTCCCGAACGTGTCGTATTAAAGAGGTTGGACTTACAATTCTTCACGCTCGTGGCAACATGGCAGTCATCACTCCTAATCGTCCCCTTTTATAGCCAATAGAAAGCTGCCACATCCAAAAGAATTTTCCTCCCATCCCATGGGTTACGAGAGCCCTAAAACCGCATGGGTAGGATTGATGAACAATAGGAAGAAATGAATCCACAAAGCTAATGGTCCGAGACGACCCTAAACTATTGGATGATAGTGGAGAGATACCCAAATCTCAAGGAAGAGGTTGGCGGTTCAATTCCCAATTGTGAAATCTCCTCTCTACGTCATAGAAATTGCCAGGTTGTGAACTGCCTCATGTGCTTTGGCGCTAGCCTGTCGGCCTTATGTCTCAAAAGAAAAGAAAAGAAAAGAAAAGAATCCATAAAGCTAAAGCTGCCAGGTTGGCTTGTATGTGCCCATTCAAGGCGTTCACCTTTGAAGGGAGGCATAGTTTTTCGAAGTCCATTTAGTTAGGTTCCAATTTCTTTTCAGACATGATGCCCATTTTCGGATGACATATAAAATGGGACCAACTCGAAGATTAAACAACATCGTAATTCACGTGAGTGGGAAAATTTGAGTTTTTAATAACCAAATACACAAACAAATAAATATAGTTATACAATTATAGTTATTTATTTATTTAACTGGAAGATGAAGGAACATCCTAAAGTATGCATGTTTTGAATGTAATGCAAGATGATTGTCAATTCCAAGTCACATCCAAAATCATTTTCCTCATAATTTCCGGAGTTCATATGAATATCTTATACATTATCAAAGCAAAGATTCTCAAGGTCATTCAATGGTCGTATAGTGTTCCCCTCCCCCCCCTAACCCGCAACTATGTTGACTATTGAGCTTAGAATGGTTAACAAATTCCATGCACATAGTCCATTCTCTTTCCAAGACATGTCTTTTCGGTGTTCGTTCCTAGATCCACATCTAACCACACACCATTCAACTATAGCCGTCCAATTAATAAAAAAAAATGATCATGATGAAAGGCATGCATACCTTAAGTCATGCAACTAGCATCATCATCAAAGTCATCTTTCTTTTTCTTGTAAGGGAAGCATGCCTTATTCAACCACTTATCTCAATGGGTCACCTATATTTGAATGATGTGCGGTTAGGTATGGATCTAAGGATGGATACCAACAAATAGACGCGTTTAAAACAGATTAACTACGTGTTCAAATTGCGGTCCAATTCGTTGGCCAACATATGAAGCGAACATTTTTGGATGTTTTTTTTGTAAAGGGCGAGGTGGACATTTTTGTCCATAGTCATCGATGCCTGTCAATATCATCATACATGTTTATGTTGCAATCTTATGGTTTTGGACACATGGACGGCTTAAAGTTGGTGTTAACAATCATAACTCTACAAAGCTTGCATCTACACAATTATATATACAATAAGAGGTGCCAAATTTCTTTATTGAGCTTATGAATTGGAGTGAATTATTTTAGGCGATTTTGTAGTCCGACCCCAGGGGGTGGACTCTCCTTACCATGTACATACTAACACAAGTGTGAAAAGCAATATTATTCGAGGCATTATTGTACATAGCATACGTGAACGAGGGGTGTTGTTTCTCTCTAGTGTGTGCATTGAAAAGGGTAATTAAGAATTTGAAGTAAATGTAGATGTACAAAAGGGGTCCCTAAGGCTTATAGAAAAAATTGACAATAGATGTGCTAGTTTCATCCAATTTACAATTCTCATCCAAATAACAAGTGTTTTGGGGTCTCATTATTACGAGTTACATCTTATGGATAAAACAAATGTTCAATGATATTTTCATTAAATATTTTTATTATAAATACATGAGTTTGTTTGTTCCCTATTGTCAATATGTATATACTTTGTTTTATCTTTAAATATCTTGTCTATAGAGGGTTTTATTTCATGGTAGGATTTCACCCATGCATGGTTTCCGATGAAGAGTCTACCCCTCGGGGCTTTGACTTGTAGGATTTAAGGGAAACTACATAGTCATGTTATACACCCTAAACTCCATAATATCAACCTCCATAATGTCACACACTCTCTAATATCCTGAAACCCTAGGGAACATATGTTTATAGTTCAAATCTCACTCCTTATTGTCACATTTCTCTCCCTTATATCACGAAATTTGTCATTAATGCAAACCACCCAAGAAGTCAACCCACACCCTCACATTGTGCCATGTGTCAACATGTGGAGTGTCACCTTCTTCTTCTTCTTCTTCTTCTTCTTGAATGTTGGTGCATGTGTCTGCCACATCGCATGGGAAGGCCAAGTGGAGTGGACCCCACTAGCGTAGGTGACGGGAGAACGAATTCAAATCGTCCTCACATATGCTTTTTGTTATTCCACAATGTCACATGCTACACTAATTCTATAGTATCATGCATCCATGTTAACACTACAAAACTCCGTAATATCACGTGCACTTTGGTTGCCACACAATGTGATACTACAAAGTTTAGAGTGTAGCTCCAACAATTTTGACTTTGAAAAATCATAGCAATGACATGGGAAATCACAACACTCCATAGATTGTTGGTACTTTCAAAATCTCATGCCATATTTGCAAATCAAAGTAAAATCCTAACTTTGAAATTCAAGTTGACTCAAAGAACAAGGTGCTATGCATGTAAGGCTTTGCCCATTGGATGAATTTAATTATAGCTCCACCCCCATGTCTTTCCTTAAGAGTGGGAGGTAACTTGGGTTCTATACCAAATAGGGTCATTAGTGTGACCTTTAAAATAAAATAACTTGCGATTCCAAGTTACCAAGATAAAGTATATTTCACTCTATGACATGTGGATACATGTGGAGCCGTGCAAGTGTGTTGTCTTACTTATTCAATGCTATTACTGATTTTTTCTCTAATAATTTTGACTCTGCCATTATAGTTAGTATCAAAATAAAAGTATGTAATACAAGTATTTGTGAAATGTTAGAGGAATTAGTGTTCATCTCACTAATGACCTTATAGATAGCTCTATCTACACTACTTATCTCAAATAGTGCATGTTACTATTCAAAGTTACGCAATGCTATAACTATCTACAGTAGAACCTCTCTAAAACAATACTCATGGGACTGGGGGGTTGGTATTGAATTAGTCAGGGTCATAATTTACAAAGGGGCACCCACCTAGAGAGTGCACCGCACACACACTCACTCCCCCTCATATAATGTTCACACTTCACACTCACTCACACACCACCGACAAACCACCATGCCGAAGAAAGGCGGGAAATACACAACAATGATGGACAAGGTTCACATTGCTATGTATAAACACAAACAAGACAACCCTACACTTTCGCAGGCCGACTTCAACGCTGCTGCAAGTCGGAGTGCAACATTGCGTCAGCCAAGCCACGATTTCACATACCCTGAAGCAATCAACTAAGCTACTCATGCGTGATGAGGATCCCAACATCCAGAGCAAGCGCCAACAGACTGTCAAGTTCCCATTGAGGGAGAAAACACTCGTGGAATGGATCCTCGCTAACCAAGAACATGTCTTAATTTTTGGGGATCTCATCAAGGAGAACGCCGCAAAGATCTTGGATCGCCTCTATCCCGGCCATGAATCGTTTCAGTTCTCAAATGGTTGGTTGGAAGCTTTCAAGCTTTGTCATGGAATCAAGTCTTTCCGCCGTTTCGGTGAGAGTGGCTCGGTGGACCTAGGTGCCAGTAATCCGCAAGTTGTTGGATCAATGTGCATTTAAGGACATCTACAACATGCATGAAACTAGTCTTTTATTTCAGATCCAGGTTTGGGCACGTGGTATCTTATTGGGTTTGTGTATGGATCTCGACCTTTTTATGATGTTGACCTTGAATGAACACTATTGATTCTAGGCTGATAACTCCATTGCCACGAAACAACTGGAGGGGCGCAAGCAAACAAATAGCGCCTCACCTTGGCGCTCTGTTGCAATAGATATGGCTCCAACAAGTTCCCCTATGGGTCAATGGGAAATACAAAAATCCCCGTTGCTTCAAAAACATCAACAGTGACAGTCTGGGCTGCATTTATTGAAGCAATGTAGAGGCTTGGATGACGCAAAACATGTTTTTTGGAGTGGCTAAAAGCGTTTGATCTCATGTTGCTAACTGCATAGTCCTTTTCATTTTTGGCAACTGCAGTGCACATGTCCCCCTTGATGAACTCCCTACCTGCATCCAATTGACAAATACTATTGTCTTTTACCTTCCTCCGAACATGATGTCCAACATCCAACCCTATGATGCCGGCATCGTCCGCAATTTCAAGGCCTATTATCAATATCGCTTCAACCATCTGATGTTGCAATGCCTTGAGGACATCGTTGACGAGGTGCAAAAAATCGACATGCTGCAGGCCATCCGATTGATTATTCCCACCTGGGCAATGGACGTTAAGGCCGATACCATCCAAAATTGTTACATGCACTGTCAGATCCACATAGTAGAGACCTCTACACATGCAATATTGATTGAGGAGGACCTCATTGACTAGGATGTCATTGATGAGTTGGAGTCACAAATGACCATGTTCTGCTACAAAACCCAATGGCACTAGAAGGAAACATGGTTCTTTCCCACACCAAAATGACAGCAGACTGACAATATTCGGCGAGCAACACACATGTCGCATAGTGGGTAGGGTGTCCCAGCCACTGTGGACATTGTGTCATCCTGGACCAGTCCTATTTTTTGAGAAACGCTTGTCCAAAGTATGTCTACATTTTCGCTTCTTCAATGTGTTGAAAGTGTGTCGGGTGTTTTGCAGTCTACCTTGACCTCACGCATTAAATAAAAACAATTAATACGCAAATGGAGCGGGCAATAATTACAGTCGTGCAAGATGCCGGGAATATTGAGGTGGCAATCCCCGCCACATTGGATGCCACACCGTGTGTATTTACGTGCATGGCCATATTGCGTGTTTTCTTTCCTACTAGGCGTATATTGTATTGTGGTTGTTCGTGTTCATATTTTGTAAATTTTCGCTGCATTTATTGCTTTGGGCAATTCCATATTGGGATGTTAATATTTAATTGACCTCCACTTTTTGTGAACGCTGCGAATACCGTGTACGTTTGAGAGTTTGGCCCGACAGGAACATTGACGAACGGAGACTGCATTGCATGCTTGTGCACAATGGAAACCATATATTCATAGAATAAAAAAAATTCCAATAGCGTTTTTTGCGTTTGGGGTTCTCTGATTGGACATCGCGATGCCCTCAACCGAGAGCATTCCGTGCACTGAATGTTGTGCTGCTCCATTGCACACCACAATGCAATTACTGATAAAATCAACCAAAAACGGTTGGTAAAATGGGCTTTGCATCCTTACATCCTCCTCCAACTCTGCTAGGCATACATTGTCAAAAACATATTGCTGCAGAACTCCATGGACAACAATCAAGTCCCACCTTCAACACCAAACCTCCAAGTATGCCTGCAGAATGAGGCAATGGAGCTTCCGGTTGCGTAGACATCTGCCAAAACATGCAAAACATGGAACATGGGGTTCCATGTGCTTCTAGTGCGCACTGGGACCACACCACCGATGCGGACCGCATCCTCCTCTGCCTCTCGACGTAATTCCACATTGTCCCCTGTAATCCGTGCAATCTCCCGGTCAAACATCTCTGTGTGTACCCAACCATTCGCAGAATGCTTGCATGTTTTGCAATGTGGGTGTTGTTTTTTATAGTTGCAGTGTCGCTCCATGAATACTTGTCATGCTTCCAGTTAGGAATCAGCTCCGCTGTGCATTATATTGGGTCAGTCTCTCCAAACAAACAAACAATCTTCAAAGACTGTGGGCTTTCCCATTCTGGGAATTTGCACACAACGCCTGCCCAATTTCGAGCATGTCCACAATTTTCACACATACATTTCCAAACAATTATTGCCACTGTGCTCTTGCAACCACAACGTCCATATTGGGTGGTCCTCCTGCCCATTCCACACATAAGATGTGCTGCCATATGCCATTGCTATTGTCTCTCAAACCTCCTCCTTCTCCGCCAAATACCGTGTGGACCACCTCACGGTGGTGTTGCTAGGAGCGGGTGGAGTTACATAGTCGTCGAGGTACTTTGAGCATGCGTCCTCTTCTGGGAACATGAGTTCGGAGATTTTTTTGTACAACTTTGTAACCTTCACCATATGTTGCCCGTCCTCACATAATTCCTCTAGGAAGCTCCGTCCAGTGCCGGCTTCCATGCTGTGTCGACAAGGCACGTTTCCGGCAATTCCTTCCGCCACTGGTCTTATTCCATTGCTAGGATGCAACACCCAACACAGTGCTTCGACTCGAACAAAATCCTATGTCCATCGCCAATTAATTAAAGTTATTTTCCACACTTCACCTACTATTGTGCCCGCCGATGCAGACACATGACCGAAAATGGAAAATATGGTTCTACGAATGCAAGGAATCATAGTGAAGATACTTGCCAAAGACCGGTATCGTGGCTGCACCGCTGGAGGCCGCCTAACACGCCCTGTGCCTTGTCCTGGTCCCCTGCACCCCCCTGTTCGTCGCCCCCCTACCATTGATCGGTGTAACCCTCCCCCTCCCGCGCATGCCGCCGTTTGCATCAAGCTTCTCGGGCAATAAATTAAGGTTCAAAGTCCCATGTCCTGCCAATTCAACATCCCTTCCCTCCACATGATCGCCTTTACGAAAATCTCTGGAACTCCCACGTCCACGCTTGGAGCGCACCCAACTTCCATTTGTGTCACCGCTTGCACACTCAGGAGATGGCAAATTCCTCACTGCGTTTGTGAAATCCACCCACATCAACCGCCCTGCGGTCTGTGTTCACACTTGGGTGGTTCCACTGTCATCTCCGTGTGCTGCAACCCGTCCTCCGCCACATCTTCGACATGGCTTCTCCATGTTTGATTTCCTGCAGGCAAGCAAATTCCAGGTGATGTCTCATGGTTTTTGTACCATCCGCCCACTCCACCTTCCTCTGCCGAACTTGTGATGTTTGTGTGCATGCCTGCATTCATGTCAAACAGTTGGGTCTCCCGAATTGAGCTGAAGGCCTCACAACCTCCGTGTATGTGGCTGGGCTCCTCCTCGCCTAGGTGTACCCTGTCATGATATGTGATTCTCTTTGTATCATCCCTGTCACAATCCTTCCCACGCGCCTCATTTTTCTATGTCCCCCATGCAGATACCTTTGGGGACCTCTGTTCCCGCACTCCCTCTACGTCGGTCGTGGTTTTGCTCTGCATGCTTACATGCTCTGCTAATTTCTCCACAACCTCATGCACCCAACCCAAGTCCTCACGCACCTGGGTTATGTCATCCTGCAATGACATTACCATCTTCTGCAGCAATGCAAGCTTCTTCACAATGGCATTCTATGTGACATCTATCACTTCTATGGAACATTTTATGTCATCCAGCCTGTCAAACAAGGCATTGGATGCAAGGTTCGTGTGGATTTCCCCTCCTCCTCTGACTCTCTGGTGCCGTATGAAGAGCATTGTTCGCCCTCATGCTCGTTCATTACCCTCCTCGTCTCCGCTGCCTGCAATGGTTGTTGTGCATTTGTCGACCAACAATGCTATTAATAAACCACAACCGTTTGCATTTGCCCTGGGTGTGTGTGCTCACCTGGTTTTCATGACCCCCCTGCACATTTCTTTGCGTCTACCCCATCCCCCCTTACGGTGTACCTATTCACATGAACCTCCTAGGATGTTCCACTAAGGCATACAAACCAAATATGGGGTTCCTCACCTCCTTGTCCATTCTGTTGACCAATATCTTGTTGGCATTCTGCACAAATGACCGTATACATGCCATATTAGTTGATTCCTCCATGCACGCTTCAGTGGGCCACCACTTTATTAGCTGCGCCCATGCTTCTTCTGGACAATTGTGGTGCCACTCGTCGGCTCTGTACCTTTGCCAATGTGTTTTCCATACCGCCTTTGCGCTGCGGAGGTGCCTTGCCAAGTACTTGTCCACGTGTTTAGGATCTAGCGGTGGATCAAATTTATATTGTGCATTTAGTTCTTTGTGGACCTTGCCCTTCTCGAACATGGAGTAACCCTTATATTCCTCCTTTCTGAGATCTAGAAGCTTGTATGCAACTTCCTTTGCTGCGGAGTGCCATCATGCCTTCAAGTGTGTCTGGTCCTCGCTGACCTTGATTGCCAGCGGCCTCCCCCTTGCCAGTGAGTCCTTCATCTCTTTGGCAAATGATGCATGCACATGCTTGTTCGTGCTTCTTGTCGCATTCCTTCTTGCAGCCGCTCTTCGTTTGGATGTGTCAACGTCTCCCCCCGCCATACGTGCTGCACCATCGGGTGGCGTAGTGAGATCCACCGTGTTTGTGCAGTTTGTACCTATGTTTGCGGGAGCATCACCAGTTTTCCCAGGATCATGAACCACAAATGTGTATCCCTCGGGGAGTGCCTCCCCCTCTCGCAACGCAAGTACCTCTGCAGACCCCTCTGTCCTCCACCGGTTGTCTTTTGCCCTTGATATTGAGTTCCAGGGTGCCTGCGGTGCACGACAACTCTCTGCATGAAATCCTCCTCTGTTTGTGGCTGGTGTAGTGCATGCCCTGCTTGTGGTCGCCACCTGTAGGACCAAGATCACACCACTCTCATCCTCTCGCGTGCCCGTGTTTTGCGATGTCCATGCAACATTTTGTGTATACCCCAATCACTTAATGCGTTGTTGTTGTGGGTTTACATGCGGTCGTCTTCAAATATGTCACGCACACATTTACACTGAACGGTATGGAAAAATTACCTTTTGCAGTCTTTTGTCTCTGTGTCTAATTTTGTACACAACATTCACCTTCCATCCCATTGTGCCAAATTTGGGCGCACCTGACATTGGACACATGCACCACACTCCCACACTACAATACCCTGGGGAATAGAAACAATGTTCCAATAAAATTTCATTGAGTTGGGTTAGAGAGCTTGCTTGTGAAGGTTTTGCACTGCGTGTGCCCCCCTGTTAGTCGATGGTGCATCCCGCACTGTTGGTTTTCCTTGCACAAGGCGTTTTCACTTGTCAATGAAAAGAGTGCAAATACATATGTGGGGTCATGCTGTTCTACAATGTTCCATGGTATTCTCGCCTTGTGTACGGGGATGGTGCAGTGGAGCATTGGCTGTAGGGGATGCGCTCCATTGTCGAGGCGCACGCTCGACTTCCAACCTCCTTTGGAGCCACTGTCGATGACAGAGACTGCTCCTTCCACGATGTTGGGCGTGGTGTTCCTCTTGGACCTTGGTCTTATATTGCGGCTGCGCGAATAGTTATTTATGCCTTTTTGATCCCAAACTTCCTCTTGCACTGTCATTCACAATATCAACCATTAGAGGGTCCATTTCCTGCACTACCATGTCCACTATGTACCCTAATGCTATTATCCCGCACATCTCCAACCGTCGCAGAACACCTGTTTTCGCACAACATGGTGTATACTGCCGTATATGTTCAAACATGGATCATATTGTTATTGGTGTTCGCAAACATGATTACCTCTTTCGACACTTCCAACCCCAATTGTGAAGTAGTCGGCAAATCTCCCATATGTGCCGACCCTCCAAACTTGGCAGCGCAGGTCACTTCCTCTATGGTGTGCGCATTGGGATCATTTTTTCCTCCTGCACGAGGTGCATTCTTTTAGGGCGTCTAATAGATTTCACACATGTGTGCATAAACTCCAAACTTGCATGTCCATTGTTTGCATTCATCAGAGTTTTGGTACTCGTTCAACATACCACTATACTAAGAGTTTGTCAAACTTAGGATGCGGTGCACACAATCTTCTGTGGGTCACACTCTTTGGCGTGTCAAGCGCGTAGATGCAATTGTTGTTTCCGTGTGCACATTCCAGCGCAGATGCAATTATTGTTTCCGTGTGCACATTCCAGCGCAGATTGATGTGTACTTGAGTAGTTGGCGTGTACATCCATCGTCCTCAACCATTGGATGTTGTCCTCTCCGTTCAGCTGCACTAACTGTGGTGGTTCCCTGCTTCATTCCCACACTGTCACCTCTCGCCTCACACAACATTTCAGGCTTGCGGTGCAAGAAACAAAGTGTCAAACAACAATTACAGGTGTCATGTCATAGGTATCCTTCACCTCAATGCCATTCTGCAACATACATTGTTCCCTTTCATTTCTCGGTTACATGTTTCCACGCTACACATAGCATCTTCATTTGTGCATGTGCATGGAGGAAGGTGTTGTTTGATGGTCATTGTTAGGAAACATGTTTGGATCCTAACGGAGCCAAATTTTATGTGTTTTCTATGTTCTCGACAATAGTCTTTCATGTACAAAAAACTTTACAACCATTGTTCTCTGTCGCGACTTCCTCGCTACATCCATGCAGTGTGCGTGGACTTACAAAACCGGTGGGGTGTTGTCTGCAAACCATCTGCCTCACCAACACGAGGCATATGGTCAATACATGCAGGCCCCATTGTGGCCGCTACTATGCTACATAACATTGACCACATTCCATGATGTGCGTTCGCTTTGCTTGTGTACATGACGACCACAATGCGAGTAGGCATAATCAAATGTTTTCGCAATTATGTTCAATGTGTGGACAGCCCCCTGTGTCCACTTGCATGTACACAAAGACTACTACTTGTCCACATGGGTGCGTTTAGCTATACCAACCCAACTAGCCCGTGCGTACCTCGATACACAAGAACCACAACACCCTCCTGGAAGCGTGCGTACAGGTGCTTAACCTGGAAGTGATTTTTTTTAACTTTCGTAGATTGGAATTGATTACACCCTAAACACTGCGCCAGTGTGTGAATATCCAATACACCGGGCCCTACCTGTCAGACCCAACTGTCGTGCAGACCATGTTTCCTTCTAGTGTGGGCATCAAAAACCTTTTCAACTATTCGGATGGGGGCGTTGTTTCCTATACATTGACACTTGATGAGATCATCTACCTCAACCAAAGGGTGGTCAAACTAGTGATGCTAATAATGAGGATGACCATGAAGAAATCACTCCAATGTCAACCAAGGAAGCCAACAACATGCTACAGTTGCTAGAGATTTTCTAGCTCTTGTAGGACGATGAGAATGTTGAATTTATTTTGTCATTGAGGCGCATGAAAGATAAGATCGCCATGCTCAGAACCTGCTAGATGGTGTAGAAAGGCATTAAGGAATTTTTCCAGCCAATTTCAGGAGGTTTCTAGGGTGTTTGTATGGTATTCATTTGTATTTTGTAGGGTGTATTGAATAACAAAATTTTGGGATTGCAAAAAATATTGAATATTGTATTAGAGAGGTTTATTGAAATTAGTATGGGCCCAACGTTAGGACTAGGTCCAGATATTGAATTAGGCAATGTTGTTTTAGACATGTTCTACTATATTGAGAATGTAATGTTTTACCAAGCAAGTTCATTTGTGTTCTATAATTTTTGAACAACCTATTGAACTTTTGTTAGTAAAAATTAAACTCATGAGTAAGATGTTATTGCATTGCGTAACTCCGAATAATAATATGCCCTAATTGGGATAATCAATGCAATTTCTTACATGATTTTATAGTTATATAAAGTTAACTTAATTCCATCCACATTAGTCATCTACATAGTTTTCACATTCATCTGCATACATTTGTTTAGGGACAAACTTATGAGTGAGAAAGAAAGCGGAGAATTGACAGCAGACAACAAAAAGTAACCATTTAAAAAGACAAAGTAGATGTATATTGTTTTGAACATCTTCTTCGCCACAACCAATAGAAAGATGCTACATCCGCAACATCCCTCCATGCACACACCCACCCCACCGGTCAGAGGGAGCCTAAAGCTGCGTGCTTGACAAATGAACCCATTCCACAATAGAATCTACAAAGAATTCGTGCAAACCTCAAATGAATGATTCCATTGCCCTGCTGTTCCTGGCTATGGCTATGGCAACAAAACCACCACCCCTACCAAACCCTCGCCCCTTTGAGCATGCCTACCAAACCTCCCCGTCATCGCCACCCGCCCCCACACCACTCTCATTGTCGCGGCCACTCGTGCTACGATCAATTGAGCCCTGAATTCGTGGCCCGCTCTTTGTTTGGTCCATTCAACCAATTCCTTCCTTCCTTTATTTCATGCACCCAAGTCCACCATGTTGGTATTCATTGGTACACATCGGTACTCATCGGTGCCGTTCGATTTGTTTTTTTTCTAGTTTTTCGGTAGCTCGTCCGGGACGGGTTTGGCACATACATCGGTGCGATTTGGTGCCTAGAGGATGATGTGATGTGAGGGGAGTTTGTTGTGGATGTTTCGTCCGCCAATTGGAGGAGACTTCATGTGATTCTTTTGTTGTGGAGGTTGGGAGAAATCTGCCATTAGAAGTAGGGTATTGGATTTTGTATAGGCATTTTGTACATGATTCTGATCGGGCGGGTATTGATTTCAGGTAGGAGATTTTTTTATTCTTAGAATAATAATTTAATGTTTAATTTTAAAATAATAATTGTTGACTATTGCTTTGATTTTTTTGATTTTGTTTTCTGTAGGGTTGTCTTGCTGCAATTTTGGATTTCTAATTTATGTCGGAGATCAATTTGTATCAATAGTAAGGGCCGCTTTACACTATGGTGGAAAAGTGCACCGGTCGGTCAAGAATTTTAGCCCAAGACATGGTTATTTGAGGTGAGGGATGGTATGGCGGAGAAGATGAAAAAACAATAAAAAAAATGCCTTAAGAAGTCTTGACCGGTCGTAGTGTAACCACCTACAGGAGAAGTGTATTGGACAACTTCACCAAGAGGAGAAGTCCACCGGACAACTTCACAAAATGGTCATAGCCGGCCATAGTAGAAACCTTATCTCATGAGTGACCATTTTATTGTAATTTTGAAAAATTGCATTGATCAAAAAATAAAATGTATATGGCACTAAATTTTTTGAAAATGTTCCACCTCTATAATACATCTAAATTAAGGTAAATAAATAGGTAACATTAATTTTTATTGATTTTTAAAGAAATTACATGTTGGTAGTGCAAAAATTTCATGATTTAGAGAATTAAAGTGAGTTGCTCTTGTAAAAAATTGTCCAAAAAATTAATTCTCTTCACTTTAATTGTTATAATCTTCCAATCCATGTGGTAAAAAAATTCCAAAAATAAAATAAAAATCCATAGATGTGTTCAAAAACCCAAAACAAGATCCTACAATTGGAAATGAAGGGTGTGTTTTTTTCCCCCGTTTTGCTCTTTGTACTTGTAAAGCAAATTTTTAGGGGTCTTTGAAAAACATAGTTGTAGTATGAATTTTTTTTGGCTATATTTTGTTTCTACTAGTGGCAGGAGGCTAATCACTAGTAAATTTACTCAGAAAAACATCTTAAGGTTAAATGTAGTGTGAATCGGAGGCTATAAGCGGTTACCAACAGTTGTCAGCCTGTTGACGGTTGCAAGAGAATGTTGGCTATAAGGAGTCTCTCTTTGACGAGAGAGGCAAATCATTGAAATAGAAAATCTGATTATAGCTGTGAGAGCTAGGGAGAGTAGCACAGGCTGTAGGCTAGGCGCGAGAGTTAGAAGTAGGTTGTAGCTATGGAATCCTGAGATAGGATCATAGGCTATAGACAATGCTTTGTGTAGAAGGATAGTTGGCTAACCAGGATATAGCATGGTAGCTTTGTTGAGAACTTTATTCGATGGATAATCAAAGTGCAAGTTTTGTGGTGAATGGAATGTAATGATGTCGAGTGGAAGGGAGGACGCAAGAACTATGGCCAGAGTGATGATTATGAGTGTAATTGAGATTGTAATGAGTGAGAAGTAAGTGGTTAGGCGATAATCATTAGGAATATTAGCAGGAGTGGCTGTGAGTTGATTGATTGCCCAAAGTAATTGAGTGATCCAAAGAGAGATTGAGGAGTTAGGAACGTCATGAGTAAATAACCTATGCTCAAGAGAGGCTGAATAGAATTACTGTGCATGACTTTAGCTATAGCCATGGCTAGGTGAAACTTTGATAAGTTATCAGAATATTAGCCACAATAGATTGTGTAGCAGGTCAATGAGTCGCAGTTGAAACAAAAGATAATTGCGTGGAATTACCATTGAGATGGAGATTGTAGACGAGGAGTAAAGATTATAGCAGAAAATCAAGTAAAAGCGGGCTATCTTCTCATTAACTGATAGGATGAGTCAATGTGATTAGCTGTGTGAAAAAAAAAGTATATAGATGAGAGAGAGAGATATCCGATTATTACGAGAGGCTTGGAAGTACAGTTGGTTGAAAATAGTATATGTGAATGTGAGCAGTATGAATAACAGAGAAGGTGTGAGATTAATTGTTGAGCAAGGTAAGAGCAACTTGACCTTGTCGTATGGCTATATGAATTTTTTTATTGCCTACTAAATCATAAGAGATAATATGATTGCATAAAAAAATCTACATATTATAAAGTGGTGATTACAGGCTTGAGGCGCCAGACTTTACCCTTGCATGAAAAATGGTGGCTATAGTTTATGAACCTGTTTTTGCTAAACCGTGAGTAAACTTAACTATAGCCTGTCTTTCTTTGAGAAGCAATCCACAATTAATGAAGAATTAATCAACCAACCCACACATGAGACAATAAAAGTTAATTCCATTAGAGAAATGACATTACAAGACTTTTGCACCCGAAAGGGAGGATACGAGACTATTCGCCAAGCTTTTGAGCTTCATGACTGAATTAAGTCAAGACCTTAGAGTGATAGAGAATTCCCAAAGATAGGACAGAATCACTCACGACGGAATGAGCACCAATGAACCATTAAGAGTGAGTGAATATAATGAGAAAGGGAGTAAGGAATAAGAATTACCAGGAATTGTTATTAGATACCTTAATCCAATGTAACATTAACCCTTTTAGACACTAGCTCAATCTTCCCTGTGACCTAGTTCCCTGGGTTGTTTTTGTTTGAGTGTTTAAGTGATAGCAAAACCCTAACTACAATAGTTATGGTCTTTTAGGAGTGACGAGGGGAAATCCCGTATATATTGTAAGAATCACTACTTTTCTCCACTATATAGTACATACGTTATTCTTCATCATTCTCTTCAGTTTTTTATTTTATTTTTTTAAAATGTTTACATTGATATTGAATCATGGACAATCGAAGAAAGAAAATTCTAGTTTCTCTTGCAATATTTATGGTTTTGAAGCATGCTATTGTTTCAGTTATGGCGGTTCTAGAAAACCATCATTTATCAACATAATGCTGCAATGATGATGATAATATTTTTTTTATTTGGAAGTAGATAGACGATGGTGTGGAAATTCGATTGGCCAAGTGGATATGTGTCATAATATCTTCTTGGATCGTATAGTGCAAGAATGTTTCAAGACCGTGTATGGGTGAATAAGCCTTTCAATCTAACGGTTCAGAGATCTCTAAGAAAAAAATATTTTATTCAAGTTAGAGTTCTCTAGAGGCCAAGTTTTCTGTCCAAGGCTTTGAGGTTGTCCAAGAACCTTGACCTCTGGAAATCTCCCCTTCAAAAAAATATCGCCACGTCGACAACCATGTCATTTTTTCATCCATGTCCAAAGTTCTCCACCAAAGGACTCTTGACCATAGTGTAAACCACCACCGGACAAGAGGGTCACTCTCGGCCAATCAAATTTCAGAGTTCCCCTAGAATTCATGACCGGTGGACTTCTCCACCGTAGTGTAAAGCGGCCCTAAGTATTTTGAGCTGAAGCGTTGTTTGGATTCGTGGCTTTCGTCGGGGTGGAGTTTGGCCTTTAATGGATGCCTCACGCGGGCTGAGATTTAGGCAGACGTTGCTTTCTCTCATGTCTCTCTGTGCATTATTGCGGAGAGTGTAAGGTGGCGTCGCGGGGATGGGGAGCTACAATTATGAGGCTCTCCATAGGCACACTCCAGGGGTGCAGATAGCCTGGATGTGTAACGATCGTCCTGAAGCAGCAGTTGAGTCTTCCGTAGGGTTCGATCACATCGCTACCTTCCGACCCGAACCCTATGCGAGTTTGTATGGTGGTGGCCATGGAGGTGTGGATGTAAATGGTCTTTCAAACTCCGCCAATTTTGCAGTAGATCGAGCCGGCCTCACGGAGTACGCCAGTAGTGTTGAGGTGGATAGGAACGCCCATGCCCATGCCCGCACAAACTCCAATTTTATCAGTACAGGACACTATGTTGCTACGAGTGATAGGTTCATGAATGGTTTTAATTCCGTGGTGATGGAGAGTGAAAGATGTGGTGGAAATGGCTATGGCTATGGCAATGTCTATGGTAATGGTAATGGAGTTCAGGTTATGGAGCCCATGAGAGACTTCAGTCCTCCCCAACCTACTGTGAGAAGGATGGGTAGTGGTCGAGGGCCGTCCAATTTGGGGGTCGACGAGACCCCCTTGGCAGGGATGATTTTTGGTTGCACCACTGAGACTTATCAAGAATGTATGAGGCTGCAGTTGTTCGGTTTGCCACCTTCAAGCAGGAAAGAGGTAATCTTCCAGAATTGGGTCAAGTTCCCCACTTATATGTATGTCATCGACGAGAAGCTACTGTCTTGGGTTTCTTTTTGCTTCGTTTTTAAGCGGCTGATTTCTTGTGAACAACCGAGCAGATGGAATTCAGATGGTTGAACAGGTACCACCCTTTTCGAGTTCTCACTTACTATTCGTATCAATAATGCAGGAGGCAGAAAGCCTTCTTTACTGTAGTAAAAACTTCTGTGCTGCCTTTAAAAGCTATTGTCTTCCGGAGGTGGATCTGATTTCCATGGTTTCCCTTAGGATTCTGTTAATTTTTCAGAGCGGAGAATTGGGATTTTGTCATTCAGGGTGAATGAAGACGAGGGAGACATGGCATATTATTTGTTTTGCTACACAAAACCATTGCAAGCCACATGTGGGTGTGCTTGAATCTGTGCTGGGAGTGTATTGATCAGTTGCGGTGATTGTCCACCAGGTGAAGCGAGTGGTGCCAGGAACAAAACTGTTCCTATATAATTACCGTGAGAGGGAGTTGTCAGGGATCTTCGAAGCTACGTCACATGGGGACCTGAACATTGTGCCAGATGCATTCCTTCGATGGGGCTCATTCCCAGCTCAGGTCTATTGAGTTCCCTTGTTTTTGTTTTGGTATAATTGTTTCTCCAGAAGTTGCCTTCAGTTGTTAAAATATTAAATGGAGGAATGTGACACAAATTTAGATGTGGAGGCGTTCTGTGAGGTAGTTTTGCACTTCTGTATTATGGTCTTTGTCAGCGTGTCTTCAGGCTCGTGTTCATTTATTGTTCATAACATGTTGGAGCCCCAGGTTCTACCGAGGTTTTCACGAACATAATTTTTTTGGGGGGGGGGGGGGGGGCTGGCATGATGATCAGCCTTGGAAATGTCCTCGTATGTAATGTGGAAACTCAAATTGTGAGAGATTCCCAGCTTTGATCAGCAATACAAATCTTCTGCTTTCTAAAGGATAACAAGGTAAAAGTGAGAAGTAGTTCTAGGTCCTTGTGACATGAAGGAAATCTCGGCAGGTGTAGTTACTAATTACGGTGGGAGTGGGTTTCTGATTGCCTTGCAGGTAAGAATCCGGTGTGTGGATGAGTGTCCTAATCTGGGGATCAAGGCTTTCAAGCCAGCCATGATTGACAACTTTGAACGGACAGGGACGAAATTCAAGTATCCCTTAAGTGATGATCAGGTAGGTCTTGTAGTCGGTCACTCATCCTTAGAAGTTGTTTCTGAGAATCTGTTCTTTGATGAGTCACTTGAATGGGGTATGGTGGCTTTCAACCCAAGTTCACCCAGTGCCAATGCTCAGTTTATTCCTCGTCCGATAGTTCTGTCAACGATAGTGGATTAGTCATCCAGCTGTTCTTACCATAGAAGAAACCCATGCAAGGTGTGGGTTCACACCTCCCTAATGAACTGGATATATTTTGAGTTATTATATCCACATAGATTTCCCCATTTCTCAGTGTCAGAATGAGTTCTGTTTCTATTTCCAAGGAGGACTCTGTCTCCTCTCTATTGTACCATCCCATGACATTGGATAATCTGGTCCAATTTGTGGACCAGTATTATGTACTATCATGGTTTGAGAGTTTCCAAAGGTGGTTTATCATGTTTTATCCTGCCATACATGTTTGTGCTGACGTTTCACCATTTCAGGAATTCTCTGACAGTGTTCTTTCAGGTGCATAAACTGATTGATCTATTTAGAAAAGAGGCCGATTATTGGCAGCGTCGGAGGGGGCTTGAACTACCTCCACCTCACTTTCAACAGGTGCAGTCACGGCCACGATTACAACAAACCTTTCAAAATCATACTCACGAGGTTTCTGAGTCAACAACCTTGGTTGCTTTGTGAACAATTCAGTGACTACAACTCCTTTTACTGTATGTTAACATATGGTTGTAAAGAGCCATTTTGAGGCAGTTGCTTATATATCTCCGAGACTGGAGATGTCCATGTTCGTAAATTATCTTATGCACGCATGTGTGTGCAGAGGCAAGGTAAGGGCTATGAGGCTCTAACCAAGCAACTGCATTTGTCTAACAATGGACACTTCCAAATGGCAGGAGCAACTGCTCCAGCTAATGCATCATGTTCGCGAGGACCACGTTCACCACCTCCTATCGAAGAGGATTCGCATGTTTTGAGGCCACTTCGCTATGGCCCCTCGAAAGCCGTTCGCCCAACACAGAAAGCTTTTGATGTTTTGCAAAGCGACAATGATGCCCTTTTGGGCAAGAACGAGGCTAAAAGCAGCATACGTGGACAGATGGAAAGGGAAGGGAAAGGGGACGATTCTGTAATTCCCAGCAGGGAGAAGATTCCTATGCCGTCTGCACATAAAGCGCATGAGAGAAGCTCATCACCAATAAAAGACCAGTCAATACAGGGTTGTGTAGACTCTACCATGCCAGTCTCAAATAATGTTTCTACTGTCATGGAGAGCACCATTACAATCAGCTTAGGTTCTCATCATCTACATAAGGAGAACCCTACCAGATCCAAAGAATTGGCACCATTGTTGCCTGAGGAGGAGAATGAATGCTTGAAACCTGGAGAGCCGGTTTGTGTAACACCCACACCCACTGGCGAATGTGAAACAGCCAATGAAGCAGGCGATGAAGTCAACACCAGTGCGGGTAAGAAGCATTTGAAAGAAGATGGCTCTGTGAAGCCCAAGTCCCGGAAGAAAATGAAAGCTTCAAAAACTCGTTCTAATGTGATGGGCAACTCCCTCTTCACGAGTCCTGCCAAAGAAGACGATGTCAGTTCTTTGGAGACGATCAAAGTTTCACTTGCCGATGGAAATGGGCTGATCAAAGGATTTTGACAAATTCTGTCAGGGAATGGGGTGGATATGAGTTTTCTGTCCAACCCCAGGCGCTCCTTGAGACATCAATTTGGCTCACGTGTGTTTGCTTTTAAGTAGTGCAGAAATTGACTTATCAAACACACTTTTTAGCCTTCATTGGTACTTAGATATTCATCCTCATATTGATTTAGTTGTACATAGATTTTCAAAAGCTCTGCAACATGAGCTCTGCCACAGTTCCACAGGGTTGCTCAATAGAGGTGTTGAAGGTTCTGACTGGCCTTTTTCCCCCCAGGAACCATAATACCTGTTCTCATTGTCCTGCATCTTTTATAATACTCATAATGTGCAAGCACTTTTGCAATTCACAGGAACCACCGTTTTGGATCTGACTGTTCCTTGCTGATTTCTTTCTTGCTCATTGAACTCAATTCCTAATGCACTGCGAAAGTTTGGTGTACATATTTGGTTGCTCTCTTATCATATTGTTTAAAGACTTGCTTCACACCTACTGGAGATTGGAACTGATGGAATCAAAAACCTATCTCAGCAGACACTCAGCGGCCATTGGTAACTCCATGGCTACTATGTATACTTTGTTGATTCCAGCAAACATAGACATTTGAGAATAATATAAAAATTACATGAGCTTATTAGCAAATCCAACTGAGGAACATTACAGTTGAGATTACTATTTTTGGATCAAGGTGAATATCTTCTGAATTCTTGAAATGAAAGTCATAGATGACCCATAATCGTTTTCCTCTGCATATGAACATTTCAGACTTGGTTATGTATCTATTTGTTAAAACCCATTATATGTCAAGGGTTCATTTTACATAAAGCGATAGAGGCACATGAACCCAATCACTAATGGCGACAAGACCAAATAACTTTGTTACTAGAAATATTACATAAACTGGTGAAGCCCAATAACTAGTTTCCCCATATATATCTAACATAAGACTTATGTTCTGTATCCCCAGAGCAATGCTGGTTTGGAAGTTTGCAATCATATCAACCTCAACCTCCCCAAACATGTGGAAACGGTCGCCCATACTGCCATGCATCTATTGCAAGAGCCTCCATCCAGTGGTATTTTCCCTTACCAACTTGGGCCACTATATCCATATTCTTGAGACCACCTGCCGCAACCTGGTGAAAATGAACCTGTGCAATGTCATCATGCAATGCACAGGATGCAAGCACAAAACTCGTGTGCTGTACTGAAAGCATAGAAGGTTTTGCAAGCTGTCCTATCGTAACTACCAGTCCCTGGAAAGATTGTGAAGGACAGGCATGCTATTGCAAGGAACACTGTTACAGGAACACTCATGGCTACTGTCTGAGGATAATGAGGTAGATGAATCTTAAATGGCTACTTTTTCCGACTCACCCACTTCTCCTAGGATATGAAACACACGATTAGTGCAAGATGTTCAGCAAAAATCAAGGCCATAGTCACTTCTGTCATACTTTTCAGAGATCATATGAATATCTTATTCATTATTAGAGTGAAGATTCTTGTGCTCATTAAATGGTCATTTAGGTCACCCCCCCCCCACCCCCCATTATGTTGATTGTTGAGCTTAGAATGGTTGTTCTTGGAGGCACACCTACCCAGAAAAGTAACCGAGTAAAGGGCTATCTACCTTCTGTGGCACGTTGGAAACAAACTGGTATCCTGTTTAGTTCAACACAAATGAATGGATTTTGGCAGAAGAAAAAATAATCCACATGTCAGATTCAAATTGGTCAAGACCTTGTTGAATCCCGCATGGGAACTAATTTTTCGTATTCAAAGTGTTGAACCAGACATCACTCTAAGGTAGTAAGACGATAATCTATTGTCATAGGAAGAGTTCATTGCAGCCACGTCTTATTGCAAAAGGATGGATGGAAGTGCTCATTCCCACACAATTGAAACTTCTCGCACCCACCAAATCAATGGGCCACAAAGCACCCTACACACACCCTACTTTGTAAACAGATTGAAACTCTTGGTTGTTCTGATGCAAAAGTTGTGCCTAGAATGTGGGTTCGCCCATTCTTGTACAAGTCTTCTAGATTCAGTTAAAGTGCACAACATTTCCATGGTCTCAATACAATAACTAACAACTACATCCATGATACTCCAGAAGTGGGATATCAACTTTTTAGACAACATAATCCCATATCATGGGAAACAGTGGAGTAATTTATTTCTTAGCTCCAGAGGCTGAGAGAACTTGTTGAATACGGCCGATGAGGTCGTCCGCTTTCAGTGCACCCTCCTGCACAAATCATAAAACACTTTTCACTTAATCCATGTGGGGTGAGGACTTGCTGCCGTACTTGTGCAAAAAGAAATACAAGAGATTTCTAAAGCAAAACATCTCCCAAATCTTAAACACAGAAGTGCTCAAACTCTATGCTGCATTCAGCTTACAATTCTGTCAACCTCCTTTCCATTTTCAAAGAGCACCAATGTGGGAAGCGCATAGACGTTGAAGCGGGTGGCAAGGTTTGGATACTTCTCAGTGTCTATCTTCACCTGCCATGACCGCACACCAGACACTCAGTATCATTTGATAAACATTGAAAACCTCACAACAAATCCTGCCCTGGATATCCTCCATTACCATGCAACTCTATAATCACCAATAACTTGATCTCCAATAACTACAACTCTATACACAAGAATTGAAGGGAATGTAACTTACGACGCGAATCTTGTCTTTCAAGGCGCCACTGACCTCACCTAGGATTGGCACCATAAGTTGACATGGCCCACACCTTCACACACATCCACTCACCTCAGTTTCAGAGAAGAACAGGAAATTGAAGAAGATAGAATATGTGTGTTCAGCAAATCCAAGCCTAACTATAGCATTCAAGTACAAGAATCAATATACCACAACATCTTCCTTGCAGTTGGGATTAAGCATAATAAATCTAAAATCTGGACAGCGTTGAGGAACCAAAGAGAGTTGTACCAGGTTGCATAGAAATCCACCAGTACTGGCACATCGCACTTTTCAATCATGTCATCGAAGGACGAAAAGGTTTGCTTAGCTGCTTGCATCTGTAACGATTGCAAATCATTAGAACTATGTCAATAGATAGTTTTCGGCCATTGGATGCTGAATCCAATTTTAAAGGGAATCCTTGTTTTCGTGAGATTAACATACTACATTTACATTGATGTCAAATCTGGGCGATCCCTCAGGTGAAAATTTACCGAATAACTCAATTCAGCCCTGAATGCCACCTTGTCCACCCTCAAATCAAAGAAGCTGCTTCTTCCAGACGCTCAAAACCTTTATTGTGCAAGGATGACATTTTTGTTCTTCATTGAAGGCGAAATAATTTGGAGTAGGTTTCGGAAAGGGTTTGAGGAATCAATCGAGGGTCCATCAATACCCGAAGATGTGGTCGAGCCGTTGTCGAGCGCCTGCCAAACATGCTCCTCCGCAGGTCACTTGAGCTCCGAATCGAAACAACAGCAGCAACACTGCCGGAAGCAGCAACATGTGACCTTTCCGAGCACCATCTCGGTTGCACTCCAAAAATGGATGAAGAGGGATAAGACGAGGAGGAAGCTGAAACATCAGCACATGAAGCAATTCGCCCTGCCGCGCTTCCGACAGGCATGAGCTCCATCAAAACTTGGCTTCCCATCGCAAACTTCACCGAACTTCACACCAAACCTGCGTGTGTGATCTCGAAACTGCAGCCAGATTCAGGAGGTTTGGACACCTGCAGGCCAGAGAAATTCAATGCCCAGCGGTTTCTTATCCTCAGCGATGTGGAGAGATGGTGATTATATCGATGCTGTTGCGACGCAGAGAAGGATTGAGCAAAGGAATGAAGAAAGTGACAGCGACGGAAACCCTAATTGATGCTCTGCATATTCTGAGCCCTATCCACAATCACAACGGAGGCGCTCCACTATGCATGTAGTTATATGCTTTAGTGTGGCATTACTATTTGAAGAAAAATGCTTTTTAAATGATTTGGTGGAGAACACATTAACTGATTCTTTTACAATTGTATGGATGCGGTCTAAAACTTATTCTCTACAGTTTTCCTCTATGGTATCCTAGCCTGTTACCGATATGTGACCTTAAACCGAGCAGTAAGGTCAAAGTCGGTCTACGGTTCTCGAACATGTTCATAAAAGCCAATGTCTTTCACTATGTTTAATAATCTGAAAGATGTATTAAGGTAGAAATACCATAAACCGTTAAAATAAGGCGATTTGCATTGAAGATCTGGTCTGACAATCACGAGATAATTTTCCAAGATAGACGAGAAGGATTCATGAAGAATGCAAGTTGTTTCGTATTTTACTGCCTTGTACAAAAAGTTCCACAATTTGGAAAGTTTGTCCAATCCACTTCCTGTTCACTAGGCTCTCCGCATTCCGATACAGATTATCACCTAAACCCGTTAATCATGAGTACGTTAGATCTTGCCTCCCATTGGCTACACTGCATTGAAGTTGCCGCGCCATTTAAGACATGGCACTTTCCATTATGAGGCGGTCTAGTGCACCGCTATTGGGTGGTTAACGCTTTATGGTATTTCAACCTTAATGACGTGGTCAACTCATTCAAACGGTTTAGATGAGTCTCATTTGAACCAAGTTTTTGATTGTACATTATCATTTCATACATGCTTTAATGGATGATGTCAATGATATTATTGTCCCCTACTAGTTGTTTATTCACATGGATTTAGTGGCATTGTTGTCTCCCAAAATTTATATTATCACAAGTCAAACTCCATATTGGGCTTAGTAATGTTGGATTTCTTACAACCTCTTACTTGCTTGTGGATAATTATAGAATGCTCATAAGTTGTATTAGCATTGACGTCAAACTTCTTTAGGTCTATCATAAGATACCCTAGGGAACATCTTTAAAAAATCATATTTAATTTAAAATTAATTTTAAAAATTTCCAAATTTTTGAAATAGACAAATATTTCATTTTACCTTGCATGAAAATTTTTAAATCGTTCATTACCATAGAAGAGGTCATTGTGAAATTTCACCAATGTGTAGCTCTCGGTCATAGGGTAGGATACCATATATGTAACCTCCAAAAATTGTCTCTACTTCATTTTTTTTATGATAAATCTATCTTTCAAGTTGAAACTCCCAAGTTTTTAGGAATCGATTTACGGTGGCCTTCATGATGTCTTGTATAGAAACAAGTGTTCCATGCCAGTTCTTTTGGTTGTCACGAGCAGTGGTTGCAACATAATTTACATGGGTTGATGACAAATAGTGTGGGTCACAATAAATACATGTGCAGTATAGTCATAAGAGCATCTCCACCAGCAACCATCATTTAAACACACACACCCCCCCCCCACACACACACACACCACACCAAAATGGCTTTCTTGCATTCCTAGAGTTAATGGGCACCATTGCCACCCTTCACAAATATATTTGGCAGAAAGTGCCCCCCTTGGAATGCTATGGGGTTTGTATCATCCCACTCTTGCCAAAACCCTTGAAATTTTTTGGTATGAGGAAGAGCGCCATATTGCTCATAGATTCCTCACCGTCTCATGTGACTTCATTTATGAGAATTGCCAATGAGTAAGTGTCTCTTGGAGATGTTGAATTAGAATGTAGCATATAGGTGATCAAAAGATTATGACATTTACATCATAACTTGGATGAAAGAAAGATACAAATGCAATCACTAGGAGGGTTTAACGCATCCAAGGAAGCAAAACCTTATCAAACATTACGTATTCAATAAGGTCATGCGGGGTGGGCTTTTCGACAACGAAGGCCTTACTACGAGGGTGGGAACTAGAGGGGGCATGGCCCCTTCATTTTCTATGTTTTTTTGAAAACTTGACCCGTAGGGCCTTGCCAATAAGAAACCTAATTGCCAAAATTTTAAACTAGTGCATTATGCACACATTTGCATAACATTATTCAGATCCATAACAGTGGTATGTGGGACTGACAATATTATGCGGAATATTCCCACATTCAATCTGGAATGATGGAATATTCCGCATAATACTGTCAGTCCCACAAAACACTGTTATGAATCTGAATAATGTTATGTGATGTCCTGGTCGCGCCACAATGCCCTAGTACCTCCCGTAATGCCACTTGTCATAACATTATTCAGACCCATGACAGTGGCCTGTGGGACTGACAATATTCCAAGGAATATTCTTGGAAATTTTCACATTCAAACGGAATGTGAAACTTTACAGGAATATTCCTTGGAATATTGTCAATCCCACATAACATTGTCATGGGTCTGAATAATGTTATGGTAATAACATGAATGAAATGTCCACCAATTAACGAGAGTTTCACAAATCCGGCGTATTGACGTAAATGTGATGGAAATTCTAACCACTTTTAGTGTCAATAATGACAACATTAAGATGCGAGAAAGAACAATAACTTCCTGGTTAGTTTACAGGATCAAGGCATGCTCCGTGTAAACTTCAACAAGACAAACTTGACCTAAATTGAGCATTTAGCCAAAGACTTTGTCGTTAAATACTTGAAGGATGAGTGGGAGCCCCGCCCCATGATTGCGGTGCACCTCTCAACCTCAAATATGCATTTTAAACATAATATAATTCCAACTGTTACCAGTCATTCCATTTTAATAATACCAGCACATTGCTTCATCCGAGTTTTTTTAGCATGGATTTGCCAGTGCAGTACTCTAATGTGAGAATAAACAGAGCATAATTCCGAATAGAATCTAGTTTATTCTTGGCCCCACCCAACGTACACACTTAGCTGAGTAACGTTATGAACATCATGTTCTAGTAAAATATATATACAAACCTACAAAAACCTATCACAAAGTCGTATAATATAGTACTATAGTAGGAGGACGGAGGATGCTATCCCTGCCAATTAGGGCCACTTCACACACGAGACTGAGAGCCCGTGACCATTACGCTTCAAGCACACTCTCATTGGTGGAAAAGGCGGACCCGGTCCAAGTTCGCTTCACACTACACTTGAGGGACCAACGGAGTATGTGAATGCAAGATGGATGTAAAGTCTACATGGATTCCTACATGGCATCGAATGGATCATGTTTTATGATCACTTGGACTATTTTCAAAAACCACCTCTTGGAGGTAGGCCTAACACAAAACCGGGAGACCGTGGCACTCCAAACGCTCCCAACCGTTGATATATTCTATTTTATCATGTGTGAGGACCCACATAAATAGAAATCCACTGAAGTAGCATTTGGTTGAGGACCCGGTCACATATGAGTTCACACTAAACTTGAGGGTCCATGACCACACTACATGATTTTGGAGGTGTCTTGGGACAGCATTTGGACACTTTCTTTTGGCCTCTCAAAATTTCATGGTCACGGCTCTTGGCTCGTGTGTGAAGTGGCCCTGAGTCCGTCCATGCATTCTTTGAAATGAGAAGGAAACAAAGTCTGACAAACTGTGCACTCAAGGTTAAAACCAATGCTGGGAGATCCGCCTATAAATATATCGCACCAAAACTCAACAAGCACTGACCAATTTGATGTTGCAAACTGCAATCCATCCAGAAGGGAACAGTGTCCGTGGAGATTTTCGGGCATAATCAGTCAAGATCCTAGTGTTTCCATGTTGATATCTTGCGGTTTTTCTTCATTGATTTGAGGCATTATACCATAAATTCCTCTAAAATGATCAGTGATTTTCCTGAAGTCTTGAACTTCAACTGGCTATTTCTCAAACTTAACCTCTGCATCTGTAACTAGCAGTCAGTTCTCCCCGTCTGTTGAAAGGGAAGTTAGCAATCTTTGTATGATGCATTTCAAAAGCAGATTCGATCTGTGCACTTTTAAGCTCAACGTTCAGCCGGAGTTCTTCAATCTGCACTTTTAAACAGAATCGAGTGTGGGATTATTTAGATCACACCATTGTCGTCCGCAGAATTTTTTGCTGAATACAGAGCAAGTTTGGAGCTAGAATGTTTTAGGAGTGAGGTTGTGGGCAATTTTGGGGACGAGCGAGGTCTTCATGCCAAGTGGACAGGGCCAAACAGCCAACGAAAAGGAGCCACGTGGCGTACAGCTTGGCAGCGCCAAATGGAGGGTCCGTGTGGATGGAAGCTTTGTGAAGTTAGGATTGTTCACACAAATTTTCAGTCCATGGGGTGCACTTCAGTGCATTTGTGCGTGAGTGCACATGAGTGGATTTTGTAGAGACAATAATCTTACAAAATGCACTTAGTCTATTCATATTGTTAGATGCAGAGATTTATGTATTTGGGAGGGTTTTAAGGACCTGAATTTCAATTATTCACGAGTGAATGCAAATGGCATGGACAAATTTGTAGTGCAATTGTGTTGGTGCTGCCATGGATGGACAATTGAGATCATTTTGTGAATATATGGCTAGAGGGGGAAGATAATCTCAATTGTGGCAATGGTGAACTTTGTACTTCTATGATATACATATGACAACGGTCTTCATCCGGGGCCAAATAACATTTGTTTACTTCCGCTGCCCTCTTTACATAAAGCATTAATTTTGTTATTTTAAAATTTGTGTGTACGTATGTCCACCTATATAACCTCACTTCAACATGTACCTATATTACTAGATTTTAACCCAAAAAAAACTTGAATATGCAAGGGTGTTTAAAGAGGGTAAAAAGTGCAGATGTTTATAGGTTTTATTGGAGGGCGCGACCCTGAGATTTTCACCCGTTCATGTATGCAAAATCAGAAGTTATAACGTAAATGTGTATGTTGGGTTGTCGGGAGCGATGGCTGCCCAAACAAAAACATCCACCATAACCTTTACGGGTTAAGCAATGGATATGGGAGGCTACAAACGGGAATATCCAAAGGTTAGTTACAACTGAACATGTGTTTTGAGGGAATTAGAATTTTAGATGAAAACCAAAAGAAGTCAACATGTAACAAGATGATTTAAGTTATTATTTTTGGATCTTCACCGGATTCATCCAATTTCTCTCCGTCATTGTGAGGGCATGTGTGGGATTGCAAGTCCCGAGTGGCCTTTTCACATGTAAGATGGTTGGTCCGATTGTGGGCACTCTTGACTCTACAAACAAACTTTGATGGGTGTTCGGATCGGGAAGCCTTGTCATCCAAGTAGCAATTGCAAATCACAAAGATTGTCAATTCAAGCTTTAGAATTGGGGTTGACATACCCATGAGGTCAAAGTCAATATTCTCTTTCATTTGAAATGGTCACGTGGGCCCTCTCGATTGTGTTATCTATTAAATCTAGATGTGTGTCTATATACTCTAGATAACTCGAAGAATCACAAATTAATGATCCTTTGTCCAAGCACATAGTCCAATCCTATCACAAGCCTTACCGTAGACCATTCAAGTGTAGGTCTTTGAATAAGAGGAGTGACCATATTAGACCCATACACCTTTACATAGACCTGTCTCATTACGCCGTTTATGGTCAGTTGTGTCACATGTGTAATAGTGTCACTTACCCTATTTTGAAGCGTATGCTAGGTCACACTAGTGATCAACAAATTCGCCACAACTGTCACCTCATGACACTAGTCTTGGCATTCATCTGTGCTTGCAATTGGCGTGAATATGTTCAATAGTGTTGTGAGGTGTATGCCTATGCTCCACAATGGTGTACAAGTAGACTAAAGTGTACACAAATGACACTTGGTGTTAGTACGGTAAATATCTTCCTTTCCTCTTGTATAATAAATTGTAAACAGGTGACACTTTCCCTTAGTATGTTGAATAGCATCTTCCCCTTGCATACGAGAATGCAAAACTGTCATCTCAAGTATCCCAATATGCTATGCTAAATGTCGTGATGTAAATATTTTTCACTTTAAAAAAATGTATTGGCGAATAGTATCATATTGCCAATTATTGCTAGACGTGACATTTTGAGACCTCTAAGAATCTATTTCAGTCCCTTCACATATAATGTTATGACACTAAATATTATTAATGATGTATTTATACTATGACGCCAAATATATTATACTGAACCAAAAGAAAATTGGCACATTTATTAGAATCCATGTTTGAATTTCCAGTGTTTAGAATTATTTTAATCTACAATCCACACCTAATCTCTAGTTTATAAATTAGTGTGGACCATATTATTATCTTACGTAGAAATTTGGTATGGATAGTTTATTATTGTGATAGTAAACATCCAATATAGTGTGGAAAGTCAATAATCATCCGTGGCAACCTAATTACACATATCAATGTAGCACGAATGTTAGAAAGGGAATGGGAAGTCCCCAAAGATTTGATGTGGTTGTCTTTCCTACTCGAACCTACTTTGAACTTTCCCAAACTCATTATATTCTACATCTCTCTCTTTTTAAGTGTATAAGGTAGCATTGATGTCGAGAAGGTCTTCGGAAGTTTCCAAGATTTGCCGTGGGTACAAATCAATCATGAACATGCTTTGATCTTTCCAAAATCTATATTATCTTCAATTTCCCCGTACAATGTGCATGTGGCATTGATATCGATAAGGCATTGGGAAGTGCTTGGCAAATCAATTTTGCCATGGTTACACCACATTTAGTACTAACTTATGTACACTAACTTCCCACCATGGCCCACACTTATAGGACAATTTTAGTCCACGCTCCAATTGGAGCATTGGAGTGCATTGACCGGGAAGGTATGTGGGTGTTATTTGGTTCGCTTTTTGTGTTCTCCAACTTCTACTAATTTAATTCTACAAAATCCGTGTTACATTAGCGAATCTACAATGAAGCATCTGCAAAATCCGGTTTGAAAGTCGGACCTCCCTTAATTTATTCTGAATGTGGGAAATATCCAGGAATATTCTATGAAATATTGTCAGTCCCACAGAACATTGTTATGGATATGAATAATGTTATTAGTATGTTGGTTGATTTCTTAATTGAACACATTGGTCCTCCCAATTGCGTTCACCATTGAGTTTAGAGTAGTTATTAGTATTTGAAGACATGGTCCAATCTCTTCTAAACACGTGTCTTAATGATGTTTGCTCCTTGATCCTCACCAAACCACATACCAATCAAATCTAGGGGTCCAATTAAGAAAATGAGCCACGTAAGAGCCATCTCCCTTAACGCATTTCACAATGCAAGAACTTTGAAGACCTCCAAATCCCCCCTTAGGACACTACACTGATTATCCCAATTAGTGTGCGTTACTATTCGAAGTTGTAAAGTGCGACAATTATTTAATGAGAACCAAATATTTTACCAAGCAAAGTCATTCATGTTCTATAACGTCCAAGCAACATATTGAACTTTCATTAGCAATAATTGAACTCTTGAACAAAACATTATTGCATTGCATAACTCTAACAATAGCACACACTGATCGATTGGATTTTGCTAGATACAGTCTATACTAATTATTCATAATTGATTGGATTTTGTTTGATTGGCATTAAAAAAAACAAGTTGTACAATATCATGGAGGATTAAAAACAATAGCCATAGTTGATAACATTAGTACTATTACATACCATAGCATCATAGCTAGTTCGTGCAAAAATAATTCCAATTTTTTTTGTAAAAAACCATATATTATGGGCCTAATCAAATGAATAAGTGAAAATTTATCTTAGAAAAATGAATACTATTGGACCTTACTAGAAAAAGAATGAGTTATTTTTTTCTTAATCATAGGGCATACGAAAATTTTAAAACTATATTTTTAGCTAACGAACCTTCTCTCTCTCTCTCTATATATCTATATATATATATATATATATATATTCGTTTCGAGGTGGACAAACCAACTATGATGCTATAGTATATGGTAGGACTGATACAAAAGTCTGACTAGTCCGTATGCTATTATAATTGCAAAACGTTTGTTGCATAACATGCATTATGTTAAATCCAAAGGCAAGAAGTAGTACAATTAATTCTAAAATAAAATTGTCAAACTTATAAAGACCTAACTTTTTGGCGGGCCCCTTTGCAATAAGATGCTTTGGCCATCCTTTATAGTTTCCTAGGTTTCTAAGAGTTCGGTTATATGACTAAATACTTGACATTTCCATGTACTATCTTCCCTATTATTAGATTTTGAAATTTAACATAATATTTGCTAGGAGGTCGACAATGTTTGCTTTCTTATTTGGAGCGGAACATTGTTCATGTCGAGGCTAAGTGCTCTAGTACCCACCTACCTCATTTAAAAAAAAAGGAACTTCTCCCACCAAGCAAGTTCCATTCAATCTTAAAACTTATAATTATGTGTTTTATTTTGCAATTGGCCGTAGGATCTTTGCACCAAGGAGTTGATCCCACCGAACATGGGATTTGAGCTTAGGAATGTCATGGACTTGACAATAACATGGGTAGCTTAATTAGCTTGCAATTCTCCTTTCTTAGGAAAAAGAAACAAACGATGATGAGTGTTGATCACCGTGAAAAACCGTTCACGCACCGCTACAATTAGGACGCGTGTCCTAAGGAGTGGAGGAGGGGAAATGCATGTCCTAAGGGAGCGGGGATTTAGAAGGACCTAGCTATGAAGGGTAAATGGTGCTTTTCTTTCGTCCAACTTTCCTTTGTTTATAAATATACATGCAATGTATTTATGAGAATTCGTTGAGTAGAGTTCGTGAGGATTTTGAACGGCGGTTTTAGGTATTTTTAAGATCAATGATTTGTAAGACGCATAGGTTGTATGATGGTGCCAGTGTGTATGTTTGACAAAGTTTTTGCAAGTTTTTCACTTTTGACACGCAAAAACTCGCACACGAAAAAAAATGCACGTCAATTGACACACACAATTTAGAAGTTGACACATACTAGAAATTGACATGCTAGAAATTGAAATGACACATACTACTAGGCAACTTATGTACTATAAACTATAGCTCAAGTATCCATAAAACATAATCCATAATAGTAGGAGAACTTCCTACACTCACTTACATACTTAAGTTCAACGTTGTTCTTGTAATTTCTTTTGTAACCGGGAAGGCTCTACAATTGAGACAGTGATCAGATAGGTGGTGGAGGCTAAGTACAAGGCCGACAAGACCATTGTTCCTGGTCTCTTGCGAATATATTTCCACTATTATTTTGTGTAGGTATGTGAATGAACAATTTGCTCCAACAGATCTCGAAGAGTGATGCTTTGGCTGGTTAAATATTGGCTTAATTATGAGGCGTCTCATTTTGACACTGGGATGATTTGAGGTAGACTTTGCATAGTGCAGAGATCCCCTTCAAATTGAGTTTAATGTACAATGTACAATTCACAATGCCTGAATTGAAGCTAGATTGGAAGCAATATTGTTGTTGGGTCTATGATTTAAATGCCATCAACATTCACAAGTCCCTAAAGTTCGTCACGTACTCTAGGCTAGTGGTAGAGAAATCCACTCTCACTAGTGGTAGATAAATCCACTCTCACTAGTGGCACCGCCTACATATGTGATAGATATTTTTGTATGGCCTAAGTCACTTGAATTGAAGTTTAAAAAATGGGAGGAGATCTATAGTGCTTTGTTTGATTGAAAATTGGGGAAAGTAGCCGTCTCAACTCAAGCTTATTTGAATTTTGAGGTCTTGCATAGGGTAGAGATCCCCTTCAATTGAGTTTAATATACAATGTGAAATTCTCATCGATTAAATGAAATGCTTGAGTTGACATTAGATTGGAATCAGTAGTGTTGTTAAGTTTGTGAGTGGAATGCTATTAGTGTTCACAAGGCCCTGAAGTTCATCCCCTAAGTCTGTCCCAATATCTTGGATAATGATAGATATTCCACTCTAACCAATGGTACCATCTACACCTCCTGTTAGATACTATGTTTTGGATAGTTCCCACCTAGTCCAATCTCTGGTCATTTAGGTTGATTAGCCGTCTCAGCTTGACAAGATGATTTGAGGTGGTAGATTTGCATAGTGCAAGATTCCTTTCAATTGAGTTGAATGTACAATGTAAAAATCATAATGCTTCAATACAATGCTTGAATTGAAGTTCAAGGGATCATGTAGGATATGAAGAAAGAAGAGCCGTATGATTCTACTCAATTGAAAGGAATCTTCCACTCTCACCAGTTCTACCCTCTACGTCTATGGTAGATACTTTGTTTGGTCAATGCCGAACTACACTGATTATCCTATGTAATGTGTGTGGTACTAATTCCCAAAACATGCATTATTTTGCCAAATATGAAAATTAGTTAGGGGTGAACTTTTTACTAAGTGATATTGAATTCAATAATACATGCCCATTTGCCATACATTTCAAGATAATTAGTGCGTGCTCTAAGGTGTTTGTAGAGTGCAATGCAACCAAACTTTTTAGCCCTCGTAATTATCCAAGCAATGATAGTGACCGAATCACAAATACCAAATTGTGACTCGAAAGGATATTGTTGAAGTTTCAATACACTGAAGAAAAAAGTGACATGTGTAAGGGAGAACTCCTGGAATTTACGGAAATACTTCGACATGAGTGTGAGAACAAAACGATATTTGAGGCTTGGTGCATATGTGGTAGCAATTTGGAATGGCACACAAATTGGCCTAAACTTCTGCAACTTTGGTAGAAAATTATACTCGTTCCATCAAATATAGCTATTTGTGAGAGAGGATTTTCCAAACAAAATGCAATCAAAAGCCACTTGCGCAATAGGTTGAACTTGAAGACCCTTGATGCTCTTATGCGGGTCTCTCTTTGTGGGCTTGAAGTGGATGCAATGGATTGGGCTACCATCTTCAACATTTGGAGAAGCATGCGATACCGAAGGATACTTACGATCGATTGATAGTTTTTTTTTTGGGTTACAAATCAAGATTGTATTTTGATTATTAAAAATACTACCTTTTTTCTAAAATATTGTGTAACCCAAACATGAGGTGACATTTTAGAATAAAATGTATATGGCAATTGACATTCATTTTTGTTTTTAAAAATGCCACGTGACACTTTGGATTTGAAGTTGAATGTCAAATGAAATTTGTCAAACATACACACTGGATGGCGCCTTGGATGCCGGCAGTTAACCTTTAAATGCTCATGCAACCCGAAATGGGTCGCCACCTAATATTCTAATGGGGTTTGTGACCCACTAGGTGGCACATCTACATGGATGGAAGGTACGCACTGGTGTAGGGTAGTGCCCACTACCATGTGGACAAAAATAACATATAAAATCTCTTACTCCAAGCACGTAGGATTCTTTGTTAGGTTGGCATTGCTTGTTTTGGGAGATGGTTCCATGTGTTGCCCAAATGTAGGAGCTCATATCTTTCACATATGATGCCCAATCTGGGTGGGGTTTTATCAATTAGGAGAAGGTGATGGTTGTGCACAATTTGACGGATGGATTTGGAAAATAGTTAGTGCACATATTGCTTGCTCTATGGAAAGGAGAAATCTTCCAAAATCACCTCACATGGCCCCTCCAACTTTGAGGGTGACAGACTTCATCTAAATTTGCTCAAAAACCCCCGTATTTTTTAGCGTAGCTCATTTGTCATCCACATAACATATTATGGCAAAGTTTCCAACTTTCTAAAATTTGTGGCATGACCAAATGGTCGTCAAACAAAAGAAATCAAAGTTTTCTCTAATTGCCCCATGGATGAAGGCCATGTTCATATGTCAAGATGACCTAGCAAATATAGTCCGATTGACTTCAAATTTTCACAGCAAGAATATATGGTAGTCTAGTTCACATCTAGACGGTTGGATTTTGAGAAAACGTACTCTATGTTTCTACATAACATAATTTTTAAGCACCGCAGTTGAACATGCCCGAAAAGGGAAGTTGAAGGCTTGAGCGTTTAGGAGTTAAGGTGATTGATCAAGGGTTCTGAGGAGGGGACTATATTTATTGAACTTGTATTGAATTTTCTTACTTATACCATGAATATGCATATACAGTGAGTTAGGACCGGACAAGCTAAGCAATTGCAGAAGAGAAAAAGCTGGACTTCAGTGCACCTACCAAGAATTTTCCCCGGGGAAGTCACTCCATGCACATTAGGCCACTACGTGCAATAAAAGTTTGCTACCCTTATATTATATGTCATAAATAATTTTAAAAATGATGATATTTTTTCTAGAGATACAAAACCATTGATAATATCTTTTTTATAATTTTTCGAAATTTTTAGTCATCTTCATTTTTGTAGTAATTGTTTTAGTTCAATTCTGCGTCATTCTAGTTAGAAACGGTATGTTTTATACAAAAAAGAGATCATCAAATTTGGTTACCATTTTTTACTATGTAATAGATACCATATATATCCACTAGAGAAAAAAATTGATAAAATTTGACCCATTTTGGTGATGCCTTTAGAAAAAGTAGATTCACTTTTATCGCACATGGTGTCAACTTGACCAATGGAGTGACTTCCCCGGGGAATTTTCATACCAATAAACGGGGAGAACCGACCCCTTCTTACAAGTGAACCGGTTGAGTTTGAGAAATAACTGGTTGAAGTTCCAGACTGCAGGAAAGTTACCGATCATTTTAGAGGAAGTTATGGAATACACCTCAAATTAATGAAGAAAAGCGGAACATGTAACTGCAGGGACTTAGAAACACTAGGATTTGAATCGATGAAGGTAGAAATACCATAACCCGTGAAAATAAGGTGATTTGCATTGAAGATATGGTCTTACAATCATGAGATAATTTTCCAAGATAGACGAGAAGGATTCACGAAGAATGCAAGTTATTTCATTTTTTTTGCCCTGTACAAAAAAAATTACAAATTTTCAAAGTGGAAAGTTGTCAAACCCCCTACTCGTTCACTAGATTCTCCCTACACTGAACACGGTAATCCGCATTTCCATACAGAACATCACCTAAACCGGTTAACTCATGAGTACATTAAACTTGACTAAATTTGGCTAAACTAAGTGTACACGCATTGAAGTTGCCAGCCTCGCCATGATTGGTTTCAGAAATGGCACTTCATTGTTCTGACGGCGGTCTACTGCATGGGTAGAGGGTGGTTAACCGGTTTGAGATTTCTACCCTATGCCCAAAACTCTCCCCGGTCACCGTTTCATACTAGTGCAAGTTTAGGGTTTGATCCCATTTGAATGCATTAAATTGTCGAATGATTGGAAATAATACAACACGGATGCAGGCTCCACCGACCTTCAGGAAGGCATTCAAACATCTGACATATTCTCCACCATTTTGGCCGACAGAACTTTACGAATCGTCGTGGCTTTCAATATTGAAAACGCAAATTTGGAGATTAAAACATTTTGGGAAGAACACATTCGAAAAGACAAGGATTGGAAGGACAAGGCCCGGGCTTCCCCACGTTTGGAATAAAAGCTCCACAGCATTGGTACTGACTACCTACAAAACAAGAAAGATGTGTGCAACTTTGGTGTACTTCACAAGTGATCTAGATGGGTCTTGGATGGTTAGTTTTCCAACTAGCCCACGTCTCCTAGGATGCGAAACACGCGATTACTACAATGTAATTAGCGGATCCAAATCAAGGCCATAACCACTTTCCTCATCATTTTTGGAGCTCGTATGAATATCTTATTCACTATGCAACGGAGATTGTTGTGCTCGTGAACTAGTCGTATAGGTTTTCCCAATTATGTTGACTATCAAAGTTAGAACAATTTGCATGATTTGAACATGAAGTTTGATCTCTTTTAAAACACGTCTGTAGTTAGTTTTTTGCTATCACTTAAAAACAACAACCCAGGGAACAAGGTCACAGGGAAGACTGAGCTAGTGTCTATAAGGGTTAATGTCACATTGGATTAAGGATTACAATAACAATCTACGGCTTTTACTCCTTGGTTCCTTCAGTACTCTGCTTACTCTCCACTCTTAGGGTTCCTTTGTGATATCTCCATAGTGAGTGATTTCCGTCCTATCTTAGGGAATTCTCTATCACTCTATGTCTTTGACCTATTTCCGTCGTGAAGCTCAAAAGCTTGGCAAGTGGTCATTGGCAATTTGTCAGGACCGCAGTCCGGGTAATGTCTTTTTGTATGCCACATCGTCTTTAAATGTCATGAATTATGCTTTGCAATAATCTCAAATTAATTCATCTTAGTTTGACTTACAGTCCTTCGGCCATTCTTCCAAGAATTGTAATCACCATCTTCATCTTCAACTTATCTGGCAACTTGTCAGCACAAACATCCACAAGATCATCTATAATTAATGCATCAACAATTTAGGCGATATTCCTTAATTAAGGCCTAATTACATTTTAAGTTCAAAAGGATTTGCCTCTGGTAATGTCTTACACTAATCAGGCAACTTCTCCTGCTTGGGATGGTAAAGTCTTTTGCAGCTTATCGCCTGCTACTATGTATGTCTTTTGTCTGCAGTCATGTCATCAGCCTTACGCCAGGTAATGTCTCGTAACTATCTACGGCTATGTTCTCCCATATTGGCCTCTCTGCCTCCCTCTTAGTTATGACACCTGGTAAGCCTATAGCCTACGCTGTTCTTCTCTTCTAGACTCTACCTCGTACGTCACTATCTCTCTCTCTCTACGACGCTCTTTCTTCTCTAGGGCTACTCGTCTCTCTTGGACGCTTCCCTCCACGACTCTCCTTCTCGTATCGCAGATAGGCGATAAGCCTTACGGACCAGGCGATAGCCCTTCTTTGTTGCTTCATCTTTCTCTTACTCTAGCAGGCGATGGCCTTCCTCTTACTATTTGCCCTTGCTGATCGGCAATCATCTCTTCATGGTCAGTTGCCTTTACTAACTTAACTCCAGGCTATTGCCCTCCAAGACACCTCTCTCAGGGCTATTGCCTTCTCCTTTATACGCCTTCGATCACTCGCCTACACTTACCTTTCTCAGGCTAAGTGTTTTGCTCTAAGATTATTGCCTAGAAATTTATGCTCATAACTTCTATCTCTCAAACTTCACTCAACTCTCACGTCTTCTCTCAGGCAACTTGGCCTCGCCAATCACTGGCCTCTCGCTTAGACTCGCTCTCGGTCGCTCATTCTACTGGCCTCGTGCCAAAGATTATTTGCCTTTATGAAATTTATGCTCTCTCAGCCTTATGTTGATTACTTGCCTTCCTGACATTCAACTCTTTCTCTTTTACTCGGCTATTGCCCTTCTTCCTCGGCAATCAGCCTTTGCTTCTTTAACCTAACTGACTCACATGCCAATGGCCATAGTCTAACTGCGACCATTGCTAACTCCAAGACATTACTTCTGAACTCCCTGCCCTTATGGCAGATGATGTGTCTATTTCAATGCTCATGGCTATTGCCAAAATTCACATAAGACATTACTTATATTCAAACATCAAGATTCCATTCCCGAAATATCACGACAATTGCTCATAAATTGTTTACTTCTCCCAATTAAAGTTCCAAATTAACAGAGAGTCCGACTCACTCGGCTCACGACTCTACTTCTATGTCTGCCAGCCTCTTGCTTGGCCTTGTCTATTGCTAATCACTCAGCCTCAATCACTGAGAGCTTGAGCTTCCTATAAGTCTATTGCTAAGATTGAGACTACGTCTGATTCTACAATTGAAAATAGCCTGGTTGGGCAATAGCCTGCCTTCCTCTTATCAGCCGAGGAAGAAGAAGGTGGTTGCAACCGCCTTGAAACGGCTATAGCCCTCTGTTCACACTGTGAGCTAACTTCTTACTGCCTATTGCCGCTATTTCTTACTAAGTTAAAGTTTTTGAGCTTGACAGCTAGGCGATGGCCCAAAAAATGAGTTTACAACGTCTTTTTCCCATCCGTTCTTGGAGACACATCAAACCACATACCACTCAAATATAAGTAACCTAATAAGGAAAGCAACTAAGTGAAGGTCCTTCTCCACCTGGTCTATCAAAAAATCCAAATCTTTCCAAGAAATAATGTCGGCTTTGGCACAGTCACCCTTGTTCACGTGGTGCAATTGCAAGAACTTGCTCGACGGAAATTCAAGACAATATTAGTTAAGTTGCTTTCACAATCCGTCATCGTTTTATCGACCAATGTTTCTTTATTTATTTATAAAAGAGGCCTTTGAGAGCGGGTTTAGCAAAGATTGTCGCATCCACCACACTGGCCAATGAGGGTGGCCGAAATTGGCTTACTAGCTCTAACGTAAGTGTTGTGAAGTTCTCTACAAAGGACTAAATGTTCAATTAAAAACTCTATTTTTATCATTTTTATGTCTTGCCACCTTGGGATTCCAACTAGGATCAGAGTTTAAGATAGATGCATGTGTGCATGTCAAGTAAAGAAAACGTAATCGCCACCTGAAAACATAAATTTTACATATAGGTGGAGGAAAGCCTTAAAAGGTTTTCAACCTTAGAATATGTTACTTTTGTGACACTACAATGGTGACGTCAACATACAAGTTACAAGCAAAAGTGTTGTCGGTCCAACCTCGAAAGGAAGGATGTCAAGTTTTTTTACGGAATTTCCTCAAGTGTGGAAAAAATCTACTTCCATGTGGACTTGTGTGCCTAGTCAACGTCATGCATCATAATGTCATGGGCCGGCCGGAGAAACGCCTTTATGTTGCATGTCGTCAAAAGGACCTTCCGAGCAAGAGACAAAAGTAGGCTTAGTGTTGCAAAAGGACTTTATATCTTGGCGCTGCCTAGTAAGCTAAGTTAGATCCTCCTTTAAATCAAAAGCCGGATCCTTAGTTCAAGTGGTTGGCCTTATGGCTTGTGGATGATAGGCAGTTAGAAATGCCCAAAATCAAGTACGAAGGTAGAAGGATCTTAAATGGTAACTTCTTCCCACTAGCTCACTTCTCAAAGGATATGAAACACGCAATCAGTACAAAGATGGTTAGCAAATTCAAATCGATGCCGTAGCCACTTTCCTCATGATTTTCGGAGCTCATATGAATATCATATTCATTTTTTAAGAGTCATACTTATAACTACTCGTCAATAGTTAGGGGGACTTTATCTCGACAAAGTTAAGAACATAGACAATCATTTTGGGATGGAGGGAGTACTATTTTGCTATTAGGTTCAAAAAAAAAATGCAAAATCAACTGTTCAACACAACTCTCCCACTTTGTGCATTCCCATGTAGCCATTCAAAACCTTTGAGCATAATAATGACTATCATAACCAAAACCTAATTCACACAATGTTCATAAACTTAATTGCATCAAACATGCTCTGTATTTACTGATCAATCCAGTTTTAGCTCAATGACATGTTAACTTCTTGTCTAGCATGTACATGTCACTCCTGAAAAACATATGTTGTAGGTTGACTCAATTGCAAACCATATAAAAGAGCATGTTATTCAATCTCCTATCGATTACTTCCGATTCCTATGGCCAATTCATGGTATCAAATCAGAGGCATGAGGAGTTTGAGCCATGCAAGTATGAATTTAAATAGGATGATGATGCCCTCGTCAATAATGTTGCAACAATTGTCATGGTCATGCCTTTACACATGGCATGCAAATAACAAATGCACATGGGGTTGGACAAGATGCTATCCAATCCATCCATGCAAATAATATATGCACTAGTACAAGATGTTGTGCACTCCATAGACGTAGAATGATATGCAATGTACAAGATGCTATACACTTCATGCATGTAAGTAAAGAATATGCATTGTTACCTTGTGATTTTTTGATTGGGGATAGAAGTTGGTGAGCACGCAAACAACATTTGCACATATTAATATGATACAAGCACAATCTATCCTCACACAATCTCGAAACTCAATTTCAGGTCCTTTATCAAAAGTTCATCATTAGCACTAGTACCCATCTCCCAATTCGAAATGATCTAGCCAAAGGAAAAAAAAACAAAGTATCCACTCATGATAAAGCACGAGTATTCCTAGTTCCACGGGGAAAAGTCCAACCTTGTGATTGCACCAGTACAAAGGAGAAATCCTCTCGACAAACATTTCATTTCTCAAGGATCCACACTAATATGTGGAATGACGTTGCCTCACACGAAATTATCGAAATTCTACATTATTCTCAATACTTATTCTCAAACGTTGTCTGTGGTTGCTACATGGATGATCTAACGAAGTTATCAATTTTTGTGATATGATTTGAGCCAAGGTAATTTGTAAAGGTCAAGAAGCAACCCGATTATACATATCAAAGTCGTTATTGCAATGACTAACCTAAGGTAGACCGTGGTTAAAACAAACCCTTGGCTTGTTAATGGCTATATATGCCAATATTTATTATTATAATAATATATGTTTGCCTTAGTATAAGGGATTATATTGCAATCTAGTATATAAAATTGAAATATATTGTGGATTATTTTAGGCTCCTACTCCCGACCATTAGGGTGTGCCTTGGTTGCCCGTAGGTGAGGCAATTCTAGCCCCATCATTAGCTATACCCTACTTATGCTAGCCTTGCCACATTCTCTCTCCATGTCTAATACGTCTTCATGTACCCTATTGCCGCCCGCCACCCAAGACAAAATCTACCCTTCCATTGAAAGTTAAATTAATCTTAAACCGAGGTTAAGATTAATTTTTGCCATTGGATTAGTAGCGACCTGGAATGACCTTGCATTGCCACTATCATACTTCAAAGCCGTCCTTTTCGATTCAATAACAGAACAGATTGGGAAAAGGATTCCTAAGCCGCCGCAGTGAAACGAATACCCGGCCCAACAGTCAGATTTACCCAAGAGTCGGAATTACAAGCACCTTACTTTGGTGGTCACTTTCCTTTCATTATTATAATTAACCTACGTAGGAGTCATTGTGCCTATTCAATATGGACAGCTATCCATCCACATGTCGGACGCTTAGTTCACCTAAATAAAGTAAACAAACCCATCTCAGATTTGGGACCCCTATCGCAAAAGGTTTTTTTTTCTTTTGAGACAGAAGGCCAACGCGGCCAACGCATCGCAAAAGGTTTTAATCTGCTTGACAATATAACTGCTTAGAATAGCCTAGTAGCAAGGCAGAAAGTTCCAAGTAGATATGTAGATGCAAGTAGTTTGACTTTGTTGCTTCCATCTGACTCCGTAACAAGGATAACGAAACAGACACTTCGAGGGCCGAAGGGTTATAAGATTATACCTCGTCGTTGGATATAACCTGCATTTCGATTTCTTGATTCTCCAAATGACTCCTTAGTACAAACAGCACTGCTCATTTCTCGTATACTCAGTACGAGTACCCTTGCAAGATTAAGGAATGAAGAGTACAGGCATGTGAGAATAGAAGTGAAGTGATAGAAATTATAATATATTGAATCTGTACAACAGATAGGTGAAATTCACGCCGAAAACTTCTTATCGACCGAGCTTGAATCCCGCTCGATGCTCAGGCGTAACCCACTGTTTCGTGTTCAGCCTGAATGGAGGCTTCGTTAAAGTGCCTAAGCTCTTGGCTACTTACGGTAACCTGATCAACGGCGATTATCTAGGAGGGATTACGTAGGAGTGATATTTGCTCAACTAGCGAACTTGAGCCATCCACGTCCCTTGAGCATTATTTTTTAGACAAAGAAGGAGGATTTACCTCCTTTCGTTCAATCTGCTGTGATGGTGAGGAGAAATCTTGATTTCAAATCTCACAGCAAATCCCCGCCGCGTACCTTGTTGAGTACTTTCAGTTGCAGCGGCATTGCAATGTCGTCCCACCTTAACTTCTAAGGTTGGCCGCAAGAAGAATTCCCTCTTGTCATGCGGTGCGAGAGAAGTCGAACATGTTCCCAGCATTAGCATGCGCAATCTGCTTACAAATATCGGAGGCCTATTCTCCGAAAATTTCGGCATCAGATCCATTCTCAACAGTCTGATTGGGTGTTTTCAAGGTGCGTGGAATTTCATGCTCTGTTTCAGGGCACATTTGAAGGAGCGGGGGGAGGGGAAGACGTGTGATTTGCTTTTCTTCCACGATTCGGCCATATCGAATGCTTGCATTCGCTCGGAGCACGCCACGGTGACCTCTTTATCGATTCAGTTCCAACTTTCCGGAACTTCGGCGGCGAGTTCTTTCCTTTCTCCCAATCCTCCATTGAAAACCGGAGGTCCGCAAGTTTGTTGTCCAGCCCCGTGCAGCAGTTTGCATGCATGGTGACCACCTTCCGCAAGTCCGTGCTTGCCTCGCAAAAGCCCGAAAATAATTCAGTGGGCAAGAACCGCACCCTGACACCTAGTTTTTTAGGTTCCCCCCGGTGTAGCATCCCTCCGAGCTGACTTTGCTCGTCCACCGACGGGTATCTTTTTCCCCCGTTACACCAGTGCGTGTACATTGCGATGGTGTGGTTGTTCGATCGTGTGAATACGAACCCGCAGTTCGGCCTATTATCCACGGTCGACAGCGGATTTCCTTTAAACTTGTCGCTCGAAATTTGGAAGTCGGCGTTATCGTCGAAATGTTTGAATGGATTTCGGAACCAAACTATATCCGCATCCTGCACCAATGTTAAAAAATAAAATAAGAAATAGCAGAGCAACCTCGACTTCATTTGACAACCACCCCAAAGCAAAATCATTCCTGCACGACTATACCAATTCATAGAGAAAATAGATTGAACCCTTTCGCTCTTGTAACGTAGTCGAAAATGAGGTACGCTTTGTACTGGAGTGTTCCCTCTATTGCAGATGGGTTTCCTTCCCTATTTCAGAAGGTAGTACCAAGCAATTTCTGATTTATATTTCTATTTTGAACAGAAGGCCAACCGTATACATCAAGAAAAGTGAAGCACACATGCTCTCTAGAGGGAGTTCATCCTTTGAGAGGAATTTGGATGCAGTATCGGAAACTCACTGAGAAAACGAAGTTGTATCCCATTTCAAGAATCTCCTTCATGAACTCCATCCGACGCCACATCATTCTCAAGAAGTCATCGCTCATGTAAGGCTTAAAGCCGGAGAAATCCACACCCTCGGTCACGAGCATGTAACAATGGTGATGCAGCTTTCGGCAGCGGTCAAACGACTTCTGGTCCAGAGCCACGACCACCAAGTGCTGCAGGAGCTTCTCAATATCCTCACCACGGTGAAAGCTTTCAAGAAACAAGTCAATCATTGTGTTGTTGGCCGCCCAAGCTTGATTCAGCGTCGTGATTATCACAGTCTTGTCCGGCATCGCGGCGCTTTTTAGCACGTCCTCTAGCTTTTCCTGTCAATGTTGAATAACTCGTTAAGCTCATTGCAACGATCATCAAGAAGGAGCAATCAGGTGCTCATCGCGCTGACCGTCTAAATTTTTGCCAGGTTTGAAGCCATGAACTCTTAACAGTCCTCAAAATCGAGCAACTTCGGACTTCAAGCTAAAAAGCCCAGGTACACTACGCAACCGAGAATCTTAGAGCAGCTGCAACTCCGCAAGCAACTAAGAGGAATCTTGATATACTGTTTCACATATTCAACAATTCAAATTTACTTCAAATTCGGCAATCGCTAGAACGTCCTCTAGCGCCTCCTGTATGGATTGAAACAACTCGTTAAGCTGATTGTAACAATAAAGACAGAGAAATTAGGGTTATATAAGACCTTGTTAGGTGCTCATCGGCAGGTTTGAAGTCGTCAGCTCTTAGTAGTACCTCGGAATCGAGCAACTCAGGACTTCAAAATCAAAAAGCCCGGGAATACTACGCAACCGATAATTTTAAAGGAGCTGCGAATCCGCAAGCAACTGAGAGGAATCTTGAATTACTGTTTCAAACGTTTCTACGATTCAAATTTGCTTCAATTTCAAAAATCGCTGCGTCCTCTAACGCTTCCTGTCGAATCGAAACAACTCGTTGAGCTAATTTTACTTATCAAGACAGCGGAGTGAGGCCTATTGTTGGCAGGTGCTCATAGCGGCGACCGTCCAGATTTTCGGCAGGATTGAAGTCGTCACACCACAGTAGTCCCTCAGAATGGAGCTTGAAACGCAAAAGCCAAAGTATACTGCGCACCAGGTAATTCTAGAGCAGCTAAGCGGAATATCGTGACACTATTTCACATGTTTCTACGACCCACATATTATTCAGATTCGAAAATCACGGCTAAAACATACTGGAAAGCTTCGAGTGACGAGATTGATTTAACCTACCGGTGGTGGGAGCTCTGCTTGCGCTTTTGGCTCCCAGCGTGTGCTCGCACTGGAGAGCTGCTGCGAGACTGCCTCCACGAGCTGGTCCAACGAAGGCCGCTGATATATAAGCAAGTAAGGCAGCAGAAAGACGGTGGCGGCCACTACGACCACCAACACTTCCCGCATCCTCATCTGATCACTCCAAGTCTTCTCGGAGCTCATCCTAGCCTCAATCAATCCCTCACACCAAATCTTCAAATAACCAGCTCTAGACTACCTTCTACACTCCCCTTGCCAAATCTCCGCTTCTCCCATTCCTAACCTCCAGCTCCTCAAAATCCTATCTCCAAATTCACCTACACCTTCTGCACTTGAATCTTCACCTTCATTCACATCGTCAAAGCAGTCAGTCTTTTCGACAATACAGACTGTCAGATGAAGTTTATAACCTCATGATCTCAAAATCTTCTGAAGCACTGCCTCCAACTTCACCGCCACCTTCTGAACTCCATTCTTTGCCTAAATGGCAATACATTCAACCAACGACGTCACGGTACAATACAAATTGCGATATCCAGAGAGTTACAACCTCAAAAAATCCTCGCAAATCCTCGCAAATCCTTAAGTTCCTACCTGTGACTTCAGCGTCACCTCCCGGACTCGATTTTTGGCCTAAACTCACAGCGTAAAATCCTCAAACACACTCCGACGTGCTTTATAAGCTGGAGCGCACGTGTAGAAGGTTCCGAGAGACGAACGGTGAGCACTGGCGATGGTGAAGGCACCTCGGGAGATGAAGCGCGCTAGGCGAGAGTTTGGAGAGCGGTCGGGGGAGGTTTCTTCTTCTTTGGATGAGAAACAGCCAGTTTTGTAATTGTAGGCAACGTAGTGGATGTGAATTAGACGCTCTGTGGGGGGGTGACGTCATTCATCCCTTCTTGCTCCTACGCCCTCGTGCTTTTCCGAGCTTCTAGAGTCCAGGCGGCTTCACCAGTTACCTAGGCCAGGGCTAGACACTCACCTCTTTCAGTTGGGGCCTACATCACGATTACCCATGTAAAGGGTGTTTAGTAAAACCTTGGCACTCATAAATTGTAGTTAATTCATCTCTAATGAGCATTTTTTTATTTTTTCTGATTTTATTGTTGACTTCCAAGTCGATTGATTGAAAATAAATAAAATTATAGGATATAATAATTTGATTGCGTTTTCATCTTAGGTAATAGTGGTGGAGGCCCAACTAAAAGAGGGATTTGGGCAAACCAACGCATACACTCGTTCCTTGTTGGATGCATGAACCCTTGCCAATTACTTGCCGCCTAACTTTAACTCACTCTAGGTTAATGGTAAGTACTTATTTTGTTAATTTAGTGTTCGGACTTGATAAGGCTCAAAGTAATCACGGTCTTGACACTTTATACTACAAGCATCTCCATGTTAACTAATTTGGTTACTTTTCCTAAGCGGGTCTTAAATGGACACTTTTCTCTATGCATCCACTTCTCATAGGGATATGAAACACGCAATAGGTGCGAGATGATTAGCGAATTCAAATCATGCCCATAGTCATTAATATCTTATAAACTGGAGTTATAAAATGATCATATTGGTCCCCCCCAAAAAACAAAAAAACAAAACCATGTTGACTATTACATGTAGAACATATAACAAATATTGAGCACATAACATACATGGTGCTTAGACCAATCCTCTAGTTGATTGATTCAGATTGCTTTTACATTCCATTTGGATTGACGGCATGCATGATTGGCTAATCGAATTGGCTTGAACATGGTAGAGATCAAAATAATATGAGTTGCACGTCGCATGAATGTACTACAAAATCATCAAGTCACTTACCCCTAGCTCCCTAAGTCCCCCCTTCGCCCCACATTTTTTCCATTGCAAATGGCTCCCAAATTCATAATGACACTCGCCCAAACCCCCTCCATTTTTTGTCCAAATCATGCTTCTCCCAAAAATTGTTCCGATCTTTCCCCAAAACCACCCCCACACTGAAACTAATAATGTAGCCGACCCATTCTTGACCAGTTAAGCAATTTAGCATAGAGAATGAAATCCCCCCGTGTAAACAAATAGAAATAAGAAGTAATTAGGTTTTCAAAAATGTTTTCCGCAATAACGAAATTATAAATTCTCAAAGTGGGTTTTCTCTTTGACCTATACTCATGATATAGTTCACCCTATTTCCAATCACCAATCAGATACAAACCGAGAACACTAAATTTTCATACTCCCTCCGTCCCAAAATGATTGTCCGTGTTCCTAACTTTGGCGAGATTAAGGCCCGCTGACCATTGACCGAGTAGTTGTAAGTATGACTCTTAGAATAGAAAACATCAACTACTATGAAACACCCCTCGAAGTTGCGGTGTCAAAAGACTTCTTGATGATGAAATCTTGGCACAAAATTATTTGACTTTGAGCTTCATATTTCTAGCTGGGCAAATAAACCGGACAATCATTTCGGGACCAAAAACATTGGGAGGTAGGACAATCATTTTGGGACGGAGGGAGTAATTGATAATTGTGGCACCTAAATATGCTCGCAATCTAGACATGGTTGTCAACTTAGGTTTGCCTAAGATGCAAAAATGGGGTGGTGTTTGGGAATGGGTCAGCTAACTTACTCCAATTTGAGCCCTATAACTTTTGCATATGGAATCTTAATAAAACTTATAAGTAACTCACCCTTAGAGTCACGATGGCTTGCCCAACTCCAACCCCACTTACGCCCAAAGCCAACTTCACATTGTCCCAAAACCGCCCTGCTTATCACCCATATCCGCCCCCACTTTGTGTTGGGAACATTCAAATAATTTGAGGTGTGCTTACGGGACACTTTTGGGAAGGGGTTGAGATTAGCACCCTCTACCGAAGTCCAATCTCTTATTAAAACGTGTCTTTTTATGTCCATTCTTGAGTTCACACCAACCGTACACCACTAAAACATGGGTTTCCATTCAATATCAAACACCGAATGAGTGAAATCTACCTAAATTATATATCGCTTGAGCTTGTTTCAATACAATCAATCATATTTTGCACCTTCAATTTCACCACTCATTTATAATAGAAATTTCCTCTAGAATTTTCAATAACGAGGTAAGCATATTATTATACTTGCTAGAAAAATAGAAAAATAGAAATAATGAATTATAATAGTGTAGTAAGCTTGGATCTATGAACTTACAGATGTAATTTTGGAAAATCTCATGTCGATTGAGTGGGATAGATATTAGACTTTAAGAAGTTTTCTTCTCTTAGTTTTTAGCTAGGTCCGAGATGACCCTAAACTACTAGGTGATAGTGGAGAGGCACCCATTTCTGAATGGAGTGGTTGGCGGTTTGATTCCCACTGTGAAATTTTCTCTCTACTTGATGGAAAAAAACTAGCTAGGTAGGTAGGAAGCCAAGAGCCCACTCGTTGCAAGGTAGGCAGTAAACCCCACCCTACACCACGAAGATTTTTGAGCAGGGTAAGGCCAACAAGCTCAAATTCACATTGGATTACCCGACGTTGGTTATTTATTTATTAATATAGTTTTTAGCTCATAAACATTTAGAACACTTTCAAGTTTGAGGAGTTGGTTAAACACCAATAATCTAGAGGCATGTAGTCGTGGTTCTCAAAACGGACACCAAAATTATATGTTGATGTTCAATTTTTGTTAACCACTATAGGTTCAATAGTCACATACTTGGGGGGGACCTGTATGAAATAATTAGGGATATATGAAAATTTTACAAATATATATAATTATGTTACCTTCCGAATAATTATAAGGAAATAACTATGGCCTTCATTTGGATTTGCTAATCATCTTGTACTATGCGTGTGCTAAGAATACTAGGAGAAGTGAACTCATTGTTAAAAAGTAATCATGTAAGAATTGTTTTCCGGACAAATTTCCAATATTTTATAGCATAGAACACAATGTAAAACATAAGAGAACATGCTTGCTAAAACTACGACATTTTGAATATAGTACTAGAACCACGTGAGTCATACTAAACCAACAAAAGGGTGTCATGTGTTTTGAGTTCATCGGAGACAACATTTAGTACTCTATTGTGACATGTGCCGCTAACTTTGTATATCATATTGTAGTGGGTAAAGAATGTCACGATAACTTTGATGCCTCATTGATGGGTTTTCCCATGTGTTGATAAACATTCTCTTCATTTGATAATACCATTCATAAGAGTGTGGATATTAGATCACAACATATTATGTTTTAGTTTGGCAAAACCCCATCATTTTGTATCTCAACAAGCATCAAGCTAAGAGTTTGGGAAGTTTGAAATCATCTTATTGTTTTGTACTCCATCCGTCCCAAAATGATTGTCCAGTTTATCTACTTGGCTAGAAATTTGAGGCTCACAGTCAAATATTTTTGCACCAATTTTTCATCATCAAGAAGTCTTTCGACACCGCAACTTCGGGGGGCGTTTAAGAGTATTTGATGTTTTCTATTCTAAGAGTCATACTTACAACTACTCGGTCAATGGTCAGCGGGCCTTAATCTCACCAAAGTTAGGAACACGGACAATCAATTTGGGACAAAGGAGTAGGATAAGTGTTTTGAGTTTCATTCTTACTAAACCATGCTAGATAGTATGTGTGTTCAACGGTCCACACAATCCTTGTGGGGTTCGATGAGTCAACAATCATCTCCAAAATTGTGGATAGTAAGGGATTTGGTGAGTCTAGTGGCAAAAATAGCAAGAGGTCAAGTTCAACACGAACCGAAAATGTCGTGTACTTTGAAAGAAGAGGAGGTGTTGAAAGTGGCACTTTGAAATGAATAAAGCAAGTGCAACACCCACAAAACTTGATTAAACTAGATAAGCATCTAGGGTTTAATACAAAAACAAAATATCGGGTGTGTGAATTGAGAGTGTATTAAAGTGCGATGTCTGATTGGTCAATAATGCTAATACATTGATGTTTGTCCCCCGCCCCCCCCCTTACATATGAGTATTGAATTGTTCATCCCAACTTCTAACTTAAAAATAGTCTTCCATATTATATTGCTTCGGACATCACGTGAGGCCCACTAAAATTATGACCTTTGTACATGAGGTGTGTGGGTGTTATTGAGTCACTTTTCTTAATCGGTTAAGATATCATTATTTGATTGGTGTGTGGAAGTTGAGGATCAAAGAACAAACACTATAGAGAAATTGGACAAAATTTGCTAAATATTTTAGACTCAGCAATGAACATTATTGGGAGCATAACATTACTCAGTTGATGAGTTGTGTTCATGGGCCCAACAATAAATTCAAGAGTCAAGACTCCGGATGTTGGAATCCCACTACTTCGTACTAAATATGAAGTCAAGGCAGATGAACACCGCTCAGCAGCTGAGTAATGTTATGAGAACGTAAGTAATTATTAAAAGAATATAAAAATGTGCACTTTGTAACAATCCTACCAAATTGGAGAGGTTTGATTTTTCAATATGGTTTTCATTGATATTTCATCGTAAATATGGTAATGTGGCACCAATAGACAACGGAGAACAAGAACAACAAGCCGAATAATACCCGCATGTATTGGTTGTCGAGGTAAACTTGCATTTGCGTGCATGTTTATTTTACTACTTGGCCAATGTGGCAAGTATTCGTATTGAAATATGGTCAATTTGACACATGTAGTGAAAGGTCGAGTGTTGAATATAAATTTAGAAGTTGAAACAAGTATTCAATACCGAGGTGTCAAACACATCAAGGTCCTATGTATGATGTAACACATGCTAGCATACATTTTACCAAATCCATCTTTTGCCACGACCGCAACCCCATAGAAACTGTACAAAGTAAAAACTCAAATACAATTTGTTAGTTAACACACTAGAAGATGCTAGATGGTATGTCACCCTCACTATCTGTACGGCTAGTATTCAAAGAGGCATACACATATACAATCACCAAGTTATTCGAACATTGCTACATCCCTTGCTGCCCACCCATGCATGCATGCAACATACGTACTTAATGAGCAATTAATAGCCATCAAACACCTCACTTTGTTCATGCTTAATAAAAGAAGACTCAAATGCCACTAGATCCTTATAATACCCCCCTAAAATTGCCACACTAAAATCCTTCAACCAAAATACCAAAACCCTAAGGACGAATCCCACAACACAATGCCCAAACCATCTCAATTAGCTCAATTATATGGATAGACAACCACCCGAGGTTGGCCCCATGATATGAACCCAATTAAAACACATAACCAACATAATACCTGCCCTAAGGGTACCTACACACTCACTCACCCAGATAAGAGCACTTTTATACAACCCTCGACCAACAATAAATCCCTCCCCCCCCCTCCCTTCCCTACATGGACCATCTCCAACACTTATCCCATAGCCCCATTCATCATACCCGCTTTGGATGCACATATAAGGTCATATATATATATATATAAAATTCCAAAAGTGTCACATGTCATCGCATGATTGGTTGGAACTTCTCAAAATATGATGTGTATTTGAGTTATATAAGTTCAAGTATGCATGTGCATTCTCAGTCATAGTTAAGTGTTCACTTTTGTCAAATCAAGCTAAAGACTTTACTGTCTAAGTCAAATCTAGGAAGAAAATAACCCACAATTTTCTACGGCTAGAATTGTTGTGGCACATGATGATTGTAAGGGTTTTCCATATTGTGAATGATAATATTATGGTGGGTTCTTGTTGGCTATGGGATCCTAAACCCTGATCCCTAACCCAATAGAGTAAGAAATTATGGCTTTGTTTTTGCTTTTCTTTTTTTTGGGCAAGAATGTCAACCTAACTTACATGCGTTTCACTCAACAACAAATATAATATTCTACACAAAGGGGTGTTAAATCATCTGGCGTTAATTTAGAGGGGAGTGGTCCCACTACATGTCCCACACGTTCACTTTAAAGGAGCACTAGAAATTGTGGGTTCCATGCAATGAATGGGGGGAACTCGCTGCTACTTACAAATGGACCGGTCGAGTTTGAGAAACAACTGGTTGACATTCAAGACTTCATCAAAATTATCAATAATTGTAGAAGAATCTATCTCCATTTACTAAAGAAAGACCGAGAGACCACAACATGTAACCGGTGGGACTTGCAAACTTTGCGATTTTTGACCGATTCTACATAAAAGTCTCCGTGGACTTTGGTTCCATGATCGAAACTATTGTCTTGCAAATACACGAGGCTTTGAATTAGAAACAGTTGAAGCTACGATTCCGTTTGGCCAAACATTTGTGATATATATATATATATATATATATATATATATATCGATACCAGATTCTCCTATACGGGAGTCGGAAGCCGTGCCTCTAAAAGTTGCATAATTTATTTGTGGAAATCCGAGTTTCTAACTACTAGACGGGGTTTGATTGCGGCTCAAGCTCTCAAGTCTCAAAAGGAAGTTGCTTTCACTCCGTAAAATGCTCCGTGGGGCGACGGAAGGTGGAGAATAAAATTGTTTGAGAAGAAGAGCCTTGTGAAAGACCTTAACATGGTGTGGTTGTATCTTACGAGCTCCATCGTGTGGATTTGAGTAGCGGCGCCCATAACCGATCACTTTAAGAGATTCCGCACCACATCTTGAGAAGTATAGTAGAGGCGCCTATTCCCGATTGGGGCCCCATCGTCAATCTATAATAAGGTACACTCTAAACTCCGTAGTATCCCACCTGTGGCAACCAAAGTGCACGTGATATTACGGAAATTTGTAGTGTTAACATGGATGCGTGATACTATAGAATTAGTGTAGCATATGACATCATGGAATAACACAAAGGAGATGTGAGGACAATTTGAATTCGTTCTCCCGTCACCTACGCTAGTGTGGTCCACTCCACTTGGCCTTCATGGGCGATGTGGCGGATGCATGCACCAACATTCAACAAGTGGCATTAGAAGAAGAAGAAGAAGAAGAAGAAGAAGAAGAAGGTGACACTCCACATGTTGACACATGGCGCAATGCGAGGGTGTGGGTTGACTTCTTGGGTGGTTTGCATTAATGACAAATTTTGTGATATAAGGGAGAGAAATGTGACAATAAGGAGTAAGATTTGAACTACAAACATCCGTTCCCTAGGGGTTGGGGATATTAGAGAGTGTGTGACATTATGGAGGTTGATATTATGGAGTTTAGGGTGTACTACGGGTGGAAAAACCCCAACTTTTCCGGCTGATGCATTGGGTTTTTGGTTTTATTGCAAAAAAACTCAATTTTTGCGAATAAAACCATGGCTTTTTTTAGCTGCCGCCATATGTATTCCAACCGGCAATTATCATCAGGGGTGGAAAAAACCCAACTTTTTCCGGCCGATGCATTGGGTTTTGGGTTTTGTGTTTTGGGGTTAATGTTTAGGGTTTAGGACCCAATAAAACTGAATAAAATCACATTTTGTTGGACCTCAAATGATTGGGTTTTAAAAAAAAACTATGAAAAACCCAACTGTAAAAAACCGCGTGGTGCCCGCCTTGTAAGGTACCGGGATTTCGATCAAGCTGGGACTGAGTTTCAATCAAGCCAAAATTTGGCTTGCTCTATGAGACCATGTTAGGTGAAATTGGGAGAAAACACATGATTCAGATTTTGGGAAGCCCCGGAAAGTTGGTCAACACGATGCGGTTGAGAGGCATTGATGTCACGATGGATCGATTGATTGCCAACGTAATCTCGTGGTTAACCCCTAATTGCAGATAACCAGTCGAGTTTAAGAAGTAACCAATTCAAGCTAAACACTTCAGGAAAACTACCCGCCATTTTAGAGGAATCCATGGAATATACTCTACATTTAATAAAGAAAATCCAAAAGATCACAACATGTAACCGGATACACTAGACTTTTGACCAATTATGCCCAACAATCTCCCAAGGAATTCCAAGCCCTTTTTCTCACATGGTGAGAACCTAGTTGCCAATACTAGAGCTAACATAAAGGTTAGAAGTTTTCACCATGTCCACTTTGTTGTTCCTGTTTTTTTCAATGCATATTTTAAACCGTTCTCGAGTTATTTTTGGGTGAAAAGTGTATGTACTTTAATAATTTACATCAATTTAATACACATATTTAATTCATAGGCTTTCATTACGCATTTACCATATTGTTTGTGGTTGATCCAACGAAAGAATGAATGCAAGGTTTAGTCCATAATGTCCCTTATTGAAGTAGAAATTTTGGAAATGTAGATGGGGATGCAAATGACATGCATTTTCCTCAAAAATAGTGCGGTAACAAATGGCACATGTAATCACTTGTGAGAGAAATTTGAATAGAAAGTGAGCAATATGTGTTACTTTGTGAAAGAAAATGTTGGGTGTTTCATGGTGAACCTCCATGAGGTGAAAATGTGAGAAAGTTACATAGATATATCAACTACCTACTATTTTGAAGTGTCCATAGAATATGTTGTGGTCCCTCAATATCGTTCACTTTCACTTTACAATAAGCTTGAGGGCTCATCAATTGCACAATTGGAATTTCATTTTCATTGGTACGGCCTTTGGATGATTTTTAAAGGGCCCTTCTTTTGTCATGGTCACGGCTATTCGTCCATGTGTAAAGTGGCCCTGAGGGCAATTGAAAATCATTTGAAGACAACACAATGGAAATAAAAATCATGTTTTGCAATTGATGGGCCCTTAAGCTAAGTTTAAAGTGAAATGAACGATGATAAGGGACCGCACCATATGTTCAGGATTGGATCCACACCATGACGATAAAATGTTTCAAAGGAGCCAATGACACCTAGTTTCGTTTTAGACCCACCTCGTTTTGATGGGCCTAATTGAATATCCCGTAAACCATGAAACATTATCCACTTGTTGCCATGTAGCAGGCCACTCAATTTTTCATCCATTTGAATTTATTTGGTCAAACGGGCCTTCAAGGTCTAGTGTAAAATGAACTTGACCCATCTCTGACTTCTCAACCAATCACATGATTCATGTATCACAAGTCAAGGGCCCTCAAGCTCTAGTGTAAAGTGGCTCTTATGACAATCCAATGTAGTAACAATGACATGTCTAGACTCTAGCGCAACACAAAGAGGAGTCCTATAAATAGATAAATGAAACATCGGTGAATAGGGACTGTTGCCCCCATACCTTGATCATGTTCAAGCGTTGAGGTAGGGCTAATACCTTCCTTTCAAAAGGTGGTCTCCAAGTGTAGCAAAGAAAGGGAGTGTGTATAGCGTCTTTCTATAGTAGGTCAATCGGAGATTGTTTGTTTAGGATTAGGTGTGTGATGTATCTTAGGTAGTTATGTGTATTTGTTTCACGAGTCTTTTTATTTATCTTTTTTTTGGGCACAAATTGAGAAAAAGTAATTGTAAAAAAATAACCAAATACAACCACCTCGGGAGAACCAGCGCAAACCAAGGGGACGTCAAGATTTAATGCCTATATGGGGCCTAACCTTCCACGTGACCACTAAGTTGCTATGGATCATAATAAGACCTTTGACCCCCTCACATCGAATCAAATTCATTAAGAACATCTTGATAAGCAACGTCCGGGGTTTTTTCCAAGTCTAAGAGAGCATGTTGCCACTCAATCCTAGCATAGTCCTACAAAGTGTCCCAAATAACTTGATGTGTTTTCTCAATAGGCCATTGAAGAGCATTAAAAACTAGACCATTCCGTTGGCGCCACGGGAGGCCACTCCTTAAGAAGAACCAAATGCGACCAAATCGTTTCAGTGTCTTGCACAAGGGTTGATCAAAGAGGCACTGCACCATTGAAAAAAAATCCGGGGTCCAAGGTTACCTCTTTTGGCAAAGAACTGCCACAAGATGTTAGCATCATAAAGCCACACTTGTTGAGCAAGTGGGCAACTGAAGAACATGACTGCGAGCCACAATGAGGACAACTCTTGTCAATCGCCGCCGGTATTATCCCACACCATTCATTTGCTGCCACTACCTTGTGAATAACTAACCAAAGGAACGCTGCCTCTTTTTGTGCCTTAGATTTGTGCCAAATGATATTCCACCTTGGAGAAGTGGATGGGGGGAATTCATTTTGCCACTTATGTGGAATCGACTCCTTAAGGACCTATTGAGTAGTAATCCATTTCCTCCCTAGTTTGGATGTGTATGCAAGGAAAGGACTAACCTCCTGCCACCACCAACGTGTTGGGTCAAATAAATGTTAATCATGTTTCCCAAAGAACAAGTTGAATTGAGTATGGGCACGACCTACCACGTGTCATTCTATCCACCATGACATGCAGCATCCATTCTAAGAAAGCCGTGGGGGGTGTCGCATTCTTTGCATTCGGTTTCACCTCCATAAGAGTGAAGTATTGCAAGCCAACGGTAGACTAAGGGAAACTGCTCATAAATTCCGCGCTAAAATGCACAAGACATGAGCTAATTCCTTGAGGTAACCAACACTAACCACCCATTCAGGTAAATGTGTCTAGTGCGTTTCTATACATGCCGACCCATTCATGTTGTTCTCATAAACTTCTTAAATCATGGTAAATATATTTTTATTTATCGTGTTGGGATGTGTAGTGTTTCTAGCGCCGCAATTGAGTGATCATGGATGGCACCTTAAACTCCAACGGTGATGGTGACAAGGAGGTTTACTTTCCACCCTATATTTTGGAAGGTGGTCACAAGGGGTTGTATTGGTTGTATTTTCTCTCTAATGGTTTCTACGGGAAATTTGTCATGGCAACATGTAAATCCTATAAATTATATTGTGTTCGGTGGGGTCGGTGTTATTGGTGATCAATTTTCAATTGGGGCACCTTGTACACATAATATACATGGTCTTAGCCCAATCATGCATGAACATGGCGTGGTGTTACATGTACATTGAAGTAACCATTATGAGACCATCATGTCTCGTGGTCCATTGTTTTTATTACATGCATTTACTAGGGTAAAGCATCTCGTGTGTTTGTTTGTGGAGAGCGTATGGGCTATTTGGTGGATTGCATTGTTGTGTTTAGCTATGCAGAGCCTTTTGTTTGGGCATGTGGACAAGAGATGTGCCCATTGTGTTGGATGGCATAATGCGCAGTTCAGATTTGAGTGTGTTGTGTGCCAAAAGGTGTTTTCCCCCGTGGTTTCTCATGTACTAAGCATATTCAAAATTTAGTGTTTGTGTTATCTGGGCATCCGGGGGCGTCCCCGAATCCACGGGTTTCTTCTAATTGAATGGACAATTTGTGATTGATTTCTTTCATTGGAAACCCATTTATGTACGCGGGTTGGATTTTGGTTCCACTATTTCGATTTCTTATTGGATGTTCTTCACTTACATAACTTTGTATCTTGCGAATTGGACCGTCACAATCAGCGGATGGGATTCCTACTAGCCAACACGGGGTTGTGTAGGCTACATGAATGTGTGGAGTTGGGATGGGTTTTTCCAGGAAAGAGAAGAAATTATTGTATACAAATGTACCTCACATCCATCCAACACAAATGCCTTGAAATAATATGCAACCCGGAGGTTTTTTTTTTGTTTGAGTTGGCTTGACACCGAATTTTGCTTTAAAGACCACGAATTAGCTACTTATTTAGCATCGTTTGAGATGAATCGGCAGCAAACCTATAGAAAGTCAAGTTGTTATGTTGGATGGATGAGAAGTACACTCAAATATGATAATTGATTCTCTCTCTCCTCGGGCGGGGAGGACTCCTTCTCAATATGTACAAGCCTTTAAAGTGGAAAGTGGAACTTGCCATCTTTCATAGGAAAGGCGACACAAACATTATGGTACTACAATAGGTAACTTCGACAGATTTGTATGGACGTTCTTGTTGGGAGAGACAAAGCCGCGACTATTGTTTGATTTGTTATTTTTTCTGGGTCCTCCAATAACACACACGGAATCTATATACCGTACTTGGCCGTCAGGGTCAACATCTCATGCCGAATAATTAATTAAAGTGGAGAAAGTGGGTTAGGCATGGTAAAAATGAATTAATAAAAATTTCAACAATTTCAAAAAATATTCGTAAAAGATTCAACGCTTTAATACAAGGCTAGTTCACAACAATGAAAGATTTATTTTTTTCACCCTTTTGTGGCGGCCTTGGTGTGTTTAACCTAATTGAATGCCCTAATCTCAATTAGTGGTCCTTTGTATGTGTTACTTTTGGATCCTAAAATGCCACTGCAACCTCTGGGTTTGCCATGATTTTGGCCACAAGCTCTTTAGGGGTTAATTCAATTTTCTCTGCAAACAATAGAAAATTCGGGCTCATAATGTATGGTTTTTTTTTTAATTTTTTTACACAAACTAGTTATGATGCTACGGTATGCAATATTTTGGGATTTTACTACATGAAGTTGGCTCAATTTTGTAATATTGGGCATGCTCTTCAATGAATAACTTTTATTTTCAACTCTCTTCTCCAATAATTTCCGATTTTTTTCAACTTCTATTTTTTTATTTAATTTTTGCCGACCCTGACAGCCGAGTACGGTATATTCACTCATCACCAATTATCCCAATTAGTGTGTGTTTTGTAGTGTCCAAATAACCTATTGAACCCATAACCGATCACGTAAGAGATTTTGTGTCAAGTCCGGAGAAGCATAAGGTGGTGCAAAATTCCCCCATGCGGGAAGACAGAGACGAGGAGGACCGTAATTTTTTCGGTGATTTCATTCCTTAAATTGAAAATTACTGTGGGTTTTTGAAGCCCAAAAGTTGGCCCCAACATATTACCAATATCTACAGTTTACCATAACCGCTCATTCCTCCTCACTTTAGTACTCGAAACCACGACATGTGTCATGACACTATTCATTCCGGCCTAATCGAAATTGAGTCCCAACCGGATCGAAATTGAGTCCCATCGTGATTGAAATTACGGTACCCTAATTTTTATTTTATTTTTTTGAGACAGAAGACCGACATGCCAGCGCCAAAGCACAGGAGGCAGTTGACCACCTGGCAAGTTTATGTCAAGTAGAGAGGAGATTTCACAGTCGGGAATCGAACCGCCAACCTCTTCCTTGAGATTTGAATATCATCCAGTAGTTTAGGGTCGTCTCGGACCTATTACGGTACCCTAATAGATTGCCAATGAGAATTGGCACGTCTACAATAATTACAATAATTGGAATAATCAGTGTAGACGTGCATCTACTTCCCAAGTGCTTCTCTTACCAATCACTTCAATAGTAGTTAATTAGTGTGAAGAGAGTCCACACTAATTGGGTATATATTTAGAAAACTTGATGGCGATGTCACTTGCACTCACGGGAGCCACGTAGCTAGTATGACATCGTGTGGCAAGGGACCACTTGTATTCAATAATACCGACGTACCTTTACCACGTCGGCTATTCGTAAATGAATAATGGTTGTATTGTATGTACTATTTGTAGGTTGGACGCTCCCGGATTTAAAGGGAAAAAACACTCCTTTCTCCACATGAATTTTTGATATTTTAAAATACAAGTTCCAAAATGGGAAGCAACGCAAGGACCCTAGACCAAAAGGTGCGCTCAATGTAGAGGGTTGGTGCCCACATGAGTGAAAACAATGATGGTAATTATACTCGTTCGTATAAATTGATACATATTGCTTTTAGGGTCCAATTTTTGGATTTTTGGCTTTTATTCGAAACACAATATTTGAATGAAAAAAGTCATATAAAAGTGGCCTTCAAACTTGCATGGAATCTTTTATTTTTAAACGTCTTGTGTTTTGCTTTGAAGAATCGTAGGAAACAACATACTTAGATGTCGTGTACATTCTTCTACCACACGTAATTTTGCGTGAGGTTTAACATGGACCATGTTTTAATCTCTCATATCAATTGTTAATGTACATGGGGGCATCAAGAGTACGTACTTATGTGGAAATGATCGTGTACTTTGACTGCCCCCTCCCCCTTGTCCCTTCAAGATTAGGGGTTGTGTTTCTTTATTTCTTTATTTTTTTTGAGATAGGAGGATGACAGGCCAGCGCCAAAGCACGGGAGGCAGTTGACCACTTGGCAAGTTTTTGTCGAGTAGAGAGGAGATTTCATAGCCGGGAATCGAACCGCCAACCTCTTCCTTGAGATTTGAGTATCTCTCCACCATCATCCAGTAGTTTAGGGTCGTCTCGGACCAGCGTTTCTTAATTTCTTGAGACCCAAAAATGTGATTGACAAGATTACTTAAGAAGACTAAATATACTCCTTCGAGATTGAAGGCATCATGGTCTCCCTTCCTTTTGGTACACCTACCTCAAAGAGGGGGTCAAGAACAATACTCCCGACCATGGAGACATTAGCTACTTTGGACATGTACACCATTTATGATATTTAGTGTCACTTGGCCTAGTATGAGGCCTATTCTAAGTTACACTACCGTAAACAAGGTTGACCATCAGTGTAACCACAACAGCTTCTTGCATAATAAAATTAAGATCGTATTATTTGAAGCATCTTAATGTGTTACGCTAAATGTCATCATGTATATCGTTATGCACGTCACTTATCTTGACAAATAATGTCATGTTGACAATCAATGGACATGACACTTCTAAACCTCCATGCCTCTAGTTTAGGCCCTTTGTAAATGGTGCATGTGACACTAAATACCTTAAACGATGTAGTTTTTTTTTGAGACAGAAGGCCGACATGCCAACGCCAAAGCACATGAAGCAGTTGACCACATGGCAAGTTTTATGTCGAGTAAAGAGGAGATTTCACAGCTGGGAATCAAATTGCGAACCTCTTCCTTAAGATTTGGGTATCTCTCCACCATCGTCCAGTAGTTTAGGGTTGTCTCGGACCACTTAAACGATGTAGTGGACTTCCTATTAACATTGGGCCAAGTGGACCCGAGGTGAACGAACTTGGACCACAACCTCTCTCTCCTCCAAAAGCAACTCTAAAAATGAAAGTGATCCTTTTGTAAACCAATATTGTGTGACTGATGTTTTTCAATGTACCATTAGAGAAAGACATTTGAGGGGAAATTGACTTGTGATACATAGCGGGTCATGGTATTGGACATGCATAATAGGTTCAAGAAGATGTACACAATGTCATGGAATTTTGTTCTAATGATATATATGTGCAAATATCAAGTGGGTATTAATAACGACATTGAGAGAAATAATCAACATAGACCGGGATTTGTACACATACACAACACCTTTTTTTTATCTTATTGTTGCCCGGCTCGAGATCATATATTCGAAAAACATTGGTGTGAATTGTCCCTAAGGTGGACATGCTTAAATCAAGCATAACAACAATATGAACACTTATGTTTGAGTTGTGTGTGGTTTACATGTGGGTCTAAGAATTGGCACCAAAAAGACACGTGTTTAAAAGAGATTGGACTGTGTGCTCAAAATATGTTGATCATCATGAACTCAGTAGTCAACATGATTGGGGAGGGGGGGGGGCGCTATATGACCACTTAATGAGTACGAGAGTCTTTAAATTGACAATGAATGTTCATTACGAGGCAACTCATGGCTACAAGCATAATTTGGATTTCTAATTGTCTTGGTCTAGTTGCGTGTTTTATGTTCTACAAAGAGTAGGTGTAGAGAGCAAAACTATTCATTCAAGACATGTCCACCTTGACCCCTAAGCTTCTAAGAGGCTCGTACTGGGCCTCTCCAAGCAGAAAACACTGCATTTGAGCTACATACTTTCACGGGTGCCCTTGGATGCAAATATTATGATCATTGGTGTCTAGTATGACCATATATTTATTTTCTCCCTTGAGTAGGTCACTCTATGGGATTTTTGTGGACCATGTGTAGTTGAGGGGTATTTGTGTTAGGGCCATTTACCTCCAAGGCAAGATTTAATAGATTTCCCTATTAAAACTTAATTCTCTAAAATCAAACCGCCCACCCTTAAGCGTCCTAGTCCGGGTGAGGGAATGGATGTCACATTTGTTTCGCATAGCTCCCTCTTACCAACTTCATTGGAAGTCATTACATCTCTCATTAATTCGTACACACCAATTTATTCCATAACAAGGTTACAAGTGTTAAGAAACACTCTTCTCTATCGTGGCGCTATTCGCGTGCTCAAGTACACTCCCCCACAACCGTACCCCCGATTACATGGAGAGCTAACTACCTAGTTAACCCATCCATTTACCTTAGGGTACTAGACCTAACTAACCCTCCTTCTAACTGCCCTTAATCCAGCTGCTCCTTAGTAAGCTGGTCGCAGCTACCTTACTAGTCTGTGGCCGCTCCTTAGTCTGTTGCAGCTACCTTACTAGTCTGTGGCCGCTCCTTAGTCTGTCGCAGCTACCTTAGTCTGTCGCAGCTACCTTAGTCTGTCACAGCTCCTCAGTCTTCTGTCGCAACTCCTTAGTCTGTCGCAACTCCTTAGTCTGTCGCAACTACCTTAGTCTGTCGCAGCTCCTTAGTAGTTGGTTGCAGCTACCTTACTAATCTGTCACAGCTCCTTAGTCAGCTAATTTTCTAAGCTCCCCCTAATCAAATCTATTCTCTAAGTTCCCCCTAGTCAAATCTATTCTCTACCACACTACACAACACACACACACTCACTCACACACCCACCACACGAGAGAGAAAGAGAGAATGAGAGAGGGATAAGAAGAAGAGAAGAGGGCACCCAAGACCACAAACCCCTCAACCTTCTCCTACTTAGTAGGACCTTCTAACTCCTTACCCCCTAAACCAACAAGAACACGTTCTAATTCAAACATTTAAATCCAAAGACCTCCCCCTTGCTTCATCAAACACTACTCACTTAACCAAAACACTCCCTCATGTCACTAAGCTTCTAATCAACCACACAAAATAGGCTTAAGGCCTAAAACATCAACCACACCAAGCCTCACTCTTTTTATACTTTTGATTGTTTCAATAACACTCCAAATGCAATTCTAAGTAAATTCTAAACATAAAACAAATATGAGCAACCATTTTGGGCTCATATCTACATTCCTCATAATTCATAATTTTAATTCAAAAGTCTTCGCATTGGAAAAGTGGCACAAAAAAAACATGGCAACAAGAAGCATGATTCATACATACCATTGCAAAACCATACAAATGCAACACTTCATAAAGACACAAAATACACCTACAACAACATGAAGCAAATCATTCCAAGAGTATAACATGAATGGAAATTGCAACAAGAAAATCAAGCACAATCTAAAAACTACTTACAAATTTGCAGATTGAAGGTATTATTGCATTATCATTGTGCATCACAAAAGAAGGCTTAGGGTGGAAACACAACAAGAGTGAACATGTGTTCATAAACAACACCCACTCCACGGCAGTCTAGCTCCAAGCCACAATGCGTTGTAAATCGATATAATGAATTTGGTAACAAACCTAGACAACTGGTTTGCATTGATCCTATATATAGTATTTACAACATTTGTAGAATTGTCATTGAAAGTTTCAGTGGATATAACGCAATCTACATCGATCCATTTTCTATTTGTCTATTTGGTAGCATGTTGTTGTGTGCATGTCTAAGATATTTGCCTCCTTGACTTTGCTCTCCATTTTCTACTTCCCTTGTGTCGTAAACCCTAAACAAAAAACCACCGATCTTGACAAACTGAAATTAAAACCCCTAGGTGTTGCCAAAAGGGAGTGTAGACGTGTAGGATAAGGAAGACAATCGATAACAAATGTTGGGTATTTCCTAAGGTCCTTATCTTGAACCCCTATATTATTGATAAGAATAATTGAGTCTACATTTTAAGCCTATTTACCTTACTTGTATGGGATTATAACCTTCTTATGGTCCATAAAATACGTGGAGGTCATTTTATAAATTTAGGTCAAATAAATTATGTCCTCCCTATATTAGGCAACACATTATTTTTAAAATGCACTAAGTGACAAATCCTGGTTTTCTCCTTGACACAAGACAATGTATACTACATGATTCAAACACATGAATACATAAAATCTGAAAATTGAACTTGGTGAAGCCCGTATAAATTGCGTATATGGCCATATATTGATACCCCGCATCCTTTAAGGGTACAAAAGCTTTGGAGGCGACATGCAAAGAAACAAAACTATGGGTACAACCACCAACGTTGATATTATATGGAAGGACAAGTTGGCCATATGCATGCATGCAAAATGGGAGGTTGGTACACATGAGTGGGGATATGCTCCCGGGCCCCATGATTTCAATGGCCGGGGATTCACGGTGTCTATGTACTAAACTCATCCATTGCGTAGGTGAAAACACAATGAATCATACTACAACATGCAAATGACTATGTTTAATCGATATGACTCCAAAACCAATGCCAAAGACCCCAAATTAGTGTGGAGGAGTCTAGTTGGGAATGAATCAACACCTCAATTTTATAGCGCACTTGTTTTTCCAACGATTCCTTCGTCCACGATGCATTATTTTACACAGACATTGCAAATCCCAAGCTGATTTCAATCAACGGCTTGGGATTCATGGCGTCTATGTAAACTCATCCATCATGGATGAAGGGGCTGTAGTAAAAAAAAACAAGTCCCATATAGAATTGAGGGACCGACTCGTTTCAACTAGACTCCACACAACTAATCCGAGGTCTATGATATTAAAATGGAAATTTATGGGCTATCACATAAATCACTACATCTTTTCACCTTCGCAATGGAGGAGTTTCATGAACCATAACTGATTATTATTATTATTTTTTGTGAGACAAAAGGCCGACAGGCCAGCGCCAAAGCACATGAGACAATTGATCACCTAGCAAATTTCTGTCAAGTAGAGAGGAGATATCATAATTGGGAATCGAACCGCCAATCCCTTCCTTAAGATTTGGGTATCTCTCCACCATCATCTAGTAATTTAGGGTCGTCTCAGACCACTCGTAGCCGATTTCAATCAATGGCCCATGTGCACCATACCATAATTTTATTGAATGTTGTGGGCAAGATACCCGAGTAATGAAGCATATATATGGATCCTATGTAATAAGTTAAGAGCCCGGGATCTTCATACCAATAGTGAAACAATAAAGTCCATCCCACCATTCACATGTGACCTTCGAAAGTGTGTATTCTATACTATACATATAAACTAATTATACGACATTAATGAAGCTTAAATTTGGGCGAGGTTTTTTTTGCATATAAAACCAACAATCGTCCACACATGTTGGACATGCATGCTAGCTACCGGGCCGTGCTACCAAGACCACCTATATATATTTGTTACCGGGTCCCGGAACCTTCTTTATTACAACTTTAATACGAGTCTAATTGGGGGAATCCCAAAAGCAATGACCGGGGAACATCTCCCGTGCATGGATAGTTAGGGCCACGTGGCAACGGAGCATTCTCCCGATTCCGGTTGTGATTAGATTTAATGTGATGAAAGAAGAGCGGTTCCCAAATGATCTAGATTCTAGACACTTGGAAAGTAAGTTTACGTCAACGATGGATTCCACGGTCAAATTTCTATAACGATGCCATATTTAAAAGCCTTTTGGCCCCGCACTCGGTGTGAACCGAACCCATGATCGAGAGGAGTGACCATGCACCGGAAAGTGGACGTTTTGATTTTTTTTAATATATGTTCAAAAGGGGAATTTTGGGATTTTCCGTTTTTTTGTCGACTCCCTTTTTCCTCCTTTCTTTCCTCTTAAGTAAAATATTTGACAAAAAAAAAACGGTTAAAATTTATTGTAACGGCATTTCTCTACGATAATCCCCTCACATTTGCGGCGAGAGAATCTCCTTTGCCTCTCTCACCGGAAAACCCGTTGGACGGTGGCAGTGGATAATGTTGGGTCTTGAAATAGGCATTTTGGGGACGTCGAGCTCCATGGTCATTCTTACATTTTCCCTTGATGTAAACCGAAGTGAGGTACTTGACGGTATTCTAGTGCATATTTTTCATGAGGGTTTTAATGTTGGATTTTGGGATTTTAAGGTTGGTAAGTTTGTTAATCGAGTGTTCATGTATAGCCTCTCTTACTCTAGCTGTGATAGTAATGAGGGGGTTGGTTTTCCAGCCATTGTTTTGTGTTTGGTTCGGGGCTCCTATTATGCATAGGATGTCTAGTCTTAATTTAGCTTGGCAATGGCAGGCTGGTTGTGAACAAGTGCATTTGAGGAGCCATTCCGGGATTGTTTGTTCTAGTGGTTTGTTATTAAGATTGCTTGCATTGGTCAGTGTGAAGAACTAGGTGTTTTTGTTGGCTTGCAGTGTTTGGGTGATGACTTCATACAATAGTCCATGATATAAACGACCCCATTCAATTCATTGTTAGCTAGGTGTGTTAGAAAACACATCGGCTAAAAATGAACTCGTTCATCAAGTATCTTTTCGAGTTGATTGAATGCCTCAATGTAATGAATTTGGATTCGGGTTCAAACATATGACTTCTTCGGTGTCTTTCGATGCAAGTCTGCTTAATATATTGATCAACAATGTCATATATTACTAGATTTATGGGTTTTCCCCGTGACATGATATAATTCATTGAATTAAGATCCCTTTAATACATGTATTAAGTGATTTCAAGTCAAGGAGAGAACTTACATAGTTGCATTCAAGACGTAAACCCCTGTTGAGGGAAAGGAGTGTTTTTTGACATTTGACACACACAAAAATGAATGTCAATTGACACGCACAATTTAGAGATTGACATGTAACGTGACTTGTGAAGGAAAAAACCACACGTCAATTGACACGTTAGAAATTGAAATGACACGTACTACTAGACATGTGACATTAAGGTGACATTTTAGACGAAAATATAGATGTCAATTGACGTTCATTTTTGTTTTTGAAAACGTCACGTGACACTTTGGATTTGAAGTTGAACGTTCAAATGAAACTTGTCAAACATGCACATTGCTTGCGAGCTGCGTGTATTTTTGACATTTGACACACAAAAACTTGCACCCAAAAAAACGTACATTAATTGACATGCACAATTTAGAATTTGACATGTAGCGTGACTTGTAAAGAAAAAAAACCACACGTCAATTCACACGTTACAAATTGAATGACACGTACTACTAAGCAGGTGACATTGAGGTAACATTTAAAAAGAAAAAGGTTATAGATGCCAATTGACATTCATTTTTTTGGTTTGAAAACGTCACATGACACTTTGGATTTGAAGTTGAATGTCAAATGAGATTTGTGAAACATACACACTGCATGTGAGCAATCGAAAGATTCCGTTTGTTGACGATACGGTATGTAACTTAAATTAGACCCGAGACACTACTATTGAGAAGTTGACCGCTAGCTTTGAACTTTTGGCGCTATATATGTATCCTAGGCTTTCAATAGTAGGATGGCCTTTCCCTCCATTTGGGGATCAACCGATGCTACTAGGTACATATATGTATATGTTGAGAATAATTGTTGTGTATAAAACAATAAAGCATCCATGCATCATTTTTATTCTTTGGGGAGTACGTTCATATAATAACCTCCAATTCTCGCAACTTGCATGTCGAGTCGATTCATCAGTGCGCAACTGCAATATTAATTAGTATCGATCAGTGGGTGGCGGTCCGCATAATTTAATAGTGTCCGTGGAGATTTTTGGGCATAATCGGTCAAGATCGCAGTGTTTCTGAAACTGAACCAGTTCCGTGATTGACATCTTCTTGTTTTTTACTTTATTTATTCGAGGTATATTCTATAGATTCCTTTCAAATGATCGGTAATTTTCTATGAAGTCTTAAACTTCAACTGGTTGTTTTTCAATCCCAACCAGATCGTCTATAACTAGCAGTTGGTTCTCCTTGTTCATTGCTAATTAAGCCTCCTGTGGAGTCCTTGCACCTTTGAAAACGCCGGATTCAAAATAGAGTTTGGTAAGGCAAGGTAAAATATTGTTGCCTTTGACATGTGCCTAGTTTTAGGGAGCTTGTTTTCAAGGTCGATCCCTCTTTTGTTGGGTAGAAATGTCCATTTTCAACTTTGATCCAAGATATGGGATCTGTAGGGTTTAAAAGCTTCGTTTATTTTTATTTTATTGGAGTTGCAAATGAAGTTTATGATAATAGAAAGGAAAGAGGGATTGACCTTGGAACCAAGTTCCTTTAAATTATGCACATGTCGAGGCTTAGATTCTTTTACCTTGCCCCATCGGACCTTGCCTCAAAACCGGGGGTTATGATCGTGTGTGGGCTCCCCTCGGCAAGAGAATAATACAATCAAACGGCCGGAAATAAACATGTTGTGCTTTTCAAAAAGCGGCGCTCTACATCTTAGTGTCACAACAAAGTTTCCATGAAACATGGGATCTCCAATCATTTAAAAAGGAGTTGGGCGAACCAACCCATACACTCGTTCCTTGTTGGATGCCTAAACGGCTGGGGCGAACCAACCCATATAATGGTACCTTACCGGGGAGGGCGAACGGCTGGGGATTCGTGGCACTCACTTAAAATCAACCATCCTACATATCGTGGATGAAGTGGCTCCAATACAAAGAGACCCCCTATGGGGTTGAGGGCCGATTCATTCGAATGTGACATCACTAGACATCCGGTAAGGTACCAATGTATGGGTCGGTTCGCCCTGGCTTGCCTAAACCCTTGCCTCCAAGGAACCAATAAAGTTATCCTTAAAGTCTCAGGATGCCGGGTGAAAGTCAGGCTGCAGTCCCGATTTGAGAGATCTATTCTATATTTACAGGGTTTGTTTTCTTGTGTCAGAAGACTAAAAATAATGACAGGGTCAATCTTTGGGAACCTTGAGTTGGGACCCTCGGGAGTTTTTGATCCTGACTCCTTTGTTTCTAGAGGCACCCTACCCCATTCTGAGCCAAATGTAGGCAGGCAACTGCGTTGGCAGGATGCCGACTCTGCCATGCAGGCTGCACCGGGCTAATTAAAGCTCCGGAAAAATGGGGCAGGCAAGCTCCTTAAGCTTACATTAATCCACCTAAACTCAAGGTATAGGTCTAAAGTCAGGTCTCCCAAGGCTGAGATTTTAAGGATAACTTTAATGCACGGGTTGTTTCGCCCCAACCTTTAGAAAGGGTGAGGGAACATGAGGCTCAACGATGTTGTGCACCTTTTGCATTAAAAAAAATTGACTCCGAGTTACAAATGGAAACCAATCATAATGAAATGAATGACATGAAAAGATGATTTCATGTTGGTATGGATGTGAAATGACAAGTCGAAGTCGAAGTAGGGATGTGAAAAGCCAAAGTCCGGCTCAAGAGACCTAAGTTGGGAGACATTGTTGTTGATACATTACACCATTAGAACCGGGATGGGTTCAAACGTCACAAAGATAAAACTATGAGCCAAGTTCTATTGCTTCATGTTAGGGTAATCTCTTTCGGCACGACAAAATGCATTCCATGTTCAAGATGCCATGTTAATATAGAAATAATTGATGCGGTCGAATTTAATGTTGCTGAGACCCCCACGAGCACATGTGTTCATGGAATATTGGATATAAGAGGGATGTTGAACAACACTTTGTGCGTTTTGTGCCTTGTGGCAATTGCTTTCATGTTGCCATATGCTTTCATTGTTGAGGTCATTGTTGAGTTGTGAATCTCGTATGGTAGCATCAAATTGATCGCCACAAGGCACACAACATGCAAAATGTGCGATGAGTTTATAGCCTTTTGAATAGAACGTTATACCTCATGCCTTCCCATGTAAGTTTGCCTAACATGCTAGTTCCACCTAACCTTCATTCGGGTTGATTTTATAACCCATATCCTATGGGACGACTCAATCAAAATCAACTCTTCTAACCTTGTTCTCCAACGATTAATTATCCACAAACATCTACATAGTCTCGTGGAAAGTGAAAGCTTCCTTGTGTTCTCCACTAAATAAGGTCATTAGTGCGACTAACACTAATCTCTGTAACATTTCATAAACATCTCTAATACTTGATTCTACTATGAGAGCAAATGTAATATTGGACCAAAAGTACTAGACATTGCACCAAATAAGTAGGGAAACACACTCATATCTCTCAAACATATTTTCACGTGTCAAAAAGTGAAATTGATTTGATCTTAGTAACTTAGAACCACAAGTCAACGCAATAAGGCACTCTATTAAAAAAGTCACACTAATGACCAAGTTGAGTAATACAAATAGAAATAACAATATGGAAAGGAAGAAAAAACATGTTAACAAATGTGTCACAAACATTGACATATATGTATTTATAGGAGAGCAATGAGGGAGAGAGGTTTTGAGCATGGATTCCAAGGCACACCTTGTATTTCTTTCAATCATTTCAAATAATCGGGGTTGGCGACATGTTTCTTTGTGGGTTTTTTCTTTCCTAAAATATTTACGACGGGGTCTATTATTTTAATAGAACACCCAATAAGCTCAAATGTTGCTAAGTCACAGAAAGCAATGTGATTTTGGAGCAAAACCCAAAAGTGCCAATACTCCACCAAACATAATCAAAAGGACAACAACAAAAAAAACCCACATAGTAGAGAAAAAGGCTAGTGATCCCAATTCTCCAATGCAAAACCCAATCATAACAGTTACAATCCAACATTTGAATTTTAAAGTTGAGCCTTCTTGCAGACGTAAAAAAATATAAAATCACATGACGTCGAAGGTCGCAGCCTACCGTAACATATACCTTGATTTTTTAATTTATTTTTTGGCACAAATTGAAAATTCAATCGCAAGAATGGAACCAAAACATATCCCTTGATGTCACCTTCTTTAAATGAATGTAGGTAGTACTTTCCGCCTTCCTAAGACAAACGCAAATCATAAGCAACGAGTAATAGACTCTAAAATTGGAACCATTGTGATGTACTTCTAGGCTACTTTGTAAGCAAATCATTTATATAATTATAAAGATTAGGACATTATAGTACATTATAATGTCCTATTGTAACCCAATTATGAAAGCATACTACATAGGTGTAGATAAAGCACTACTACAATAAATATTGTATTTAGTGTCATATGGTATTCTATGGCATTTTCGTAAAACTTTTAATGACACTTCTTATGAATAAGTTTGTGAGTACTCTCGCAGACGATCGAAATTGGATGAAATCCATGCCATCATTGAAACAAAGTTTGGTGTATTTTGGATCCCCACAATTATGTAGTGACACGTTGTCATGGATGATTGAAATCTGGATGAAAATCCACTTGTTAAGTGACAATAATTGCAATGTTGTAAACATGTAAAGCCCAATTTTTTTTAAAGGAGTGAAAAATAATGTTAAGTTTATTTTTAGTGTTGGTGACAGTACACAGGTGGTTTCCAATTAGGGCCACTTCACACACAAGACTGAGAGCCCGTGACCATTACACTTCAAGCACTCTCATTGGTGGGAAAGGTGGCGCTGGTCCAAGTTCGCTTCACATTAGGCTTGAGGGACCAACGGAGTATGTGAATGCAAGATTGATGAAAAGTTGACATGGATTCCTACATGGCATCGAACGGATCATGTTTCATGGTCACTTGGACTATTTTCAAAAACATCTCTTGGAGGTAGGCTTAACACAAAATTGGGAGACCATGGCACTCCAAATGCTCACAACCGTTGATTTATTCTATCTTATCAAGTGTGAGGACCTGCATGAATAGAAATTCATTGAAATAGCATTTGGTCGAGGGCCCGATCACATATGACTTCACACTACACTTGAGGATCCGTGACCACACTACATGATTTTGGAGGTGCCTTGGGACGGCCTTTGGACACTTTCTTTTGGGCTCTCATAATTTCATGGTCACAGCTCTTGGCTCATGTGTGAAGTGGCCCTTAGTATTGAGCAAGATAAATAGAAATGGTGACACTAAATACAATAATCAGTGTAGTAAGTGCACCATTTTCTAAATATTCTTAGCTCTTGAACTCATGGACACGAGAGGTCAATGGGTGTGGGCCTGGGCACGCATTGCTTTACTAAGGTAGAGGGTCTTTTACGGCTACTTGTATTTCCGACTAGCTTAGTTCTTCTAGGATAAGGGCCACTTCACACACAAGCCAAGAGCCATGACCATGAAATTGTGAGAGCCCAAAAGAACGTGTCCAAAGGCCGTCCCTAGACACCTCCAAAATCATGTAGTGTGAGCACGGACCCTCAATGTAGTGTGAAGCCATATGTGACCAACCCCTCAACCAAATGCTATTTCAATGAACTTCTATTCATGCGGGTCCTCACACATGATAAGATAGAATAAATCAACGGTTGTGAGCATTCGGAGTGCCATGGTCTCCCAATTTTGTGTTAGGCTTACCTCCAAGAGGTGGTTTTTGAAAATAGTCCAAGTGACCATGAAACATGATCCATTCGATGCCATGTAGGAATCCATGTAGACTTTAACATCCATATTGCATTCACATACTCTGTTGGTCCCTCAAGCGTAGTGTGAAGCGAACTTGGACCGGCTCCGCCTTTTCCACCAATGAGAGTGCTTCAAGTGTAATGGTCACGGGCTCTCGGTCTCGTGTGTGAAGTGGCCCTAAGAAACACGTGACCAATACGAGATGGTTAGCGAAGCCAAATCAAGGCCGCCATCACTTTCCTCATACTTTTTGGAGCGCATATGAATATCCCCTTAATTATCAAAGTGAATATCCGCATGCCCATCAAACGATCACATAGATCTCCCATCCCCGACCATGTTGATTGTTTAGCTCATAGTGGTTAGTATATTTGAGCATGTAGAGCAATATTTTTGAACCAAGTGTTGTTTGATTAGATGTTTTTGGAGCCACATATGATCACATACCATTGAAATATAGGTGTTTGATTTGAATAAGTAACGGACTTGGGCATGTCTATTGTAATGGAATATTCATACATGCGTTGCAAAGGTTTTGACACTTGTAGAAAATCCATGAGGATTAAGTCCTTCCTAAAGGCATAGACCACAAGTAGAATCTAAGCTTGAAGATGGACAAAAGACTTGCTTGAAGATTGTAATGCATTCAGAGTATTCTTGAATGATGTCAACATGTAAGGTAGAAATACCTAAAGCGGTGAAATAAGCTGATTCGGCTAGAACGAGTGGCTTGAAATTGTGTGCAATATTTTTGAGAGATGGAGAAGAGGGAATGATGAGGAATGCAAGTCGTTTCGTAAATTTATTCCTTGTAAATAATTAGTTACATTTTTTCAAAGAGGCAAGTAAGTCAAACCCCCTACTTGTACAATAGAGTCTCCCTAATCTAAACATCAAAATATTATACTATGCATACAAAGACACACAGAACGGTGAACTTAATGGCACCCAAAAGTGATCGCAAGTGGTGTGAAACAACACCTATCCAATCAATCATTGCATCCCACCTAGCAATGCATCCTTTTCAGGCCACCACTTTTCCAATTAGGCATTTTGGGTCCGCACAAGAATCATTATATCCCTAGTCTAGTGCACCACTATAGTAGTGGTCATACACCGCTTTAGGTATTTGTACCCCAAGCGGTTAGACTGGGAAACACTAGGGTGTTGACTGTTTATGTCCAAATATCCTCGTGGACACTCGTCATGTTGGGGGGGGGGGCGAGATTATTTATAAAATGATGCATGCACTTGATTTACTATATCCTAGTGTGCTTTGATAATTGGGTGACAACAAGACATTGGACTAAATAGGATATTTAGTGTTTGATTATATTTAATGTTGTTACCACCCTACCTTGCTCAACACCAATTTTCGATTTGTTGACAATTAGTGCTAGAAGATATGCTAGAATTCTTCTTTTATCATTGTTATTTTTTTCCATATCCTTACTAACACTAAATTCAAACATGTAACTTCCACATATTACCATAGTTGGTGTTTAGTGTTTGAGTTTACATTTAATGTTACTTACTTTCATAGGGTTATTGATATGTAGTGATGCATTCGTATTTAGTGTATCAAACACTAAATATCCTACTTAGTGTAGTTGACTATGGTGTAGTAATCTTTGAAATTGTATGAATGCGTTAGTTACAAAGTAGCCGGTGAGGAGCAATCACAAGATTCCAACTTCAGATTTCATTCTTCCTCACTTGATTTCTGCAGTACTAACATGGTCCCCATAATGGAAATGGTTCTCAAGTTGCATATTGTGATATAGTAGAGGTGCCTATTCCCGATCAGGACCCCATCGGCAATCTACAAGGTACCATAATTTTGGTCAAGTTGGGACTGAATTTCGATTAGGCCATAACCAATAGTGTCATGATACATGTCTTGGTTTTGAGTGCTAAATTGAGGAGGACTGAGCGGTTATGGCATACTCTAGACATTGGCAATATGTTCGAGCCAACTTTTGGCTTCAAAAATTCACAGTAGTTTTTGTTTATGAAATACAATTGCCAAACAATTTGCAGTCCTATTAATTTACATCTTCCTACTCAGAAAAAATTGCACCGCCTTATACTTCTCCACATATGGCGCAAAATTTTCTAAGTGATCGGTTATGGGTGCCTCTAGTCTAGATTTCGTGTAACCGAGGCTACGCTAATGACCCCAGTGAGTGCGTGTGGTGCTAATTCCCGAAACACACACTATTTTGCCTAGTCTTAAAATTAGTGAGGGCTCAAAATTTAACTAAGTGATATTAAATCCATGAATACATACTCGTTTACCATATATTTCAAGAAAATTAATGTGTGCTCTAAGGTGTTTGTAGAATGATAAAAAAATGCAAACACATGCTTGTCATCATAACATTACTAAAACATGCAGTTGAGTTATGTTTCTAAATCTAACATCTAGCAAGGGCATCCATCATCTTACCTTTATGGGAGGAAACTCACATAATAGGAAGAAAATGGTCCGAGACGACCTTAAACTATTGGATGATGGTGGAGAGATACCCAAATCTTAAGGAAGAGGTTAGTGGTTCAATTCCCAGCTGTGAAATCTCCTCTCTACTTGACATAAACTTGCCAGGTGGTTAACTGCCTCATGTGCTTTGGCGTTGGCATGTTGGCCTTTTGTCTCAAAAAAATAATAGGAAGAAACTGACGCCGGTATAAATAATATAAATATTGTAAATAGTGCCGGTACTTTCACTGAATAGGGTCGAGATGAACATTGCTTCCTATATCTTATGGTGCCACTAATTTCATAGCATAATGAAATTTAGTATCACCTTCACTAAATTTCCCACACTCACTATTAGCCCACCTTCACTAATTGGAATAATTAGTGTAGTAGGCATGGGCAAATTTTCATGTGGATAGTTGTCCGTAGTGAGTAAGGAAAATAACTCCCAAGTCGGTTAAGTACTTCCAAGTAGAATGTAGTGCATTGTTTGTGGCATTTAGTGTTACATGCGTAATAGTGTAATTAACCATGTTCCAAGGTGTTTACTAGGTTACACTAATGACCAACAACTTCACCATTAGTGTCACCTCGTGACAATTAGCGTTCAAGTTTGCTACTAGTATATTGGCATGAGTATGTTCAACGGTGTTAAGAGGTGTATGCCTATGTTACACAATGGTCTACAAGTTGACTAAAAGTGTCCACAAATGACACTTAGCATTAATATGCTTAAGAAGGTCTTCCTATTGCATACTAAAACGTAAGCACGTGACTCTTGCCATTAGTATGTTGAATAATATTTTCCCCTTGCATACTAAAATGCAAAACTATCATCTCTAGTATCCCAATGTGCTATGCCAAATGTCATGACGTAATGTTTTTTCACTTCAAAAAGTTGCTTACATTGACAAATAGTATCATATCGGCAATTATTGGACGTGACACTTTGATATCCCTAGGCATCTAGTTTAGGACCTTCACAAATAGCGTATGTGACACTAAATGCCATAAACGGTGTGGTTCGTTCACCTCAATGTGTGTGGGGTGTGTTCTGGCTACTAGTTTGAGCTAAACTATGTATTTTTGAAGCATGATTTTTTTTCCCTTCCACATGTCGTTATTGCATTGGTTGGGACCACTGCAAATTCCCCACATAGAAATTGTGTTTGGACACTCAAAGTGTTGAACCATATGCCCATGCACAATCCACACGAGGTTTCAAATGCTTGTAACTATACACACGTGAGAGTCGTTTCCTCCTCGAGATATTGGAGCATTCTTTGATTCGACCTTGGTTTTGGACGGGAGTTTGTTATTTTGCAAACAATACTTTTCATGCGTGGTGAGTTTTTTTTGCATGCTTGGAGTCAATGTGAATGTTTGAATGAATAACTTTCTATATCGGTTCATTAACCCCAAAATGCTCAAGCCCTGACATTCCATTTTCGGGCATTTCCGACATCATTGTTGATTTTTTTGGTTATGTAGTAAAATAGAGCTTGTTTTCTTTAAATCCAACCATACGGATGTGAACTAGACTACCATATATTCTTGTTGTGAAAATTTGAAGTCGATCGGACTATATTTGCTAGGTCATATTGACAAATGAACATGGCCTACATCCATGGGGCAGTTAGAGAAAACTTTTATTTTTATTTTTTTAATATATATATTTGGATTTTAATCCATTTTTGTTCATGACCATTTTTGTCATGCCAAAATTTTAGAAAGTTGGAAAATTTGCCACAATATGTTATGTGGATGAGAAATGAGTTATTCCCAGAAATTTGGGGTTTTTGAGCAAATGTAGATGAAGTCCGTCACCAAAGTTGGAGGGGCCATAAGAGGTCATTTTTGGGAGATTTCCCCTTTTAATGGAGCAAGAAAAATGCGCACTAAACTATTTCCAAATCCATCCATCAAGTTGTGCACAACCGTCACGTTGTCCTAATTGATAAAACCCCACCCGAAATGGCCATCATATGCGAAAGATATTAGCTCCTACTTTTGGCTCCTACATTTGGGCAAGCTCATGGGACCACCTCCCTAAAGAAGCAATGCCAACCTAACAAAAAATCCTACATGCTTGGAGTAAGAGGTTTTATATGTTATTTTGGCCCTCATGGTAGTGGGCACCACCCTACCACCAATAGATACCTTCCATCCATGTAGATTGCCACTTAGTGTGTAAGTGTTGCATGTAATACACCCAACTCCCAACCAAATCTCTAGTCGAATTGAAAGACAACTTTTATTGAAATATGGTTAATTATCATTGAAGTTTGATCTTGATTATTATATGCAAAAGTATTTGTGGGACTTGTGTTGAGAGTTGGGTCGAGACCAACTTTTTGCTCAACCCAACTCTCAACACAAGTCCCTCACGTCACGTCACCTCACGTCACCTTTACAAAGTGTTGCCATGTAGGCATCCATGTCACACTGGGGACCATGTATGAAGTGGTAAGTCCCAACTTCCATGTTCTCCACCGGCTGAGATTGCATGGATTGACCTCAAGTGAACTAGGCCTTAGGACTTGGGACTCGTGTGAACTGGGCCTCGGTCGACCCGGAGAAACGTTGTCATGTCACTCTTCTTTGTCCATGAGATTTTCCCAGAGACAACAAACAAATGCAAATATGTTAATCCACAAGTCTAAACCAATGAACGGGGAGAACCAGCTTGCTAGTTCTAGATGAACCGGTTGAACTTGAGAAATAACCGGTTGACGTTCAAGACTTCAGGATAATCACTAATCATTTTTAGAGGAATTTAGAGAATATACCCCAATTTAATAAAGAGTAATTAAAAGTTTTTTTGTTGAGACAGAAGGCCGACAGGCCAACGCCAAAGCATAGGAGGCAGTTGACCACCTAGCAAGTTTTCCGTCAAATAGAGCGGAGATTTCACAGCCAAGATTCGAACCGCCAACCTCTTCCTTGAGATTTGGGTATCTCTCCACCCTCATTTGGTAGTTTAGGGTCATCTCGGACCAAGTAACCAAAAGATGTCAACGTGTAACTGGTTGGACTTGGAAACACTAGGATATTGACCGTTTATGCCCAAAACTCTCCCAGGACACTGGTTTAACCTCTGTTTGTTAGGCCTTTGTCTCTCTCTGACCAAGGGTTTTAGCATGCCAGGGTTTTAGCCCATTTGTGGCGGCCTCGCTCGACTCTGAAAACTTCATCATGTAGGAACTGAGAATTGTATCATTCAGTTTTCAGCTGAATCCCTGCTTTAAAATGTCCGGAGCTTGACCTCACACGGATCCAACCCATGTGCTAAACCCTAAACTTACACCACATTGCATCAAAATATGGTATGGGGAGGAAGCGTTTGAAGGTTTGTGGAGATGAAGGCAGTGGTGAGATTTCTGTAACACTTTAATGAAACGAAATTAAATGATATAGATTTTAAGGTCCGGGAAGCCAAAAGGCTTATGGGACTAAAAGTACATCAAATTGAGTGTCAAACATGCTAATTCCCTAGAGAAGCGGAGTGCAATAGCTCCCGTGAGATAGAAGCTAATACCAACATGATCGTCCGGTTGAAAGAAAGACTTGAGACTCCCTAGTACTACACTCTTAGATAGTGAAATCTCCAAAGAATTGTAGAGGGGCACTTTAAGACAAAGTGTATTTCTCCTAGTGTATTATCTTTGGTCCAATTTTTATTCCTTTAACCAATAGGATCTCTTGATTTGGGAGGTTCTTAAGCCTTGGGCCTTAAATTAGTAACTCAAGGGCGAGCGGCCTACATGAAAATTGAACGTAAGTCCATCATTCTAGATTGAATATGCACTTAACTGGGGCATCCCATGGTTATATTCCCGGGACCCGCATGAACAAACGCATATTGCTTAATAATGTTATAGAACTTAGTGCAACCAAGAGAACGAAAAAGACTCAGTCGAACCGGACAACGTTGACGTGTCACTCTGCGTCCAGGAGACTTCCAGGGCCAACGAGCGAAGACGAATCCGTCGAGCCGGACTACGACCGTTCGTTAGGCCTTCGTCTCTCTCCGTTCAAGGGTTTTAGCACACCAGGGTTTCAGAATAACAGGATTTTAGCACACCAGGGTTTTAGAATAACAGGATTTTAGTACACCAGGGTTTCAGAACGACAAGGTTTTAGCACGTTGTGGCGTCCGGAGACGCCCTCGCGACACTACGAATTCATCGATTCTCTGGAATTGCATCGCTTCAGCTGAATTCCTGCTTCGAAATGTCCAGAAGTTGGCCTCACATGGATCCAGCACACACGCATGTCTGTAAACTTACACCTCTTAGCACCAAAAGCTGGTCCGGGGAGGTGAAGATCGTTTGTTGAAGCATTGGGGGGAAGCATTTGAAGGTTTGCCGAGATGCAGGCAGTTGTAAGATTGCTGCGGCAGTCGAGACCCTCGCTGTTTCAGTCCCCGTGGTCTCCAGCTCCGTTAGAGAGAGCCTTCTGGTTTAGCGCTCACCATTTTTATACGTCGAGGAGTGGTGGTACCAGCAGCGGTAGCGATGAGGAAGGCGCCTTCGTTACCTCTTCGAGCTCCTCAGATGACGATGAGCCCGGGCCGTCGGGGTACGAAGGGGATTCCGAACGGGAGCGGCGGGTTAAGAATGCCGCCGCTGAATTGCAGGCCATGTCGTTATTGAGAGCCGCCCTTGATGAGGCGGACGAAGAGGGCGAGGGCATTGGAGAAGAGGATCGGGTCCCTGTGAGAGAGGAGGATCAAATGTCGCTGCGTGTTGGTGTTGTTGGATCTCCGAATGCGGGGAAATCGAAACTTACAAATCGATTGGTTAGCATTCACATCATTTCTCACATCTTTGCTTTGATATCTTCTGACTTCTCTCTTCTTTCCCTAATTGGGAGGTCAGTACTCCGCCAATCACATGGTACATAACCTCTAGTGCATACACTAGCAATTCGATGTTGACCTAATTCTTTGGTGTCTACCTTGCGCGAGGGGGTAATTACTTCAAAGATAATTTTCTGCTACTGATTCGACTATGTGGTGGCGGTTTTGGCTCCAGCTTGGGTTTGTTTCGAGTTGTTTATTGGATCGTCTTAATCTCTGTGCATAATCCTCAGTGGATACATAAGCCAATCAATTGTGATCTAATTCATTACTGTCAACTTCGCTCGACGGTGTCCTTATTTTCAAGGATTCTATTCTGCTATTGATTCGACTCCGCCAAATCCCAGGCAGTTGGATGTTTAGGGTTTAGGCCTTAAATCTCATTCGTTGTATTTCATGTACAATTGTGATGCCAGCTTTTGCTCCAGTTTTGGGTGTTGTTTTCATTTGTTGATTGGATTCCCAATCGATGTGCATAAACCTCAGTGCATACATTGATCATTCAATGCTGACCTAATTGATTGGTGTCTACTTTGCTTGTGCGGTGTAATTACTTTCAAGGGTTCTGTTCTGCTACCAAATAAACTGTGCAAAAATCCCAGGCAGTCGGAGTTTTAGGGTTTAGGCTATAATGTCTCATTCGTTCTATTTCACGTACAATTGTGGTGCTGGTTTTTGATCCAGCTTGGTATTCTTTTTCAGTTGTTTAGTGGATCATTTCCCTCTCTGTGCATTCATTAGCATTTCAATGCTGACTTACTTTATTGGTGTCAACTTTGCTAAATGGTGAAACTACTGTCAAGGGTTTTATTCTTACTGATTCGACCATGCACAATCTCAGGCAGTTGGAGGTGTAGGGCATAAGGTCTTATTTAATTTATCTAGTGACTAAATGTGGTGTCGATTTTTGCTCCAGCTTGGGTTTGTTTCCATCATCTCAATCTCCGTGCATAAACCTCAGTGCATACAATAGCCATTAATTTTGACCTAAATCATTAGTGTTGACTTTGCTAGACGGTAAAACTAGTTTCAAGGGTGAAACTTTGCTACCAATTTGACTCTGCAAAATCTTAGGCAGTTGGAGGTTTGAATGGAGGCCTTAAAACCTTATTTGTTCTATTTCATGCATGAATGTGGTGTTTGTTGTTGTTTCGGCTTGGGTTTGTTTCTAGCTGTTTCTAGGATCATCTCAATCCCTGGTTTGCAAAAATATAAACAATTCACACTCGAACTCTTGCAACTGAATTCCCCTATCAAATTCTACAACCTCTCTGTTTCTCCTGGTCATCACCAAGGCACTGAGTCTGTGATGAACAGGGTTTAGGGTTTAGGTCTGGCCAATCTTAGACCATGGGTTTCCACTTATGTCCAAGTTATGGAGGTCTTAGTACACATGCTATACAAAAATTTGTTTGAATCTTTTTTCTACCTCTGGAGATGTAGTAGAGATTCAAGTTTAAGAATCCATCATTTGGCTACTGCCAAAAGTGTCATTTATGGTGTCTATTTCATTCTAGTTGCTGTTTGCTTCCTTTAAGTTGCTTCCGATTGAGTATGCAACTCTTTGAACTACTTGTTTCTCCTGATTCTTATTTTGTAGTTTACTGGTTATTGGAACTTCAAGACTTACAAGGATATTTTGTCTAGTTATTGCAACACATGTGATGATTGCGGCAGTTGCTCTTGGTGTACTCAGTTTAGTCCTTGTAAACAATTCTCCTCGTTGACTAAACAATGAATTACTAACATTGGTCATCAGCCCCCTCTACTGCTCTAGTAACAAGTGAAGCTCTTTGGTTGAACCCCTTAGATTCTTATCAAGGAAGAGAACAGCGCTTTTATTTTTCTTGAAAACTCAGGTATTGTTCTCCTGCAGGTTGGGTCAAAAATTTCGGCTGTTTCTAGAAAGACAAATACCACTCACAAGGAACACATGGGTATCCTCACCAAAGGCAACAAGCAGCTAGTAAGTTTCTTCAAATTTTGAGAGTTATTCTCCTTGTTCCAGGTTGTGAGTTGCCACATATGTGTTTATCATGTGATTTCATAAGAATTAAAAACATTGTAGCCTGAACATCAAGAACATTTTGAGATGCATTTGTTCATATTTTTCTGCAAGTAATAACACAGACATTGTCACCTTGGATGTTATGGTAGATTTTTTTTGATACTCCAGGTTTAACAGTGGACATCAGGGGCCACCCCCTGCGAGTTGACAACCGCAGCCGAGTGCGCAGTGCATGGCAGACAGCCGAGCTTTGTGAGGTTCTGATTGTGCTTGTTGATGCACAACGCCAAATTGAAAGGTTGATCCGAGGTTCTCAGGCTGGATTCTGTGATATGTTGTGCTATGGTCATCAAAACCAATGCCATTAAGATTTGTATTCTGTGTCTTACTGGTGACCTTTAATCTCACATTTGATCTATCAAAGATGGGTTCATGTTGTTGTCTATTTCTATAGTGGCTAGCATACTGACCTTTATTCTTGGGAGGTAGTTTCCCTAGGTTGTTGTCACTTGCTATTCGGGCATTCATTACTCTCAACCCCGTTATTGACCTTATTGTTACTATACTCAATTCTCTTTGACTTATTGAGCAACCGGTGGGCCAAGACAGTGTTGGACTTATTGCCCATTCATGTAATAGTGTTTGGTCAATCAAGGACAACAAGTGAAAGATGGTAATTTGCATTGAAGTGTTTGTCCGGAATCCCTTATCTGCATTCTCTCTGTTTACAGGCCTGATAAGCGAGTAGCTCGCTTGGTTGAAAAGCTTGGGAATGAGGAGACAGTTTCACAAAAGAAAGTTTTGTGTCTGAATAAGGTATGTGTTGGTTTGAAAACAAAAGCATATATTACCAGCCTGGCTGTTTGGAAGCTTGTTAAAGGCATCAATTATCACCAAGCTCTCTTTGCTGGCAGCCAAGCTTATGCACTTCAAATTCAAAATTTATGTAGGTGGATGTGGTGACACCCAAGCGGTTGCTGCTACCTTTGGCTGAACAGTATGGAAACCTGCCAGCCTTTGACAGGTTAGTTACTTTTCACAGTGATTTAAACAGGTTCCTCCTTGTCCTTCACCCTTAACAAATGCAACTCAATTATTAGTTACATATCTCTTGCATACATATTTCGCAGGGACTAATTTTGTAAGGTGGTCATCTCAGAAAATGAGGTGATTTGTGTTGAATCAGTATTTAATTGATAAATTCCCTTCACTGTCAAGTAATATCACTATGGTCTGAGCTCATTTGAATTGGTGGACAAATAATGAGGAGGCAAATATTTTATCATGACTTCTTTTCCTTCCATTTTCTGATCTAACAATCCTCGTGCACAGTACTTTCATGATCTCAGCGTTGACTGGAGATGGTGTAGATGAACTGGAGGAGTATTTACTGGATCAGGTAATCTTCTATCAAAGGTGCACCTCATTTCATCTGATGAGTAATCCTTGGCTCACCTTTTTTGAGGATTGTTATATTTCCTGATGGAATGCTGATGTTCTGGTTTTGGGTGGTGTCTGTAGGCTGTCTTAAGACCCTGGGAAGAAGAAGCTGATTCTACCCCACAGCGGATAGCCAAGGCTACAGCACTTGAGATTGTTCGTCAACACATATTTGATTGCTTGCATAAGGTTCTATTTCTATCCCGAGGTTTACTGTCTTTGGTTCTTTTTCTGAGCTTTTCCATAAGGGGTTTAATATATTGTTGTTTTCCTTTGTGCCAGAAGGAAGGGTTGGTTATGCCTCATTGAACATTAGTGGGTCGGTCCAAGCTAAAATGATTAGATATTCTTGTTTGCTCCTGGTTTTTGTCACCCTCGGAGTTGCTGATTCAAATCAAGTTATCAAGATTTATAACATAAAATTGCCTATGGTGTCAAAATTCCTACTGGTTTTAAGTTTCATAAATACAAGTACAAGAACATGTCATGGTCATGTGGGTTGACAGCTCCCAATGTCAAATTGACTGGAAATAACAAGAAGTTGATTAAGTGCAGGAGATACCATACAGCATAGAGCAAAGGCATCTATCTTGGAAGTATTTGAAAGATGGTTCTGTCCGAATTCAACACCTTTTGCTTGTTGAGAAGGAAGGGCACCGCAAGATTTTGATAGGCAAAAATGGCGACGTGATCAGGTTGGACATGCCCTTGTAACATATGTCTGTTGGCTCAATTACGTTATTAGTGGTTTTTCTAACAAGGAGCACACAAACAAAATTCTGGTGTGCTTTTATTGCTTTCCCACATCTTAGGTTTTCCAGCATAGTGTAAGATGTTGGACTTTCCAGTCTATTGTAGAAACTAGAGGTTTATTGAGATTTTTCTAATGCTGCTCTTCAAATGGTGTTTCTGCAGACGGATTGGTACAGTGGCACGCTTGGAGCTTCAAAAATACTTGAAAAACACTGTTCACTTAGTTCTAGATGTGAAAGTATTAAAGCCAGGGCATACATTCTCCAGCTCTCTAGAAGAAGTTGGTGGGGATCCTCTGTTTCTACAACAACTAGGGTAGCATAAATTAGTGCTAATGTAGGATGTTCCCGACATTTTCAAAGGACGCCACTGGGACTTGTAATTGCCAAGGGTCTTACACATTATACTGATATTTCACTTGAGTTTTGAATTTATCTGTGTATGAGCTCATGAATGTTCACATGAGTCATATGGTAAGGGTTAAAACATCAAGGTTTTCAATACTAGTCAGGAGAGGACAATTAAGTGGTTTGTAGTAAATTAGACTTGTCCGCCTTTTGTGAGTAAAGGTGTTTACACCAGTGTTGGTCTGATATACAGGGGAATGCACGGTATAAATAATGAACAACAGTAATGGTATCAAAGAACCTACGTGTGGGTACCAAAGTTGTAATACCAGTCAAATATTGATATTTGGTGGGTATCTCAAGGTGAGAGAATGTTTGCATATTTGAGTTATTATTTGGGTCAATACCGTAACACCATAGCAGGTTCGTTCATAAATAATTCCCCCCCAAAAAAACGTAAAAAAACAGAAATTACAGGCAAAGAGAAACGAATAACTCTCAAATTATACTGTGATAAAAACGAAAAGACAGAAAATCAGGGCCACCACTCTGTCTACAACCTGGCAACATGTTCCACTCCCTCAACTTTCGGTGTTGAACGCCAAGCCCTGTGTCGCATAAGACCCTCTCTCACACAACACTCTCCATCTCTCATCTCGGAGGTACTCATTCTTGTTGCAATGAGTCGGCGGCACGATTTCGAGAAAGTTTCGTGTTTCTCGTGGTTCTCTGTGGACATTTTGAAGTGATTGTTTGTTTGTTTTTAGCTTCAAGGCAAATGGAGGCAGGCTTTGGTGCAATGGCTCCGGGGAAGATGCGAGGAGGTAATTTCTAGTTCTTTTCAGAATGAGCCAACGGCGCGGTTTGAGCGAGTGATGTGTTTCTTGTGATTATTTCAAGGAATTGATTGTTTATTAAGCTTCAAGGTAACGGATGGGAGGTGGGTTTTCATGCAATGGCTTTGAATTAGATGTGATGAGGCGCTTCCCAGATCTTTTTGATTCAATGCCGTGTTCATGTGGTCCCCTGTGGATTTTGAAAGCGATTACTTGTTGTTTTAGTTTCAATGCAATTGGAGCTAGGTTCTGGTGCAATGGCTTTGAATTAGGTGTAATGAGGGTTTTTGTACATCTTGTTGCAATGAACCAATCCTGTGATTTGAGCAAGTGTCGTGTTTCTTGTGGTTCCGTGTAGATATTTTAAGTGATTGTTTGTTGTTTTAGCTTCGGGGCAATTGGATCTAGGCTTTGGTGCAATGGCTTTGATTTAGATGTGAGGAGGTTTCTACATCTCTGTTGCAGTGAGCCAATGGTGTGATTTGTGCGAGTTTCTTGCGGTTACTTTAAGTGATTGATGTTTTTTCTTAGCTTCAAGGCAATGGATGGTAGCTAGGTTTTGGTGCAATGTCGTCGAATTGAATGTCGTGCAATGTCGTGCAATGTCGGCAAATGAATTGGACATAATTCTCTGGTGGTCGTCTTAGATGTGGGGCTGCATCCAAACTCAAGCAGTGATGTTTGGATATGATATCTACCTTTAGTAGAAGTTTGTTACTAAGTGTGAAATGTTAATAATTTGGATCCTCTAACAATCAATCTGCGGCAGAGTAGGTTGTTGGATATGTGTCTCAATTTTCATCTATTTTTATTCCTCTCTCTGTCGTCGATTGAGCATATTTGGTATCAGGATTTCTTTCAAAAGAGGATCCAAGGAGTCCACTCTGCAATAGGATCTCATGTACTGAAAGATGTCTACTTAATGATGTAATAGAATGTTGTTACCTTTTAAACTATGTCGATTGTGGAAGCAAATGTGACAGTATATACGCAGTACTTTTTTTTTCTCACTATTGATTGATCCGATGTTGTAGAAATTGTGGCTGTTGTGAATCTTCCTAAAATTTGGAGGAGAAAGAGGTAAAGAATGTCAGAGAAGACGGTGGAGAAATCAGGTATACTGGAAGGATACAAGGATATACAAGGTATACATCAGGTATACAAGGATATCATAAAGAATGCCGACATGATTGAAGACATGCAACAAGATGCCATTGAGCGTGCAACTATGGTATGTATGGTTCCTGGTCTCAAGTGGTTGTCTTTTGAATGTTCAAAGCGGAATCCCATACTTTTCTCTCCTTCTGCTTAGTGCCAACCCATGCAGCCTGATGTTAGTTAGAGTTCAACTACTCTGATGAACATACTTAAAACACCATCACTCAAAATTTCTCACATACTGTTTCTTATTTCGTGATTCCACAAGGGCATTCCTCCCAGTTCTTGCTGTGTACTCTACATGCATGCGCCTGCCCATTACGTTGCAGTTTCCAGTCTGCTTTGATGTAATACCCTCTCAATTGTCTGCAACACAATCAATGTTTGTATTTTGAAAAATAAACATGTCTTAGAAAACATCGTCAACTTTGCTTAAATATGTAGTTCTGCTGATAATTGAGGTACTAAAGGGATTGTTAAGAACTGATGATTAGATATCACCATCTTTTGTTACACTTCCTATTTACTTAGGAAGTTTTAATGGTTTGATCCTCAACGTGGGGATTGATGGACTGGGAAATCTGTACATGCGCTTGACATGTACAATGTTGAGAAAGATATAGCAGCCTACATCAAAAAGGAGTTTGATAAAAAGTACAACCCAACATGGCACTGCATTGTTGGGCGCAACTTTGGTGAGGTTCAGTTCCGGACTTTACTTGTCAGCCCTGTTTGAATATTAAGTCCAGTAGACCTTCCAATCAGAGAGCTGCAAGTGTAAATCATTTTGTGCATAATCTGTTTCACAAGACTTTCACGTGAAGGAATGTGAAACAGTATCTCCCAATAGAAGAAGATAGCTTGAAACCTACACCCTCCAACATGGGTGATTGCAAAGTAGGTCAATTTTTTGTGGAGTCATACACTAGACTCGCAGAAATCTGCACAAGAAACTCTGAATCTTTGCTGGAACATACGACATTCTTATGAGAATTGCCCTTCTATTACCCTAGGTATGTGTTAAGGTTTGAGAACTATGGCAGGAAGGAATTACTTCGGGGTGAGAGGTTTTGTGTCTCTTCTGCAACCACAACTGCACCCAATATGTTCCTTTGACCTTTTAGTATTGTAGGATCCGTCTCCAACTGCTCTTTCAAGCGAGACTTACTTACCCTATCCTTTGTGAAGCATTGCAGTGAAATAATGATGTTAGAGGTGGTGCTTGCAGATGACCAGGAACATTTCACTCAAAAGAAGTTTTGGGAATCATGCCATCTTTGGCAAAGTGAGCCTCACTTCCATCATTGCTTCACTTATTTTGATACATATGCCTCTTCTGCGTTCCCAAGTCCACTTATTTTGATACATATGCCTCTTCCAGGTATTAATGTAATCTGGTGCATGGTATCAGGTGAGTAGGGTGTCTGAGCGTGCAAGAGCAGCAGTTGAAGCTGTAGGGGAAAGTGTAAAACAGTACACTTAGTACTTACTCCAGAAGGGTCGGATGCTTCCGAAGTCTGCTCGACCAGCCCCAAGACTTCATTTAGTTTGATCAGAACATATCCCTTACAAACATGAATCTGTGCAAGTTGCATAGAATTTGTGTGGAGTAACATGTAGCATGTGTGCAGAAGTAAGGATTATTGCTTGGATGTAAGTGCAAACATTCCACAATGCATGTTTGCTGCTTGATTTGTATCTGACATGTGATGCATCTTGAAGCATGTATTGCAATGCATGAGTAGCTTCAGTATGTAGTTGTAATTGAATAAACTATCATATGTATGCAAAGCACTCTACAAGAAAACTAGGCTCATATTTGATTGTTTGTCTATGAGTCTTGAACAAAATTTTACACTGTTGAATTTTTTCTTGGATTTGGTTGTTGCTGGTCACTAGCATGTTTGATGTGCCTTGAGGTATTATATGTACACCTGCACAAAAGTCAAATTTGTTTACAGATTTGACAACTTGTAAGTAATTGAATGTATTCACAGATTTGACAATTTACATGTAATGCAAGTTAATGAAGTTAGCATTTGATGGTAGTGTAAATATGCTCAAACTAATATAAAATGAAATTTATAAATGCTTTTAAGAACCACTTACTTTAGTAGAGCTGTCAAGTCTTCCTCCTTGCAAGCTCTCTTATTGATACCATCCTGTTTGAGTTGACTGTTTTGGACAATTCAACCACCCTTGTAAGATTTTCTTCCATCACAGTCTCTAAAGAGACTTCAACGTCGATGTCCTCATTACACTCTGTGTCACATGCTTGTACTTCAACTTCATTGCTATTGAACAATGGTCTTACCATGTTATCTAACATAGCTTGCTTTTGAAAGTCATTATCAAATGCTTTTAACAAACCTGTTTGTGTCCATCCTTTGCGAATCATGTCAGTCCTGCTTGAGACATTGATCCAAGCCTTGTAAAGCCAATGACATAAGTGAGGCTTTACCTTGCTCATCTTGAAATCCATTTGTACATCCTCCCCTCCTTTCAATTGGCTTGAAATAGTGTCCATAGTAAACTTGTTAAATTCTTGGCGAAATGCATGCTTGAAAGGGCGTTGAATGACTACATCTGCTGGTTGATAGACACTTGTGCAGTTTGCTGGTATGTAGAGCACAAGAATTTCAGGATGATGTGTCTTCATCCAATCTCGAAATTCTTTGCTAATGTGCACACTCCAGCAGTCAATAAACCATATCATCTCTTGATTTACTGGGAGTGCCATTTGCTGGATTTGTGCATCTAGGTAAGGTCGTAGGATCTTTTCAACAAACTCTTTGCATGTCTCTAGTGTAGACCAGTGATTGTAACTGTAGGAAATGTTCCATCCAGACAATTCACACTCTTTTCTATCCCCTTCAAGCTTAGGTAAAGTTTTTGTGGTGGTACCTTGGAAAATGACTTGGAAAGGTAAGCAATGTCCGTTTGCCGCAAAAGATACAGTAACTGTAACTTAACGCTTGTCTTCTGTCCCATGTACTTTGATGTGTTTTGCTCCTTTAGTCTCCCATGTCCTTGATCCTCCTGTAGGAACTAAATGAATGCCTGTTTGGTCAGTATTCACAACCAACTCCTTGGGTATGTTGTGGACTTTGACTAAGTAAGCACACCGTTGTGTCATTGTCTTGCCTTGCTCTTCGAAATCTTTTGGCAGTTTACCAGCTGCAGTAGTTGCAGCCCTGTAACTCCAGTTCAGCTCAGCTTTCACAAAATGCTTTGTCCATTCATAAGATACTTTGAAGGCAGTAGAATGTGTACCCTCAAGGATATGCGGGGCTTTGTCAAGGATGATAGCCTTGATCAATGGCTGGATACAAACTGCATAGAGAGGCTGCCCTGCCTTTCTCATCTTCTTCAAAATTGCACAAATCTCTTCTTTCAAGAAAGGGTGAGAGTCTAAAATCGGGCAATGTTGGGCGGATTTGGCAAACTAAGTGCTAAATTCCACACATCGCTTGTATGTATCTTTCAAGTCTCCATTTGGATGAAACCATTCTCTCATGGAGCTTTTAGACAAATTGTCATACACACAAGAGAGATCTCCAGATTTCCTATAGGCTGACCTTAAGAAATTCCATGCCCCTCCTATACTTCTATGTTGTTTCATTGGATTGAAAATAGGAAGCCATAGAATAGGAGTAAACCAGTTTGTATAAGAACCTCTAACCTTCTTTGTGCCCACTGATCTCTTCATCTTCTCCACCTTTGGCTTCAACAACACTCTCTCCGTTTGTCTTGGTCTACCCACTGGCCGCTTGAAAATCTCTTTGATTGGCCTCGACTGCTCCCTCTCCAACCTCTGGTTCAAAGTAGAAAACTCCTTTTCAATTTCGACCCCCCTCTCCTCTCTTGTAATGGAAACAAATGCAAAATCTACTCTTTGTTGTTTAGGTGCCATTGTTAAACCTTCTCTCATACACAAGCACAAGAAGATAGAAATACATACAAGAGTGGAAAGGGCAGAAAAATACACTCTACAACAACTTAAGGGAAAGTACTTAAGCAAGATTAGGGTAATGACTTAGGTTTAAACAAGTTGGGCCGCCATAAATGGATGAAAAACGCAATTAGGATGAAATTTCTGCACATCTTTCCCACCCTAAACACGAATGATTTTTAATCCAATAAATGAGAAGACGAATTTCAAAAAAATCTATTTTTGGAACGCGAACCTTATTTTTTCAAAAAAATTAAATATTCGTGCGGCAGGTGGCGAACCTGCTATGGTGTTACGGTACCATTCTAAACCAAATTGATACTGGGGCGATTTTGCCTAGGTATGATTTTGCATGGTACCAATGGTATAATCTGAATGGTACAAAAACAAAAATACCACTAAATATCCATACTCTACTGACGGATTATTGAAAAAAAGACAATAAAAGACCAACACTGGTTTACACATCACCTCGATCTGTACAAAAACACATTACTTGTATAGAGGTATGTTACAGCCTTCAGCTTCGACGATGTGAAGAGGTCTGATATTAGTCTGATTTACTAATTACAAAGAGTCTCTCTTAGGCGAACTCTGTGTGGTTTTGTTGTTGACAGATGAAGCTATGAAGCAATGACCACCAATTGTAGAGGTGTTTCTTGCTAGCCCTAACTCTGCCCTGGTTTTGCCCTAATTTTTAGTATTGTGGTGCTCCTTCCATATTCCCTCCACCTGCTTTTCTACCAGAGGTGTGCCTATCCCAATGCAATTCCTTCCCTGATTTGCCTCCGAGCCTCTCAAACTTGCATACTGGTGAAGAAAAACAACAGCAACTCATGTTGGAACTATTTTGACCAACCGTTATTCTTCAATGTGCACATCAAGTTTTGTTGTGTGATAGGTTGCCCATCATACAGAATGAGTAAAGCTCTGTGAATAACAAAAGAAATTGCAGAGAATTTCAGCCACCAAGATAATTAGACACCTAGACCTTCTTGATTCCACATGACTTGCTTTGACTGCAATTTCTCCCTATGGCTTCAATCAAAGGCCTCGTTCACATGGCTTTTTCCAATTGCTTATTGTGATGCCAAGAAAAGAGACCTAGTAATTTGTTATTGCGAAAAAGTTTGTGACGAAGCGTTATTACTTTCTTGATCCCAATCCAACTTTGTTGGCGCAACTCTGTATTCATGAATTGTGGTGTCTACAACATAGCATGAATGAGCATAAACTCACATTGCAATCACCTGACCTAGCCTGTTTTCACGAAGATTCAAGAACATCAGTGTTGGAGAAAACAAGCTCAACGATGCAGTTGAATGGCTTTCATGCTCATTTGGATCGCCGCAGGAGCCTTAACTTAAATTTCTTCTACCTATGACAACCTCGCTATAAGTAGAATCGTTATTTCTCAACAACATAACTATATGTATTTTTGGTACTGATCAACAATGGTGGAGGAAATTGTTGGGACTCCAAATACATCCGCGGCAGGGGTGGCGGAGGAAGCCTCCGTCCCATTTGAAAGAGATGACGACCAAAACAGCAACATACCGAGCAGCGCGACAAATGAGCTATGCGATGCAGCAGTTTTGCAAAAGGTTCAAGACAAGCTCAAGAAACAACTTCTCGACCGCAAGACGGAAGTTGAGGAACGTATTTACGAGCAAAAGCGAAATTTGGCGAGAGCCACGAAAGACCGTGAAGAAGCGGGCGTGCAACTTTACGATTTGCAATGTAATCTTGCGGGTCTGCATTTAGGTTTACATGAGGCGACTGCGAAACTTGTGACTACTGCGGAGGCCCACACAAAGGTTCTGAGTCAAAACAAAATATTATGTGATAGCCGACTGTACTTATATTCATCCTTGAAGTCATAGCCTAGACCCAAATATACCCTATAAGCTCTTCATCGATAGAACTCCAAAAAATGGACGTCTAGCCACCAACTTCCCCACAAATGTTTTCGAAATGCCCACCTGTAGAACTAGACTTCTGGGAAGCCCATCTAAATTGTCAAAGTTTTCGATACACAAGTAAAATCATATTGTATTCAAAAAGATCATTGGATTAAATGATTTTACATGTTTTTGCATACTTAGAATTTCTCCTCGTGTTTATGATGGACGATTAGGTGTAGAAACTTGTTATGAATGGTTGGGCTCACCAATACAACCAATGGAATTAGTATTGAGTTTCTAAACATATTTGCTAAATACAAACCTGGTTGTGTGCTTCTGGACAATGATGTAAGAAAATTTCAATATAACACAAGAATGAACATGGGCGATTGATGGACTCTTAAAATAATTGATTTGACTTGAATCTATGTTTGACCTGAATCTTTGTTTTATGCCATTCAAGCCACCAATCAATGCTTTGAGCACCCGATTGGGTTTAATATCAATTGTTGTGCTTGACAAAATGGCATACAGATGTTTGTCCAAACACACATAAGTAACAACTCTATTCAAAGATATCAACATCAATATGACTAAGTTGGATGTTTTATTGATGCGAACATCACAAGATTTTTTATAAATTATGTCCATTTGGCTCTGGAACTTCATTTCCAAGCTTCACTTCATGCTCGGGGAGATCACTCCATTGTAGAGTTGAACACCACGTGCGAACAAAGTTTGCTACCCCTATATTACGTGTCATAAATAATTTTAAATTTTACGATATTTTTTCTACATATACACAACCATTGATGGTATCTTTTGTATATTTTTTTGAAATTTTTAGTCATATTCATTAATTGTAGCAATTTTTTTAGTTCAATTCTGCGTCATTCTAGTTAGAAACGGTATGTTTTATTAAAAAAAACAAATCATCAAATTTAGTCACCATTTTTTACTATGTAACATGTACCATTTATATCTACTCATGAAAAAAAATTGATAAAATTGTGACCCATTTTGGTGATGATTTTTACATTTTTTACATTTTTTACATCTAAAATGATCGCACGTGGTTGTTCAACTCTACAATGGAGTGATCTCCCCGAGACTTCATGTCAAGAACCAAAATTCCAATATCACGTCATGGGCATCACATTTCATTTATTGGTGTTTGAATCTTACTCATTGATGTCAAAACTCAATAATTTGTCAAATTCCAAAAAATTGTGTTTCTTGTCAATAGGCTTGAATCTTCTTCACCAGTAACATACATACATACATATAGAAAGAAGGATAGTCATACCAGTTATTTTATATTTATAATTGATATAATAGGCACCCTAAAACCTCAATTGGTGGCAGGCCAGGGAGGAAAGTGTTCAAGTGCAAAAGCACTATGATATAAGGAAAAATGAGTACGACACCCTTCAAGAAAAAACGACTGCAACAAGGCTTGAACTTGACAATTTGCAAAACACTTTGAAGAAGTTAGAAGGCTTCAATGAGAAAATGAAGGGAGAGATCCAATTTCAAAGGCGGGCAACATATGGAGGAGAAGAGGAGGCTCTAAGGATCGAGAGAGTGAAAAAAGAACAAGACATCTTGATCGACGAAATGCAAGAGCGTATCAAACGGTTGCACGAAAAGGTCGCTCTGAAAAAAGCACAACTTGCAGGTCCATCTCAATAGCATTTTAACCTTCACTATGTATGCCACGAAACTCGACCACTTATTTTCATTGAGTGTGGACCACACTAATTTTGAAGCATCCACATTCTTAGAAGTTGGTGTGGTCCATAGTTTTATGAAAGTCAACATCAATTCCAATATCGGCCACACACTTGATGTGTTTGGATGTCCACCACATCGATTTCTTTGTATCCGAAATAATATGTTTCATGAAAACAACATGTGTTTTTTTGGGTTTTGTGACAATGTGATAGGTGAGGAATAGCTAACATCGATCGGCTCTCGACGGAAGTTACTTAAATGAGCTTGGAAGAATATTATTTATTTAAAAGTGTTGACTTTTCAATGTCTACTTGAAAATCATATCTTGTTGGTTAGAGACAACCATAACATTATTCAGACCCATGACAGTGTTCAATGGGACTGACAATATTCCAAGAAATATTCCCCACATTCAGACCGAATGTGGAAAATACCGGGAATATCCCCTGGAATACTGTCAGTCCCACATAACACTGTCATGGGTTTGAATAATGTTATGACCCTGGGGTGCACTACACTAAACAAGTAGGACTACACATGAGTGCACAAAAGGGGTATCAATTTAAACTTTGTTGTACCATGTATACATGTAGTACACAAATTATAAAGGTTGGAGGACCTTTATAAAATGTACAACATTAGTAATTGTTCTTATAGCTCAAGGGGTGGACTCTCGTACCATGTACGAACTAACGTGGGTGTAAGAAGGGGTATTATTTGAGGCATCAACATACATAATATACATAAGGAAGAGGTATTAATTTTCACTAGTGTGTACATTTAAAAAGTCTATTACCTTTTTTTGAAGTTAAGGTAGATGTACAAAATGGGGCTGTAAGGTTTAGAGATTTTTTTTTGATAATAGATGTGTTAGTTTCATCTAATTCACATTTTCATCCATTGTTGGCATATGATAATAGTCCTCAATGACTCCCTTGTCCATTCTTGTTACGGTTATAGGGCAAGCTAGAGGCTCTTAGAGTGCTCGTGGGCTCCCTTGAGTTTTGCTATCCGGATTGTGGCTAAGTTATTTTGATCTTGTCTTTGTTTGTTTGATGCAATCGTTGAGTTACATGCTATGGGTGAAATAATGTTCAATGACTTTCTCATTAGAAAGCAAACATGGATTTCACATGTAATAAAGCATATTCAATTAATGATTTATATTTGTACATGCAGTCAAGGCATTTACCACATTAAATTGAAAAACTTAGTATAAATACATGAGTTCATTTCCTAGCCTGCCATTAGCACGCATACATTTGTTTTTCTCTATAAACTTTTTGTATGTAGGGGAATTAATTTCAAATTGACCCACACACGTCATTTAGGTTTCCAATGAAAAGTCTGCTCCTCAGGGATTGGAATTGTCATTAGACTATATAGCATAAGTTTTTAAGTTTTTAAATTTAATTTTTTATTTGTAAATATATATATATATAAACTTATGTTGGTATCAGAATGGAACCACCAACAAGTGCACAAGTGATCTTACTAACCATTTGATGGTAGATTGAGAGATAATAATTGCATTAGCTTTTATGACATAGATGCTTTATGAGACACATCCGGGAGATGAAAAAGTCTTGATCTACTTTATTGATGAATGCTTAAGTTTTGCATTATACATATGATAGGGGTTGATTGTTATTCAAAAGTATATTTGTATACTTATGTTGACGACTATATAAGCCAAGCCCCTACAGTAATGTTGCACCTTAAGTTGACCAACACAAAAAAATGTATACATATTGTCACTTGTATCATTATCATTGATATTGTAGATGTAATGCTTAATTTAACAATAGAAAAACTTGAATATAGGGGGTTTTTAGATTATGTTGCAGATGCACATGATTCTTGGTTTTAATGAAAGGTGCACCCCCTAGGATAGACAAGCACTGATGAAAGAGGAGAATGCCATTTTCATAATTGAGTGACTTGGAGGTAGTGTGTCTTTAATGGTAACCATGTCTAATAACTAGTCTAAATATTGTATTTAGTGCCACTTACTATTTGAAATTACGCAATGCTATGTCTATAGACTATATATATCTCATATTTTACCAACAAATGTCGAATTTGTGTCTTGGACATTATAGAACATCAACAACTGTACTTTTTTTAATTAAAATTACATCAGTAGTAAAAAGATACTAACCCCAAATACTAAGTGACACTAAATACAATATTTAGTGTAGTATTTGGATTATTTGGCTCACTAATTCAGTTCCAAACAATTCATCAAATTGTTTGGGGGTATACCCTAATTATGCACCGTGATAATTGAAAGAAGAATATTGGTTTAATATCATGATTTTGTATGCCCTACTAAACAACTTAAACATGTTTTTGCTCATAAGCAAAAGATTGATGAGAAAGGACAATGTCAACTTCATATATGAGTGGCTTTTTGGTGATGCATTATTGATGGTAACCATGTCTAATGACACAATGGTTGGACTATTTGGTCCACCTCTATCCAAACAAATCTCAAGTTGACTTAGTCCACCCTAATTAGAGGTCCACAATGTAGAAATAAATGGTGTAGTGGTGAGTGGGATAGATATTAATAGTACCTGAGTCTAAAAAAATGTAAATCGCAATGATGTTCACTTCGAGTGGACTCGAGTTTACCTAATGAAACATTTCAATGGGTTTTCAATTTCAGCTCAACAAAGAGAAACGAAGGTCGCCAATGTTGCACTTCAAGAAGCCGACATCGAGATGGAGTCCATCAACACTGAGAAACGCCAAATCACGTTTCAGTGGAAATCCACTCTCGTTGTATTGAGCCGGTGTGATCTAGCTATTCAGGTCAAACTATAAGACTTCGGCAACTTCAACTTCATGCACTGTCTCTTCAGGTCAAGGTCAATCGTGCCATAAATCCACATTCTCCAGCTCAAGAACCACCCTTGGATGACATCATTATAACAAACTTTTAAGATGAAAAAAAATACTAGGTAGTGATGGGCTATAACTTTAAAGCCAACAAATTTGTTGTTTTGTGAGGACAAGTTAGGGCCACTTCACACATGAGCCAAGAGCCGTGACCTTGCAATGGTGAGGACCCTTGACTCTCATCCAAAGGCCGTACCATTGGTGTTGGGAAAGCAGTTTTATGTAGTCACGGGCCTTCAAGCATAGTGTGCAGTGAGAATGGACCATGTTGCGGGACCATTGCATATTTTGTTGGCGGAAAAAGAGACGAGGATTTGTTTTAATATAATATGTCTCAAACTTTATCAATTTAAGAGAATTACTTGGTGGTGTTTGTATGTCTTGGAATCTGTCCTAGAATCTATTCTAGAATCTTCCTTGAAATCTGTCCTAAAATCTATCCTACTGGAAAATTTATTAAAAAAGTCATGGTCTCCCGGAATTTTCGTCAGGCCCACCTCTTTGAGGTGGGCTTGACGCAAATTCCGGTAGACCATGCACCCTTATCCACAACCTGCCATGTAGGACTCTATGTAGACTTTTCATCCACGAACTTTTCTTTGGGCCTTTAGGCCTTCACCTCCTAGTGTGAAGTGAACTTGGACGGTCTGCGCCTTTTCGACCAATGAGAGCTCTTACATTGCCATGGTCAGGGGCCTTCAGCCTTGTGTGTGAAGTGGCCCTTAGTCAGCTGTGATAACTATACCTATATAAGAAATTCCATTTAAGTATCTGGGCATAATTGCTTAAGTATGGTTGAGTCTTCTTGGTAATTGAGAGAGAGGACTTCAATGCATCTTATGTAGTTTTTGTACATTGTGTAGTAATCTATGACTCTCCAAGTTGTTCATTATAGGTTTGTTCAAAACCAACCCTAGGTTCTCGATCATGTTCAAGCCATCTTCATTTTAGGTAATTATCTATAGAGATCGCTTATGGGGAAAGGTCATCATTAGGTGTGAGGACCATAGTACATGATTGATTCTGGTGTCCACCAAAACAAATGCGACGAACTTGGTACATTTCAAATTAATTTCTTGTATTAAACGCTAGGAAAATTCTTGTCCCATTCCAACCGTCTATTGTAACTAGGGATTGAGAAATGTGTAAATAAATCAATGTAGTTGTCAATGCTTCAGAAATCATAACAAGAAACTTTTGGTTGAAAACCGTAATTTATTCAATCACACATTTTGCACCAAGACCCACAACAAACGGTTGGAATGGACAACTTTGTGTTGCCATTTATCAATGTTGTGTAACCCACCCATGGTGGTTGTTGTTGAATGTTTCCAACCTTGTTGTTGCACTAAAACACGTTTAATGGGACACATAGTTTTGCATGCATGTGTGTGTGTATGAACAGTCATTGTTACAAGCGATTCACGATCAAAGTGAACAAATGCTCTCAATCAAGGCCGAGAAGAACAATTATCGAAAAGCTATTGTGATTGAGAATACGAGAGGAGGAAGGTTATTCATCGGCTTAATGAAAATCGACTCGGCCATGAAAGAAGTGCAAAAGAGCATAAACCGTGCGACTAAAAAGAAGACGAAAATGCTTCAACGACAAGCTAAAATCGTGGTCAAACTTAAGAAGGTGGAAGAAAATATCGAAAGAATCCAAGGGGAGATAGTTGTCATGCAAGAGGAGATCAAGGTATATTTTGACCGCCCGAATCTCACTTGTGTTTGATCCAGTATATCGCAAGATACATATTTTGCTTCATATGCACATTGAATGTCCAAAATCTGTATCAATTTTACGTATGAGTTCAAATCTATGTCCTAGGGAAGCAAAGTCTTGTTCATGGCAACTTCTAGTTCGCATCATGTGTCTCTCCCTTTCTCTTTGAAATTTTGCCGCCGAACGTAGTCTTTGAATCAATTTGATCCATAGTATCAAATTTGATTGCTTTGAATGATTTTGCAGGAAACAAATAAAGTGTACTTGAAAGAGACCACAAAGATCCATGAGCTCGAGAATCGAATTTTGACCCAACTGAAAGAGCAGATCACCCTCGAGCAAAAGTCGGCGCACGCGACGATTTCGAACATCACTGAGTTAAGGAAATTAGTGAAGCAAGAGGACACGATGGCGACGGAGCTCAACTATGATCTCTCCCGCATCCGCGTGGACATCCTCAATATACAAGAGTATAATCAAACCGTCGCATCGGCACTGAAGGCGGTGAACGATGAACTGAATCGGAAGTACAGCCTCATCCGGAAGCTCGAGGCCGAGATCAAACGGAAGCATCAAGAAATCGAGATGAAGACGAAAGAATACGCTCGACTCCAACGTCAATTCGAGAAATTGACACGAGGCCTCACAGACCCAAACACAACCCCTTGGGAAGCGATGATCAATAGTTTGAAGTCCGAGGTCGACGCGAAATCGAAATCTTCGAGCCAGAACCAGAAGCTGTGGATGACGTTACAGACGTCCCTTGTGGCGCTCCAAAACGAGATCAACAACTTGACCGAAAAATCGCAGCTAATGACGTATGAGCAAGGCGTGTTGATTCAACGCAGAACACGAGTAGATGGCCAATACAATGCGGTGTCAAAAACGATCAAGCAGCTCAATATCGGGATCCGCGTCAAGCAAAATATGATCATAAGGTATGAATTTCTCACTCTTGCATTTCTGTTGCAGTTGTATTCCGGAATATACATATGATTGATATGTGCAATTCCCTTGTAAATATAAGCACATACATCTTATTGCGGTTTTGGAGATTTTGATGTGTCATACACAAACTAATAATATACTTCATGATTCTTCTCAAGCCACCGTTGATCAGTTTAAGGAAGTTAGGGACCTCAATGCACTGCAAGATCGTAAGCTATATGCTTTTGTAAACCACGTGTGGTCAGGGGTTGATTAAAGATGGGCTATTTATTGAAACTTCTTGAATAATTGGCACCCTATTAGTAGATCAAATGGTACTTTGAGGTATTTTGCAAGATCCCTATAGGTAAATATAATTTTTACATCACAAATTTATTTTAAAGACTTTATTTTGTTTGTAAATTGTACCATTTACCAAAAAATTGGAATTTTGACATAAATTGACGTTAATGCATAACAAAACACTAACATTACATTAACAGCGCGTGCAAATAACATTGAATGTTACTTGATTGCAAATCTATCTTGAAACTCTCAGTGACAATCCCAAGCATCTTGCCAACATCTAAGTTTGATGACTTTTAGTCAATTGAGAAAGTTTCTCGTCCGATCCTACCATTTTCTCATCCAATTCATCCACCAAGTTTCTCATCCAATCCAAAGACATTCATTGAACCTCACATAAATTCTTTGTTCCTCCAAATATTAGAGATCCTACTTTATCAATAAAAATTAGATGTTTCATATATTTCTCACCTACCCTATTTAAGATATAATATTGTATGGGTAATTTCATCCAAGATATAATAATTCCAAAATTTGTATAATTTTTTCTCTCTTGAATCCTATAGTTTTTCTCACGTGGTTTAATAATAATTAACTATGCCTCGATGCCAAGGATTGGGTGTTTGTTCTAAAACCAGACAATTCCATCTAGGCCATGGGCTAGAGGTCGAGTGGAATTAGTCCATATACAAAGGACCTATACATTGTTCTTGTGTGTTCAATTGATCAAAGCAATGATTTTTGTGCAACATGTGTAATGTGGGGAGTTGTTACATTATTGTGGTCTTCGCATCTTAGCTCAATTCTTATTGAAATATTCTCAAAATCTTTACTTATTTTGAAATGAATTTCTCAAGGATTTACATGCTTGTGGTCTTCACAATTTAGCTCTTCTCAAAATATTTTTAACAAGCTATCACCCATCAAATTCATCTTGGTCTTTTGAATACTATGATCCCCATACTTCTTACACATTGTCATGGGCCTCACATAATGTGACAAGTGGCATATTATATGACAAGCTAAATATTTGCGGGGGGGGTGACATCAAATCCTCAAAACAACTAAAAGGGACTGAGATGGAAATCAAGCTCAAGAAACCACATTGCATTCATGATTACACCAATTCAAATGACAAAATGATCCAATTTGGGGCCATTAAAAAACTTCATGTCCCTTATACTAACTACTTGTTCTTTGATTATGTAGGTTGAACGATTTGATAGGAAATAACACAACCCTCCAGAAGTCGTTGACAACGGAGAATGAAATTCTACAAATGGATCAGAGAATTGCTCTAAAAGACCTGGCAAAAGAAACCATGGAGATGCAAACCAAATTAGAAGAACAAAAGGCAGAACGAGACTATGCTCTAAAACACATGAATGAGTTGGAACACCATGTGATGTTGTGGAGATACAAAATTACTTTTGAAATCCAAATCCAGGTTCAAATATGCTTAACCTCGGGAATACTACATGTGAGGTTGACATATTTTTATCGAGATTTCACTTGGGTCTAAATAAGTGAAACATCCTTATAAGTGAATCTTTTCTTTAATCCCTTCCTAATATGTGTAGAATGGGAACCACTTTCAACTAGCATGATATTAGCAAGACTAGATGGACTGATGCATTTTTTGGGTGCGATGTGTTATCTTGGAATACAACATGGGTACACTTGAAATGGTTGTAATCATATTACAAAGCTTCATAAATTCTCAAGAAGTGCCACACCATTTGAAATATAGACCACAACACTAGACTCATCTTAACAAGGTGTTGTAAAATGTTTAAGAAGAATGTTCACAAAGGTCTACATGACGATTGTGTAGTCGTCTTTGCTCTACCAAAAGAAGATAGTAGCATGTATGCAAAGAGACTCTGCGTATTACCAGTGTATGAGTCTTAGACATATTTCATCGTGCATTGGTGAAAGAAATATGCAAATAGGTGCAAGCATAGTAAAGTGGACCAAAAAAGTGCTCCGGTATACGAAAGCCATGATTTTCTTGGTCAAATGCCTATAAGTAGTAGCAAAATGTTGTTTAAAATACATTATTTTTCATGATAACCTCTATTGTTAAGTTAGGTACTCAAATACAGAATATCAATATGAGATCTTCAAAACCTATCATCAAAAGTGATGCGTTAAAGCATTTAACACTATATTCGTTAATTTGAGACTTTCTCTTGTCTCAAATTAATATATGGACCACAACAACATGGTCTAATGTTTGGATTGTCCTACCTAAATCATCTTGATATGAGTTCTTAATTGGGTTCTTGATATGAACACCCACTTCAAAGTATTTGCATCTTACAACATTCTCCAATATTTGTGTGATTTTATCCATGTTCTTATATTTGTAAATGTCTCAAAATGCCGAAAAAGTCTCAAATGAACGAACATAGTGTTAATTGACTAAATATGGTTTTGAACGTTAATTTCATGACCTTAAATATTTTGAACTTGGAATTTTTTTTCATGTTCCTTGAGTTCATTATCAACTTGAGGTCACCGTAAATTTTTTTCAAAGATTCATCAATTTAATGTAATTATATTTTAAACAAGTTTTTGACAATTATCTTTTCAATGTCACCCACTTTTTCACCACTTGCACTGTCTTCTAGAATACATATACGTTGTTTGAAATTGTTTTTTGTGAACATACATTGCTTGGCTTTGTAGATGCATATGTTTTCTAAATGTATATGAATTTTTATTTCATAAAATTCAAAGTTAGTATATAGTTTGGGATCACTTTCACTTAAACCTGAGCAAGGATCAAGAGCTGTCCATTTTACCGTGTTTGCACCCAAACCTACCACAACATTAGTTTTATCAAAACTTTCAATGACGCAAGACAATTTCCATCAACGTAAGATGTGTTCCCCGTGACTCATATGCTTGTAGTGTCGTTATGCTTAAATTTTCTTAAGAAGTCAACGTATCCATCCATCATCTATGTTTTTGTGCACGCAGGCATCCATAGACCCCAACATAGGACAAGCGGACCTTTCCGCCATGAGGAAAGATGCGGATCGGATGCAATTACAACTTGATGGTCTTATTTCAAAACGCAAACAATTGATTGCGGGTCTAGAATCAAAGGTGGACAACCGCAAGGCAATCAATACCAAAATTGAGGTTTGTAAGATTCATCTATTTTTGGTTGAAAGGCCTTTCATCATCGCTCACTTCGGACTATAAGTATAAAGCGTATGCTCTCATGAAAACCCTAGTAAAAATAAATAAAAGAAAACTTGTTCATTCCAATCATATGTTGCAACTTTTTCATTGCAACTCATGGCGCAAAAATGCATAAACAAATCATTTTGGTCGTGAACTGGAGGTTTAAATTGGTTGTCAATGTTCCTTAAATTAAAATCCTTCAGTGGATAACCAAAATGGTTTAATCATGTATTTTCTTGTCATGACTTGCAATGAACAAGCTACAACAAATGGTTGGAAGGAACAAGTTTTCTTCTAGTGAAACTTAGCATCATCTCACTTAAAAATGAATTCCGTTGACATCATGATGGATGTGCTAACCTTGTCACCATTGTTCTTGCCGCAGTGTTCATACTACTTCATTGTATACCTATATAAATCAAGTCAACCAACTCACAAATCAAGTAACTACAAATTAATGTATGGACCACAACAACATGGTCTAATGTTTGGGTCGTCCTACCTAAACCATCTTGATATGAGTTTTTAATTGGGTTCTTGTTATGAACACCCGCTTCAAAGTATAAATTGCATCTTACAACATTCTCCAATATCTTTGTGATTTTATCCATGTTCTTATATTTGTAACTGTCTCAAAATGTCGAAAAAGTCCCAAATTAACGAATATAGTGATATATATGTATACCACAGTTGCCTCTTGGTCCAACATAAAATTATTTTCCAATAAGAAAATTTAAATTGACACGTGTTGTTATTGCATTGGTTGGGAACCACATGACCCTCTACAATATTGGTTTAGGTTTTTTTTGCTTGTTTTTTTTCAAAATGGTTATGGTCTGTGTTGCAATCTATTATACATCTATAATAAGTTGATCAACTCATCTATTTGTCTATCTATTTGTCACACCATAACATTTCCATGTTGGAGCATCTCTTCCTTCTCATTTTCTCTCAAAATATGTTTTTTTTTTGTTTTTTTAATCTTATCGCATATGCACATGATCTCTTTTATCATCATTGGTAGCATTTTGTCAAAGCCCAACACAATTTTCACAAATTACTTTCATTCATCATCATAACAATTTGTGCATAAGAGTAGTTTGACATGTGTCACATTAACACATGCTACATGTGCATATGAATTATAAACTTGCAAAATTTGTAGGCTAATGTGTTAACAAATTTGTAGTGTGGCCCTTGTCTTACCTCCATGACACCTTGTACTTTTGCACATGTGATAGATAGATCAGCAAGTGTGTAAGTGGGTAGATATGTGGGTGGCTGCATTGGTAGGTTGGTAGGTGGTCAGCACATGTCATTTGCTCGGCTGCCACATGTTGATTGCCTAAGCGAGCCCTACTCTTGACACCAAATGTCAAAAACTATTATTATCAACATTAATTCGTGTGTTTACATTGGTGTTGTCATTATCCATCTGTATGTCTATCTATTAGAACCCTCCCATTATTTCTATGCAAACTTTGAATGGATGGGCAACAAAAATAATGCTTCTTATTCTCCAATCCACCAAAAGGAGGTTCAACTTGTAGCCTATAAGTAAATTCAGACCGAGAAGAAAGTGTCGCACTGAAATTCATTCAATTCGTACCTAATGCACATTAAAAATAATTTCTAACCTTTAAGAAGTCCTCTATGGTTGTTTGTATTTTTATCTAAAGAATTTCTTCTATCTAAAATTATCTAGCAATAAATTTCAATGAAGATGATGTTTATGAACTTCTTAAACCATTGTAGATGGTGTCTTACTTAGCTTGTTCTAAGACAAATAACATGATAATCATATAAACCATGAACATCACGAAGTGTGATTGGTCAGAGTTTATCTACACTACAAAGATCATGGGTCGTTTACCACTAGAAAGCTCTTTGTCACTACCAAATAGATCTTAAATATCCAAATATAACAGTGCCTAATATTTGAAAATAATGAGAAAAAACCAATGACAACAACATGTAACCCTTGTAGTGTTAAATATACATCTATATTCTAAGAAACTTTCTTGTTGGACTAAATGTCTTACACAATTAAATAAATCAATAGCACCAACATCTCTCTCTCTCTCTCATGAATCTCCATCTCGGATTATTGCCTATATGAATTTAAATTAGTGTACAGGCCATGAGCCATCGCAAAGGAATTGAAGGCCCTGCTAGTTTTGAAGCCGGGTTAGTGAAAGCAAATGCAGACTTGAGGAAGGCCATACGAGACACCGACAAGCATGCCGTGCACCTGGAACAACGGTTGAAACATCTTATATTGAAAACACACATCATTTTTCAATTTGTGAAAGGAAAACAAAAAAAACACATCATTGGAGCTTGAAAAAAATCATTTCAACAAGAATAATAACAATCGTAAGGACCATGAGGAAGGAATAAATAAATAGCTAAATCATTTGAATTCTCATGGAATTGGAAATTGGCAATATGAAGCCATGATCCACGTCACTTTTTTAAAGTCTTGGTCACGGGACATAGTGTAAGGCAAACTTAAGGGTTATTTTATAATACACAAACCAAGAGTGGTGACCATGAGAATCTAGAGGCTCTTGAAAATCATCCAAAGGCCATACCATTTGATACAATATCTAATTTTGCAGTTGATGGACCCTCAAGAATACTATAAAACGAAAGTGGATCATGATGAGGGACTGCAACATATGTTTGGGTTTGGGTCCCCGTCATGCAAAATATATTAGTTCTAGGAGCCGATGGTAATTCAATTGATTTCCATGGCCCTTGTTTTTGTTTTTACATTAGCTATTTGTTGCCATTGACAGGGGCATGCACATCTATTTTATCCATTCAAAATTCTTTGACCAACCCCTTGTGCCTTAAAAATTCTAGTGTCAAGTGAACTTGGACCATCCCTGGCTTCTCAACCAATCACATAATAATATGTATAGGATAGGTCAAGGCCCCTCAAGCTCTAGTGTAAAGTAGGCCTTAGACATAGTTTACGTATTCTGTAATAGTCTTTCAAGAAAATATCATGCAATTGGCGGAGAACATTATTATTCAAAAAAAACTAACCAAAAATAATGTTCGCTTCAAACTATGTGGTACGAAGATAGTATTTCTCCCTAGATGATCACATATTTGGGTTGTCTCGCCACAAAGTCTGGGTGATCACCAAACATTGTCCATTTATAAACATGTAAAATTTTCATATCACTTTCTTGTCCATTTGATGACACGGTCAATCTTTTGTTAATAACCATGTGTACAGCGAAGTGGGCCCGCACCTCGTTTCTCAACCAACGAAGGAATTCATAAAACGTTGGTCATGGTCCATGGTCACTAGTGTAAACACGCCCAAAGTTCCATAGCAAAGGCATCTCAATCTCATTGCCCGTGACATGTTTTGTAGGCTATTGGAGCTTGAAGAACAAAAAGTGACATTTAACAACAAAACGGTGGAGATGAAAGAGAAGCTTGATTTAATTGTTGCACAACACGAAGAGTGCAGGTTTTCTTCATGCAATTCTAGCTGTTAAATACATCACATACATTATGATTGTCGAGACTTAATGCACATGATTTAGGGTTTTGCCAAGGTAAGCCGGTCCATTCTATTGCACAAAATGCACATACAATTTTGCAGTTTAATGCATCAGCCCTAGTGCATTCTACATGTAAAAATCTTCTCGGATTCTTAATCTCGAGAGTTAATTACATGTGCAAGGGCACTAATAAGGTATATGGGTGTTATTCAATTTGTTTTTCAAGTACTCCAACTTCTACCTATTAGTTACACACAATGAAACTTGTGTTGCATTAGCAAATCTACAATGAAGCATCAGCAAAAAATCGGACCTCCCTGATTTGGTTATGGTTCTTGGAAGTACACGTTTGTTGATTATGTAACCGAAGACATAGGTCCTCCAAATATGTTTCACTATTGAGTGTGGAACAATTGATAAAATTTTGAAGAAGTCGTCCAACTTGGGTCCAACCTCTTCTAAACATGTGTCTTTATGGTGATTGTTCTTTGATCCTCAACTAACCACACACCAATCAAATATAGGTGTCCAATTAAGAAAAACAACCAAATAACACTTGCATGCCCTAAGTGTTGAATCAATGCAGTATAATGTTGAATTGGCACACAAACCAATAACTAATATTTAGCTTGATGGAGTCTAGGTAGGACGCTATATCAATGAACTTTTTATGCCATTGAGCCCTAAAAGCCCCCAAATGAGAACATTTTTGTATGCGTCCTTGATGTCCCGTGGATCTTGCTAAAAACAATCGTCTTTAAACCATTTTTGGCCACCTAGTCATTGCTATTATAATTGTCTCTCACATCTAAAAAAGCTTGATCATGAAATTGCATGCATGGTTATTCTCTACAACTTTGATGATGTGATCCTTTGATTACGCCTCACAAATTCTCTCCGTGATGGTTCTCGAGAACTCCTTAAATTTATTATTTTTATTGCACATCTTGGAAAAGGCTTCACCCCTCATGTTCTCGTAGGCCTTCAAGGGTTAAGGCACACACTCTGCATTTGGCAAGCTCAGCATGAATGGCATTGACGTCAAAATCATAGATGGTTCTTGTAAAAATGTTCATAACCGATCACTCCTTCAAGGACAAAGAGTCGATCAATGTTAAGGTTTCAATGCCTATCCCCGTCAATGAATTATTTTCAAGGAATATTTTTGATCCCAAAGTAGGCAACTACATAGCAACTATGTTAGAGATTCATTTTTGAAAACAAGGAATAATCATATTATATTTTGATGACCATAATTGAAGCTTGTTGATTAAAAAATTTCAATTTCAATAAGTAATGTTATTTTCTTTTTTGGGGGGGGGAGGGGGTATGTAGCCACTCTAGACTGTACAAACAATCTTTGGCTTACAAATGTCATATCTAATTCACACAATGTCTAATTTTCATAAACTGAAATGCATTAGCCTCCTTATAGGTTTGCTATATTCGTTGAGAATACATTGAAAATTTTGAACATGTAGAGGGTGTCAAGTGCTCAATGTCCATTATAGGTGTATTCTATATTAATGATCAATTCAATAATCAATAAATCCCACCATAATTTAGGTACACTAAAATTTGGTTTACTGCAACCCACACTATCCATCGTAAACCCACATAATTGTCTCGTGATCTTTGGGTAACAACTAGTGAAGAACAATAACTTATGACACTCGATGATGCTACATGACAAGTCATGAAGACCACTCTAATCAACATGCCACACTCTAAACTACGTTTAGCATGGTTAATTAGACATTCAAAGTTTGCAAATGACACTTGGATATTATTCTTGGGCAGAGAAAGGTTGAGAAAAGTGGTGATGGCAAGGGCGAAAGCGTTGTTGGCGACGACATTGTACCAACGGATCGGGAAGCGGCACGAGGATGCCCGAAACAACCGATGGAAAGGCTTGTCGTTGAAGAAGGCCTTCGAAGAAGAGCTAACGGATGCACAAACGAGGTGCAACACTATGTTGCGAATGGTCAATCGGATGATGGCCGAGTTGCCTAGCTTGCAACCGAAAATGGAGATCTTGGCCATCCAACTAGACCTTGTTATGAGAGCTCCTAGGTGTTGATGACATCCTCCTCCTCGACGGCCAATGTGGAGTTGGTTTCAAATCATTCGTTGTAACAGTTCCCTCCTTTTTTGCATGTGTAAAATACCACAACATTGTCTAGTTGAATGGGCAGGTTGGGTGGGGTTGGGAATCTGTCATATAAGGTGCAGGGATTATACCTCTGAGATGCTCGTCAGTAGTAGATTCACCTTGACAAACTAGTAGCCCTGGCTCTGGCTGATTAATTATAAGATGGAACAACTCACTACATCTTGATAATGTTACGACCACCTAGAAGCGTTGCAACAAAACATGTAAAACGAGTTGACCTAAGAAGTTCCTTCAATGGAAGTGCATGTTGTTGCTAACATTGCACACCTAATCATTCGGACTGTTGTTGTTGGGCTTTTTGAGTCTTGTCTTTATTGCTCTTGGTAATGGTGAGTTCTTCGATTATAGAAGATGCCAGTGTTTTCTTTCCTTTTCTTTATTGTTTTTTATTTATTTTCGTTAATGCTAATCAAGAACACAAAGATAAACTTAATAATAACAACATGTGTATCACAAGTTTGGTTACGCTTGCAATCGAATGTGTTCAATTTGCACCAAAAACTACAAATCAAATAATTGTGTATCACAAGAGTACCTACAACTTCTAGGCATGTGCATCTAATTTTCATATTATTTCAACAAATTCTATCACATGGGCAAACACCAGTTCTAGAAGTCAACTCCATAGTCCTTGGACGGTTTTGGCGTTTATTAAATTAGTTTAGGATTTGTTAAAGTTCTTGGAAATTTTCTAGGGTAGAATTTTATTTTTGTACATAAAATGGTAACATAATGGAATATCGAATTATTTGATCAAAACTCGTAGACACTGCCTTGGGACTATAGTAAGTGTTTCATCTTATACTACCTTGCAATTCAAATTGCCAATAAAGGTGGTTTTTGGAATTATGAAATAATGAAGGTTTTTCAAGTTTGAAGTTTGCAAAGTTGTAGCTCACTTCTTTATGATAATAATAATAATAATAATAATTTTATTGTTATTGTTATTGGCTAATATACAAATTCTAAGTAACTTACTATCAATATCATAAATGTGTTCTAGATTGCAATACAAATTATTGCACTAACATGTCTGGGACTTGTGTGTTTTGGATTTTCCTATAATCTCATCAACGTAGTTCTTCTTTTTTTCTTTAAAAAGGAAACCATGAAACATGTTTTTATTCCTTAAACACCAACTTGAAGAGTGTGTTGATGTGAATAACAAACAACTTTGAGCTAGTGTGAATGAAAGACACGCAACCCACCTATCAACATACTAGTGCGAGCTCAAATTGAAGTTTGAAATGGGCTTATGTGAAGCCAATATAAAGTTCAGATGCTATTTAGAGGCGATCTACGTAGGTGGTCTAAGGGCACACTTCCATGTGCTAGTCGTTTTGGCAAAGCAAAATAGAGCATGTCGATATTGGTGAAGCCTTTTGCCAGTACCTTCAAGCATCTTTTTGGTTGAGCACTTCGACGTGGAGTAAGGGGGCCAAAATGTAAAATAGTAGATTTGTCTTGTCATCCAAGATGCAAATTGGAATGTGGCCATCTTTGCACTTACCTGCTTTAAATATAGCATGACTAAATTGATTGAACTTTTCATTTTGAGACGCTAAAGAAATAATTATAAATATGTATATTATGAAAATTTTGAGGAATCTTCAAGTTTGAACAATAAGAATGTGGCTGCAATTTACGCGCTGCAACCTCCAAAAGACATGGCTCCAATTATTACATGTATGTTAAGTTTGGTTGCTTGGGTTGTTATACTGTGCGCCGTGCTCCTTTGAAAAATTCAATGTAAAACACAACAAATTTGGGTCCATATCAACATGTTTATGAAAATAAAGTTGTTTTCGGCTTAAATGAAAGCCAATGTCCGGGTTTTGAACAAGAGAGAAGTTCAAGCCACCCTCCACATACTTCAACTGCCTACCCCCCACAATTATGTTGCCCGTTGACTTTTATATTCCAAGGAAAATTAGTGCACACTTTCACGTGGAGGGGGCTCCAATGTTACACAATGGTTACAAGTTGACTAGAATGTATACAAATGACACTTGGCATTAGTATGCTAAAAAAATTTTGTCCTCTTGCATTCTAAATGATAAAGACATGACATAGTATGCTCAATAATATCCTCCCCTTGCATACTAAAACGTAAGATTATCATATCATATCATTTCAAGTATCCCAAATTCAAATGTACTACGCTAAATGACAGAATGTAAATAAATTTTTGCTCTAAAAAGTTATCATGTTGACGAATAGTATCAAATTGACAATTAACAGACGTGACACTTTGAAACATCTAGGCATCTAGTTCAGGCCCTTCGCAAGTAGTGTACATGACACTAAATACCATAAATTGTGTAGTGGTTTTCGCCAACTTCACATACACATGGAATTGCGCCCTTAATAGCCTACAAGGGGACTTTGCAAGAGGTTGGAGATATGGGACCTTGGGAATCTTACGATCAATGGTTGTCCGGACAAATAAACTTATGCCTTTGAACTCGCTCACACCCATCCAAGTGCAACTTTTAGCGACAAGTGCAACAACATGCGCTTTTGGAATGGTGGATCTAGTGAAAGAACAACACCATATTCACGCCAAGGCCCAAAAAGAAGGCCCAAAACAAGTGTAAATAGCTTAAGACGACCCGAGGTTGAAACTCGCGCCACGCGTGCACCGAGGCGCACCAACTATAACACCACGGTCGAGATAAAGATGGAAGGTTGGCACATGGGCGCATAAGAGACCCATCCGAGACCACATGATCGTATGTTGAGCTTTGTGGTCACTCTTCCCACTTGGATACACGTGTTGAATGGTATATAGCAAGGCTTGTAAATGGCTTGGGGTTTGTGGCGTCTATGTTAACTCATCCAGCGTGGATGAAGGGGTTTATAGTCTGGATAAATTCCCTACATGTTGAGAGCTGATGCATTCTCACTAGATTAATTTGGGGTGTTTGATGCTATTTTTGGAGTTGATTATTCTTAAACAAATATTTCCAAGTTGTAAAACAATTTGCTGCATTTTCACCTTCCCCAATGGATGAGTCTAAGTAGACACCACAAATCCTTGGCTTGGGATTCGTGGCGTCTGTGTAAACTCATCCATGATGGATAAAGGGGCTCTAGTGTGAAAATCCACTACAAGATTGAGGGCTAATTCATTCCAAATTGGCACCACTAGAATATTCGGGGGTTTCTAAATATATTTATGGAGTCAAATCGTCTAAAAATAATCATTCACATGCTATAATATATTCACAAGCTATTTAATGATTGGAGTTACACACTACTGTATCTTTTTAGTATTGATGTAGAATTTTACCAAGTAAAGATGCCTATGTTGTATAATGTCCAAACAACCAATTTGACCTTTATTGGAATAAAGTGAATTATATAGTTAATAAATGCAACATTGAGTAATTTCAAATAATAAGTGACACTAAATGCTATATGTAGTGTAGTGAATGGTCAGCCACAAACCTCATGTGACAGGGATATCAAGGTGACATCAATATTTTGATTCACATCTTCAATGAAAATGCAACCTAAAGAACATTAACATGAACGGCATTGAATGACCTCAAAGACATCCACCTTGGGATGGGATTAACACAAGGGTCCAAGACTACAAAAACTCCAAAATTGAGCAACTTTATTGGTTGAGAGCAAAAATTTGGATCCAAGGAGTTTATGCTATGATTTGGGTACAAGACATTAAAAAAATAAAAATAGTGGCCCTAATGTGGCATCACTTTCTTGCTGGACCTCAGCAATCCCCACTCAAGAAATGCAATATACCTCCTAGTTTGAGAAACCAATGTTCAAGCTTGGGTCCAAACTTGAGTCCAAAAGTAAGGTGTCCAAGCTTTGTAAGGGGCATTTTTTTTGTGCCAAAAAAAAAGAAAAAAAAGTAAGGGGCATTTTGGACCTGAATTTCTTGGACATGCACCCTAATGTAAACCTATACGTATCTTACACGTGGCAAAGTGTGAGGTGGCAAAAAGTGACAACAAATCGCGACTCACACAACCAAAATTGAAAGGAAGGCATCCAATGCCAACCAAAGCCAAAAATAAAAATAAAACCTACTTGACGAATACCATAATTGTGATACCAATCATGTATTGATACTTGGATAGTGTCATAAGATGAGAGAGATGACCACGGGAAATTCTAAATCATTTTTTGTCACAACCCTTGGTTGCATGTGTAAAATGGCCCTAACCACATGTACACAACGACAATTATATTGCACTAGAAAATTTGCAATGAAACATCAATCAAAATTGGATTGAATATCATACCTTCCTTGATTTAGTCATGGTTATCCCCCCCCCCACCACACACACACAAAATTGTGTTGACAATTGAGTGTAGAGTAATCAATAAAATTCGAGGACTTGAGGACCTCCTCAAATGCATGTACCCTACCATTGTTAAAAAAAACGTAGAATTCCCATTCTATGTACCCAAGTAGTATATAACAAAATGTCCAATCCTACACCAAATATTGTAACTAGTGTCATATGGCATTTTATATCCATGTGGTCAATTTTCTAATGACGCTTCTTAAGAATGAAAATTGGATGAAATCCATGCCAAATACCAAAATAAACTTAGATAAATTATGCATCCCCACATTTTTGTAATGAAATATTGTCATGGGGGATTGAAATTTGGATGAGAAATCACTTAGTAAGTGACAATAATTGCAACATTTTAAATCTACGATGCCTGATTTTTCTTACAAGGAATGACGGATAACGTTAGGTTTACATTTATTGTTAGTGTTAATACACGGGCGGTTTCCAATTAGTATTGAGCAAGACAAATAGAATTGGTGGCATTAAATACAATATTTTTAGTGCAGTTTATAAATAGAATAGCATTGACTTAAACAATAACTCAAGTTACAAAGATTCATTCACCTTGCAATATACACCAAATATCAATATTCGATTGATAGTACAATTTGGATACCATTGGAGTAGATTCTTTGATACCATTATTGATGTTGAGTAATAATACCATGCATGAATTTTACATACCGGTCCAACATTGGTATCCACCAAAAAGATGACTTGGCAACCAAACCCAACCAAAGCCAACAAAATGAAGGTAAAAGAAGGAATGAGTTATAAGTTGCTTCTTACCTACTTCCCACAACAAAGGCTCCCCTCCCGTTTTTGTTGTTTGTCCCCCCCCCCACTCTCTCTCTCTTTCTCTCCTCTTGCTCGGTGAAGTAAGTTAGAGAGGCAAATAAAGGTGACCAAGGTGACGTCATCGTTCCGTTTCCGCTTTCCACTAACCTCGAACTTGGTACCCACCTTAACTAGAGTCAAACCAACCACCTATTGCCGATTTGGACCCCATTGGAATCTATAGGGCATTGGAGTTTCGATCATGTTGGGACTAAGGTAGAAATACCCAAACTGGTTAACCACCCTCTACCCGTGCACTAGACCGCTGTCATAATAGTGAAGTGCCAGTTCTGAAACTGATCACGGCGAGGCGGCAACTTCAATGCGTGTACACTTAGTGTAGCCAGTGGGAGTCAAGTTTAATGTACTCATGAGTTAACCGGTTTAGGTGATGTTCTGTATGGAAATGCGGATTACCGTGTGTCGGTGTAGGGAGAATCTAGTGAACGAGTAGGGGGTTTGACAACTTTCCACTTTGAAAAATTGTAGAATTTTTTTGTATAGGGCAGAAAAATATGAAACAACTTGCATTCTTCATGAATCCTTCTCATCTATCTTGGAAAATTATCTCATGATTGTAAGACCATATCTTCAATGCGAATCACCTTATTTTCACGGGTTATGGTATTTCTACCTTAATTTCAATAGTTTCTTTTCATGAGTGGTTAAAATAAGGTTCCACATTTCACGGTGTGGGCTTTTGTACATAGTAAGACATGATTATCAGCTATCATGTTAATTAGAGCATGAGTTAGAGTGAATGTCAAAGTTTTCATAACTAATCATAAGCAAATATTTCCATAAAGCATGGGTTTGTCGGTCATAATCTAGACCCCAAGAAGGTGTTTATTTTCACTTCTACGAAAGTTTAAACATACGTTTACAATCCAAAAGCAAGTCCAAAAGAGTGTTTAGAACTTAAACCTCCTTTAGGCTCAGCCCCAAACTTCCAAATAGTTTGCGGGTGCTATAGAGAGGAAGAAGGATTGCATGCAACATCCAAGGTTGAAAAAGAAAGCTCACAATCTAGTGACAATGGAAGTTTTTTTTTCATGATGATCGACAACAATGCACACCCTTCCTACCACCTTGTACACTGACAATTTTTTATTTCTAAGGCTCCAACTTCGGTTATGGTATCACCAAGAAATCAACAGTGTCATGACACATGTCCATGGTTTTGAGTGCTAAAGTGAGGAGGAATTCATCTCAAAATGAGCAGTTATGGCATATTCTAGACATTGGTAATATGTTCGGGCCAAGTCGTGGCCTCAAAAAATCACAATAATTTCCAATTTAAGGAATAAAATTATCAATTTGTTTTTGTAGTCCCCCTTATCTCCATCTTCCTACACATAAAAATTGCATTGCCTTATACTTCTCCAAATTTGGCGCATAATCTCTTAAGTGATCGGTTATGAGCGGCTCTACCTTATGGGGAATGAAGTGTGAGGTGGCACAAAGAATCGACTAAGCGTGACTTGGTAACCAAAACCAAAAGGTAAGTAAGTTTAGGCACCCAAAACCAACCAAAGCCAAGGAAAAAGAAAGAAAAGGAATAAGTTATAAACTACACTAAATATGATATTTAGTGTCACCAATCTAACTGTCTTCCTCAATACTAATTGTAAACCGCAGTGTAGTGTCACCAACACCAAATGTTAACCCAACCTTATTTGTCATTCCTTGTAAAATTTTGGGGGATTATAGATTTACAGTGTTGCAATTACTATCACTTACCAAGCGATTTTTCATCCAAATTTCAATCGTCCGTGACAATATTTCATCGCAAGTTGCTGACAAGAGAAGGTAGGGTCTTGTCCAATGGATGAACCCATCCATCATCCATGACAATATTTTGTTCACTCATTCATAAGAAGTGTCGTCTGAAAAACTTACCATAGTGATTTAAAATATTATGTGACACTAGATATCATATTTATCGTACTTAGTATTCCAAGTTCATACATGAGCTCGTGGCTATGATCAAAGTGAAGCATCTTGCGTTCACACTAACTCTAGAGGTTGGCGTCGTCTCTCTCTCCCCTTCTCCAAACTACTCAATGCTTCTCACAAACTAAGAGATTGAGAGCCGTGACCATTACACTTCAAGCACTCTCATTGGTGGAAAAGGCGGAACCGGTCCAAGTTCACTTCATACTATGCTTGAGGGACCAACGGAGTATGTGAATGCAAGATGGATGTAAAGCCTACATGGATTCCTACGTGGCATTGAATGGATCATGTTTCATGGTCACTTGGACTATTTTCCAAAACCACCTCTTGGAGGTAGGCCTAACACAAAACCGGGAGACCATGGCACTCTGAACGCTCACAACTGTTAATTTATTCTATTTAATAATGTGTGGGGACCCACATGAATAGAAATTCATTGAAATAGCATTTGGTTGAGGGCCCGATCACATGTGACTTCACACTACACTTGAGGGTCCGTGACCACACTACATGATTTTGGAGGTGTCTTGGGATGGCCTATGGTCACTTTCTTTTGGGCTCTCACAATTTCATGGTCACGGCTCTTGGCTCGTGTGTGAAGTGGCCCTTAAGGCTCCCCTTTCCTTTGTGTCATTTGGAGAGTCTCTCTCTCTCTTCTCTTTCTAAGTGGAGCAAAGGTGACCAAGGTGGCATTTCCGGTTTTCAATGGGAAAAAAACATACCCTTAAGATATTCTATGTGAACTTGTTTCACTATCTAATCTCAAAGGTATCCACATTACTATTGGGATATGAAGTCTGAGGTGGCAAAAAGAAGCTCCGGAGTCCAACTTGGCAACCAAAACCAAGAGGTAGGGACCCAAAACCAGAGAGAGGCAATTATCATAATACGAGCATATCTCTCATCCATCCAACATAAAAACTTAACATCCCTATAGGTTTGTGGCCAATTCATCTCAAATGACTTGAATTGTGCTGATTCATGTTCTTTACATCTAATTATGGTGTCAAATGAACTAAGTAAAATCATCCAGTTTGCATACAACAGTAAATATATTGTATTTAGTATCACCAATTCTATTTGACTTGCTCAATACTAATTGTAAACTGCCCGTGTAGTGTCACCAACACTAAGTGTAAACATAACATTATTTGTCATTCCTTGTAAATTTTTTTGAACATTCTAAATTTACAACGTTGCGATTATTGTCACTTACAAAGTGATTTTTCAATCGTCCATGACAATAATTATTTATATTAATGTTAGGATGCAAAATATGCCAAAAGTGGATGGACTAAAAGTAAATTTGGAATGACATTATTTGTAAACTTATTCATAAGAATTGCCATTAGATGAAGTTTCCATAGTGACATAAAATGCCGTATGACACTAAATACAATATTTAGTGTAGGTATTTGAGAGCTTTCATGTTAGGATGGTAGAAAGGTAAGTTACAATTCCCTATCTCTCTCCGGAAACCGAGTGAGGCAAAGGTAAAGAAAGAAGAAGCAATAATGAGTTACTTATTACTTCCTACAAACAAAAAATTCCGCTCCCCTTTCATTTGTGTCATTTGGCCTCTCTCTCTCTCCTCTTTCTAAGTGGAGAAAAGAGGGCGAACAATAGCGACCATTTGACATCATCATTCCATTTTCGTTTTTTAATGACCACACACTCTTAAAACACATGCATAACATTATTCAGATCCATAATAGTGTTTTGTGGGACTAGCAATATTATGCAGAATATTCCATCATTTAGGCTGAATGTGAGGAATATTCCACAAAATATTGTCAGTTCCACATAACATTGTTATGGATCTGAATAATGTTATGTGTGTATGGATGCAATTCACTAACTTTGAAGGTAATTCACCCTACATATGGGGAATGAAGTGGGAGGTGGCAAAAGAAGAATGACCGAGTGGTGACTTGGCAACCAATACCAAATGGTAGACACCCAAACCCGGGTTTGGTTTCATGACATGTAAGGGGGCAATCATAAAAACATGTCCACTATGGGTCGGTTACTAATTCACTCCAAAGTAAAGCTTATTAGATTAACTCGGGGTTTTTTGATGTTAATTTAAGGGTTAATTTGATTAAAAACAACAATGTGGAATTCATGATAGTAATCAATGTTTTCATCCTCCCCTTCCCGCAATCTGGCCTCCCCCTTGGTAAGAGTTATGAACATTCACCTAGTGCATGTTCAAAGCAATGGCCATTTGGAGAGGATGAAAACGTTGATTTCTATGTAGAGTCCAAGAATTACTTATTTCATACATTTTAACCCCTAAATAGGGATTAGAGACCCCGAGTTAATCTTAATAGGTTCAATTTAGTATGAATCAATAGTTAACGTATGGGGTGAATGTTCATAACACTTATTCAGAGGGAGGGCAAATTGAGGAGGGAAGGGTGAAAATGTAGAATATTAGTGTAGAGTCCATATATTGTTATTTTAAGACAATAACACTCCTAAGTCGAGATCAAAAAATTATATGAAACTCCCATTATAGAGGCATGTTTATATGAAACCAAAATTCGGCCCCCACCTAAAACCAATCAAGGTGGGTGGATGTTCACATGACCTACCGAGGGGGGAGGGGGGGGGGTAAAAATGCTGAAACTATTGTAGAGATTGGGAGTTGTTGTTTTTTGAGAGAGCAGCCTCTGGACTAGTGTTAGAGACCATGAATTAGTTTAATGAGCTGAAATTGGGTTGACTCAACATCCAACATATATAGATTCTTTTTTTAAAATATACATTTTTAATTTTTTGGCTTCTCCCCCCCCCCCTTTTCCTTTTCCTTTCTATGACCCCCTTCGGTAGGTGTTACGAAACCAAACGGGAACCTATAAGACAAATTTCTATTTCAACGTGTTGGAGAGAGAGAATTGTTGCATAAGAGTGTGCCTCTCATCCATCCAACATGGAAACTTGAACCCTATACATTTATGGCATATTCTGCTCAAATGGAAGGACTAGACTAGTTCAAAGTCCTTTAAAATTCCAGTGTGAAATGAACTAAACACAATGGCATCCAAGGCTAGGTAAGAATATTGTTTCAGGGCCTTACAATGGAGGGCCACTCGTATACAACAACCCCCTCTCCACTGTTGTGAAACGTAATCAAGTTTTGGAGCCGTGTTGCTGACGTGGCAACTTCCTAGTGGTTCATTTGGATAGAGATTCTAAACCATATTATTCACCCTCCTTCCTAATATGTTGAACCGGTCATTGTGGGAGCAATAAAGCTCCCTAGTAATTAACGTTTGGAAACTAGTTACTGCCGTAAATCCTTGTGTTTTTGTTTGTTTGTTTTGTTTTGTTTTGTTTGAGACAAAAGGCCGACAGGCCAGCGCCAAAGCACAAGAGGCAATTGACCACCTCGCAAGTTTCTATCAAGTAGAGAGGAGATTTCACAGCCAGGAATCGAACTGCCAACCTCTTCCTTGAGATTTGAGTATCTCTCCACCATCATCCAGTAGTTTAGGGTTGTCTTGGACCAAAATCCTAGTGTTTTCAAGTCCAACCAGTTTCATGTTGTGATCTTCCGGTTTTCCCTTGTTGATTTAAGGTATATTCCACATATTTCTCTAAGATGATTGGTAATTTTCATGAAGTCTTGAGCATCAACTGGTTATTTCCCAAACTCAACCAGTTCATCTGTAACTAGCGGTCGGTTCACCCCGTTCATTGAAGCAAAGCCAAAGAAAAAAGGAATAATAAGTTATAAGTTACTTATTACTCCCTGCAAACAAAGGCTCCTCTCTCACTCTCTAGGTAGATGGGCCTTAAGTGGTTCATTCTCTTAATCGGACCCTTCTATTTCATTGGTATGTGGTTCAGTGAGGACCAAAGAGCAAACATCATAAAGCTACATGCTTAAAAGAGATTGGAATACGTCTTCAAATATTAATAGCTACTCTACACTCAATAGTGGACATAATTGGGAGGACCTACGTTAAGAAACCAACAAACACACACTTTAGACTACCATAACTAAATTAGGGGATGTCCGATTTTCAATATGTTTTTTTGCAAATGTTTCGTCGTAGATTTGCTAGTGCAACATGAGTTTTGTTGTGTAAATATAATCGATAGAAGTTAGAGAAACATGAAAAACGAACCAAATAACACCCACATACCTCAATACAAAACCAACATTCACTCCACCCTAAACCAAGAGAACGCAAAGGCAAAGAAAATGAAGAAGGAATAATAAGTTACAAGTTACTTATTACTCCCCACAAACAAAGGATCCCCTCTCCTCCCCTTTCCTTTGTGTCGTTTGGCCTCTCTCTCTCTCTCTCCTAATACAAAATCAACATTCACTCACCCAAAACCAAGCAAAGGCAAAGAAAAAGAAAAGGGATTGTTAAATCAACCACACATTGGTTAAAACGACCACAGTCAATATGTGAGGTGTCAACGAGGATGCCAACTAGATTTTTTTTTGAGACAGAAGGCCGACAGGCTAGCGCCAAAGCATAGGAGGCAGTTAACCACCTGGCAAGTTTCTGTCAAGTAGAGAGGAGATTTCACAACCGGGAATCGAACCGCCAACCTCTTCCTTAAGATTTGGGTATCCCTCCACCATCATCCAGTAGTTCAGGGTCGTCTCATACCTATGCCAACTAGACTTTGACTTGTCATCCAAGTTGGCTGAGTTTATCAATTTTGACATAGAGCTGATACCTTGCTCCTGTTCATGTGTGCGATGGAAAATCAAATTTTGACAGGGGGTCATGTGACTGCGCGACACGTCTATGTGCTCGTTTCAAACAAAAGCACATGGTGGATTTAACGATTCCCAAAAGAAAAAGAAGGAGTAATAAGTTATAAGTTTCTTAATGCTCACCGCAAACAAAGGCTCCCCCTCTCTCACACACACTCTCTCTCTCTCTTTGGAGCAAAGAAGGCAAGCAGGCAACAGACAGACAGACAGGAGAGAGGGACAGACAGAGACCGAAGAGAGAAGAAAGAGGTTGGCTGAGCGCGTCTGCTGCGTCGCGCGCCCGCTCTTTCTCTCTCTCCCTCCCTCCCTCTTGTTGCCTTCTCGGCGAGCGTGGACCAGTTCTCGCCCGGCCGCTTGCCTCATGCTTCCACGCTCCTGGCCATCGCCATCTCTTCTGGTACGTAGGCCGTTCCTAGCGCTCTCTTCCGACCCTCTCCGATCAACTTGTCCAGGCGTATTGTGGGTTTTCTTCTTGATCTAGGGTTTGGTAGTTACAAAAGGGGTAGGGTTCGCTTCTCCTTCTTGGCACCTGCTTACTGCGCGGGCTTGGTAGGGCGGGGGAGTTACATTGCATTACATTGTGGTTGCGGTTGTGAAAGGGTTTGGTGTTTGGTGACGGTTTGTGATGATGCTTCTGTGTTTGTGTGCGTAGGGTGGTGGGGTTTGAAGACGCAAGGGGGCTGGTAGGACAGGCTAGGATTGGGGATGGACTCTGACCAGGGGAAGCTCTTCATCGGAGGCATATCATGGGAGACTACGGAAGAGAAGTTGCGGGACTATTTCAAGAGTTACGGGGAGGTTGCGGAGACTGTGATCATGAAGGACAGGGCTACAGGGCGTGCTCGAGGGTTTGGATTCGTCATCTTCTCCGACCCTACTGTAGCGGATCGGGTGGTGCTGGAGAAGCATACCATTGATGGGAGAACGGTAAGTTTAAGTTTAAGCCTCTCTCTCTCTCTCTCTATGTGACATACCTATGTGGAATGTGGTGGTGGCGATGTGTGTGAGGGTTTGTGATATAGTTACTACACATGAGGGGAGGGGGAATGAAGGAATGCAGAAAAAGGCTTTATGTCATAGTTTATAACTTAGTTTAGCTGTCTGTCTTTCTTAAACTTTTTCTATCTAGGTGGAAGCGAAAAAAGCCGTGCCGAGGGATGAGCAGCAAAATGTCCCTAGGAGCAACAACCAAGGGGGCACAGGGCCCGCGTCGTCTCTCACTAGGACAAAGAAGATATTTGTGGGGGGCTTAGCCTCAACAGTTACTGAGGATGACTTCAAAAAGTATTTCGAGCAGTTTGGTACTATTACAGATGTGGTTGTAATGTATGACCACAATACTCAAAGGCCTCGTGGGTTTGGCTTCATCACGTTTGATTCTGAGGATGCAGTTGAAAATGTGATCACAAAGTCTTTCCATGAGCTCAACGAGAAGATGGTGGAGGTGAAGAAAGCCATCCCCAAGGAGCTGTCTGCAGGAACCGGCGGGGGTCGGGCTGCCGGTGGTTTTGGAGGCGGAGGGCGAGGTGGGAACTATGGATCTGGCTATGGCCAAGGCTACTCCAGCCCCGTTGGCGGCAGTGGCTATGGCAGCCGAGGAGATGTCCGGTATGGCCAGGTCTCTGGAGGCAGGGGTGGTTATGCTGGATATGGTGCGGCAGGCTATGGAAGTGCTGGCTATGGGAGCAGTGGGTATGGTGCTGGTATGAATGGAGGCTATGGTGGAAGTGGTTATGGGAATGGAGGTTATGGCAGTGCTGGAGGGAGCTTTGGAAGCGCGGGCTACACCAGCAATCCCAGCGCAGGTGGATATGGTAGTACTGGCGGGTACGGTAGCGGAGGTGCTGTTAGTGGTGGTTATGGCAGTGCACCTGCTGGAGGGAGAAGTGCTTGGGGAAGTGGAGCAGCAGGTTATGGTGCAGGTGGAAGCTCGACGGCCTACGGAGGCACTGGTGCTGGGAGCATGAGCGGATATGGCAATGCAGCCTGGGGAACAACTGGGGCTGGTGTAGGTCAGGCTACTGGGAGCACCACTGGATATGGGAGTGGTGGATATGGCTATGGAAGCAGTGATAGTGGTTATGGATCCTCTGGATATGGTGGACGGGGAAGCGGCTATGGATCTGGTGCAGGATATGGAAGCTCAGCAGGTGGGACAGGCAGTGCGAGCTTTGCTGGAGGTTACGGGGATGCTTACACATCAGGATACACAGACAATACTTGGAGATCAGCTGGAACCGATTCCTACAGTGCCAACCCAACAGGATCAGTGGGTGCTGGCAGTGGTGGGGGCTACAGTATTGGGGGTGGTGGCGCTGGTGGCGCTGAAGCGGCCGTTAATGGAACCACGGCTGGCTATGGGGGAGGCTATGGTGTAGCTGGCAGGCAGACACAGCGAGGTCCTGATGCTCGTTTCAGGCCCTACCCTGCTGCTGGTGACCGCACTGGATAGTTACTGCATACCAACTTTAGAGGGACAGGATATGTTCATAAGGTCTTTCGCTTACGAAACTAGTTCTTAGCTTTTGTGCGCATAGGTTATTAGCCTTGGACCAGTTTGTTCCCAGGGTTCACGTGACATGACGACTACTGCTAATCGATCATTTGCAGATGCCCATTTTCTCTGGACAAGGGAGGAGAGCATCTGGTTGAAAATTTTGCAACTTTTTCTTATGTTGAAGGGTGCAGGCTGAGAATTCTGTGCTCTTATCCTAGGTGGTAGTGCGTAGTAGTTAGTAAAGTAGGTCACAGTTCAAATGGTGTTCTAGAGCACAGGATAGAGGCGTTAGATATGCTGTAGGCAGGGGGCTCGCTGTTCCTTTTCTTGTAGCATCATAAACAGTCAGTTTCTGTTTCTCCCATTTATACCTCTGGTCATGCTAACTAGGACTGTTGGCTGCTTCCCGGGATGTTGCAGGCCATCTTAATTGCTTTTGTAATGTGTAGCTTTAATATAAGTGTAGGCTGGAACTTGCTGCTCTGATGGGCTGTATGATGGTTATTTGGCGCTATATTGGATTCTGTCGAGTTGTCTAAAGTATGGGTAATGACGTGCGGAGTGGAAGAATAGACTATGTCAACCTGCATGTACCCATCATGCTAGCGCACCGATAATGACCGAGAGTTGTGTCCTTATGTTAAGCTCTACGAATATTTGATGTTCACTACGTTGAGAATCTCTTTTGAGACAATTCACAGCTGAGAGTAGTTCCATTTTATTTGTCAGTGAGGAGTGGATGGGAATATTGATGTGTGGTTCCTTTTTGTCCTCCTGAATACAGGGGTTGCTGCCTAGTCTTTTTAGGGGACGCTATCTCGACTCTTTGAACATGGTCTGAAGCCAGGAGCGCTCATGGCCGAATTGTGAAACCAAATGTTTGGTTTGTCGGGCCTTTCAAAAGCAAGATAGGAAATAGATAACATGCCCGATGGGAGAAATAATTTTGATTTATGTAGTCAGCTGGACAATGTTACTTACCAAATTGTTCATTTTCTTTTTTTCTTTTTCTTTTTTTTGTTTGCAAGAGAGAAGTATCTTGGATTGCTAGCATTTTAGTTTGGCATATCCCTGCACCAAGGAATGCCTTTAGTAAATTCATTTGCATTGATTTCAGCACTGATGAGAGACTTTGGCTTCAGATACTGTTCGTTATAGCTTGTGGATTATATGGTGCCTGATGTACAAGCCTGCATGTTTACGGCTTTGTAGACACAAATTTTTAGCCCCAGATGTACAAAAACCTGGTGTCAAAACTGATGGAGATATGAACAAGCCCTGTTCTATATGATCCAGTGTTGTGAAGCTGGAAGTGGTGGATAGACCTTTGTCTTCTTTTTACTATTTTATCCAGTGTTCTTGAAATAGCAATTAGGTCTGGACAGCATTTGGCCTGAACTTCATTGTTGCAGTTGCTGGAAATTTCACTTGTGATACAATATCTTGAGTCAATATCTTGGGCTCCAGATTCTTCATGTGCCTTCTTGTCACTTGTGATTCTTTTTCTTTTCTCTTCCTAAATGTATGGGTGTGGTAGAATGAAACATTGACTATACCAATCTTTTTACTGAAGTGAAGTCTTGCTTTGGTTCCTCCCTAGTTCAGGACTTTGCAGCTTGTGCACATGTTTGTTACTGTAGTGATGTATTTAGTTTTCCGGTTCTTCTTGCAGTGGCAGATGTGTACTGTTGTTAGTTCACTTCTTTTTTTATTCTTATTTAACATGCTCTTCTTATTTTGTTCTTCAACCAGCTCTACTTAGTAGCTCTTCTTCTCAACTTCTGAAGATAGCGGCACTGAATAGCTTCGGTGTCATTTAGTTGGTGACTAGATAAAATTTTCAAGTTTGTTCTTCATGGATTCTTCTCTCCTGATTCCCTTGTTGAACTCGAGGTCTTCAAAGATACACTAATACAACAAATTGCTTTAGTCTTCCCTGTTGCCTCTGGAGATACAGCATAAACTCGAAACAAGGGTACACTAAGAATAACTTATGAGGTCTGGGATGTTGTGGAAGGTGTCTTCCTCGCAGATTGTTTGGCTTTTGCTGCATGTCTGATGGGTTTCCTATTCCATTCTATAGATTTTTATTGCTTGCCATGGAGTATATTTATGTATGCGTGTAATTTCTTTTAAATGGACCACCTATCTCTCTTGGAGATACTTACAAGGATATAGCGATGCTACAAGGTAGTGGAGTTGTTGAAAGGTGTGCCATGTTGAAGCAGGATATCTTGAAGAGAATATTCAAGTTCACAGGTACAAGAAAACTTTCACTACAGGTACTGAGTTAGGTGATTCTTGTCTGCAGAGTGGCCTGGCCAATCTGAAAAACTTGCATGTTCCGTCCAGTTGGAATGCACTCTGTTGTAAACTTGCGTCTGCTTTTATTCTTCACACCTCTTTCAAAATTCTATGAGTAAATGTCTCTATTGAATCATATATCCATGAGTCTTTTTAAACTTCTCAGGGTTCCACTACAAATCCAAGATGCATTAAAGGTTAGGATTTAGGGGCAGCATACATAGAGTGGAGAATCTGATAAACGGTGGTTGGATAAGAATATACTAAATTAGGCAGCTTTCCTCCTCACTTATTCTAAAAGATCAATTATTGTTTCTCAATCTCATCTTGTGATGACACGCAAACCAAATTCTCCACTTGGATTAAAATGCTGGGATTCGGTGTGAGAGCATTATGGTAGAGGGTGCTATATCCAAGGCTGGGGATTCGTGGCACTCACTAAGGAACATCCATCCAAGATATCGTGGATGAAGTGGCTCCAATAAAAAAAGCCCCCCTATGGGGTTGAGGGCCGATTCATTCGAATGTGACGTCACTAGACTAATTCGGGGCCTTTGACTCTATTTCCGGAATCAAATTGCCTAAAAATAGTCGTTTAGATGATTCCTGCGTTTTTTTCATCCGCATGGATGATTTTACTTGAGTGCCACGAATCCCCAGCCCTATATCCAACACCCCATCCAAAAGCAATACCTATACATGCCTCCTAATCCCGTATCTGGAACGCACCTTTAAATAGTCTGAATGTTTCTAGTGCAAAGTGGAGGTGGATTTGGTTGAAAAATAAGGTGGTTTAAGGAAAATGTAGGGTTGACATTGTGCGAAAGTGGCATTGGATTTGGGCAAGTATTGGTACATACCTAGGGATGGTATACGTATTTATTGTGATTCCACATGCAAAAGTTATAAGAGTGCAATTTTTTTATTGGGTGGAAAGTTGGTTACAATACTGAGATAATTTGGGGAAAGATTGGGGGCAATTTTGGGAGAAGAATGGGGGTGGTATTGGGCGATTGTTTGGATGGTTTTGGAAGCCGTTTATAGTGGAAAAAGTGGGGTCCTAGGGGCAAATTTAGGAAGCTAGGGGAAAGTGAATTCAAAAATTTGTAGTATATTCATATTGATGCGTAATGTCACTTTTGATCCTATAATACAGTTGAAAATGAGGCACATTTCATGTTGGAATGTCCCCTATATTACCCCATTAGAGATAAGTTTCCATCACTATTTGAGAATGTAGTTCCAGGGTGCCTCAAGTCTTTCTTTCAATTAGACCATCAAGTTGACATTAGCCTCTATCTCATAGAGGCTATCGCACTCCGCCACTGGAGAATTATCTGGTTTGAAACCATCCTAATGTGCTTTTGGTCCCATTAGCCTTTTTGACTCCCGGACTTTAAAATCAATTTCATTTCATTCTATTTATGTTTGTATTATATCTAAGCCAATTTGCTAAACTAACCATGAACACCACTAATCCAAATCTAAACCAAAATAAGACTAAGCCGCTTAAAAAGTGTTGGTTTAAGCACCCTCTACCTTATTGTTAGCGGAGGTAGTCTTGAGCCCTTGCAAACCTACCTCATCATATAGAGCACCACTTGTCAAGCTCTTACAAAATGAAATCCATGATCATTTATCAAAGTTTAGGGGCTCCATTGCACCCAATATATGGCCTCTTCATGTCAAGAAGACTTGAGCAAAATGTGGAGCATTGAGATGGCTAGGTGGGATCATTGGTGTGACGATGCAATGGAATAAACTATTTCTGTCCCAAGCAAGACCGAGGAGCTCACTTTTGCCATGAAAGTGCTCTAAGGTAGAGATACCATAAACTGTGAAAATAAGGTGATTCATATTGAAGATATGGTCTTACAATCATGAGATAATTTTCCAAGATAGAAGAGAAGGATTCACGAAGAATGCAAGTTGTTTCATATTTTTATTCCCTGTACAAAAAAATTTACAAATTTTCAAAGTGGAAAGTTTGTCAAACCCCCTATTCGTTCACTAGATTCTCTTTACACCGAACACGGTAATCCTCATTTCCATACAGAACATCACCTAAACCGGTTAACTCATGAGTACATTAAACATGACTAAATTTGGCTAAACTAATTGTACACGCATTCAAGTTGCCAACCTCGTAATGATTGGTTTTAAAAATGGCACTTCACTATTCTAATGGAAGTCTACTGCATGGATAGAGGGCAGTTAACTGGTTTGAGTATTTCTACCTTAGATTGCCACTGTGCGTAGTCATTTAGGCTTCCCGCTTGGTATGGGGATTTTAACTATATGTTTTATATAAAACATAGGTGAAAGTCACACGTGCTTTGGGCTTGGATATGAAGGAGAACAAATCTAAAGTGTGGTTGAAGCTTCCAAAATAACACTAAAGACATGATCAAGTTTTTTTTTGCACATGGACCTAATTGCATGTTTAAGGTATCAATTGTCTTTAGTAGTTTGGGCAACACCCCCTCAACGATAAGAGTGATCTAAAATCTCCAAGTTCATTAGAATGCAGCTAGGGAAAGAAAGGGTAAAATGTGCCTTGTTTCTTATATGAATATGTTATGTGATCTACCTATCTTACTAATTGGAGGTGCTTCTTACCATATGCCAAAGCACCAATAACAACCTAGACCACTTCTTGGCCATGCATAATATTATTGAACTCTTTACGTGACTTTTGTGCACCCAAGAATATGTTTGAAATTGTACATGTATAATTCCATTGACATTCTCCTTAAAGCCATGTTCAGGGTTGAATATTCTATGCATCAAAGGAAAAATAGAGACATGTACATTCTCATGATGTTGGACCTTAAAATAAGTCACTCTCATAGGTTGCAATCCTTGCCAACCTCTGCTATAACACCACCTTATTGCGTTTGCCTACAAAAGAAAATCAATGATGTCAATCACAAAGAAAATATCACAACGTTGCATGGCATGTTTCATGGGTCCCAACATGTTTCATCGAATACATCTCCTCATGTTGGGGAACTGTGATTGTTTTTGGAGTTGTGTAATTATTTTAAATATTTTATTCAAGGATACTCAACACTTGTTGCCCTTCTTACCAATTTATTTGGCATGATGCTAAGTATAATTGGACTTTTGAATGCTCAAAGGCATTTGCAACTTGAAGTATGCACTAGTCCACCTGCATATGTTAGCCTTACCCACTTTAGGTGAACCTTTTGAGGTCATTTGCAATGCCCCACTATTGGTATTGGTGTGTTTATTGCGACCAATAGGTTTTGAGAGTCAAAGGTTTTCTCTTGTTGAAAAAAATTATACCATTGGAAAGCGAGAGCTAATAGCAGTTGTGCAAGCGTTGCACACTTGGCATTGTTATTCGGAAGGTGCGGATTTTGTGGTAGTTACATACCACGATCTTCTCACCTATTTAAAGTCACAAGAAGTATTGTCAAGGCACTGTACCCGATGGTTATAGTATTTAGACCAAAACTTTATATATAGGTGGGAATATATGCTATGATGCTTTAGTATTGTCGATCCTTTGAGTCACAACCTTGTAGGATGTAATATTTATGCTAATATCTTGAGCCATAATTCCTTGGCATGTAGAGATGCTAGATTAAGAGCCTTACTGGCTATGAATTGTTTTATGCTGACCTTTGCAGCGTTGGCTACAAACATCGTGAAAGGTGGTCCCAAAACATTGGCGAATGAAGTATGTAATGGTCTTGAGGGCGTCAATGAACAGTTGGATGTTAAGGAACAATCAATTTTTTAATCATTGCAAATACGCTCACGCTCCATGATTTATGGATTTGAATTATGTTTCACAATTGATTTTCAAGAATGGTCATTGGTGGCACTATGATGCAATTTTGGTATTTGGAGAATCCAATGTGGGGTCTTTAAGAGAGTATATATACTTCATGAGCACTACGATTTGTTGTATAGTGGTCATATGGTTATTTTTAAGATACTCTAAAAGATTCAAACTCGTATTTGGTGGCCCAAAATGAGGGATGATGTTCAAAAATATGTAACATCTTGTGATGTTTGGCAACATAGTAAAATTCTTACTACAAAGTTTGGTCAATTGTTGCAACCCATAGAAATCCCTAAGAGGAAGTAAGAATATGTAAGCATGGACTTCATTGTTGGCTTTAGGTTTATTAAACAAGGGTTTGATGCAATCTTTATGTGTGTCAATAAATTGAACAAGATGGCCCATTTCATGGCTATTACTACAACTGTGACCGCCAAGGAGATGACAAGATTATTTGGGGATCATGTCTACAACTACATAATATTTTCCTTAAGATACTCAGTGATAGAGATGTGTGATTACAAGTAGATTTTGGCAAAAATTTCACTACTTGTTAGACACTTTTTCTTCTTCTTTAGATTGATGGTCAAACAAAGAGGTTAAATAAATTCCTTGAGGATATGCTTAGGCATTATGCGAGTCCTTCCAAGATGATTGGGATGGATACTTGTTGATGGTTGAATTTTTCTATAATAATTCTTGACAAGAATCCATCAAGATTTCATCTTTTCTATTGAAATATGATTAACATCTTTCAACACCTTTGAACAGAAAGATTAGCATGTCTCAAATCTCGACTGCAAAAGATTTGTTTTCTCTCTGAATAAAGATATTAGTGAAGCTAAGAAACATTTGTTGGCGGCCCAATAAACACAAAAATCTTATAACGACAACAAGTGACATGATGGTATGAGGTGGAATTTGAGGCACTGTGTGGTACTTCTAACATTACATTGAAATCCCTAGGAGCGAGGAAATTACTTCTTCAACGGATTGGCCTATTTTAGAGTGTTAAGAGAATTGGTGGCATAGCATACCATTTGAAATTGCCAATGATTATGGGAATTCATAATGTTTTCCATGCCTCTTTATTGAAGCCTTACAAGGCTAATGGCAAGGTAAAGCCTCCGCCATTGCCAATGATTGACAGTGTGATATATCTTATGAAGTGGAACATGTTTTACAAGCATGAGATTAGAGAGAGTCATTCATATCCCGTTAAATTTTACCTCATCAAGTTGCTTGGTTATGGGCTTGAGCATATAATTATTGGGAATCTAAATCTAATTTGGGTCATGAGTTACTCATAAAATATTGGGATGCCGTGTTTCGCGCTAGCAAGTGCCTATCACATCATGGTGTTGGACATGAAAGTTACCCGATATTCTGCCTAAATGGAAAAGATGAAGGAAATCTTAGGTTGTGAATTTTTTTTCTTAGATCTTCAAACAAATTATACCTTAGTTGATGGGTCACTTGTGTGTGTATTGTTTTTTAGAGACACTCAAATCTAGAGGGGGGGAATATAACGCGATCGTGATGTGAACAAGGTTTTTATAGAGCCATAGTACCACTAATGGTTTCAACATGGTTATTAAGGAGCCTTGGCCATAAGGATTGGTGGCGATCCTACTAGTGGGAGTTAACTAGTGGCAAAGCCATCATACACTACTGAGCAAGGCTATTAAGGAGCCTTGCAGTGAGTTTTCATATAGGCCGTTCGCCCACTAGATTCTAGTGGGAATAAGGACAAACCCGTCTAGATGTACAGCGAATCTGATGGATGTAGGGGTTGAATGTGCCAACTAGCTACTCTCATCTTCTCAAATCCATGCTCACGTACTAACCTCCTCCTTCATGTTACCAAGGACAGAGTTCTATACCAGCATTGATTCTCTTGACTCTTCAACCGTGAGTGAAGTGGGTGAGGTGGAGTTTCTCTTGAACACTTCTGATGAGGAGCTCTTGCAATTTTGCAATATGATCAAATCAGCTCCACAAATGTTTTTGGTTGGCAGTGTAAATTATTTGCAAGCTAATCAAACCACTTGCACAATTGCTTTTGGCCAGTATTGTAAACTATCTGTTAGTACCATGTTCGCCCTAACGATATGTTTTTCTCATAATCCAAGTTTTTCTTGGATTATGTGACCAAATTTTCCCACTTAACCTTGCATTGTTGTGCACTCTTGTGGACACCTTCCTCTCAAAGCATATTTTCAATAAGGGTCCATGTGTCTACTCCTTTTTGCATTGCCTCAAAAGCCCCGCCATTATCTTGGCGGTCATGATCTCAACGCTTGGCATCTTGCAAAATGATGCCCTTGTGAAGACTCCAGTTGGTTTATGAACCCTAATTGTGTGAGGAATTGATAAACCTATTGATTTCAAATTTGAAACCATGGTGAGGGAAAAAAAGAAGTTATCATATAAAGAGCAATGTTTGTTAGTAGCCTACACACAAATTCCCTGCACATAAGACACAAGATCATTGACTAGATTGTTCAAAGACAGATGGACTGAAGGCAAAAGGTAGATCTTGATGCCATAATAGCACTTGAGTGGTGACGGTAACCTGCAAAAGTGATCTTAATCCATTGACGACTGGCATTTGTAGGTGTTAAAAACAACTTTAGTGGGTGCATGGAAGTCTAGTAGCCATGTACACGGCCCTTCACATTCTAGCAAGGCATCAAAATGTGGTTGGTTAGCAGCTTGTGCTTTAACTATATGTGAACACCTTCCCCCTCTCTCTATAGGAGATACCCCCTACCCTAAAATAAATAATTAATGCATTTTTTGGCTCCGATTTATGTGGGACACCAGTGTCCCGCCATAAGGATCATATGTGCAAGGCATACATTTCACTGCACCAAGATCACATTGTTTTTTTCCCTCGTGACTTTACCCCATTACGGACATTGTTGCATCGAGTGGCTATAGTTTAATGGGTTCAAGTTCCTCAATGGCCCAAGCCGCAACTAGTGGCCAAGGAAATTGTTGCCCATAACGGCACACGTCGTGACAAAGAAATTGGCAAAGATGTTGCACCTTTTTGTACCTTGATCGTTCTTCCAACCTCGATGTTGAGTGTATGAGGACCACATAGGAATTGATGCATGCCTCCACCAAAGTTCCTATCATCCAACAATAGTGGAACCCAAACACACTCCCTTCATCCTTGTATATGGTGCAAACAAATGGGAGCCAAATCAAGTGTGTGTTGTAGGAGACCCAATGCTTCACAATGGGGAGGATGAGTCATACAAAGAGGGATACAAAGACAATTTAGAAGAGTGTGCTCCCAAGAACCATGTCATTATGAACACCAAGGCCTTCAATCCACATGCTTTAATTGCAAACTCCCCCTTCCTAGTGCCGCATGCTCTTGTGTGATGCTTATGTTTCAAAATCTTCTCCTGCTTTCAATCATGGCCACTATCATGTTTATGAGGGCATAAGCATGGTCAATTAGGCCGTTTTGTATATTTTTAGGACGATTCAAGTAGAGAGGAAGTAAACTTGCTTCCCAAGGGAATTTGGTGGGAGTGTAGGTTTTTCAAAATTAGAGCTTAGCACTGACAAAAAGAAAGCTATGTACTTGTCGGATATTTTTAGTAAATGGAGCTCAAGTTCCCAAAGTGAGCAAGGTAACCTTTATCAACAAGGTGTGCCTTTTGCTAAGGTTTATGGGGTTGTTTTTTGTTCAGCGTGTAACTGCATTGCTTGCTCTTTTGTCATAATAGGATTGTGCACCAACATTGATGAAAGGCCTTGGCAAGTCTGCGTAACTTTTCTTTGGTGATGAAGTGGAGTGTTGTATTTTTTTTGTATCAATGCAATGTTTTTGAGGGGGAGGTTAGAAGTTTGAGGAGGTACAAGTAGGGTCAATGTTTCTGGAGCCATACTAGATTTTGAAGTTCAATTATGTTGCAACAAGGAGGAATTTTGGTATTTGTATAGGATTTTCATCTTCTTAGTCTAACCGCTTATTGATGACCCATTTGATATGTGATGAGGAGCAGAGGAGCCTTCAAACGGCCAATAAGTTACAGGCATGGGCAATACATTGCGAGCATGGAAAAATATTGTTCATAGAACAAACAAGTTCAAATGAGCCATCAATAAGCATGATATTTGTTATGCGCATGTTCAAACAACAAATAAGGGAATATCAATTGGAAAAATGCTTTTCACATTGGACGCTAAGAAACATGAATACTATAAACCCACACTAGCATAAATAAAATATAAAAATACTAGTAATCTAACTTTTATATACCAAACCATTTCTAAGATGAAAGTAAGCAATTTCATGTTCAATTTGATGTGTACCAGTTTGCAAGTTTTTGAAGATAAATCCTCTTTCCAGTTTTGGTTGTGCTTTCCTTCCAAAATACCATATGTCAATTGTCTCATTGTTCTCCCTCAATTATCAAATTGTGCATGAATATGCACACAAAGACAACATCAGTGATATCACCAATACAGCACTTCATGCACAAGTTGGCCATGACAGCCGTTTCGATTGTGAAATTCCAAATGCACGTTTCACATTGTCACCAACAACCTCTTGACACTCGAAGAAGTGTGCCCTTTTGGTGTCTCCAGGTGCAGTAAGCACAGTATAGACTACATTTGGTGCTCATTACCATTAACCGCAAACTTCAATTCCTCATTGTTAGTCCAAAGTATGTTACAGATCAAATGAAGGTGGTCCAGTACATCAAAGTCATTGTACCCTTTGGGCATTCCGGAAAAATGCATTTCATCTCCACATTGATTGGTCAGCTCCTGCTTTGAGAACGATCGATAGATTTTGCAAAATGTTGTTGCCACTGAACTTGACAGTTCTTCCATAACCAGTGCATACAATCCAAACTACCAAACATATGTGGAAAACCCCTCTCCTTGTTAACAAACCTCTGTAATCATGTCATCGACACCAAGATTGCCCACTGTTTTCCATATACTGGACTCCTGAGGTATTACACATGCCTAGACCCTTGGCACTGATATTATGAGGATCTTGGCCTAGTCAACACACGTGTGCAGTGTGCAGATTTTGAAATCAATTCAAAAGGGTTGCAAGGCTCCCAAGAGTGTAGGGGAGCTGTGGGGTACGAATAGTGAAATGGCATATGAAAATTCTAATTGAGATTTCCATGAATGCCAATGTGTAGTCAATTCTCACAGCATTTTATAGTTTGGCATGGTTGAATTTGCTTGTACCACAATTTGGCTTGTACACAATTTAGCATATTGTTCACAAAGCGAAATTGTATCAAAACTGAGCCACATCGTCCAATTGATTTAACTGGCCTAAAAACATAGTCCCTTGGCCCCATAAGTTTAGTCACCTTGATTGGGAACCGGGAGACTTGCAAGATGGAAATGCCTACTTGTGGATTATTATGGAGCTTATCAATACTCCACTCCTTGAGTTCAGTTGCAGCAGTTATTATTTATAACTTACATAACACATGTAAGTTATAAATTTGTTGTGGACATTTCTAAATCGCATAAGTTACACATAATTACATGCCCCAACAGTACTTAAATATCATAGTTATAGTCTAATGATTTGATATGCTTTGGGCTTGATGATTTGGAAATAATTTGGGTTTTGATCTCACATCAACGAAATGTTTTGAGAAGCAGAAGTGGAATCACTAAGGAGCATGTGGATTATCCAGACACTTGGAGCAACCAGAAAGCTGGTCTTTTGCACAAAAACAAAGCGAAACTACATTTGTGCTCGTGTCCACAAAGAACTAACATGTTCCACTTCGGCTAATTATCGCTATGAGGCTGGTCTGAGTGATAGACCACACTATATACCCAAAACAGTCTACAGATATGGGTGTAACAAGCGAATACCAACGGTGATTCTATGGCATCGGTTTCAACTATGACAAGCTACAGAATTACAGATGTGTTTAGAGTGGTAAAAAGCACATCCCAAATCACATGCCAAGGGGTTTGGACAAATGCAATCCCAGAGGTACAAAACATGCTTAAAAGTACAAGTACATCTTTATTTTACTCAGTACCCAGCACAACCGGTTATAGACACTCTTAAACAACATGACAAAGACTCATCTCTACAGACTCTCCAGGCATCGCTGCTCGTCATCATATTGCATTTAGGAAGATGCCCGAAGACCAATGATTCCTGCAGAGAGGATGCAAGATTAGCAAACAGGAAAAACTGTAATAGCATTAAGTATCAGAAGTTAGATTGCCAAAAAAAGCACATAATTCAAATTCCAGTGGATGAATCCTACTTCTTGACAATCCTTGTTGGTCATTCAGTTCACTCGTAACACAGAGCTTGGCTGAATTAGAACTACATTCAAACCCATCAGCTAAAATCGACCAGAATTCTCAAAGGCGTTCACGGACATTTTGCAAGAGTGTATATTGCATATCATAATTGGAGGCCAGAACATTTATGAAACATATACAAAGTACTATTGATGGAACTCACCACAGGCAACCCGACCACCTGCATTTCCAGTCGACTTGCTCAGCTCATGGCCGCCTGGAGCAATCAGCAAAACCGATCAGATTCATGACTTCCACAGTTGATAAGCACATTAGTGTCAAAGAAATATTGCGAAAATTATACAGACAAAACATTGTGCAGATATGTGTCAACCCTTGTGGGAGAAAGCTAAGAAAATGAAAAATGAAAAGTTTACCCTTTCCAAGGTCATCAGGGTCAGCATGGACGACTACAGCACGACCAATGATGGAATCACTCCCAGTGAGAGGGATCTGCCAAGAAAATAACAGAGGAATGTGAGGATCGATTTCCTATGATGACAACATACTATAGAATCTCTTCCTAGAATAAGAACATGCTCAGAACTCTGAGAAAATGTAAGACTCTCATCACTGCTAATTTTAATGCTAGTGATGGATTACAGTCTTAAAACCCACTATCACAGTACACTTGAACAGGACAAAAGTTTTGGGCCCCATTTCTACAACTGACTATGATTAAAAAGCACACCCAAGTTTCAGTGCAAAGAGTTTATTTGGGCTTTGATATTTCCAAAGAATGAACTGACGAAGTGATGTAGGTGGGGATTTTTAAGAAGCAGTACATGGGAATCCTTCAATGAAACCTTGGCAACACCTGCATCAAGAAACCAGACACACAAAGGCTCACAAAGTGAGAGTTGTAACTCACAAACACTTGGTGATGAATGAAGATACACAACTTCTAAGAAGAGACGCGATCCTTAAGCACGACATCACCTCACATTAACTTCATAGGTGATTATACACCATCAACACTCACATTGATTAGGAGTACAAAGAACATAAATTTCAAATTGTAGTATGGTAAAGTGCATTACCATCATCTCCGGCAATGACATTTCCTAAGTCTCCAGCATGGCGAACTTCATCTTCAGGGGCTCCATGCTCCAAGTTCTTAGGATTGAAGTGGGGACCTGAACCAGAACATATGAATGACAAGTAAATATAATGATTTCTGTTCTACACCATTTAGGGTATAGTGTCACCTGCCCTATTATGAGGGCTTGCCTAGGTCACACTAACGGTCAACAAGTTGGTGATTAGTGCAACCCCATGACACTTGACATTGGTATTCTCAAAAATTGAGACCTATGCTTGGATTGCCACTAGTCAACAAGTTGACCGTTAGTGTAAACACAAGACAATTGGCGGAGTATGCTCAATATAATCTTCCTCTTGCCTACAAAAACGTAAAACTGTCAACTCAAGTACTTGAATGTGCTACACTAGATAGCATGCCGCAGAAAACAACCGCTTCAAAAGTTGCATATGTTGGCAAATAATATCATGTTGACTATTAATATTGTGACATTTCTAGGATTCTGGGTAATTTAGTGTAACTCCTCCCAAACAGTGCGTGGCACTAAATACCATAAACAGTGTCCCACCACAAGTGGGTATAGTCCAATGTTGATCTGGTATATAGGTGAATGCATGGTATCACTGATCAACATCAATAATGGTATCAAAGAACCCACCCATGGGTATCACAATTGTAATCTCAATTAAATATTGATATTTGGTGAGCATTTCAAGGTGAGAGAATGTTCATAACCCCACTTATTATTTGGGTCAAAACAATTCTGAACCATATTGATACTAGGGCGCTTTTACCCAGGTATCAAGGTCCTTGCATAGGACAATCACCCGAATGGTCTTGAAAACAAAAATATCCTCAAATACTGAAATTAAAAAAAGTGAAATTCTCATTAAAGATACCCGAATAGTATCAGAAGAAGATGATCCCAGACCAACACTGGTATAGTCTACCAAAAAGACAAGTAAAACAGAACCATAAAAGGAGAATCCATACCAGTGGACAGGCAGCCATTGGTGGTGTCACCCAAGGCATGGACATGAAATCCATGCTTCCCAGGGTTCAATCCCTTGACCTCTCCCTCCACGGTGGTCGGACCTGTAAAGATCACCAAACAAAGATAAGCGACCTCAGGTTGCACATTAACTCTTCAAGTTCAACATACCAGAGACCTTAAAGAAATCCTTAAGAGAACAGATATACACGAAAAACCAAACATGCATCAGAATACAAGACCATTAGAATTTCTTAGGTCTGTCTGCAGTCACATGACAAAACCGGTGATAGAGACAGAAGGAACACCAGATTCTTGTCTATCATGTCCACAGGTATGGATCTTGCAACAGTTAGTTCATATGTAAAACAAAATCTTCACATTCTTGTAGATTGAAATCTCCAAAAAACTAAATCTCTCTGCAGAACAGATGCGATGGCCGGGAAGAAAACAAGCAATTTCTCTGACATGCAAAGATAAGAGTTGTTTTGCAAGGATTTCCAAGAAAGTGCAACCTACGCTAGAGGAAAAACTCAAGAAACGGTATCCGCAGTCTACCAACATATCTATGAAAGACTAATATATCTATCAAAAAGACACATGCAGATATCCCACTATCAAATATCCCAGCAAAAGTGGGAATAATGAACCAGAGTAAAAAAAAGTCAAACCACCAAATCACACAATATAAAATTGGCACACCTAATGCTCGTCTATGTTTCAAGGTTCTAATTATGACCACCGGCCTGCAGTTATTAAACCACCCTGTTTTCAGGTGACATGTCCAAAATGGAGCAGACTAGAATCGAACAATATTAGGACACTCATCAGTGCGCTTCATGACACAACACGACACCAAACGACATCCATAAGACATGATCAAATTTCCTACACCAGAACCCAAAAGAATTCAACTTCAATTGGCAGATACATACCCCAAACAGGGTTTTACAAGAAAAGTACCCCACGTGGACGATCAAACTAAAACCTTCGAGGAAAATTCCTTCAGTCTTCCTTGCTAAAAACCTTGCGAAGGTTTTCATAGCCAAAAATCTTTCATACCTTCCCAACAAGCCCTCCCTAAACCATTATCCACACCAACTGCCTGCAAAGATACAAAAGAAGAGGAGAGGCCACACCCAAAACCCACGGGCAAAAGCAATCCCTACTCACATAACCCAATGGGGTTGAGAACCACATGAGGATTATTGAGTTTTGTACCGTTAGAGTCTTGGCTGAAGGAGATGACGCCGGTGACGTCGGAGGGTCCGGACAGGACACACACTGCTTTGAGAGGAGCCATGGCTATGGGGTTAGGGTTGGGGTGTGGATCAGATGGACAGCGTTCCGAGTGTGAGAGAAGAAACAAGAGGGTTTGGACACCGAGAAGAAGAGCAGGAAGCTGACTTATATATTCCTGTATGCACCAGCGAGAGACAGACAGTGCAAAAGGAGGACGAGAGAAAGACAAAGAAGAGAGAGAGGGACCACGAGAGCTAGCTCTCTTAAATCTTGGTAATGTTTACATTATAGAGAGGCGACAGGCTGACAGACTACTGTAGGAACATAAGATCTACGATCCTTGTAGAGCTTTGAGTAGACCAGGAATTTCCTGAATCTTCTTCTGCGAAAGATTTTAGGCGAGACACTACAAAAAGGAAAAGAAAGGAGAGAGAGACCTCGACCTCCAGCGCCCTAAATCTGTGCGTCAAGTATATTTTGAAGAGATGGCAGGTTGACAGACAACTGTAGGAACCAAGATCTACCCATTCGGAACATCTTTATTTGGCCCAGGAATTACATCCATCTACCCATACACAGATTCTGGTGGAGAGACCGTGAAATCCTTTTGCAAGCGTACATTTTAAGAAGGTGACAGACAGACAGACTACTGTAGAATCTCAAAGATCTACAAGGGTTTTATATTTGAGTGGGCCATGAATCTTGAGAAGAGAGAGATTCGGGTTGCAAATCTCACACATAGAAGAACAGATTTGTTCAAGACAGGTACATTCCACGGTTGGGAAAGGAGCCTCTATCTGACTGACTCACGGATGGAGGAAAGCGACAAAGTTCAGGTGGCGGCCAAGTGGAAGACCTTACATATCAACAACACCTCATGGCATTTTATTCTGCCGTTGTGAAAGTTGTGAATAGAGTGGCGGATTCCGAGGGGGAATATCATAGTAAAAACATCCTCCCTGTAGATTTGTTGCTCATTTTTTTTCCCAGTTTACATTCTTTAGACTAAAGTTCACATACCCATACCTTAGAACATAGGTTGTTTTTTTCCTTGAGATTATCAAAGCCAAATCTTACAATGAGTTTTGGGCACCTATGTTATTCCTTTGAGGAGAGAGGGAATTATCGTATACGTGCATACCTCTCATCCATCCAACATAAAAACTCGAGATAGGTTTGTTACCAATTCATCTCAAACGACTTCAAGTAAATTGATTCGGGGTTTTTTTAAGCTAATTCCTATGTCAAATAAACTAAAACAAATAACCTCTGAGCCGCACAATATTTTAGGGCTTTTACGTTGGATGAATGAGAGGTATGCTCGTATATGATAATTCTCTCTCTCCCTCCATCCTTCCACAATGCTTGCTGTAAATGGTAGGTGAAAGAAGGTGAGTCACACCGGCTCCCCTTGGGAGTTAAGTCATGAAATCTCCACTCCGTGTGAGAGTCAAACATGAAGCACTACAGTGACTCAAGACCTTTCCAATGATGGCACAGAGACCAGGGTCACGTAACTTATCATACAGGACTCGTCAAAGTCTTCTCTGTTCTCCAAGGTGGACAAGTGCGAACTTCCCTAGGAAATGAAGAGAAATATCGATTTGTGAGGAATTCCACACCAGGATACCCCCAACAGTAGTACTTTCTGGAACAAGATACGTGTCGGAGGGTTATCTAACTAACAATCTCGGGAACGTCGTAAGCTAAGCTACGTACATAATAATACTTTCGAATACAAGAGTGGGCATCCTGATGTGGTACTAATCATGCAGATATTTCCAAGTTTCAGGAACATTGTTCCAGTTGGATTGGCATCAGTGATAGGAGATTCCACTGCTTGAAGTGCTCATATCTGAACAGCACAGCGATAGATACTTGATGTAACCAATTATTCCCACACTGTCAAGAGGAATATTGATTCTCAAGTAAGCAAAAAGAACCCCAAAAAAAAAAACTCTACCAGTAATATGATACAGTTGAAATTGTAGGGATATATCTGCATTGCTGTTTTTTACATTTGCGTGTATGATTTATAAAGACAACAGGTCATGTAGAGCAATGACAACAACAGCAATGGTATTCTCATGCTCAAAAGAAACTCAATGGTTTATAGGTGCATATATAGTATCAATAATCAACGTCAATAATGGTATCAAAGAATCTACCCACAAGTATCACAATTTTAATACAAGTCAAATAATAATATTTGTTGAATATGCCAAGGTAAGAAATTTTGCATACCCAAGTTATTATTTGGGTCAACACCATTCTAAACCATATTGATGCTATAGTGAGTTTACCTAGGTATCAAGGTCTTGCATGGTAAATAGACCCAATTAGTACCAAAAACACAATTACCGTCAAATACCCATACTCTACTGGCATCGAAGAATGCAAAATCCTCATTATAGATACCCAAATGGTATCAGGAAAAAAAGAAAAGAAAAAAGGATACCAGGCCAAAGCTGGTTTATACCATGCAAAAATACTAGAGATACTAATTAACTTGCTATCTCGAAGTTTCTGATCTAGGGACAAAGCTGAGTTACAGGTTAGTATAAATTCCTCACCCACTATGTCAGTCTAGTTTGTACTTCCTTGTACAACTTCTAAAACATCCACACAATGTTTGAATCTTGCTCATTTAGGTCTGCAATTTGAGAGGGACCCCTATGATGCAGCATGGCGTAAAAGCCCTCTGGCTGAGTGATACGCTCAAAAATGGGTGAGTCATAGCAGATGAAAGTTGGGAAATTTCAGATCGCATCAGAAACTTCACCTTGAAAATTCATGCTTCGAGTACCTTCAAATCAGGCAAGGCATCCTCAAGAAGCAGTTGACCTTGCAATGGTGGATGTCCCCAACCGTCAAGAAATAGGACCGAGAACTGAAACTCTTCACAAAAACAATAACAGAGATTCGAGGTTGTGTACTAATGAAACCTTCCAAGTGCAGGTAGTATGTTGTCCGGACTGATTCCCGGTAAGAATTAGAAATCATACCAAGGCCTATAATTCCAAAAGCTTAAGTGGTAGAAGGTGAGAAATATGTCACATGTCTGCCAGGTCAAACCCGCTTCATCACACGTCAATACTTTTAGAAATGACCTATAAGAATGTAGCAAACCCATTGTACCAGTTTAGGAAGAATCAAATTAGAGCATTGAGGAAAGTCATTTCAAAGGCTCGCCCACAAAGCTTTGTCACACACTGCATCATCCAGCCTATCAAATCAAGCCTAAAGAATAAGTCTTATAAAGCACATAACTTTGAAATTTGCTAGTGAGCAGAGTGGACTCTCAAAATTGTTGGAATTGGAATAAATTGTCGGAATTGAACTAAAAAGTTGTTGGAAACTATTTAAACAGGTAACAGGTAATGCAGGAACATTATGAAGGAGGCTGTCAACGTGAGAAATCTTACAACAATACACACTCCCAGATTAGAGAGCTCAAATGTTTGCCACGCATGCCAATCGCAAGTGGGCTTCATCACAACTACACTAAGCTAGGAATCCGAGCTTTTCACCATTCTTCTTTGCAAGTCTGATCAATCCTTGTCTTTGCTTCGCATCAGCACCAATGGACTTACAAAACTCCGTGATAATCTGCAAGTCACACATGCATATAAGAACATGGGCCCAAGATAAACCAAAACTGTAACCATCGAGGTTCAGATTAATATTGGATTGCTATATAGATGAATGCATGGGTGTCAATGATCAACACCAATAATGGCATCACAGAACCTACCCATGGATATCGAAATTGTAATACCAGTCAAATATTGATATTTAGTGGGCATGTTGAGGTGAGAGAATCTTTCTATGCCCGAGTAATTATTTAAGTCAATACCATACTAAACCATATTGATACTAGGGCAATTTACCTAGGTATGAAGGTTCTTGCATGGTATATAGACCCTGAATGGTATCGGAAACACAAATTCAGTCAGATACCCATACCCAACTAATATCAAAATATGTGAAATCCTCATTATAAAATGAGATACAAGATAAATCACACATGGTGGCAAGCCATTTGACCAAGGGCCATGCACAACAATCTTTACATTCCACGACATCAACCAGCTTGATCATGAGTTCCCAATAATGGATCATCCTTGTCTTTGATAGTTGTATAGCATGAGTACAAGACCTCAAATTCGACACAAGGAAACTAGAGCCACAAAACCCTGAGGTAAGAAAAGCCGAAAGTCGAGAGTTTGATTTCTTCCAGAAAGCACGTTATTTTTGCTACACCCACAAACACAAAACTGCAAACATGCATCCTACGGCTCCCATGTAATTGGAACATTTGTCAAGAAAGATTCGAGTTGCAAGGATGTCATTTGAATATGAGAGGTACTAGCACAGTACTATTCCAGAGTCGGGCTTATATCTTCGCTAAGAATGGTTGTGGACATAACCTAGAGATGATAAAGCTGCGTACACATGCGAAGGAGATAAACCAAGTGCATGTAACAAACTCGGCCTCACAACGTCTTGCAGACTGTGATTTGAATTATGTGAAGTTATTCATTTCGCATACATCCCAAGGTCTAAATTCAAAAAAAAATTCTGCAGCTAAAAGTGTTTCATAGAACACAAAATGGGGTTTGCAGACAGCAGAAAGACAAGACACCATCCAGTTCCCTCCACATGGAAAGATAACCTCTCACAGCCACCGAACAGAGAAACTCCACCGCCAACAACACAAACGTTATGGTATTCCGACCCTCAGTTCAGTGAGCATGTCCCATTTTCGTAACCCGTGTGGGGTGGAATCTCTGATGACATCACATCTTTCTAGTGATGACTCTGAGGAGGATAGTTATAACCCATAGCCATATCCCCTCGCGATTGGTGTACTAAAAAACACCACAAACCCCATATGAAACCTTGACTTCTCCTCCCTTAGCTCGATTCCCCCGCACACCCATCACATAAGCTTGTATGTTAACCGACTCATGTCGCCGCCACCCAGCTATGGATTATAGCCGTGCCCAGCTCAATATTATCCACATAGTCATATCCCCTCGCGATTGGTGTACTAGAAACCAAGAAATCATATGAAACCTTGATTTCTCACTCAATTCTTCCTCACACTCATCATTACATATGTTATATAAATGTTAACCAACTCATGTCGCTCAACCATGAGTTATTGAATCATAGCCGTGCCCACTCGCCGCTCCCCAGCTCATGAAGGCAACTGGACATAACCCACATAACCCATACAATTGACCATGCATTTGCTCCTCGTGTCGGTTATCGTACTAGGAGAAGGGGGAGGAGGAGAATTTGAGCACATGAACTCAATCAACCACGCACCTGTGAATGCAACGCAATCCCCTTGCCACGTAGTTGGTTAAATTCCTTCTTCCCTAGTACATTCCGCGTCAACACCACAATGGGTGCAAACACCCCTTTCCCTTCATTCTTATTCCCCATCATCGTCACCTGCGCCCGGGATCCCCTACAAGAAGAAGTCGCCAAGCCACCACTCCTCCCCAGCTGCCGTCGCCCCGAACACTCGCCACAGACCGATGAAGATGCGCTCCAATTCAACCCCGGCCCCGCTACTCTCAGCTGCACCGACTCCATAGCTAGGGAAACTACTCACTTCCTCACTTAACCCCAATTCCTCAAACTCTAGTAAACTCTTTCAGAAACTTCAAAGTCCCACAAGCAAGCCAGCCAGACTGTGTGTATGCAAACTACACTCCACAATTTGAGTGGCGTTAGTGGTTTGTGGAGCATGGATGGGGAGATTGTGGACAAATGGGTGGGATGAATTCTAAGCTGAAGTTGGCGTGAGCGAAATGTGTGAGACGATGTTGATGTTGTTGCGGTGACAATGGATTTGAGAGGGTGGGGGAGAGATGGCGGAGAGAGATGGGGAGACCTGCGCCACACACCTTTTGGCTGCTGGGGAGTCTGAACCTGGTGGTGACTTGGCTTCTTCCTTGCCTTCCTTCCCCCCTAGCTGCCCCCACCACAAACATTTGCTGGCCCTGCCCCTTTCCCCTGCCCGTGCATCCAAGACAAACATTTTCTGGCCTGCCCCTGCCCCTGCATGGATGGCCAGCTTTTGTTGGGGCCAACTAAAAGGTCACTGAACTTTCTATTGGTGGCTCGTGTGTTGGTTTTGGGGTGGCAACCAAAGAGTGGGAAAAAAAAAAATCCTCCTATGGGTTTTCGGTTCAATTCACCATGTGAACTACACTAATTTGGTGTCATATGGTATTTTATGTCACTATGATGACTTTTTGGATGACACTTCTTGTGAATAAATGAACAAATATTGTCATAGATGATCGATGAGTTCATCCATTGGCCAAAACCCTACCTTCTCTTGTCAGCAACTTGTGATGAAATATTGTCATGGATGATTGAAACTTGGATGAAAACTCACTTGGTAAGACAGTAATTGCAACACTGTAAATCTATAATCTCCCCAAAAAAATTACAGGCAATGACAAAAAAATGTTGGGTTTACATTTAGTGTTGGTGACACTATACCACAGTTTACAGTTAGTATTGAGCCAAGACAGTTAGAATTGGCTACACTAAATACCATCTTTAGTGTAGTAAGGTTGAGGCATCTATAACTGATCAAATAAGAGATTTTGCATTTGTTTAGGAGGAGCAATAGTTGGAGGTTATTTTCCTTGCAAAGAGAAACAAACTCTAAGGAGAATGAAAATAAAAAAAACAACAACAACAACAACAGAAAAACCCAAAAAAAAATTCATGAATATGGAAATTGCTAAAAAAATTGAAGCGGTAAGTTTAGGGAAACATGAGTCAATTTATAGGTCACCCTATAACCGCTCATCTAAATGCTAATTTTTTTTGCAGACGATGACCAAAACTTTTATGAGGGTAATCAATCACAAGCCACCATCACATAAGCCTAACTCCGTTTGCCTAGAAAATATAGATCTCATCCATGATGGCATGATTACAAATACCCCAATGAGTTGTTAAATGGATTTGATCAACTGTGGATGCCTCGACCTTATGGTACAGGGAGGAGGCGTTGCTTGTTATTAAACTTTAATTGATGTGCTAGTCATAACAATACACTAAGGTCGCACGCTTTCAATTGTCTAGCATGATGCTTGGAAAATGAAAGGCGGGTGTGTGCACACATACCATTATATTTGCCAATTGGGTCAATTGGCTCCCCTTCTTGATTTGATGCATGGAAGGCTTGCTTTTGTTGGGGCCAACCGAAAGGCAGCCTAACTTTCTTATTGAATGGTCATAGAGGTCCTTCCAATTATGTTTGTAATTGAGCCTAGAATGGATAACAAATTTCAAGCACGTAGTCCATTCTCTTTTAAACACGTGTCTTTTTGGTATCCGTACTCAGATCCATGCATAACCACACAACACTCAAATACAGGTGCCCGTTCAAGAGCACAATTCAAATTAGACCCACTTGCCTTATGGGTCATCAATTCCGATTTCACTGTGGCACAAGGGTGAGACACCACTTGCTATTGAACTTGAACCAATGTGTAGCAAGTTATTTTAGTCATCGTGACACACTAAGGTCACATGTTTTCGACTATCCAGCATGATGCACATAAAATGAAAGGTGGTTGTGTGCACACATCAACATAAAATTTGTCAATTGGTTTTGTTGCCTCCCCTTTTTGGCTTGTTGCATGGATGGCCTACTTTTGTTGGGAGCAACCGAAAGGTAAACTCTTCTATTGGTGTCTCAACCTTCTCTCATGCCTAAGGGGCCCAAGGGGGGGACTAAAAAGCGGAGAAAGAAACAATCTTCTATTGGTCATCGGTTCGTTTTCATACGTGAGTCATGGCATGGGGAGGAAACACCACGTGTAGTTAGAGATTAGTAGTCACCACAACACATAGATGCTCCAAAAATGGTAAGGCAAACGTACCTAAAGCCAACATAGCAATAATCCAAACGCCTTTGAGTGGTATGTGGTTAGGTGTGGATCTATGGAGGGACACTAAAAAGACATGTGTTTAAAAGAGATTGGACTATGTGCTCATGATTGGGGGGACGTATATGACCAGTTAATGAGCACACGAATTTTCAATTTGACAATGAATAAGACATTCATATGAGCTCTGGAAATAATGAGACAAATGGCTACGAGCACGCTTTGGATTTTATCTCGCACAAATTTCGTGTTTCATATTCGCCAAGAAGTGGGTGCATAGAATTTTTTAATTTTAAATAAATTTTTAATAATCAATAATCAACATCAATAATGGTATCAAAGAACCTACCCATGAGTACTAGAATATAAATATTTGTCAAATATTGATATTTGATGTGTATGTCAAGATGATTTTCATATTCATACCATACCCAAGCATATTGATATGACGGCAATTTTGCCTAGATATCAAGGTTCTTCCATGGAATATGCACATGAATGGTATTGAATATATACCCGAGTGCCGGAGCCAAAAAAACTAGTACCATACTCACACCAGTTTCAACCAACCTCAAGCTTGCGGGCCAACTTAAGGCTAGGGTAGGGTGGCTTGGATGTATACTTTTCAAGGGGGATCCACTTCCAATACGAAATGAAACACAAAATTATCACGAGGTGATTAGCAAATCCAAATAGCTTAGCTTCTGCTCCCAACTCCCTTATAATTTCATGAGCCTCTTAGCCTGAGCTTTGCAACAACCAAAAAAAATTACACACCTTTGAATTCGTTATGGAATAAATGCATGCGGATGAATGTAGGAACTAGAGAATTATTAAGGATGAGACTGAGTTAACTTTGTTAACCAAAATGGACCTTTCAATACAACTTTGTCTTGAAAATTTGGACACTTCCATCCACTAATTCTACCAACAAAAATAGGCTATAAAAAACGCCTCATCCAAGATGGGGGGTGGAAGGCGTTGCGTGACTATGTATTATGGAGCATTACACAAGGTTGATGAATGGATACATACATGTTGATACATGTCCTACGAGATGCATTTGTCATATGAAAGTGCCTGCTACTAAGTTTTGTACGATTTTATGTAGATCATTTATGATTTCTATATATATATATATCCTTGTTTGATTCTTGTTATTTGTCATTGATCGTGTTATATTCCAACAATTACAATCTTGGAGATTATATACATAGTGTTTTAACACAAATTAAATTGATAAAAGAAATTGTCGTCTTCCAATCCCCATCAAAATTTAGTGTGCATTTTTCTTGATTCCATTGTAGTCAAACTTGATTACAATTGTATAAAATGTGACAATTGTTGTAAAACTCAAGATTGAGAGGCCAAATTTAGGATATGAGAATATTCCAAATGATTCACTACACTCGTAATGAAGTATAGAGTAATTTATAGTGCATTTTCAATTGGACAAGGAATGTAGTTACTAACTTTAGGACATATTGCAAGCAATCGTGTTTCCATTGGTAAATTATTTCATAGATCTTGCCCATTGTAGTCTTCATTTTGCATGAGAGCTCTTGGGAAGGCTAAAAAACAGATGCACTTTTTCAATGGTCTGTCAAGGCAGACCATACATTTCAATTGATGTGGCTTTGAAATGTTGTTGTTTTTAAATAAATTGGTTTCACTTTATCTCAAACACACTTGTCTAATATACACAAAACAAAGCAAATAAGCAAGTATCGACAAAATGTTTAAGAAAACATGTAGTAAACAATATTTGGCATCTAAGTACATGTGTCCATCATGTCCAAGATTTCAAACTTTACGTATTGCAATGAATTGTTCAAAATACATAAATAATGTTCAAGTGTCGTGCCTAACCTTTTGATTATTTCAAATATTATATCACATCAAGTCTCAAGAAATTAGAGTATAAAGGCAAAAACATGTCCATGTTGGTCCAAATGTACAATATTTTGGATGACATAATATGTCACGTGATTTGCACTAATTTTTCATAAGCAGAATTAGTATAACTTTTGAAATGAAATTAGTGTGCATTAGTTTACATACTTTATCTATTCACCCTTTCCTCTTCTAGTCACAAGGGGACATCCCAAGGTGTGAACAACACACACAAACACAAAAGGGAATTTTTTAAGAAATAAATAAAAATAAAATCTCAAAATCTAAAACATACCACCTTATTTTAGTTATTAAATACACAAGGTCCTTGCAATCGCTTATATTTGTCAGTCTAAGGGCCACTTCACACACGAGCCAAGAGCGGTGACCATGAAATTGTGAGAGCCCAAAAGAAAGTGTCCAAAGTCTATCCCAAGACACCTCCAAAATCATGTAGTGTGGTCACGGATCCTCAGGTGTAGTGTGAAGTCATATGTGACCGGGCCCTCAACCAAATGCTATTTCAATGAATTTCTATTCATGCGGGTCTTCACACATGATAAATTAGAATAAATCAATGGTTGTGAGCGTTCGGAGTGCCATGGTCTCCTGGTTTTGTGTTAGGCCTACCTCCAAGAGGTGGTGTTTGAAAATAGTCCAAGTGACCATGAAACATGATCCATTCGATGTCATGTAGGAATCCATGTAGGCTTTACATCCACCGTGCATTCACATACTCCGTTGGTCCCTCAAGCGTAGTGTGAAGCGAACTTGGACCGGCTCCACCTTTTCCACCAATGAGAGTGCTTGAAGTGTAATGATCACGGGCTCTCAGTCTCATGTGTGAAGTGGCCCTAATGTCATCATATCACTTGTGGTTACCTTTTGTGTAATATTGTCATGGAGACTACTCTCAGTACTTATTTCCCGAGTTTGTATACATTGGAATTTTTTGTAAAAACAATGTGGCTAAAGTGGTCATGGTATTATGGCAATTGGAGTGAAAACTGGAATAGGGCAACAGGGTCCTGGTGATAGCTACGAATCTAAAGGAAAATAAAACTCCCACATTATAATGCTCCAAAGACTTCTATAACGAAGTTGTAGTGGATCGTTCTCTTATGAATTCGATGTAAAGTGTTGCTTTTCAAAAACAATACATTGTTATGTAAAAGGGAGTGCAATGGTCCGAGAGGACTTTTGAATACTGTAGCTCTCTAGCAGCTTGGGCACCTTTCTGCCTAATAATTAATTAAAGTGCGAAAGTAAGTTAGGCAGTCCAAAAAATAATATTCTAAAATTGGCCAGATTCAAATAGCAATTTAAAATACGTTAAACATTCATCCAAGTCATTTCTATAATTCATGGATGGTTTTCCTAATTTCATCTATTGCAGCTACGATTAACCTAAACACTTCCCTTAACCAACATTCCTTATCCTAAAGTTTGTCTTTTACTTGTATGCCAGGGTTTTGCTTGGCAACAAATTTTGCTTTGATTTGATGCTACTTTGTTGGATTCCAATGAATGTCATTTGCATTATTGTGAATTTAGGCACTCTTTAAATGTTTTTTTTGGACACTCAACAAAATTAATTTCCCAAGAATTTAGGCACTTTTTAAATGAATTATTTTCTACCCAAACTACTAGAGAGCTACGGTATATGAAGTAATTCCCAAGGGCAAGACGTCAAAGGACTTCCTATACATGGAACCCACTAGAGTAAGGTGTTCCCCTAATTACATTGCACGGTGCACCAACATTGATGCATTTAATGGGTAGAATGTCTTCATGGATCGCCTTGCAATTTTGAGTGCATCATGGGACATAATAAAACTCACACTAGTTGCAAGGATTTGTGAATGCTACGAGGCTATCATGATATCATGCATACCTTTCAATTCATTCGCGACAAAGAAATTTCCACCTCTTGATAGTTGAGACATATGGATGTTCACGTTGCTTTTTCTTTTCTTGTTCTTTTTTCAAGCAAACAATATATAACATTGAGTGTATTTGTGCGATCGCCAAATAGTATAAACATCGTACAAAACTTGCGAGCAAATTGTGTGGTACTTAGTGACACTCCCGGACGAGTGACTTTCTAGTGAATGGGGAACTCCAACTTAAAGAACAAACGGTTCCCCCTTCATGTATGCAAAACCACGATACTTATTGAATGCGAAAAGCTAAAATGAGTTTAAGGAGATCCGAGTGTTTGAAGCCGATCTTAGTTGTACTTACAAGAGAGACAAAATGCCGCGAAACTTAGAATTCTAATGTATGACATGATAGGAATTGCAAGTCCTTGGTGCTTAGTATGGTCTCAATTTGGAGATGCATAGTACCCCCATAGTACCCTAAGTACCCTCAAGTTGAGGTTGGCTTGGTCAATTGTGGGGTAGGATGTTAAAGTAGAGGCAATTATAATTATTTGCATGGAGATTGTGCAACTTACAATGATGAAGGCTCGTACATGATTCACTTTTTCTACTTACAAACTCTCCTTCGCAACTTTGTTTTCTTAGAGGTCGGGCCTCCCATTACTATACCATTCTCCCCAATTTTTGTTTTTTAGATGTTTTTTTTGTAAATTTAAACATATGGGTCTCACTAAACCAAATTGAGATTGTTGGTACTCGTTTCACTTTCAAATAATGCTTTCCGAGCTATAAATATAGTTCAAAAATGTTCTCTTGATGGATAAGTGTTACCTAGATTTGGTAAAATTACAAAATATTAGTAATTATTGTTTGAGTTTATCGCATAAGAGTTTTTAGTAGACAAGGACAAGAGAAAATTGTAAGTGTATGATCAAGAGAACATGTCCTCCAATTTGCTCAACTCAAATCGCTATTTAAATTAGAGGTCGACATTTGCAGGGTAGTCATAGTTGAGTACATTTTGTTTAGCTAATGTTGTGTTAGAGAGACTCCATGTACATGTCACTACCCACACTTGTAATATTGTTGTGGCAGAGGACCACTAAACATGTGATGCTACAATGAACCACTGAGAAGTCTTATGACTCGGCGGCCACCTCGAGAAGAAAAATGATCATATACCCCTACAACACCACAACCTTGCTAACCCCACCACTCCAAAGATCATCCAGTCACTCAGTTCCCGTGGTCACTATGGTTACCTTGGTTACTATAGTGCCCACCCCGAGAGGGGTTAGTAGTCTTGCACCACTGATATTATGTCCAGTGGACATAATACCAAGGGTGGGTCGAACAGGCATTTCAATCACGTTGATCCCACTAAGGTCAACGTTTATTCTCTCTCTCTCTCTCTCTTGTTGTGGTAGACATCTTAATAGGGTTTTCTTGTACGAATCCTTGTTTTCCTGCATATATTTGATTCGTGTTCACAACTCATCTCAAATTTTACTACACCCTTGACAATGATGACAATGACGACGACACCTCCAATCTTCGAAGATAGGTGTAAATCATCAATGTTGGCTTGTTGGATAGCAATGATAACCAAATATTGCCTATCATTGGAGAGGTGAACATTGAACATATTGTGTTTTGTCATCCATAAATGTCATTCTAGGTCCCAACATTGTTATTTAGGTGGCTTGTTTACCTATACATCTCCATCATAGTCATGTAGAGTACAAGTGGCAGCACTTAGCAATAACTTGGTCACTTTGTTTGCAACCACAAGCCTCAATAACCACCAAAAGTAGAGGCTCGGTCAATGAACATGGAGATCATGCAACTAGTTGTAGATGGTCCAATTCAAAATCAAAACTTTATGCAAATAACCAAACCGTATTTTATGAGGCACTTTATTTGAAGTAAATGGAAAAGGAATAACCAACACATTGCAATGAATAACCAATTGATAAGGACAGTGGTCAAGTTGGCTCAAAATTCTCCATGTTCATTGGGCCTGATGTTGGATGAACCAGGAGTTGTACACTTGTATGAAATAACTCCCCATGGCCCCCATGTGACATGTAATAGTGCAAGTTGTGGCTCTAAAACGTTTATTAGCCCGCTATGACAATTTATGTTTCAAGGCCACATGGTATCAATCACAATAGTGCTTTATGGGACATTTTTGTGCTACAAAGGTCCACAACATGTTCACATAGGTGTGTCATGCCATTATTCTGTATGGAATACACAAGATACTTGTAATATACAATGCAACATAGTGATCCTATTACAATCCAAATATGAGAATTGGCTCATGTTTTTGTCATCGGGAATTACTTGTGGGTGAAGAGCAATTATACCAATATAGTACTCAATACAAAGTGGTCTATTTTTGCTTGTGGAAGTTGCATCCAATGCATTGAAGTTTCTCAACAACAAACGCTAGAGATGTGTGTATGTAAGCATCCTACATACCCATATTTGATAGCCATGGTCTCTACCAAAATCTCACTTGTTATGGTGCGTGCAATTATCATGGATTGTGACATGTTATGAATGCATGTTTTTGTGGGCATTACAATAATTTGATGCACCCTTCAATACTTATAGTGCACTATAAGGACCAAAAATAAGATGCATTGGCTCAAATGAGCAAAGTTATCAATAACTTGACACCCTCCAATGATGATTGTATTCTCAAAGTGTTCAGGCAAACCGTTGTCAACTAATTTATTTCTTTTCAAGGTTTTATTTCGACACGTAGAAAATTAAGGCTCAATTCTCATATTGTCTTTACAAAAGTGGTAGAACAATAAGTGTCTCAAAGTATCTATGATAAGGTAGATGTGCCTTAAGTAGTTACTTTTCTCTCTACACCCACGTCTCGTAGGATTTGAGACATGCAACTCGTGTGGGATGTGCTTAGTTTAAATCTCCCTCATCCTTGTCACATTTCCCTCTCATGTATCATGGGTTTTGACATTAAAATAATCCACCAAAGAACTCAAACCAAACACTTGCACACATCATGTTGTCATCATTGTCATCATTGTCATTATTTGAATGTTGACTTTGTGTTATTCCATAATGTCACATGCTACACTAATTCTCTATTGTCATGCATCAATGTTAGCACTGCAAACCTCATTAATATCGCGTGCACTTTGGTTGCCACACGAGTGATATTAGGGAGGTTAAAGTATATCTTATAATCTCCAAGAATATATTACATCTATGTTCAATAAATTTACCACGAACATTATTCACCTCTTAAAGAATTTTGTAGTAGGTAATATGTGTGGAGAGAGAGAGAGAGAGAGAGAGAGAGAGAGAGAGAGAGAGAGATTTGTGCTTTAATTTGCAAGTCCTTGTACAATATGTATTAAACCTCTTCACCATCTAGTACAAGCTGCATGTTAAGTAAAACAAGACTTGGGCATAATTTTTTGGACATGATTCAATTTTATACATATTGTTTTATGGGCGGATCTTATGATGGAAATGGCACAAGTAGTCATTAATGTGGACATTCGTTTTATTGCATGGACGTTGTAATTTCCTTTATGAAAAACATTCATCTATATCAATGTCTTGACCATATTGATTATCATGTTATGCAAAATTAGAAGCCATGTTCCCAATAGAGACCATCTTCAACACAAGGTTTTAACACACGTCCCATAGCCATGGTTTGTAAATCCCAAGTCATGTTTACATATGAGTTTGTGGCTATGATCAAAGGTGCAGCACATGTCATTTCATGCCAACTTATGCTTGCTATCTATGCTTATAGTTTCTCAACAATGAAAACTATGATCTCATATGCAATATGTATTTTTTGGGACAAACATTTTGTTGGTTTTTGTTTTAGTTGAGTTCTCCCCCCCCCCACCCAGTTGTAGTTATTAGAATCCTACACCACCTTTGCCAAATGGTTTGTAACAATTTACTACCAAATTTTTTATTATGAACTTTGAAATACTTGGACCTCAAATATTTTGCTTTGTTACGATATGTACTACCAAAGGAAAATAACAAGGTCTTTGACCTGGTTATTTTTCCCATCCTCCATGATATCAAAAGACAATTCAACCCATTTTGATAAGATATGAGTTACTATCATTATTTTTGAAGAATTATTTCTGGGTCTATTTGAATTCTTGACAAATATTACTTATGATTGTGGCTCCAACCATATATATATAGTCAAAAAATAACCTTCACATCTTTTCCATTTCAATTCCAAAATATGTCCTCAAGTCACATTATACAACACATGTTTGATATGAGGTCTACCCAACATTTAGAGTGATCCCTAATGTCCCGCTTATAGCCCACCCACACTTACTGGTGCAGGCCACTAGTGAACGGTTCCTACCAGCACTGGTTACATCCAGTGGCTCTCACTGGCTAAATCAACTATAAAAGTGGCCCATGTTGGTAGGAACTATTCACTGGTGGCCTGCACCAGTAAGTGTGGGTGGGGTTATAAAACGTTTTAGTCCAAACATGACAATTGGAAAAGTTGGATGGGAATTCATATAAAATCACATTTGTCGATCTTTTTGTGACAATAGATGATCTATGTACCTGCTTGTGACAAACACGGAATAAAATACGTATTATCAACAATTTTGGTAATCACAAATGTGTTGAAGTCGATGTGCAACTGGTGAACATTTCCATTAGGTGAATGCAATAATTTCACAAAATTTTATATAAAAGAATGTTCCCATGCCCAAAATTCACTTCTCATAAAAAACAAAATTCTTAAATGTGCTTTTGAAAAAACATTTGTGCATTTTGTACATGTAATAATGTACCAAACTTGATTTAAACGTATTTAAACATTCACAATTCATAAGAAATGCACACCATATCAAAATCAAGTGAAACATGACACACGACCTTTCAAATATAATGTACAAAATCTAAAATATTTTCTTTCAAAAACACATCATAAATTAATATCAATTTTCTTTCAAACTAATGTTTCTTTCATTATCAACCATTATTAACCACAATCATCTCTAATGCGTTGAAGCTTCATAAACCTACATGTGCTTAAAACACGTGAAAAGTTTCAACATGAATCCATGTAATTTTGATATGTAAGAATCTTATTTCATTCAAAACCAAAAAATCCTTGCCTGGAGTTCAACGGGTTATTGAACACCCATTATATAGATGTGGTATTTGGATGGAATTTAACAACTTTGTTTCATAAAGTTTTTACTTTCTAGCTTTGCAACCTTCATAAGTATAGCACACGAACAAATGTGTGTTGCTATGTGTGGAAGGCTTGGACCTTTAGGGTTAAGGGTTGAACAAAGACACTAGATTAAATAAACAATGGAAGTTCATAAATCTTTCATCGCAACAATCACACTTATACTGAACTTTACGTTCATCATTCTTCTTATGGACACAAGATTATAAATGGCCTTAAACATGCATATTGAGTTTCTGCAACTAACCACAAACTACATACAAAAATTCGCATATATGCAAAAGTGTTTAATATTGTTGATACCTCTCCCCATTATTCGACACAATTAAGTGTTGTTGGGAAGAAATTTGTCACATGTCAAATTCACATTGATCAAGACCTTGTTGAACATCCAATGTGGAAATTCACAAGTTAGCACTCAAAGGGTTGATCCAAATCTTCACTCTTTGGTAATGTGTGTGGTGTTATTTAGTTCATTTTTCTTGTTCTCAATTTTTTGTTGATCAAATATACATCCTACAAATTAGCAATTAGATATTGTATTAGCAAATCTATGATGAAACATCAACACAAAATGGATTGAAAATCAGACCTCCCTTGATTTAGTTTTGCTTGTAGAAGTGCATGTTTGTCAATTCCTTAATTGTACTAATAAGCTCCCCCCCTCCCCTCAAGTGGTGTCCACTATTGAGTGTAAAACAATGCATAGAAAACGTAATCCAATCTCTTGTTAACATGTGTCTCTATATGTGTTTTTTCTTAAATCCACACCTAACCACAAAACCTTCGAACCTAGGTGTCTGATCAAGAATAACAACCAAATAATGCCCACATATTGCATGTAATAATTGAAGAGTAAAACTGACCATCCTTTTTAGTTTATCTAGGTGTGGCGTCCAAAAGGTTGGCCTTAACACATCGCCCATGATGTAATGCCACCTTAGAGTTGGTGGCCAACATGTACTAGGGTTTGAATATGGGCAAGGCTCCAAAAAGCAATTGGGGCACACATCTGCATACTAAATGTCACACGCCTTTGTTGTGATAATTTTTATTTCGTCTTTCAATCCACATCTTCCAAAAGCAACAACCTACCTTTAGGAAACTTCTAGCACCTTTGTCGTGGGTTACATGTCATGGCTCTCAACACGAACAACGTCGATGTCCAATAAGTAGCGTGTTGCCACACTAATTAGCTGAAAATGCCACCTTGTCATTTATTGGGAAAGGAATGAGGCCATTTGTTGGGGGGAAAGGGGGGAGAGAATGTTCCACGGGGCATTTTCTGCATGGGTTATGATTAGCAGGCCATGGGTAACTTTTGAAGTGGAAGGCATTCCAATTGGTGAGGTTTGCATCATTCCTAAATTGGAAGGTAGTAGGGCAAACATCAGATGGTATTTAAGTTTCTAGGCAATATGTTGCAACATTTCTATCATGTGTGGCAAAGTTTGTTATGCTTGTTTGCAGGTTTTGTTTTTGACCACTTAACTTCCACTAGGTTGAACGTTGCTAGGCAGCTTGCTAGCGTGGAGGAGGCCTTTTAAAGCCTCCATGTGATCTCTTTTTTGGTTAATTAAATGTATGCTTATGATGATGTTGATATGTGTTTTTTCATGTTTTTTTGGGCAACTCCTAGTTGTAACGGGTACTAAATTAAAAGAAATCCCAAAAATGTTATTATAGTATAACTTATGGATCCTCAATGTTTTTGAACTCACCAAAATGGTTAAGTACATCCTTGTAGTTCTTCCACTCAAATTCATATTTATAGTACTCTATCAAATTTCGACACAAAACAATTATTTTTCTTGATTGAGGATGAATTAAAGTCTCTTTGCCCTCATACTACTATCTCAATGAGGTGGAATTTTTCTAACACGAGAGTACCACATTCCACACAATGGTTAGTTGGAACATGTGAGAAATATGGTGTGGCATTGTTAAATCTCTACTTGACATGGTGGAGTATGAGTGTAGAAAACGATTGGGTGCAATCACGGTAAAGTAAACAATTCCTTATCCATGCAAAGGTTTAATTAAAGTTGATTTAAAACTATATATTAACTTTACATTTTGTGAACAAAAAGTCATTCGTTCATATGTATAGATAGATAGATAGATAGATAGAGATTCAAAAGAGAAGTGTACGTATTTTAGAAGATGGTGCAAGTGATGTGCAAGTAGGTGATATTGAACAAGTAATTGTTTAACTTATGTTTTCTTTAAATTATATAAATTTGCATTTAATTAAAATTTCTATGTATAATTTTTTGATGCCCTCAAGTTTATAATGAATTCAGGGAATATGCAAAAATGCCAAGTTCAAAATATTTAAGGCCTTGAAACTTATGTCCACAACCATATTTAGCCGTTTGCTTTTGATCATTACTTTTAATAATAAGTTTTGAAAATATCATCTTGACATTCTACATTTGAGTACTTCCTGCAACAATAAAGGACGTGATGGAAAGAAAACCAGTTTCAAAGAACATTTTGCTACTACGTTTAGGTGTTTGACCCAAAAAATGATGGGTTTTAATATACTAGAACATTCTTCTGGTCCACTTTACCATGCTTGCACCCGATTCGTTTACGACGCTCGACATACACATGCACCGCTTGTATGGATTTGAATCCTTTGATGATTCATTCATTGTTTGCAACAACATACACAAGCCTCTAATCCCCTTTCTAATCTCCACTCAAATTGTCCGTATCGCGGATTGGCTAAGATACCCATGCAAGCTACGAATGTATCAGACCTTTTATAGACACCCGCCTAGTCAAACTAGGCACTTATTTCTCATATAGCAACTACAAACAGTCTGCCTAGTCACTTTATTTATCAGATGGCAATTGTAGACAGTCTGCCTAGTCATTTATTTCTCACAAGATCAACTATCGACAGTCGACTAGGCAGGCGTTTTGCCTAGTCAAAAACTACAAGTTGTTAGTGCCTATAAAAGGTCTGATGTGTTGTCTACTAGCCTAGATAGGCACTTTGCCTAGGCGTTGACTAGGCAAACTAGGCACTTATTTCTCAAATGGCAACTGTAGACAGTCTGCCTAGTCACTTATTTCTCACAAGATCAACTGTCAACAGTCTGCCTAGTCACTTATTTCTCACAAGATCAACTGTCGACAGTCGACTAGGCATGTATTTTGCCTAGCCAAAAACTACAAGTTGTTAGTGCCTATAAAAGGTCTGGAGTGTATTGAGACCAACCACATAAGTGGCTCGCCTGGGTTGGTTGTATTTTGGGTTCTTTCTTGCAATTGAATTTTCAATTTGTGCCAAAAAAAAGAAAAAAAGACACTAACCACATAATGTATGGATGGTGCTTTTATATCTCCGCCAATCCGTTCCTACAAATCCTATAAACAATCATAGCCTATTGCTATTCTTTATCAACTAGTTTTAGATGCCTAATTACTGTGGGTAAACAACGTCAATTTAACCGTGTAATTGCTCCCATTAACATGCATGAAACTAAATTCAATATTGACAAAGCAGAAGTGCCTAAACTAAGAAGATACCGTAGCTCTCTAGCAAGTTGGGCAGAAAATAATTTATTTTTAAAGGTGCCTAAATTTTTGGGAAATTCATTTCGTTGAGTGTCCCTCCAAAAAAATGAAACAACATTCATAGAGTGCCTAAAATCACAATAATGCAAGTGACATTTAGTAGAATCCAACAAAGTAGCATCAAATCAAAGCAAAATGTGTTGCCAAGCAAACCTTGACATACAAGTAAAAGACAAACTTTAGGGTAAGGAATGTCGGTTAAGGGAAGTGTTTAGGTTAATCGTAGCCGGTATTGATGAAATTAGGAAAACCATGCATGAATTATAGGAATGATTTGGATGAATGTCTAATTTATTTAAAATTAATTTTTGAATCAACCCAATTTTAGAATATTCATTAATGGGCTGCCTAACTTACTTTCGCACTTTAATTAATTATTAGACATAAAGGTGCCCAAGCTGCTAGAGAGCTACAGTATGCACCATACAAACCAACGTACCTTCAACTCCCAATAATATATAGCCCACCCAACGTCCTCCGAGCGGGAGAGATATCAAGTTTTGCCACTTCACACCACTTTTACGGGAAACCAAACCAATCAAAATAATAATAACAATGGGAGATTAAAGGCTACAAACACACTTACAATTCCAATAAATACCAAGAGCTCGGAGTGACCTTGTACGCCACGCAACATAGAAATGATGTAGCTACGAGAGTTAAGACGTGTATGCAAGCCTAGTGGAGTACACTCAAGAATGTAGCAACCCCTCTTTCGTGGTGGTCGGTCGGTCCGTTGCCATCATCACTCGTCTCTAATTAGCTTTGGTGTGGGTTTATTGTGACCGTAGGGTTCCAAGGACGGGTATAATTATCACGTTGTAAAGGGGAGAGAGCTCGAAGAAGATGTTGACTCGAGGCCAGTGTGAGAAAGAGAGACGTATGCCTTATTGTGACTCGGAGTAACTTAGTTGTCACTTGGATGGATAGACTGCATATGAACATGATTTCTTGATTTCCATTCGGGCTGCACTGGTTTGCCCGGGTTGGTTGTATTTTGGGTTACCTTTACAATTGATTTTTTCAATTTGTGCCAAAAAAGAAAAAAGAAAAAAAAAGACTCATACCTAGGCTCACCCTTTCGGGTGTGCAACACAAGGATTCATGCACTCGAAGATCATTATATACTTCTTGTTGCAAAACTTAGCACTTCCGAATGTGCATCAATCCCTAAAATGCTTTGTGGAGCTCGATTAAGGCCTCCCGTGCATTTTGTTAGTTTGTTTTGAATTGGTGCGTTGTGCATTTATATTGTTTTTGTGGGTTTTGAGGCAGATAAAGATAGTTTGTTGCCTTGGAGAGTTGCACTTCTCAAAAGTTGCACGATGTAATTCCAAAGGAATTTTTATGAAGGATTCAAGTGATGTTGTGTGCAAAGTGAATACATCAATAATGCAAACTATGCAAAACTTGTTTTGGAGGAGTGAGGAGACCTCGTTGGTCATAAGTAAGCTCACCTCTTCACGATGCATTGTTGGGATTTACATAGGTGCACAAAGGTATTCTATCTTGAAGAATGCACACATTTTCATGCATTATGTAGTGCATCGAGTTGGTCATAGGGAGTGCATTTCACATGTAAGAGTTCCATCAAGACTACTATGTGTATTTGGGTTGGTGCATTACTATGCACAATAGTTGCCCATGTGAAATAATGCCAAACAATCAATTGCCAAGTGGGCACGGGTTTGGGTTTTGCATGACTCCGACAAAGCTTTACAATAATTCACATTTGTAACCTTAAAGAACCATCGTGAAGGGGGCAAGGACAATAAACGTGGTGGTACTTTGCATGGTCTCAATGTAAACCCAAAAGAGACATCCATAACATGGCGGGGTGGGGGGGGGGTAGTAATTCTTAAACACTGCAACACAAACTACACTATAACTTCAATAGGTTGTACTTGCAATTGTGAGAATCAAGGCCTCGTGGTTGATAAAAGGTTGTTAGGCCTTCCTCAAAGAGGGTAGTAAGAAGCAATGCTCCAAGAATGCAAAAAAGAAAAAAGAAAACAACAACAACAACAACAACAACAACAACAACAAATCTACGATTGCCATCTCTATATACATAGAGTCGCGACTTTGAGAATTTGAACAATCCCATCACTATGGTCTTTGTGCAAATTATCCTCAATGTAGAGTATGCTAAAATTATCATACCGGCGAGAACCAACACCTGCAATTGTGCATAATAAGTACAAAATGATCTTGAGAATATTCCTCGAGACTGCCCACCAATTTAAAATTATGCTTTTTTGTGATGGTTTTGAGTCATACACCGATAACTTCAATAGGTTTGTGGGGGGGGGGTAGTAATTCTTAAACACTGCAACACAAACTACACTATAACTTCAATAGGTTGTACTTGCAATTGTGAGAATCAAGGCCTCGTGGTTGATAAAAGGTTGTTAGGCCTTCCTCAAAGAGGGTAGTAAGAAGCAATGCTCCAAGAATGCAAAAAAGAAAAAAGAAAACAACAACAACAACAACAACAACAAATCTACGATTGCCATCTCTATATACATAGAGTCGCGACTTTGAGAATTTGAACAATCCCATCACTATGGTCTTTGTGCAAATTATCCTCAATGTAGAGTATGCTAAAATTATCATACCGGCGAGAACCAACACCTGCAATTGTGCATAATAAGTACAAAATGATCTTGAGAATATTCCTCGAGACTGCCCACCAATTTAAAATTATGCTTTTTTGTGATGGTTTTGAGTCATACACCGATAAAGCTACGAAAACTTTCATTTTGGGCACACGGAATTCAAATGATGCAACCTTTGTGACCCCTTTTTCAATCGCTAGCAAAAAACCATTGAAAATTTTCCCAACCCAATAATATCGGCTATATTGAAGTGATGGTCTTACCACTATCACATGATATCAACATTCAAGTATCACCCAATTTCATGACATTCACATTCCCATATTTACTTTAACTCGTTAAAAGTAGAAACTGAGTTCAATTGCTAACAAGAAAATCATTTAGAATTCTACTACTCTAGTAATAATACATGTACTTAAGCGCATCGTCTACCCTAACTACACAATACCTTAGTGTGGCATGTGAATTTAAGGTGATCTTTACGACTTGTCATGTAGGATGATTTTTTGGTTGTGCCACCTTCCCCAATTGCCATCCAATTGTATTGAGTTGGGACCGCCAAAATTTTGATGGAAGAATGATATCACATCAGCACCACTTCATATATATGTGTGTGTATGTATATATATATAGACACGTAACCCAATGTAAACTCCTTGGGTCCAAAATGTTGCTCACGGCCACAAGATCGCTCGATTTTGAAGTTTCTTTGGCCTTGGACCCTAGCGTAAACCCACCCTTACCACCATCATGGATGGATGATGAAAATACCTAGTGTGGGGCCACCCTTATATCCCAACCAATACATTCAAACTCCCCCCACCTTTTCACGGCACTCGAAGCTCAATTCAAACCTCCGGTGGTTCACCACGACGCGGTAAAAAAAGGGGTGTTTGAAAGGAAAGCGCGCCTCCAAACGCACGCTTGTAAGAAGTTTGAAAGCGTGGCAAATCGAGTGCAAGTCAACATTCGGTCCCCATGCACACATATAGACACATGATTCTCTTTACTTTTACTCTTCCTTACGGTTGCAGGAGCGAGTCTCCTCGAGTCCACCACCACGCACATGCGGGCAGCAGCAGCTGCAGCACTGCAGCTGATTCGAAAGATTTTTATGACTATTTTCACCATACAGCCAAACTGCCACATAATACACTCTAAACTCCGTAGTATCACACCCGTGGCAACCAAAGTGCACGTGATATTACGGAGTTTTGTAGTGTGAACATGGATGTGTGATACTATAGGATTAGTGTAGCATGTGACACTATGGAATAACACAAAGTGCAACATTTTAAATGGTGTGGTGTGGTCCACTCCACTTGGCCTTCTTGGGCGATGTGGCGGACGCATGCACCAACATTCAACAAGTGGCATCAGAAGAAGAATAAGAAGAAGAAGGTGACACTCCACATGTTGACACATGGCGCGATGCGAGGGTGTGGGTTGACTTCTTTGGTGGTTTGCATTAATGACACATTTCGTGATATAAGGGAGAGAAATGTGACAATAAGGAGTGAGATTTGAACTACGAACATCCGTTCCCTAGGGTTTCGGGATATTAGAGAGTGTGTGACATTATGGAGGTTGATATTACAGAGTTTAGGGTGTACACACACAACACCGCCACCGTAACGTAACCCTACACTAAATAGGATATTTAGTGTTTGATTATATTTAATGTTGTTACCACCCTACCCTGCTCAACACTAATTTTCAATTTTTTGACAATTAGTGTTAGAAGATATGCTAGAAGATATGATGGAATTCTCCTTTTATCATTGTTCTTCTTTTTCATATCCTTACTAACACTAAATTCAAACATGTAACTTCCACGTATTACCATAGTTGATATTTAGTGTTTGAGTTTACATTTAATGTTACTTACTTTCATAGGGTTATTGATATTTAGTGTATGCATTCGTATTTAGTGTATCAAACACTAAATATCCTATTGAGTGTACTGAGCACTAGGGTGTTGCACTCCTAGTGCTATAACATTGCTCATCTCTCTCTCTCTCTCTCTCTCTCTCTACCTTTGATCAACAGTGCAAGGAGATTCAAATTCAAATTAAGCTCCCAACATCTTGTAACATCATTCTCAAATGACCCGTCGGGATCTGCCACCCCCACAAAACATGGTAGGTCCCTTGAGTAATCTTACGGTGAGGGACGTTGGGCATTTTAAGGGAACGATGCTCCCCAATGTGCTAGTCCGCCTTCATGGAATGAACCATGCTCAACATGAGTTATGTTCATTGTGCGAAGGTGGACTGATGGTAGTTGGGCCTATCTTGGAAATAGCATACTGAAATAAACAACACACTTATGTTAAAAGAAAATGAAGCCAACAATTATGCCGTCGGCATGCCTACGGTGTGAGGCTAGGCCAAGTTGTGCAAGTTAGGCTTGTCATTTAAAAAAAATTGGCACAAATTGAAAAATCAATTGCATTAAGAAAATAACATACAACCACCCCATGAGAACCAACGCAACCCAAGGGGAAATCAAGAGATAGGCTTGTCATCGTTGTGAATATGGATTGTGAGATTCAATACCAGCTTTAGGGGAGGACTATAGGCAACCCCTCGAAGAAAAGGGGGCATGGCCATAGTGGCCTTAGTAATGCTATGCAACAACACAAATATTTTGTGTTCAGTTCCATGATTTTTTTGAGATGGACCTTGGGGTTTTTTTTAAAAGAAATTTTAAACTTCATTTAATTTAAAAAAAATTCTTTTGCAGATGTGCTGAAATTTTGACTTCGTGAATCCGAGTAGTATATGGTTGAAAAAAAATGCAGACATCTCTTATTTGGTTACTTTTCTTAATTGGACACATATATTTGAGTAGTATGTGGTTAGGTGTGGCTTTAAAAACAAATACCAAAAAGATGCGTGTTCAAAATATGATAACTATTCTAGGTTCAATAATCAACATATTTGACGGGCATTATATGACCATTTAACGAGCACAAAAATCTTCATTTTGATTAATGGTATTCATATGAGCTTAGAAATTTGTGAGGAAAGTGGGTACGGCCTCAATTTGGATTTGCTAAACATCTTGTACTAATCATGCGTTTTCATATTCTAATGGAATTGGGCTAACCGAAAAAAGCAACCATTTAAAATCCATGTACCTTACCTTACACACATAAGTGGTACACGCTTAAATAATGGTGTTTGGCTTTATGTGCTTCCAAATATGTCCCTTATTTAACATATTCTACTTATTGAGGTATAAATGCATTACGGCATGCGTAATGCCCATATACAATGCTTTGCACCATAGTGCCCGCCATACACAATCTTTATGCAATGGAATGCCCTTCGGGGTTGTGCATTGTGAAATTTAAGGACATGTGCCTCGAGCTCATGTCCTCATGCAAGTGCCCTCAGATTCCATAATGCACTCCCCTCATGGCATTCCCCTACACATAAAATACATGAGTTGATTTCCCCCTTGTAATATGAGGTACCCTTACTGTACATAATGCACCACACGTGTTTCGAAATGCACTACACTTTTGGGCAGGGCATCACGTTTCCCCAACCAATCAGAGATGTTGAAATATGCTCTTGGACCTTTACGTTCGGTAATACTTTTGGGGGAGCTTATTTCCAATGATGCCCCATCTCAAGGGCCTCACCGCACATAAAGACTTAGCCACAATTTCTAGACACCCACACGTAATAGGAAATTAGAGGGCCCTCTGGGAAAGCCGGAGGGAGGTAACACAACGTGGGGACGCTTATGTTGTGTAAGGCACCCGGTAATACCAAAGAGAAATTAGGGTTGAGTCTTTACGGGGAACACAAACACCTATGCTCAGCTATTGAGCCTAGGTATAGGGCCTTGAGTGGCTCATTTTCACAATTGGACCCTTGCATTTGACTGGTATGTGGTTCAGTGCCGATCAAAGAGCAAACCTCACAAAAGACAAATGTTGAAAAGAGATTGGACCGCGTCTTCAAATACTAATAACTACTCTATGCTCAACAATGAACACGACTAGTAGGACCCTATGTATCCAATTAAGTAATCAACACACACACACACACACTTCTGATAACCATAACTAAATCATGAGAGGTCCGATTTTCAACCCGTTTTTTTTGCAGATGTTTCATCGTAAATGTGCTAATGCAACACAATTTTTTTGTACAAATCCAATCGGTAGAAATTGGAGAATACGAAAAACGGAACCACATTACACCCGCACACCACAATACACTTCCCCTCATGCATTCCCCTATTACACACACAACACCACAACACCACAACACCACAACACCACCACCACAGGAGCGGCAGCAGCAGAGAGAGGACGGCCCCAGTGACAGCAGGACAATGTCGCCGCTGGCAACTCCCCCACCCACCCAGAGAGAGAGAGAGAGAGAGAGAGAGAGAGAGCTTGGGATTTCCCCCTTCCCGCCTCCCACCACTGCCCTGGTTTGGCTCCCGGCTTTCAGCCACCTTTCTCACTATAGCACCCCCTCAACACACAGCAGCAGCTCCTGCTCCTCGTCGTCTCCCCCATCACCCACCACTCACCCTACAACACTCATCTCTTCCACTCTTTCCTCATTTCCACACCTCTCTGACCCGCTCCTCCTCTTCCCTGCACCGGTACACAGATACATACATTAGATACTTACATAGATAGATAGATAGGTACATGTGGGAGGTAGTAGGAGTAGTGCGTCACCCTCCCTCCTTCTCCTCCCTCCCTCACTTGACCGTTGCACAAGAAACGGGATCTTTGCCACTACGGGTAAGTAAGTGTATGCTATCATGTGTCCACCTCCATCACCATGTCTGATCTTCCGCTGCAGCAACCACAGCAGAAGAGATGGGGTGTAAGTCAACCTAGTAGCTTGAGAGTGTAAGCAGTGGGGGTGTGGGTGAGCAAAGGAAGGCTGTGATAGTGCTTTAGCCTTGTGTAGGATGTGATCATCATCCATGGGGTGTAAGAGTGCGTGTGTGTGTGTGTTTGTCTGTTTGTATGTTTTATGTGGGGTTAAGTGAGTGGAATGCGGAGAGTGAAGAAAGAGATGGGTGGAAGCAGCACTAACTGGTGTAGTTTTCCCTTTTGTGGAGTGTGATCACCATCCCTGAGGTTTTCGTTTTCGTTTAGTCCAGGTCGTGTTTGTTTGTGTGTGTGTGTAGTGGAGTAGGGGAAGGTGAGCTAGGAGGTTTGGAGGTTTGGGACTTTCATTGGTGAATGTGGGGATTCAAGGAGGAGGCGGAGGTCTTTTGTGGTATTTTTGTGTCTTGTTGTTGTTGTTGTCGTTGTTGTGTGTTTTGAAGTTTGGTTCGATCTTGCAGTGCCGGATGCACATTCTTGACTTCGTGGTGCGGGAAGGGAGGGGAGGGGCAGCCCCATCTTCTGGCGGTAAGAATTTGCTTGTTCTCCCTATCCTCCCCTCTTCCCGCCCTAACCTGCCACTTTTCCTGATCGTGCGCAACAGATATGAAGTTTGAAACCATTGCATGATCCATGGGAGCAATGGCGGTTGTTGCTGCTCCATTCAGGAGCCTACATTTGGATGACTAGATTATGACCCGCAACAGTGTTGACCCCATAGCTATCACACACACATGCATCGGATTCAAAGGATATCTCTCTTAAGAGCCACCATAGCTCCTAACTGGCCTTTTCCCCTAAGTTCTATCAGGGTCGACCTAAACAGTTACCAAGGTTTTATACTTGACTGCGGAAGCTTTCTGGTGTCAAGGCCAGTAATGACATCTGAGAGGAGGCAATGTCGACCACAAATTCCTTCCAAATGGACACAAGTGTGCAATGTATCAAGAGGAGCATCGGAACTAGGGCGTTACTATAATTATCTTCAAGAGCATGGGTTGGAACTTGGTACCCCATACATACATATGTCTAACCTGCACACATGTGCAAGCATCCCTTATTTTATAAAGTGAAAATGCGGAACTAGACCTGCACATGGTTTGGATATCATTATGTTGAACAGTTACTTCGATCTACAAACGGTCGCGTATCTACTTGTCACGATGAATCTGTTAACCCTGGTTATGTAACGCTTGTTTCTAATGGGGAGGGCTCTTTAGCTGCATCCTGGTCATCTGGGAATGCTTCTTGCGAGTCGAAGCCTAGAATGTATGAGTAGTGTTTGCCAAATGTGGGTTTTGTTTCACTTCTTACGATTTGGGGTAATGTCGCTGACTCAAGGTTGCGTTTTTCTGCAGCAGGGAACCAAGATAACTGAAGAACAACCACTGAAAATCTACAGGGGTGAAAACGATGTAAGGTGGGAGAAACTTGCAAATCCTGAATAAGATTTGTACACCTACTTGGCATGAAGAATCTGTTGATTTTGGTGTTGTGTGTCTTTGATTCGAAGGAGCAACTGGGTCTTGCTGTGCTGGCGGCTCCATTTGGGCAGAATGATAGAGTGTGTTTTTATTGAGAAACTCTGAATGTCATTTAACAATCTGACCCAAGGGGTATTACTATAATGGTGTTGCTGACACAGTAGTCAGGTCACCCTGAAAATGAATGATGTTACGAAGCAGCTCATTGAGGAGTTAAGCTGCAGGGAAGAACTGGTCCGTGCCGAAACCTTTAACCCTAGTTGGGTTTCCATCTGTTTGGACAGGTTTTGAAGGCTCTGTACTTTGTTGTCAGAGTCCCCAAACTGTTTTTCACACTTTTGATCCCTTGGTTGCATAAACCGCCTGTGTCCTCAAATCCTCGACACAGTTACTAATTGTGTGCGAAAAACCTCAATTAATAATGACTTTTCAGGTGTTTCGTTTTGTTGTTTGTTTTTACAGCCTGTGCAATGCTGTAAGCTTGGTGATGTGGACGTGGTGATCCAGTGACACGCGAGCGCCCCTGTGGTGGCAAAAGCTTACCAGTTAGGTTCTTCAAGATGGGGATATGTTTTCCTAAAATGACCCCGCCGAGGTATAAGGACAAGGATGAGCCGTTAAACCCAAAACCATCTGCTGTTGTGCCAACGTCGTCCTCTCCAACTTACAGTGAATCTGCACCTAGTGTAACTCCTCCTAGTGAAACACAGTATTCAGAGGTTGAGAGTAGTCTCCCAAGGGTGCAGCTGATTGGAGACGTTTTATGTCCGTTCACTTTAAGAGTGCAGATTGCATTGCAATTTAAGGTATGGAATGTGTGCAATACTTCCTGTTTTCCTTTTTTTGTGTTTTTTTTACCCTATCTTTGTTGAAATGTGAATGAATTGCTGGCAGTCAATTTGGGTTCAATTTGTTTATGGGTTAGCTTACCTTTGGTAATTGTAACCTGGAGGGTTGAACAGTTTTACATTGCTAAACTGGATGTATTGAAACTCTATGTATATTGGCTATTTTCCTTCTTCCAATCAGTTCTGTTGGGAAGTGTGAGGTATTGAATGTGTTGGTGGCAGTTGCTCAAGAGTTGTCAATTTGGATTCAATTTGTTTGTGGGTTACCTTACCATCAGTAGTTGTAGCCTGCGGGGATTGAAAAGTTTACGTTGTTAAGTTGGACCGACAGGTGGAACATGTTCTATCCATCTGAATTGAAGCTCTGGTTTCTATGACAGTATGAATGGGAGAGGCTCTTTAAATGTATTTCTCCTAACTTGATACTTTGCTGTGTACTATGTTTTCAGGGTGTCATTGTTGAACCGACGTGGCTGTCACCTGCTGATCTAACAAACCCCAAGTTAGTAAATGTGAGCCCCAATGGAAAGTATCCTGTATTGCATCATGGGCCTCACAAGCTCAGTGGATCGACAGACGTGATGTTGGACTACATCGAGGAGACATTCAAGGACCCCACATTAATCCCGACACCTATAGAAGATGAAGTTTTGCATTGGATAGCTTTCATCCGTGATGAGCTCACTCCGATTGTGGGACAGTTGCTCTACGATGGGAGCCCCCTCATACAACAAGCATTAGAACCAAAGCTGGAGGCGGGATTTGCAAAATTAGATAGTGGTGTCTGGGAACATGGGAAGCAGGGTCGGTTTTTCTTTGGCAACCAGTTCACACTTGTAGATGTTTACCTAATTCCCATCCTCCTTCTAGTTGACGTAGCCAAATTTTTCCGAGGTATTGAAATTGGAACCGTACACTCACACCTCCTGGCGTACAGTCGGGCAATGCACTCGTTCCCGAATTACGCACCTGTGAGGGTGAACCTGGACTTGCTGAAGGGTGCAGTTGCAAAAACGTTAGTCGAAAGGGCGCCTTCGCCCTTAATTGTGATGACAGTGTTGCAACATCGGAGTATTTTGTGGCACTTGGACAGACTTGTGAAACTGGCCAGTGATCTGCCAATTGAAAAAATTGCGGCAGATGTAGGAGATTTTGTTAAACGAGGCGCAGGGAAGCAGATGCAGTTGCTCTGGAAGATGTATGGGCGCCTCCTTGACTTGATGCAAGAGCATGCACAAATGGAAGAGAGGGTCATTTTTCCTGCCATCGATTCTACAGAGGAAGGTATGCATTTCAATTGCCTTGAAATAGTGAAGGTGCCTTGAAGGTCATGTTGTTAATCAAAGTCATTTTGATCTCATTTGTAGGGGCAATTAAATTAGACTCTGGTAAACTGCTCAATTCTTTTAAACCCTAAACCCTTGCAACTGTCAGAATTGGCATTAAAAGTTGGATGTCAAGAATGAGGGTGGGTTTACTTTAGGGTCTGGGTCCAGGAAACTTGGGGTCCAAAACCTTGTAGGTGAACTTTATCTTTGGACTCAAGATTGGACCCAAGATGAGGATGAGTACTTTTTTAAGCGAGGACTGCCGAGATTTGGCGGGAAAGTGATGCCACATTGGAGCCACTTCATTTTTTTCATACCTTGGACCTGGACTCCTTGGGTCCAAAATTTTGCTCCTGGCCAATAGGATTGCTCAGATTTGATTGGAGTTTCTTTGGTCTTCGACCCTAATGTAAACACACCCTTGTGGTGATTTAACTGTTTGCATGGATGGGTGTTGCAGGAATGAGTGAATCAGCATTAGGAGATCATGCGCGAGACCTGCCGGTGATGAATGGCATTCGAGAGGACATCAAGGGTGTGATGGCTCTAGAGCAAGGTTGCTCTGACCATCTTGAAGGTCTCCAAGCTCTTGCTATCCGGTTGCGCACTCTCCAGGTGGGTTCCAAATTAATACTACTTTCAAGATAAAGCTTGCTCAATTAAATTCAGTGACTCTGTTTAGGAATCGACAGGTTCTGATCAACATGTGGCTTGGATTTATCCTTGTGCACTGCCAAATGTGTCAAAATGACAGTCGCTGATAGGATTGGACTGTATGCTTTCTTTGAATTTTGTGACCAATGGTAAGTACATAAGTTAAGGTAACCAGGCCTAGATTGGTTACTTGGTTAGGTGTGGATCTAAGAATGGACACCATATGGTGTTATGTTTTCCAAAAGAGATTGGACTATGTGCTCAACAGTGAACATGATTGGGGGGGAGGGGGAGGAAGGGAACCTATATGAACATCCAAGAAGATAGAGTATCTTCACTTTTGATAATGAAAAGATATCCATATAGGTCAATTTGGTTACCTATCCATATGTGTCCCTAACAATTGAGGAAAATGATGACTGCCTTGATTTGAAGGTGCTAATCATCTGGTACGATATTGTATGTTTAGTATCTTAGGAGAAATGGGTGCAGAGCTAAAAGTGTCCATTTTAAGTCTACTTACCTTGTACCTTTCCAGAGTCAAAATTGGGTTATTGATGTGCCTCATCTTATGATGGTTTGCAGGAGAATAGTGTTGAACACTATCACGAAGAAGAGAGGGATCTGCTACCGCAGCTAAATGCTGCAGGTCTTGGAAACAAGAAGCAAGAGGAGCTTGTAATCCAGTGCCTTGCTGTGATGGAAGAGACGCATGGACGACTTCTGCCCTTTCTTTTACAAGGCTTGGAGCGCCACGAAATCAACCAATACTTGGGACTCCTGCAAAGCTCATTTGAAGGCGGGAAAGGCAGATTTTTCACAAGAGTAACCTTCTGCTTGAAGAATGCAGATGAGGAGTTCAAAGAGGTGTGTAGAGTGGCGCAAGAAAGGATATCTGAACTCACGTTGTCTGAAAACAAAAACTCGACCGAGTCATAACACCTACTGCTACTAGCCCGTGGTGATTGTGTGGATTGTTACTTGACTCTGTTTATGTTTTTCTTTTTCCTTCTTTTTGGGTTGGGTTCCCTGTAGTCAATATTTACTGTACAATCATACACTTCCAGGCTCCACTTTTTATTCCTCTGTTCTGATTTTGCCCTTTTGTTGCCCTGGACCTCAGCTATGACTGTCGTTAGTTAACCCATGTAGGTTGTAGCCGGTGCCTCTTAAAACCGTGGTCCCCTGTGGATTCTACTTTTGGCTTCCCTATTTGTTATTGAGTGCTATGTGGGGGTCTCATAAAACTTCTCCAGTCTTTCACTCACTATATCAAGTCCATTCTTAGGGGCTTCTATATCCTATGAACAGGTCCAGGTGCAGAAAATGTATTGGTCCATCCCAGATAAAACTGTACATTAGTGTTCATTCAAAGTTGCCCCTTCCATATTCTGTTGTGAACTCAAACTTAATTTAGTACACAGTTTTTTTTGAATACATATATCAAACAATGTGATATATACTGTAGTGTAGGACCATTCCCAAGATACACTTTGTGTGCCAAATTTTTAGGAGTAAGGGCTGTCTCTAGTGATGGTAGTGTTCTAAGTTATGACAGTAGGCTCCATGCAGTAGATTTACCATATCCGGAAGTTGTCCTTGTGATATTTGCCGAAGTATTGTAATCAAGAGATTCAGCAGCAACATATTTTTGTTTCCTACACATAGTAGACCTTCATTGATATCTATCTGGTGAAGTTTCACTCCAATTTTTGTAGTCAAAATTTCTAAATAATTTTGTTTCTTCTAATTCGGGAGGAATACCCTAAACCCAGACTCGATAAATTGTGGCCACTCTGTTCACAACAAGAGTTGATGTGGAGCTCTCTAGCCTATTTTGTGGAAGTCCCACTGAAATGGATGAATGAAATTTCTACAATGCCACCTGCAATGAGTTATATGCAATGGCTTTAATTTATTCTAGTTGCTTCATGTTCTAATAATGTCGAACCTGTTTCCTCAGCGCTGATCACGCCAGATTCAATATTATAATTATGAGCACTTGTAATGTTTTGAATGGCCACAGAATCATAGTAAAGAAATATTCTAGTGTCTTTGTTACATAATAATGGCTTAGTTGAAATTCTAGTTGGCTTTGTCACATGACAATGTCACATACTGTTCGTCCTCATTCATAAGTGGTCCTGAAAATGACAGAAGTAACATTAGTACAGATCAATTGTATCAACTGAACTCATGACATTCCTACTTTGTTATTCTAAAATGAGCTCCTACAATTACATCGAGGATCCCATCCAAGGACCTGCTGAACCGTTTGCAATTCCCTGGAAGTGTTGATGAATTCCACTGTAGTTATGTCATCTGTCAATTGTTAAATGTCCAAGTGGCCCAATTTTGAGTAAAGAGAATCAATTCTACTGCTGGGATATTGATAATATGAGTCTATCATGTGAAGATTGGATTGTAAGTACTCACATTGTCCAATTTATCTGGTGTAGTTGTGAGATATGACCAAATGAAAATGACATTTATCAAGTAGAGAATGGAATAAGTCATGGGAGTGGCACTGACCTTTTTACATTCTGGTCTTTGGGATTTGGGGTCCTTCTCAATTACGGCTGCAAAGATGCATAGATTCTCAGTATGTCGGTCCCCTATCTGGACTTGACTCATTACAACTACACTAAATATTTTATTTAGAGTCATAAGGTATTTTATGTGACTGGTAACTTTTGTAATGACACTTTTAAATGACACTTTTTATGAATAAGTTTACAAGTACTGTCATCCCAATTTATATTCATGTGATTAAATACTTACGTTTCGGTACATTCTGCATCCTAGTATTTCTGTAATGAATTATTATCATGGACGATTCAAATTTGGATGAAAATTCACTTAATAAGTGAAAGTAATTGTAACATTGTAAATCTATAATGCCCAAAATCATTTAAAAAGGAATGACAAATAATGTTAGGTCTACATTTGGTATTAGTGACACTACATGGGCAGTTTACAATTGGTATTGAGCAAGACAAATAGAATTGGTGACACTAAATACAATATTTAGTGTTGTGCATGCAAGTAATCAATCAATCAAGCAAGCCTTCGAAGTTGAGACATACTTACCAATGAGGAGAATGGCCTTGAGAAATCTGAGCTCCTTACAGATTTCTGAGAAGTCAGGCCGGATCCCAACATTTGGATCCCAGCATTTCTTCAAGACTATGGACAATCTTTCAATACATGATGACGGACAGGATGCCGTGTTCCCTGTTGAATCTCTCTTTAACATCTACCATCCTGTTGATGCCGTTGTAAACCTCGCACCCCGTGAGTACCTCACTGCAGGTGAGAGTGAAACTGTACATAGACATTGGCTCTGAAATAGCTTGACCTCGATAAATCCTGATTGTCGCTCTGCTCATTCATATTCGACATCCTAGTTATCATACTCCATAAACGTCCTGATGTATTCCAATAATTATCTCGAGGGAAAACCATCAAATCTGGCGCCCTGTACTTCGATGTGCCAACATTGAGAGTTACATTTGTGGTGTGCGTGTTGTCTTTCGATCTGGCAACACCGAAGTCGCAAACCTTCACTTGCCACACTGGGATCCTGTTTATCAAGATGTTTGTTGGTTTTAGATCCCTGTGTTGGATTCCTGCTTGGTGGGAAGTGCTCAACACTCCAATGAGATTCTGGTTGTGTTGTAGATAACAATTGTAGAAGCCTCCGACAACCACAGTTACAAGTTGCTCATCTACGTACCCACCGCCCTCCCTTTGGTCCACACACATGGTTGGCACATGGACTACCGTAACTTAGCGAGAGTCCAAGAATGGATGACAAGTTGCAATAGTAACAAGACATCCATCTACCCATTCAACTTGTTCATGGGGCAAATCAGTTTCTCTACTGACCTTTGGGGGAGGGGGATACATTGATTTATTGCACAAAAGGAATATTAATTTTTAAAATGGATTACAAAAGTACATAGGGCTAGGGTATTTTTGATCTAGTCTATGTGTGTGTGCGCGCGCACGTGCCCTATATATATATATATATATAAAATTCCCTATAAAACATTGTAACTTGTACATAAAATCTATAACATGGGAATACATATATAGAGAGTTAGAATGAATTAGATTTTTTTGCTTGGAAATATTTGGAGGTTTATTTTACGCAACGTTTATTTTTCTTGTATACATGTATTATAATATAATGTTTTGTTTTAATTTTACATTCAATATAGTGTACTTCTTGCTATTTCTTACCTATAACTTTGTATGTATATCCCTTTCTTGTCCATCCAATAACCGTATGTGAAGATATTTAATTGAAGGTGACGCACGCACGTCAAAACATATGCTTTTAACAAAGGGTGTATCCCAGGTTCGCTCATCTAGAAATCATCCATGAATTGCTCTTGATGTGGATTAAAAAACCTAAAGGAATTACTGAAAGTGCCCTTCACTAAGATTAGCAATTGGTCATGGTAGAAGCCTTCATCAAACCATAGTACTTCCCACCCCCTTTCCACGGCATTGTAAATGGACTAGATAGCCATCGAGAGGAGACTTGTGGATGACGAGCTGCGGAAGTGGCGAGTCATCCACCTACTCGAGTTGGTTGTCAGTCATAATCAATCAGCTTGTGAATAGGATCTAGAGTTTATGGATGAGTTTGTGAGTTGATGGAAAAATAAAATAGCAACAAGTTTTGATAACCCCGTTGCTCTTGGATGAGCAATCGGTTATGTAAAATTTCACCTCAACAAAAACAAACTTCTTAGCTAGCCCGCCACCATCTCTTTGGTCCAAACACATGGTGGCAAAGGACATGTTTATGGTATAATCAAGATGATATGTCAAAGTTGCATTGACCAATTTTATCTTAATAGTATTATCTTAACGGTATGTGTAGGCTTGAATTTTCATACGCTTGAGAGTATGGAGAGAGGGAGTTATTGTATACAAGCATCCCTCTCATGCATCCAACATAAAAACTTGACCCCCTATAGGTTTGTTGTCAATTCATCTCAAATGACCTTGAGTGGACTAATTTGGGGTCCTCAAAACTAATTCATGTGTCAAACCAACTTTGAAAACCAGCTTTTGGGTTGTATACTATTTCATGGCTATTATGTTGGATGAAAGTGAGGTACACTCTTATATAATAATTCCCTCTCTCTTGAAAGTATGAATATGCAGTGTGCAGTCCTCATACTTACATGTCAAACAACCTGGTGCAAAAGCAAGCCCTCAAGTAGGGAGAGAGGGAATTATCGTATACGAGCGTACCTCTCATTCATCCAACATAAAAGCCTTGAAATAGTATGCAACCCGCAGGTTACTCCCTTTTGAGTTGATTTGACATCATAATTAGTTTTAAAGACCCTGAATTACTTCACTTGGGGTCATTTGAGATGAGTTACCACAAACCTATAGGGGTCAAGTTTTTATTTCAGATGGATGAGAGGAATGCTCATATTGTTCTCCCACTTTAATATGACATGTTTGGTCACGCAAGAAAGTGTCATATTATCCAAATGTCGTATTCTACATAATATGCAATTTTGGCCTCAAATGTCATACTATCAAGGTTTTTCAAGAAAATGGCATATTTCAATGTAAGGTGTCATTTTGTATACACAATGAAGATACATAAGGATGAAAGAACATTTTTTAATAAAGAAGTCACACAATATGGAATTAAAAAAAATACAGTCCCAAAGCATGCCAAAATGAGTTTGGTACCCAATGAACCAATATGGAATGTCCCTCTTTCAAGCCTCCGCATTGATTCCAATCATGCACCCTAAACTTACCAAACATGGAAAGTTATGCATGCGAAACAACGAACTCCCTACTAAAACTCCGGTTGAGTTAAAGGATAACTCTAATAGCATTACAAAATCCTCATTAACATTGATGTTATAACTTTTGTGACTTGCCATTTGAAGGGGTCTTTGTCATTCTAAAATGAAACTTAAATCAGTGTGTTGATTTTAGTATGTATATTTTATAGTAGTTTAGGTAATGCCTCCTACTTTCACAAGTATTCATATGCATTCATACTAATTAAGCATGATTCAATAAAATCAAGCCTAATTAATATAATATGTGTGCTTACTTGAATTAATTATGGTATAAATTCAGAGATGAGAATCGATGTGCTTAATTATGCTTGTTTAGGCTTCATTAAGCTTAATTAGGCTTACTGTGCTTACTTGCACTTAATCAGGCTTATTTAGCTCAAATGTGTACAAATACTTGTAGAAACTTAGGCCTTGCGCTCATTGACGGTTAATTAGGCTTGATTATATTTAATCACACTTAAATAGTTTGAATGCGTACAAATACTTGTGAAAGTAGAAGGCATTACCTAAACTATCATTAACTACACACACTAAAATCAACACATTAATTTAAGTTTCATTTTGGAATGACAAAGACCCCTTCAAATGGTAAGTCACGAAAGTTATAACATCAACGCTACGAGGATTTTGTAATGTGGTTGACTTCCGAGTTAATTACATGCTTTATTGACATTTTCCCGAGCTTCCAGAAAAAACAAATAAAATTTTGCGTTTTGGGGGTGTTTTTGCTTTGGGCTTCACCCGAGCGCCATTGGCTCATATTGTTGAGCTGCACAATGGCATATTTTTGAGCTTCATTTGCTCTTGTTTTGGGGGGTGTTTTGCTTTGGGCGTCACCCGATCTCCATTGGCTCATATTGTTGAGCTTCTTTGGCTCTTAGGCCTTGAGCGCGTCTTTTGTGCGCGTCAAGGCGTCGATGCCGAGCTTCGGCGGCTCTTTGGATTTTGGCTTGCTTCGCGGCTTTTGCCTTGGCGAGCAAGCTTGCCATGGTAGGAGCGTGGGATCGCTCTATGGGAATGGAGCTTCCGTAGAATTCTTGCTCCGGAGCTGGATCCGCCGCTACCTCCGCCACCAATCGGAGGCATGGCAAGCGCTCTTCTTTGGAGCTCATTTTGGTGTTGTTTTAGGTATGGTTCCAGGTGTGGTAGGGCGAGGCAAGCGTGGGCGCAAGGATTTGAACCCAAGATCTTGTGGGTTGTCAAGGGAAGCGCCTTGCCGTCGCCTCTTCTCAGGAACCATGCCCAATATACAAGCACTGATCCTTATATTCCTCAAAAGGAGTCCGAATCAACTTCAGGGTACTCATCCAGCGACATGTGCGTGTGTGCGTATGTGTGTATGTGTGGGGGGAATATGACGGAGACGAAGGAGAAGAAACAGGAGCCGATGAGCAAGGAGCTCCTGCAGCTGGAGCTAGAAAGCGACCCCATGAGCTTCTCTTGATTACCCTCGGTTGTCCCTGAACTCTTTTAAATTCACAAGGAAAGCAGTTCAATGCATGAAACGTATGATAGTGGTGTCTTAAACCCTAAACCTTAAGTTTTGTGCTTCGCCACTCTGCAACACTGGCATAATTTACGTCCAGAACAACTTTATCTTCACCTTGGACAGGAACTTTTTGAGTTCGAATTTTGGCCGCATTGTAGGAGCATTGCTCGTGCCTCAAATTCAATATTCACAAGGAAAACAATGCCCTGCATGAAGCAAATGCAAGTAGTCTCTTAAACAGTAAAACCCAAATCTTGCACTTCGCCGCTTTGCAACACTAGCATAATTTACGTCCATCTGGAAGCAAACAAATTCATTTTCATGGTGGACAGTAATTCGCTTTAATTTGAACTCTGGCTGCATCACAGTACGATTCTCTGTGTTCTGTTAATTGCGAGTTTTGTTCTAATGATTTTGTGGCAGCAGTGCTGGATCGGGTGAGAGCATTTCTTCCCATCGTGGATGAAGCGAATCGAAAGCTGATGGCTGGCATTGAGGAGAAGTGACAACAGGAGTTCGACATAGAAGCGGTGAGTGCGAATGGCGCAGCACCACACATAGAGATGGTATTTGCGACAAAACTCTGCTTTCTTCCTCCAATACTCATTGCTGCCATCTTTTGCGTCACAAAAATTCCAGTTACCCTAATGTTTGTCTACGAATGAGATGCCTTGCCCATCCTACATTTAAACTTCCTGCAGTGGCTATAAAGGACCTATCCCTCTGCTTGAGTGCTAATTAAGCTAAGCGGTCGTTGCATGTGCTCAACCAAGCACATTCATGAAGAAAATGTTGGTATGGTTTGTATCATTGCTGAGAGACTGATGATTTAATGTAGACAGAGTAATTTCCATTGTTCAAGACTGAAGCCAGAGTATCTATAAAAGAAAGGAATGATAAAAGTTTGATTGACCTCTTATAACACCGAATTCTTGTGATCAAGCTTGCATTTGATATCCTATTCAAAGGATTACAGTCATCGCCCCAAGAACAGACCGAGTCCTAGAAGGCACAAGCCTGTCCCAAAACGTTTGAAAATCAATAATGGTGAACCTAACCCCATTCAGATTCAAATGCATGTAGGTACTGAGATATAACCAGAAAAAATCCTGAAATACAGTGAGTGTAACTTACATTAACCACGTATGTGGCTTCTTGTACACAACCTCAGACAAATAATTCTTTTACAATTCTTAGAATGAGCTACTTTAGAATGCAGACTCAAAGAACAACCTGCCACCACTAGGATATTTGAGGTCTGAAACTTAAGAGTTATGAGTTTTGAGTTGCATATGTAACTTTCAATACTATATAAGTTCCAACTTTATAAGTGTCAGTGGCATCAGAGCAAGAATAACCCCACAGATAATATATTATTTTGGGCATGTTGATATGAGTTAATATCTTGAGCCATCCCCACAGAGTCCGCTCAACATGCTGCAGTTGAGAACACCGTTTTGCATCACCACCCATTTGACCTAGCCGTTCACACTCATAATGTATGCTATATTTTTGTGGCTTGATCAATTTTATGTGGTTTCATGGGCAAGTTCTGATCCTCTGGCATGAGATGGAAGATGTGCTTTGTTTGGCAAGAGGTGCTTGGGTTTCTGCCAAACAACATACGACTCGCCCGAAGTTGCAAGCTCCCAATCGTCCCAACTGGGGCACCAGGATCCTTTTGAGTGCTAAAGTGAGGAGGACTGAGCAGTTATGGCAAACTCTATGTTCGGGCCAACTTTTGACTTCAAAAATTCATAATATTTTCAATTTAAGAAATAAAATTACCAAAAAACTTGCAGTTCTCTTGATTTCCATCTTCCTACATGGGAGAAATTTGCACCACCTTGTACTTCTCCAGATCTGGCACAGAATCTCCTAAGTGATTGGTTATGGGCGCCTCTACTCTATACTTTGGAGTCTGACATGGACAATAGCGTGAATAAGGAACACTTTGGCGGAAGAGATGATAAAATGTTTTAAGGCTGAATTGGTCCCAGATGAGTTGGAAATCCTTCAGCATGACTCTTGAAACTTGACATGCTTTATCTTTTTAAACTTGAATTATCAGATGATGCAGACCACAAGACGAGAAGACAAAGACAAATTACCTCTACAAACAACTCCTGATGACCTTGCAGTAGAGATGTGCAAAAAATATGCAAATGACTAGTTTTTGGCAATATGATGCATATTATCCAACATATGGCTATAGACCTCTGCAAATTCTCTGCATGAGATTGTGGTGTCCAGGATGTTAAGGTGCTCTAGGTTATTCATCATTTACATTATGAAGTTGTAGATCACCTTAGTATACGGAAATACATTTCCTAAACACACAGGACACATGTTGTTTTCCTAAACCATGGTAACAGTTGCTACACTCTCTAAATACAAACTCTCATGTTTATGCTCGCAATAGTCATTGGCAAACGTCCAGAGTGTGTGTCTGTATTAAAACGGATACTGTCTTGTGTGACTTGAGGCTTGACTGATTGACATTTGATAGGTGGAATCAGTGTTCAATATTGAAGTCTTCAACGCCTGTCAAATGCCATTTTGGCCATCAAAAAAGTTTTTTTTTTGTTGGGCACTTCACAAAAATGTGCTCTGAAAGTGTCCACCCTTCACAGTGAAGGCCTCTCCAAAAATTACTTGTCACAAAATACAGTGGCTGCAATTTGCAAATAGAAACATAGCCAGACTCCAATCTTGACACTCTAGCAAACACTTCCAAATTACAATAACTCCTGTGATTTCGACTCGGCACTGACTGCAACTTCAGCTTGGCAAGCACATCTATATGTGATCGTGGATTTTTCAAATAGAATTGGATGAAGAGTGATCGCATAAGTCGATTGAAACTTGAAATATTGGATGCATTGATGCGATGTCATTATGCAGTCTTTTGATGGAAAATATAGATTGGGCTAGAATTTTTGACACTTGGAAATCGACCAAAAACCGGAGGACTTTGCCTTTGGAGTTGGATGATGATTAAATGCATTATGTAAGGAATCTAAATAATTTTAGTGCATCATTTTTTTGCATGTACTTCTTCAATATAGTAAGACATCAATTTATTTTCAAACTCAATACAAAACGGTCAATATCAAGCTTTTTTTGTGAAGTGTTGCAAAAAAGTTTGAAAGTTTGAGTGAAGTGTGATTATTTTGCAGCCCTTCACATTGAAATGCATGTGCACACTTCAAACTTGAACACTGGGTGGAATCCTGTCCCTAATACATCATACTAATATAGCACCTTTTTAGCTCTGGTTTGATGAATTTACATTTTGGAAAAAGGGACTCTACTATGTTGCATACAAGCCATGATTACTCTGGGTTGCACAATTCATCATCTGGCCCCTATATTGTCACTGGGTAAACGTTGAAGGACAAAATACGATAAAACACAAGTCATATCACAGGTGTAATTCACGTTTCACCACACCCCACAACATTTCCCCAAAGTCACCTCCAAAACCACAAGGTGAATATGTGCAAAATAATGCTATTGTTCTTCAGGCATCCATATTCTACGTGATATCATCATTATGTGCCGGACCAATTACAAAACTTGGAAGTCTGGTTCCAGAAAAGCAATCACCCATACCATCAAAGTATTGAGTCTTACAGGAGAGCCATGGCGAGGGAACATGACAAACATGAGACTTGTAGCAACCCAGAACCACACCATCTTCACATGTCTTTAACTCTTCCTTCCCGAAAATGAATTACGACATGCCTTCTAAAGGAAATATACAGCTGCAAACAGCTTTTACTCCTGTGATATACTTGTACCTAACCGAGGGGAATCTTGACATCATGAAAGACCAGCCCAAAGACCTGTCTAGGAACAATTCTGTACAACTGGATGTCAAGTACATTCAAAACCAGTACCAAAAAATGTGGCTAAACATTGCGTATGTACACTCAGAAGTGCGTCTAGGCAGATGGGGAGAAGATGCCTTGACTGTTCCAAGGCCGTTCTGCATATGACTTTCCCACAACACTTCGCTGCTTAATGATACTCCCGTCTTCTCCTCTATACTCTGGGAAGTAATCAAGAAACTCCTTGGTTCCTAATGTTCTCACCCCGTTGAAGAGAAACTCAGTTATATATCTCTGCAACCAAACAACCCCCCAACCAACATGTCAAGAATCATGTCACATATTGTGCAAATTTCTTGAATGTGTGACACGCTTCGCACTAAGCAACAGGACACTGCAAGGAGGGCAAATGTGCACTGTCGTCCTAAACCTACCAATACCCAAAAGGGAGAAAAGTGCTAACTAAAGAAAAGAAAAACATCAGGTAGCCTCATCACAAACACACATAGTTGCAAGTGATTGTGGTTGTGATAATGGCAATAGACGTTGTCCACTTGTGCAAAGAAACAGATATTCAACACAAAGATCAAAACATACTAAATCAAATGGTAAGCTAAGCAGAGAGCGAACCTCGCATAGTGCTTCCCCAAAGAGGCGCATTAGAACAAACCTTCCTGGATCCTGCCCAATGAAGCACAGCTGCATTAGATGACTTGAGTGATACAAATGGCATATTATATGAAGCATGCTTACAAAAGATTGAAATTCTAACCCTTGCCAGAAAAGTTATATGCCAACTCAAGAGATGTTACCTTTGTAGCTCTCCACACCAAGTAGCGGTGATGCGACTCCCGATTGGCAGCAATCTCTTTGGCATCTTCTGATGGCTGTGCAGTCTCTGCCATTTGTAGCCACGCCTACAAGCACACTCACACTACACTAATGAATATGTTGCCTTTGCAAACTGCTAGATTTTCATGCATCCAAGGACCTCGATAAGCAGACACTGCCATCTGTTCTGAGATTTTCTATTGCAATACAGAGCATTTAAATTTAATTAGATCGAGCTTCCTATGGACCCTCTCTTGTGAGCCCTGAATGTCACCCATTACAAAACCAATTTTCAAGAGAGAATATGTTCCTATATCAATTCTTGAGAGTAAATAGTCTTGATAGTACGTCATGACTTACTGCAAGATATTCTTGGAAGGCAGAGAAGACCGTCTCTTGAATATCTGAGCGACTGTCTGGCCTTGTCCAGATTACAATTGGCGAAAAGAATTGTAAAGACTCTGCTGTAAGCTTGTCTCCCCAGGGTAACAGCTGCTTGCACAGGAAAATCATCAATGAAGTGACAGTAGCTATGCCCAAGGCATGAGCATTCTTTGTATTAAGGGCACCTCTCTAAGAGGAGGCATGCTCAAAACATTTAAAAGCAATCCAAAAAATCTCAAATGATTGTGTGCCACTAATTGTGACCACAATTCACAATTTACATTGGTGTGGCACTAGGACTAACTGCTTACCTCAACAAACTTTTGACCAAGTGGCAAAATAGGTGAATAATACTTGTCTCTGTAATCTGGCCTCTGCTGAGTGTTGTACAGAGGATTCAAGTCTCTGAATGCACAGTAAACAAGTTATTGCAGTTGACTGATTGCACACAATCGTAAAACCAAGTTTACCTTATCCAAAACAGCCATAAATAGCAGTATGTTACAAAAATTAATGATCCAATCAGAATGGTGTTAACTGCAGTTGAGGACTTCACATAAATCCTATGACCTTCCAGGCTTTCAATAACTAACTGACAATACTCAGTTTTTAGAAGTACATTAATTTACAAGAAACACATGAAGTTGATGACAACATTATGACTTCACTATCCTCTTGAAACCCCACTCAACTATACCTCCTCTTATGAGGAAGGGTCAAGTACTTTGTGTGGAAAAGTACAGTTCAGCATAGTTTTCACAATGATAGGAATTGGAGGCCATGACTAAAGATCAAACCAAGTGGTGATTGTAATGCTGGAATAAGGAAAGAGTGTACTACAGGCCTACATATTCACAACTTTGCCTCGCACAACTAGAGAGTTGATAGAAGGTCAAGAACTCACAGAACAACAATATTTCTGGACACAGTTGAAAAGAAATCAGCACAGAAAATTGGAAGGTCGTACTCAGGTCGTGCACAAATGGCCACGTTCAACACCTGCACCCTACCCCACCTCCTGCATCAGCTACCATGTAGTCTCCATAACAAGGCAATTGGTAGACAATTAGGTCTAGAAATAAGACTTACATACTATGGTAATTGTACGAGATGCTGATCAACTTATATCAGCCACCAGATAACATTGGGCAAAGGTACCTGATTCACTTCACAAACACACTTCACATACATCATGCAGCCAAAGAGGATAGTGAGAACTTCACCAACTAAATAGGTTTGTCGATTACCTGCATGTTCTCTCCTCCATCAATAGTTGCACATCGAAACAGGCGGAATTTGGTGGATTCAAATGCCACATTGTTGATCACAGACTGGCCATCAACTGCAACCATGTTGCTGAACTCATCCTGTGGAAGTATCATGTTGCTCAGCAAAGATCAGCGGATGCAAGACCCATCACTAATCTCATAATATGTGATCTTAAACATTAGTGTAGTCATCCCCTCAAAATGTTCTTGTTCAGACTGAATCTGCACTAGCTGCGGCATCCCATGGTTATATTCTCGGGGCCCACATGCGCACACTGCTTAATAATGTTATGTATCCACCTATTGAAAATTGGAGATACACATTCATTTACAAATTGATCATTCCACCCACTTATTAAACATTGTAAACCGCAGCATTACTCATGATAAAACTGTGCCACCCTGTTCATGAAGAATCTTATCATCTCCTTTAAGTGTAATATATCAGTGGCCATCCCCTAGTGCTTAAACCCTGAACCGAGAATTTTATATTTTTAAAAGAAGGAAGCTACGATGTCGTCAGGATCAAAGGTCTAAGTTGTAAACTTAAGATGCCACCAGGTGACTTCCCGGGCAGTGGAAAAACTCCATCTCCATGAATTTCGTACAAATTACGAGCTAAAGAAATCAGCTCATCCACCGGCAAATGAAGCTCGCAAGCTATAACGTAGCGTCGTCACTCGTCTACCACCGAAAAGTCACTAGAAAATTTGCACGATGTACCTGACATGGAAGCGGCGTGAGATCGGTACACCGACCCACCGCCCTCACCGCGTGCTCCAGAAACTTGTCATACAAACCACGTCGCTCGGCTTTTCCGTCGTTGCCCATCTCCCCTCCCTCCAATGCGCTACAAATCGCACTTCTAACCCTAACCTGCCTGGAGCCACGAAACTCCCCTGCCTTTGTAGAATAATAACACCATTCCTCCCGCCGCTTGCACAATCCGTCAGAACGGCCACGAGGCACCAGACGCGAGCCAGAAGCGCCCGCGCCAGTCAACCCTCCCCAGATTGAGCTACGGGCCCTCGAATTCCACATCAATTTCTCCACCAAATTCGACGTGAGGTTGGTCGGTGGGATCGGGGCTCCGAGAGGGGAGCTGATGAGAGCCATAAGGGACGGCGTCCTGGAGCATGAGAGAACTGCACTGGGATTTACGAGGAGGAGGTGAGAGCTAGGTTAGGGTTTGCGAGCGATGGCCATGCAGCAGCATTGTAATTTGAAAATGCAAGGGAATTGCGAAAAGGGGACGAATGCCGAAGACAGTGCCGGCTTCTCACTGAAAGAGCGTCGGAGATGGACAGGGACGGGCCACGGGGTAGAACTCCATCCATATTTAGATGGATGAATACTGCCACGTCTGAGGAGTTCATCCAAATGTGTCATCCTTATGGATAATAGGTACTAGGTGTTATCTAGGAGTTTCGGCGTCGACACCAATGTTGGTCTAGTATTAGAGTTATTTGTGAAGGAAAGCAGATCAAACCATGGGTTTAGTGCCAAATCCCGAGTTTATGGCCAAATCCCGAGTTTCTCAGAATTAACACAAAGTCATCTTAAGTTTTCTTAATGCTTAAAATTATCATACACAAAGAGTGGTGATGGGCTATTGAAAATTGGTTTTTTAGCTTGTCCTACTAGGATGGGCAGGCCAAGCTAGCCTTGCATATGTTGATCCAGGATTTAAGACAACGGGTCCCATGCTCATACCATATTTCAGATCCTAAAAATTCTCTCAAAGTTTGAGAGATGGAAAGAGGAGGTCCCAAAAGTTTCACTCAAATTTCAAAATAAACCGCGATACATGACAAGCTAACAAGCTCTTAATAGAAAGTTTTCTCAAAGAAGGATCAAATCAACTTACAGATTTGTCCCTCTTTGAGAGACTTTGAGGGACTCTACTGTCCTCTTTTTTATACCATTCGCATGCCTAAGGTAGATGGGTCTTAAATGGTTATTTTTCTAACTGGCCCACTCTTCCTAGAATATGAAACACTCAATTGGGGTGAGATGGTTAGCAAACCCCAATTGAGTACGTAGCCATTGTCCTCATAATTTTTGGAGCTTATATGAATATCTTATTCATTAATCAAAGTGAAGATTCGCATGCTCAATGAATGGTCAATGTAGGTCCCCCACCCAATCACGTTCATTGTTGATATGGAATGGTTATCATATTAAAGGCTCCACGATGCTCCACCCAACCATTGATGATGATATATGATTTAGGTAGCAGAAAACAAAAACCAAATTTTTTATAATTTTATAATTTTTTATTTTGTGCTGTCAAGAACGCATTAATTGAAATTTGGATATTGAGACCATTTATTCATTGTTATTTTGAATATTGACATGTACCATGGGAAGCCGATGAAAATTGTCCCCTACAAGTTCACTTTAACGAAACATTTTCAAAATGATAACACAATATCATGTTCCGTAATATTACCATGTATGAACTCAAATGAAAGAATTTGAGGTCACAACACTTCAAAGTTCCATCACAAAGGGCATAAGCAGCCTCCAACTTTAGGTCATCAATAGAATTTGAGATCGTAGTCCAATCCATGCCAAACACATGTCTTTTTTATATCTATTCTTGGAGCCACACCTAACCACATATCACTCAAATATTGTCCAATTAAGATAAGCAGCCAAAACATGCATGTTTACCTTTAAATGAGGATTTCACCTTTTTTTTATACAAACATGGTACATAGATTTGACGGTAGTATTGTTTTTTAATACCGTTTGGGTCTATATATCATGCAAGAATTGTCATACTCGAACAAAATCCTCCTCGTATCAATATGATTTAGAATGGTGTGACCCAAATAATAACTCCATGCACAAAGATTCTCTCGCTTTGACATACCCACCAAAAATCAGTATTTGATTGGTATTACAAATTTGATGCCCACAAGTAGGTTCTTTGATACCCTCATTGATGTTCATTGTTGATGCCGTGGATTTGCCTATATACCATACCAACATTGACAGACACCTTTGCATAATAAATGAAGAATATTTTTGGAAATGAGAAGGTTAGTGGGTTGGATGGATAGTTTTGTGTTGAAGATTGTTACACCCGTTTTGTATCTTGTAAGTAGCAATGCCTTAAAGTAACCACCTTCCTTTTGGCAACACCTATTTCTTCATCCTCAAACCGTCAATAAGCGAGTGCAATAGTGCCATCGAGTAAGTCATTGTTGAAAGTGATTAATCATATGCGGCATAAAGTACAAAACAACACCACTTTGGCGATTCATGGTAGCGGTGCAAGAAGGTTGCAAGAACACTTTAAGAAGAGCACCAACTTTGGTCAATCACAATGGCTAATTGTGGATTTGTCCATTCAATGAGGCGGTGTAAGTAGTGTACCACAAACATGCAACACCTTCATTTAATAGAAGACTCTCACCTCCAATAAGGTTGATTTTGTGGTGGTTCTCACCTAGCAATCCAATATTAATGGACCCCCCTAGTGGATAGTAAAAGGTTCGTTTCTTTAAACAACTTTGCAAATTTTTGTAGGTTTCATGTCAATTTTTTTTGCTTGTTTGGAAAGAAAATCATGCAAAGTCTTTATAGTTTTGCAAATCTTTTGAATTTTTTGAAAATTTCCAAGCTTTTTAACTTGGTTTAAATAGACAAAAACACTTTTACTGGAAGTGTCGCTTTTAGGCTCGACTAAGGCATGTCGCCCTACTACAAACTTGGGGGGTGCACTCATTGTTAAAAGTATGGACCCACGTGGGTGCACAAAAGGGTATTAATTGTGCCTAGGGGTTATAAAATATACATAAGGTATCGGTATTATTTATTCTAGCTTTGTAAACATACTAGGCATATTATTCATATACTCCTAGTTGTATTTCTATCTTTAGGCCCATAGTCAATTATAATGAAGTGGGTAATCTACAAGAGGTTCAAATGAATATTTCATCCAATATGCGCGTTGAATGGTAATCCCACATTGCCCAAGGAGAGGTTCACTAGAATCAAGCAGGGTATGTTGTATGTCCAACCTCAAGTTCGACTATCTAGAGCCGGGGATAATGTTTACTCGTTGAAATTGAGATGCGATTGTGCGATATCATTTGTCTCTCAAGCAATAGTTGAAAGAGTGAGAAATAGATGGATATAAAAAGCAAGTCAGCTAAAACATTGACCACCAAGACTTCATAGGAAATATTTGGGAAGGGTCTGTAGGATACGCCGCAAAATTGGCAACATGTGAATTGAATATCAACAACTCATTGACCTCTAAAAGTAGCCTTTCAATATGGAAATAAGGTTATGTTGGTATCAAAATAAGAATGTGTCAAATGTGGACCTACGATTTGACAAATCATTTGATGGTAGAGCTATAAACCATTGTTGCAGTGGCTATAATGACTTATATTGAAGAAACAAATTTGTATGAGTTACATCCGATGGATGAACGAGTGTTCAATGATCTCATCAATGCTAAATAAATATGTCTTGCTAAGAGTATTTTAGCCATATTTTCCATATGATCTTTATGGCGTATACATATGATTGGGGTCTATACATATGATTGGGGTATATATATTTCTCACTTGTGTATGTATTCAAGGGGATTTCCTAGCTACATATTATACATATATCATTCTTAAGAGGGGGAAAATATTTTATATTAGGGGTATTAATTTCAAGGTCATGTACGCACATGGTTCCTGGTTCTAACAATGAGTGGACCCCTTGATCACAAAGGACTATAACTTGAGGAATTTTTGCTATTTATGCACATTGACATTTGGCATAAATAAATTTTCTATGCAAAGGAATCGAATAAGAAATTTGCATAATTTTTTGAATTTAATCTATCTTTTTGAATTAGTTGTGAGTTTAAAAAATATTATGCTAGAGTGTGCTATGGTAGATTTCAAAAGCTCTCACTTTAGAATTGAACAACTCCTACGATATAATCAAATCTTGTTTATTCATTAGCTTTAAGTTTATCTTTACACACTTATCATGTGTCTTGAAACCGACACCTAATGAGCTTATTAGACACTAACTTGGCTCTAAATAATGTACCCTCACATTGCATCAATCACCACATAATGCCTACAATGGTTTTGGAACCAATACTTCTAGAATCCCGTAACTCTTCTCACCAATTTCCTACAACCACCCAAACAAGACTTCCCCTGGAAGTCCTATGGCTTATCCAACAATACGTAACTACACTACGTAAGAAAGAACTAAAAAATATTCAACCCAACAACCAACACAACACACTCAACCCACAGTTTCCAACTCCTGATAGACTTGTGCCAAATCACACATGTGTATTACTCCTCCCCCTCACATGCCCCACACAACTTACACATTACAACTCCACCCATACTTGAGACATACTATTTGGCTCCACAAGGACAACCACATCCTCCAAATGGATAGGCAACAACCTAGCCCACCCCATAGACCACCATATACCACCCCTTGAAGCAATTCATTGGACTAGAATGGAGGCTAAAGAAAATGCCACAACCACCACTATTCTAATAGTTAATCACAAAGACTGGACCCACAACAACTCCCACTAACACAACGTGCCGACACCCACATACACTCTAAACTCCGTAGTATCACACCTGTGGCAACCAAAGTGCACGTGATATTACAAAGTTTTGTAGTGCTAACATGGATGCTTGATACTAGTGAATTAGTATGGCATGTGACACTATGGAATAACACAAAGTGCAACATATTAAATGGTGTGGTGTGGTCCACTCCACTTGGCCTTCCCAGGCGATGTGGCATATGCATGCATCATCATTCAACAAGTGGCATAAGAAGGTGACACTCCACACATTGACACATGGCCGCAATGCGAGGGTGTGGGTTGACTTCTTTGGTGGTTTGCATTAATGACAAAATTTGTGATATAAGGGAGAGAAAGGTGACAATAAGGAGTGAGATTTGAGTTCCCTAGGGTTTCGGGATACTAGAGAGTGAGTGACATTGTGGAGGTTGATACTACGGAGTTTAGGGTGTACTAACCACCATACCACCACTCACAATCGTAAATAACCCCACACCCGAATGGCCCAAGTACTACCAATGCACCTAGCAATTTCTTACCTCCACTATTTGTATTCACGATCAACATAAACCCCCCAAAAACACATATATCCTCTATAACTCCAAAACACTATACATAGAATCCACAATATCCATATAAAAGTGCACCCCATCCAACCCACTGCACCAACTTATAAGGTCAAATTCTCAAACAAGTGGCAAAACATACCCAAAGTAAACCCCCCTCCCTCCCCACCACAAACTTTGAAGGACACGTAGTGGGAAACATAGCAGAATCATCAATATATAGGACCAACAACAACATCCAAACATTTGCAAGCTACCCGAATACTAATACATTATAAGAGCGGAACTCAATGCTATCTTCATCACAATAAAAACCATCCAAACCACCCAAACTAAAACACACATATTCACAAATAGGCTCAACACCATATTCTTCATAAATAACCATATAAGACACTCTTCCTCACCACACCACCATTTTGACAAACATTTGATGGTAGCTATAGTATACCAAATATATTGGACCAATCACAAGATATCCATCCACAAAGTCAAAGCACACACAAGATTAGGTTTAGTTTCCATGTAGGCCACTTGCCCACCATATTCTAGTAGAAATGTAGATTTCACCTGGTGGCCTCTACACTTCCACTAGAATACGGTGGGCGAGTGGCCTACATGGAAACTAACCCTTACCGGTAACGAAATAGTCGACACACTAGCAAACGAAGGAGCCCAAGAAGATAGAGAAACCCCACCCCAATAATACACATTGCCCGACCTACACCATATTGGCTAGCCACCAAATCAATTGCAACACACAATGGAGCCATTCGCAATCTACACACATTCATCAACAAAACACATTGAGAACATATAACCACCTCGGCAAAAAGTAACACCAATACGTGGACAAATGGCTATCAAACGATCAAATTAACCACAAACTTCTAACTATTTCTAGAAAACCCCAAGCATGTCAGATGCTCAATTAACTCAAACCCTAAAATTTGGGATACACACAATACATGGGTCATCATAGAAAAAATATCTTTTGGCCCCTCACATACCCAACCCTAATTGTACACTATGCCCACTCAATGACCAAGATATGTGGCCACACCTACTATCCAAATGCGAAAACCAACACCTAAAAGGACTATGCATAGCACACCACAACAAAGCTGCCACCCAAACACTACAAGCCAATCAAAATACGTGATTTTACACACTCACAAATGTTGGAACATACAATGACCAACCATTGGACTCAACAATCCCCTATTGGCTACTCGAATGCACATGCCACACCCCACAATGCCAATGCTTATCAAAATTAAGACCCAACATACTATGCATCCTAGGAGCACCCAATCAAAGGCCAACACCAATAACCCAACCCCACTTCTCACACTATAATTTACAGAATTCATGTACTACCACGACCGTTATCCAAAACCGGCCATCGAACAAAAACATAATAGATACGACTCACTAACAGCAACACTGAAACAAAAAAGATGGCACGTAAACCTCCTAATCACCATAATGGCAGGGGTCAAGGGAGCCATACACGAAGAATCCATCACAAAAATAAACAACCTCAAGATACCGAAGGCCCACACTAAATGGCTTAAAAACATACACCAAAACGCCATAAAATACCTTACATACCTAATACTACACAAAAGAAATTAGACAACAAACAAGCAGCCGTACCCCCCCACACACACACACACACACACACACACACGCACATTGCTATAAACAAGGAGTCTTCCTTTTGTAAGAAAAGCACTGCACCCTTATTACTACGTCATGGGAATCATGATCATAATAAGGTTAACATACTCATATATTCACGCCGGTGGAAACACATGCGTTACTTTTATATTCTCTTCTACCCTCACCAAGTGTCCTATATCCGACACCCTAGCCAACAAACCATAGCAAATGAATATGAAGGAATTAGCTTGTCCTTGGTACCATGCTTACCTTGTCATAATTATTTTTGGTATTTGCCTCTCCCATGTAAGTGTTTCTAAAATTTGTGCATGGATATACAAGGTGCTTGGCCAATACAAAGTCTATGGCCCATGGGAAGCTACACTATTGTGTCTAATTAGTGTGGGTGGGAAATGCATGTGGGTTGGAAATTAGTGTGGCCCACACTAAATTTCAAGTGTTTGGGTCACTTTGGATGAAAAATGTAATGTCATCCATCTGTGTGTGTTAGGGTTCTCCGCAAACAACCTCCGTTAGGTCAATGTGGGGAAAGTCTTCAAACACAATTGGATGAAATTATGAAGTTTCATCCAATTGTGGAAACGACAAAACCCACACAAATTTTTCACCTTTGAAATTAGTGTGGGCCACTCTAAATTATAATTTGAAATTAGCATGTTTTATTAGGAATTAGTGTGGCCCACACTAATTAGACACAATAGTGTAGTTGGGGGAGCGTTTATGTGTTTTATAGTTGATTGAGGGTTGCTTTAGAGCAACATTTGCTAGGTGTTTGACAAGGGGCTTTCCTCTCCTTGCAGTGAGCACATATATGCCTAATAAAAGTGGTGTGCATCACCAAAACCTACCTTTAATAAACAATTCCACTTGCTCCAAATGATGTTAAGGTAACCCACCCTATATAGTGTTCTACATGTAGAGCATTTGTTTTTTTGTTTATGTACATTGGCATTTGGCATGATTTTTTTTCCATGCAGAGGAAGTGAACAAAAATATGCCATAATTGTTTTGAATTTGATTTATCATTTTTGAATTAACTATGAGTTTTCAAAGCATTCTGCTAGATTGTGCTATAATAGAGTTCTAAAGGTTTCATTTCAGACTTGGACAATTCCTATCATAGAATCAAAACTTGTCTATTTATTACCTCTTAGTTTATCTTTATACACTCATCATGTGTCTTGGAACCGACACCTAATGAGCTAATTACACACTAGCTTGGCTTTAAATATCCTCACCAAGTGTCCTACAATCCACCTTCAATATTTATTAACAATCTGGAGCAAGGAAACTTATAACACTTATGTGGTGTTAACACTTCAACACTTATCAGGGGTAGTATTGACAATTTGTAACACTTATACGACGTTGGAATTAAGAAACTAACACTTATATAAATAAAGGATGAAAATACATAAGATATAAATGTCATCATAGATCTAAGTGTAATGGAAGAACAAATCTATATTGGTTTAATAAGATTCTTGTGCAAGTCAAGATCCTATTTCTTTTGGAAGTGTTCGAATGCTCTGGATGAAAGGTGTAACATTTGTGTGTCCAAAAATTGTTTCAAAACCACTAATGCACTTTCAACATCCTTGAATCCTACTCTATCTACCACCACATCACTAATTTGCACATTGTCAACTTCTTCAATGGGTTCATTGTCAATTGCATCACCTCCTTCATCAAGCATACCTATATTTTCCTCCTTAGTAGGTACATAGGGATCATTTAGATCAAATTCCAGTTCATAATTGATGAACTCATGTGCATTCATAGTGGGCCCACTTCCACTTTCTTTAGATACCAATGCCAGTTGTTCTAATAAGGTAGTAAATTCTTCCAACTCTTTCTTTTGTATTGCTTCTTGAGCTTCTCTATCTCGCATGATTCCCTCCTTTGCTTCCATATTGTTAGAAAAACCTCAAAATAATACATTTGTGTTTTCAACAATTCTTGATTGTTGATGCAGTTACTCCAAGCAAATTTTTTAACCTACTAAACATTTAATTATGATTGTATGCATGATGTATGCATGTAAACAATGACTTTATCCTAGTTATAAAATTTCATAGCCTCACTTTCATCCAAGTTAACACTTATTGAGGTGAGTTCATTGAAGAGGGGAGCGTAATTTTTCTAAATTCTCTTAATGGTTAACAATTAACACTTACTAGTTTATTTTTTGGAGGATTTTTAGTGAGCACAATTTCCTTAACAAATATGCGATTTAAACACTTATCATGGTAACACTTATCAAGGGTGGACTATATATCTAATACCCTAGCCAACCAATCATAGCATAGGAATGAGTAATCTTGTCCTTGAATCCATGCTTGCCTTGTCAAATTTAAGATAGACATACGGAAAACGGTAAAATGAGTTGATTTAGCCAAAAAAAATGGTTTGAAATTTGTGCAATATTTTTTAGAGATGGAGTAGTGGAAATGATGAGGAATGTAAGTTGTTTTGTTATTTTATTCCTTGTAAATGATTAGTTACATTTTCCCAAATAGGCAAGTAGGTCAAACCCCCTATTTGTATACTAGAGTCTCCCTAATCTTAGCATTAAAATATCCTACTCTGCATACGAATGCACACAAAATGGTTAATTCAATGGCACCCAAAAGCGATCGCAAGCAGTGTGAAACAACAACAATCTAGCCAATCAGTGCATCCCACCTATCACTGGATCCTTTCGGGCCACTATTTTTATGGTTAGCCATTTTGGGTCCACACAAAAATCATTATACCCTTACTCTAGGTGCACCGGTACACTGTTTTTTGCATTTAGTGTTAGCAACAATAATTACGAACCACAACACTAAATGCCAGTGACGCCCTTAATGTTGCATACACTAAATGCCAACCTATACACTAATTGTGAACTAATGTAAAATTTGGCCATGTTCAAATTTTTACATCTCCACAATTAGTGTTATAATATTTTTTTGTTTTTTGTTTTGTTGCCACATGGTTGCACCACCACCATCTCTACCACCACTACATTACCAAATCCTTGATCGGCCACTATGTTTGCATAGGAAATTATCCATTGAATACAAGAAGTACATACAAACTGAAATTTTGGTGGCAGCGCATGGAACACTATTTGTCAAGTGGTTGGTAGATAGTGTTGCAGGTAAACGAATAGTAACAACATTAAATGTAACACAACACTAAATGCAAAAAATAGTGTAGTGGTCATTCACTGTTTTTCGGTTTTTCTACCTTAGAGAGATTGTGTTTCTTATTTTCGGTACTTGCGTCTCCAATGTAAGTGCTTCATGGAGATAGGCTCCACCTAATTCCGACACCTCCCCTCCATCATTAGTTTATTGCATTGGGAAATTTGAGAACACCAGAACCCTAGTTTTTGAATTTGTTCCTCAAAGCTCAATGAAAGGGTATGCCCTTGGAAATAGGACATGTTACCTTATATCTTTCAAACCTTCATGTTTCTTCATATTTAAAAACATTCATCTTAAAGTAGATATCTTGACAAGAATCTCCACATACACCAAAATTGTCTCGTAACTCCTGCCCATTAGAGCGCACTAACCGTTTATAAAAGTAGTCGGTCTTTACTTTGAATATTGATGTTCTCTTCATTCACAACTAGAGAATGATTGGGGTCTTTAGATTCTCCTTCTAAAGAGCTTTCATTTGATACCTTACACATGACTAGAAGTGAAAGATTGAGAACAAAGTGAGCGGTTGAAGACTCAAGAGTTGGTGTGTTGTTGAGGGGAGTTTTGCCACCACAAGTCATAACATTATTCAGATCCATAACAATGTTTTATGGGACTGACAATATTCTGAAGAATATTCTTCACATTCAACCTGAACGATGGAACATTCCGTAGAATATTGCCAGTCCCACAAAACATTGTTATGGATCTGAATAATGTTATGGTTGCCACTATGAATGTTTTAAGGATTTGGGCTTTTGGTGGAACTCCATGAGAGTGGAACTGAGTAGTTGGAAATCATGATTTGTTATGTGGAAGTGAATTTGGTTGATCGATATTTCTCATATTGGGCGTCAATTTTGAATTTGCATCCTTGTTTAAAGAGAGAGCTTGTATAGTGGTGTGAGCCAAATTTTTGGTCATTTAGTGAAACTATGGGCAAATAGTTAAAACTTGGATGAAAGAGCATCCAAATAGATGAATATAGTGAAACCATAGGCTAGGAAGTTAGTTATAACTATAGGCACGGCCGTAGGCGGCCTAAGTTGGTTATTGTAACCATCGTCCTCTTCCCCGCCGAGCTAAGAGGGTTGGCGAGGGGGAAGAAGCCAGACATTACTTAGATAATTTTTGAGCGCATTGTGAAACTAATAGTCTTGTCTCCCTCATTCCAGAGTTGTATGAGGTTTTCATTGATTAAACTATCTTCTGAAGTAAGACCTTGTGATCGCCACAGTGATTGCGGGACACAAGTTGTTGTGGAAGCTTATTGTTAATTTTGACTTTGAATATACTGAATGGTCGAAGGAAGTTGAACTATTTTCTATTGTCGCAAAGTTATGTGGATTGTGGAAGGACTGATCATTGTTGAAGTGTCAGTGTCTGTGTGAGATGTTTGTGAGTGTAATCGAGTAATTTGAAGTGAGAGTTTGAACGGGAGCAAGAGAAGCAAGAAACTATTGCCTATTGTTGAAAGTGTAATTGGCAGAGCTTAAGATTGTGAAAGCAGCCGAGTGAATCAAAATTATGAGGATGAGCATTTGAGAGTTGAGGGGAATGAAATCAGTATGAGTAAAGAATTGAATAATCTGTGAGAAGATAAGAGATTCTAGAATTGTGAGGAAGAAGTCATAAGTGAGAGAGTGAGAGCCGAATGTTCGAGTGAAAACTATTGTCTGTGTCGAGGCCTCAGTAAAGTGAGAGCGAGCTCTTGAATATAGTTGAGCGGAAGGGAATTGAGAATCAGGCGCATGAAGAGTGTCGCAGAAGAAAACTATTGTCCGAGTGAGAAGTTTCCTTAGTTCGAGAGACAAGAGTCACATGATAAGCACGTCAATAAGGAGAATTTAAGTTGAACTATGAGCAGAAAGCCTAATTGAGACTAGAGCGTATGTAAGATCCTTGGCCGAAGAAGGTGAGGGTTGAGAGAGAAGGAGAATGTAGTAGAACTATTTTCTGTCAGCGCTTTGAGAGGAGCGATCATGAGCGACAGAGGGTAGAGAAGCAGAACTATCGTCGAGTGAGATCCTTGTTAAACAAAGAGCATTGTTGAACGATAGTCTAAGCAACCCTGTAGAGGAAGACAAAGCGTAGAATCAAGCATATTGTTGAGTGCCAGTGTGAGCGAACCCTGAGAGAGGGAAGGCCGAGAGTTACACTGTAGACAATTGTTAGGCCTGTGATAGGCAACGTAAAATGAAGGTGATTGGCCAAGTGTCAGCCTACGAGTGAAAACTATGGACTATTGTTAACCTGTGTCAGACAGCGTGAGGAAGCCGAAGAGTCCAGAGTCTATGAGTGGAACAACAACCTATTGTTAAGACCTATGAGAGGCAGTGAGGAAGAAGAAAGAGCATAGTGTTCAGCCGACTAAGACTATTGTTAAAATTAACATGTTAGGCTGATAGAAGTTAAGTGTGTCAAGTCAATTAGATGGGAGATTCTCTAATCAACTGAAGTGATGAGAAATCACTTCTGATCGGTTGATTAATGAGAAAATGAGAGATTAAATTGATTAAGTATATTAAGATTAGGATACACTTTGGATTATCAATGTGATTTAGGCATAAGTTGTCCTAGACTTGATTGGAGTTTACATGATTATGTAGTCTAGAGACTAGATCTTTGAGTATGAAGTGTAAGCTAACCCGATCAACTATTGTCTTGTGTGTCACCCTGGTGGTTGTTGTTGTTGCAGGTTGTGCAGGGCCACTAAGACTATAGCTTGACTATGAGAATTGTTGTTAGTTGCATAAGTTGTGAGTAATGATTAAATCTTGGAATTAATAAATGAACAATTTGTCTTGCATTGAAATTAACATTGACCAATTAATGAAGGAGTTGTTGTGATTTGAAGATGCATTGGCCAATGGTTACCAAAGACAATTGTGATACTCAAAGACTATTGTTCTCGAAAGACTATTGTTATACAATCTCATGACGAGATGGTTACTACTGTGACAGACACACGTACCCCACTGAATGAGAAATATAGTGAGAGGAAACCTTGTGAGAAAAGAGAGAAGAAGATAGATAAGTGATGTTTTAGAGTGAAGATAGCATACCTATTGTCTGATTAATGAACTATAATGTGACAGATGCCTGTAATAGACACTAGTTAAGCCTTCCTTGAGAGTCTGTACCCTGGGTTTTTGTTTGTTCAGTCATAGCAAAAAACTAACTACAAGTGGCTAGACTTGTATGCTATGTTGTTATGTTGACTAGGTTATTCATCAACTTGTGTCATGCCATTTTCATTTGAGGTCTATACCTTAGTCATTTGAAGGTTAAAGTGCCATGAGAGTTCCACCAAATGTTGACATCTTCACATTAAACATCTTATCTAGTGGGCCATTCAAGTTCGATGTGTCATGTCAAAACTAGGATTTAAGTAAATATGGACAACCGACTTGTCCATATTTATAAAGCATCTGAGAATTTTTTGCACAATTGAGACATGCACATTGTAAAACTGATTATTTGGAGGAAGAAATAATGAAATCCCCAATTATACGTATTGTAGGAAGCGATATGGTCAAATATTCCCTCTAGATGTGTATTTTCATTTCTTCCAAAAATAACATAATGTGCTTGCAACTTAAGCATGCTACAACAAGCGATGCAGTCCACATCTAGGATTGATTGTTATCATTCCTATCATAGGGTCCGTTGATAAAATTGCACACATAAAAATTTAATATGTCCATAAATTATGAATAAACCTAGATTTGCTATAAACATACTTTAATTTGGAGTAGTCTGACTTGTCAAGGAGCTCCAACTTCCAAGTGTCATGTGACACCCTCTTCAAATTTGACTACACAATGATTGCAAGACAACAAATGTGGTCCATGGTGAATTGAGTTGAGTAAGTACATTTAATCACACTTAATTACTTTGAATGCGTATGAATACTTGTGAAAGTAGAAGGCATTACCTAAACTACCATTAAATATACACACTAAAATCAACACACTAATTTAAGTTCATTTTAGAATGACAAAGACCCCTTCAAATGGTAAGTCACAGAAGTTATTACATTGATCCTACGAGGATTTTGTAATGTGGTTGACTTCCGAGTTAATTACATGCTTTATTGACATTTTCCCGAGCTTCAAAAAAAAAATTGTGTTTTGGGGGTGTTTTGCTTTGGGCTTCGCCCGAGCTCCATTGGCTCACATTGTTGAGCCTCAATGGCATATTTTTGAGCTTCTTTGGCTCTTGTTTTGGGGGGTGTTTTGCTTTGGGCTTCGCCCGATCTCCATTGGCTCATATTGTAGAGCTTCTTTGGCTCTTAGTCCTTGAGCGCGTCTTTTGTGCGCATCAAGGCGTCTCTGCCGAGCTTCGGCGGCTCTTTGGATTTTGGCTTGCTTCGCGGCTTTTGCCTTGGCGAGCAAGCTTGCCATGGTAGGAGCGTGGGATTGCTCCATGGGAATGGAGCTTCCGTAGAATTCTTGCTCCGGAGTTGGATCCACTGCTACCTCCACCACCAATCGGAGGCATGGCAAGCGTTCTTCTTTGGAGCTCATTTTGGTGTGGTTTTAGGTGTGGTAGGGCAACAAGGATTTGAACCTGAGATCTTGTGGGTTGTCAAGGGAAGTGCATTGCCGTTGCCTCTTCTCAGGAACCATGCCCAATATATGAGCACTAACCCTTTTATTCCTCAAAAGGACTCCAAATTGACTTCACGGTACTCGTCCGGTGATATGTGCACGTGTGTGTATGGGTGTATCTTAGGTGCCCCGGCTTCCCGCCTGGATGGGTAGCTCATGATCTAGGGGGGGTCCACACCGGCTGGGCTGGCTGGGGGCCGGTTGGACCCCCCAGTGTGGCTGGCCTATCTGTGGGGGGAATATAACGGAGATGAAGGAGAAGAAACATGAGCCAACGAGCAAGGAGCTCCTGCAGCTGGAGCGACAAAACGACCCCGTGAGGTTCTCTTGATTACCCTCGCTTGTTCCTGATTTTTTTTAATTCACAAGGAAAGCAATTCAATGCATGAAGCGTATGATAGTGGTGTCTTAAACCCTGAACCTTAAGTCTTGTGCTTCGCCACTCTGCAACATTGCCATAATTTACGTCCAGAACAACTTTATCTTCACCTTGGACATGAATTTTTTGAGTTCGAATTTTGGCCACATTGTAGGAGCATTGCTCGTGCCTCAAATTCAATATTCACAAGGAAAACAATGCCATGCATGAAGCAAATGCAAGTAATCTCTTAAACCCTGAAACCCAAATCTTGCACTTCACCACTTTGCAACACTAGCACAATTTACGTCCATCTGGAAAAGAAAAGAAAAATCATTTTCATGTTGGACAGTAATTCACTTCAAAATTTTTTTTTGTTTGAGACAGAAGGCCGATAGACCAATGCCAAAGCACAGGAGGCAGTTGACCACCTGACAAGTTTTCCGTCAGGTAGAGAGGAGATTTCACAGCCGGGATTCGAACCGCCAACCTCTTCCTTGAGATTTGGGTATCCCTCCACCATCATCCGGTAGTTTAAGGTCGTCTCGGACCAAATTCACTTCAATTTGCACGCTGGTTGCATGACAGTACGATTCTCTGTGTTGTGTTAATTGCGACTTTTCTTTTAATGACTTTGTGGCGGCAGGGTTGGATCAGGTGAGAGCTATTCCCATCATGGATGAAGCGCATCGAAAGCTGATGGCTGGCATCGAAGAGGAGGGAGAACAGGAGTTCGACATAGAAGCACTATTCTACAATCATGGTTACCAAATCCAAATCAATATCGTAGCCACTTTCCTCATAATTTTTGGAGCTCACATGAATATCTCATTCGTTATCCAAGTCAAGATATTCGTGCTCATTAAACGGTCCTACAAGTTCCCCCAAATATGTTGATTGTTGAACCTTGACTAGATATCAAAAATTGAGCACATAGTCCAATTTATTGTAATCAGACTTCACCACCCATCATTGAATGTAGGTGTCCAATCAAGACGACAACTGAATAAGGCACGTTTTCCTTAATTTTGTTCTTTGGCAATGGAATTGTGTCGCTCGTTCAAAATAAAATTGAATAAACAATTGAATGCTCACAAGTGTCACTCCTCAAGCATTGCCTTCGTATGATATATGTTGTCTAATGGATCACATTGTGCATATAATGATGAAAGGTTTGGGGCCCACTTCTTCAAGGAGATGACACATGCAATTAGTGCAAGTTTTCTTAGCCAATCTTGCAACTTTGGCTTGTAGCCGTTTTCCTCGTGGCTTTTGGAGCTCCTATGAAAATGTCAACCATTATTATCAAAACAAAGATTCTCTTTCGTCGTAATAGCTGACCATATACCTCCCCCGCCACCCAATTATATTGACTATTGACCGTATAATGGTCAGCAAATTGCAAGCAACTAATCTAGTTTCCCTTAAAGACATGTCTCTTTGGTGTCTTCTTGAACGAAAATATGCTTGGTGATGTAACACGGGTGTAATTTACTGGTGGGAGTGCCACAAATTTTGTTCTATCCCTCGAAAAATATGGTATCAACCTCCCCAACCCGAACCTGCAAACGCTCGAGCGCTCTCACATACGACAACATGCATTGTTCACTTGGTGTAAAATGAAGGTTGCAAGTTTGAATTTATTTTTGGAGAGAAAAGTTGGTGGTATCCATTTTAAAATCATACGTGGTTGTTGTCCTCACCTAAAGTGGTGCACTCCACGTATGTTTTTAGAGTTTAAATTTTGATCATTTCAGCATAAATCAAGCATAAATCAGAGTTACATAGCTTTGGTTTGAAACTTTGTAGGTGCTTTGAGCACACGTAGGTCTATGGTGCATGAAAGGAAATTTGGAATTTTAAATATCTATGTATGGATTACATGATCAAAAAAAGTAGCAATTTGAATGAACAATGACATTAGTTTGGGAAATCCCTGACTGAATATTTACATAGTACGAATCATGATGATATTTGTTCATATGACAATTTTCAACCCATTGTAATTTGAAGTGCATTTTAATTTTGAATCATGAATGTTTGGACTTGGTTTAAATCAATTTTGGGACATTATAGGGAAACTACAATGGCACATAACTATTTTGTCCTTTGGCCAACCAATTGGCTAAGGTTGTATGAAGCTCCGCAAGGCTATGCTAAACTTGTAGATGAATGTTGTTTCGAGACATATAACTCCGTGGACTTTTGTAATTATCGTTGCTAGCAATGAATTTTGAAACATGAATGACATCGTATTTGCATGATTATGACTTGATTATGATTGTTGCAAGTGTTTTTATGCGACTGCTCTAAGTGTTATGAACTTCACTCTATCTTGTGAGAGTCAAGAAAATGTGGAGTAAAGATTATGTCATGCAAGACCAATCCAAGTAACATCCTAATTACGAAAGATTCACTTCATGTAGTAAAGACAATAATGCCCAACTTACTTCTCCAAGTGATAGCAAAATTTAGGTAGTAATGCATGTATGACCAACATGAGTGAACACTAGATCCATTACTAGATAAACATGTGACTTCATTGAATCATACAGATTTTAATTCTTTTTAGTCAACCAAATCCTAGATATCCAAAAATATGTTACTTAACTCAGTTGTACAAACTTCAATAACATCAATAACACAACTCAATCATATACACACCATGTGACTATACAAAGTAAGCCAAATACTATTGATTGAAGTGGACTTTACATCCCGTATTTGGAATATATTACTCAATATAGGAAATTATATATCACTATGTATAGTCCATATTTTCTGATGTTTTCTTATAATTTACTATGTCATGTCACACAAGCTTACTATGTATGGTTATTAACAAGTCTCATTTTTACTGGGGTTTACTAGAACTACGCCGTTTATGGTATTCAATGTCACTTACTATTTGGAGTTATGTTGTGCTATAACTCTTTACTATAGATCTCATTTCTTGCCGACAAAGGTCAAATTGGTTGTTTGGACACTATGGAATGTTAAAATAGAAATATACATCAACAATATAATGTTATAGCAATGCATAACTCCAAATAGTAAGTGACAATAAATACCATAAACGGTGTTGTTATGTGGAGAGTAAACATTAAATAATGTTAGTTGCTTGACCTATCTTTTATATTAACCATATTGTTCTTTATTGACTATTGCTATGGTTGGTATATTTGTGCATTTTACATCATATGACAATATGTAGTGATGTGCGAATTATCCTAGACTACATTTATGACTTGTGCTAGTGCCTTGACATCACTTCATTTATTATATGTAGGTGTAGTAACCTAAACCTCATACCATTGGGAACGTCATGTCCAACACAACTAGGCCCATACTTCATTGGTTGTCTGAAGCGGTAGGTCGTTTTTAACAGCAACAAAAGTCTATCTTTTCTTACTTGTAGAAGTATAAAAACTAAGTCAAGAAATATGTGTTTTGGTGTAGTGGCCCTAGAAGTGCTAGCATGTGCAATTAGGCCGACCCATGCTAATTTATCAACATTCCACACTATTTAGTACTTCGGAAACAAAATACAAAAATTTAAGTTCTACTATGCTACGAAAAACTCCCAATTATAGGGATACACTAATTGAAGTACATTGTACACGATGCCTAGTTTTGAGTTGCTTGGAAACCACTGCAAAAGGCTAAGGTAACCGTGTCCTATTTCCAAAGGGTTGCCCTTTCATCAAGCTCTAGGGAACAAATTCAAATTATAGGGTCCTTGGGTTCTCAAAGCTCCCAATACATTAAAAGAGATGAGGGAGGGGGGTGTTGGAAGATTTGGGCTAACCAACCCATACACTCGTTCCTTGTTGGATGCCTAAGCCCTTGCCTCCAAGGAACTAGTGTACAGGTTGTTTCGCCCCCAACCGTGTTGGAACTAGGTGTAGCCCATCTCCATGAAGGAAATTTAGAAGCACTTAAGGTTGTGGCATCCATAACTGATAAAAATAAGAAAGTTTGCATTTGTTTAGCGGCGAATGATTTTTCTTGTGAAGAGAAACAAATTATAAGGAGAATCCATTTTGTTCCTTTCATGAACACAAAAATTGCTACAAATTTTGAAGCGGTAAAGTAAGGATAACATATAGTTGATCTATAGGTTAACCCACAACCATTCATCTAAATGCTAATGCTTGGCTACGACAATTGTCCAAACTCTTATGTGTGTAATCAATCAAGAGCCGCCACCACATAAGCCTCAACCCCACTTGCCTAAAATCCATGTCAGCATTACATGACCCTAGTGGTTAAATGGACACGGTCAACTGTGGATGCAATCGACCTTACATGGGAGAGGCAAGCAGTGTGTATTTTTGACAAAGTTTTTGCAAGTTTTTGATATTTAACAAGCAAAAACTCGCACAAAAATAAAATGCACGTCAACTGACATGCACAATTTAGATTTTGACATGTAGTGTGACTTGTGAATAAAAAACCCACAAGTCAATTGACACTTTACAAATTGAAATGACACGTACTACTAGGCATGTGACATTGAGGTGACATTTTAGAAGAAAATGTAGATGTCAATTGATATTCATTTTTGTTTTTGAAAACGTCACGTGAAACTTTGGATTTGAAGTTGAACGTCAAATGAAAATTGTCAAACATACACATTGGAGGCAAGTACCAAAAATAAAGAACATCATCTCTCTAAATATGACAAGGTAAGCATGGATTCAAGGAGAAGAAAATTCCTTTCCTACTCCTTGCCTATGATTGGTTGGCTAGGGTGTCAGATATAGGACACTTGGTGAGGATATTTAGAGCCAAGTTAGTGTGTAATTTGCTCATTAGGTGTCAGTGGCAAGACATGTAATGAGTGTGTAAAGATAAACTAAGAGGTAATAGAGTTATCTGTTAACCACCTTAAACACATGTTGAGTTGGGGGAGTTAGGGGAATCACCATTTGGTAACCAAAAAGCCAGCCCGTCAACAACATCTAAAAGCAAACGCAGACCCAAACTCTTTTCAAGGTGTGGGAGACCTTCAAAACACGGTTGACCCTAGGTTCACCAAACAAAGCGGGTTCGTCGGGGTTTGGGGACCGGGTCTAGTTGAAGCCCGGCTTCCACATGTGGTAGGGGTCGGAGTTGTGCTCCTCGCGACCTAGCCCAGTTTGTTGTGGTCCGTGCGAGGAGGAGGAGCACTAAGTGCTGCGAGGAGGAAGAACGCTGAGTGTTGGGAGGAGGAGGAGGGTTGAGTGTTGTAAGGATGGCTTACAATTGCAGCTCCTTCATGCAAGCAAACACTTTGTGTAGTGTGACCTTTAGTCGCCAAAATGAGCAAATTTGATGTTTTAGGGTTTTTTCTTGAAAGACCTCTATGCTTGCTTACAATTGTAGCTCCTTATGCAAGCAAATACTTTGTGTAGTGTGATATTTGGTCGCCAAAATGAGCAAATATGATGTTTTAGGGTTTTTTTCTTGAAAGACCTCTATGTTTGCTTACAATCGCAACTCCTTAATGCAAGCAAAGTATTTTGTGTAGTGTGATCTTTCGACACCAAAATGAACAAATTTGATGTTTTAGGTTTTTTTCTTTGAAAGACCTCTATATTTACTTACAATCGCGGCTCCTTATGCAAGCAAAACATTTTGTGTAGTGTGATCTTTAGTTGTCAAAATGAGCAAATATGATGTTTTAGGGTTTTTTTCTTGAAAGACCTCTATGCTTGCTTACAATCGTAGCTCTTCATGCAAGCCAACTCTTTGTGTGATGTGATATTGGATTTCCAAAATGAACAAATATAATGTTTTGGGAGCTTTCTTTAAACACCTCTACACTTCCTTACAATCCCAACTCCTTATGCAAGCAAGCTCTTTGAATGATGTGAGTGATTTAAATGATAAAAATGCTGATTTTATATTTCTTATGTCATTTTATGGTGTTTGAGTGGCATAAAGTATGATTTTGCATCAAATGACTTGATATGAGGTGGTATGTTTGACCTAAAGGTTGATTTTGCATTTCTCATATCATTTTATGGTGTTTGAGTGGCATAAAGTATGATTTTACATCAAATGACTTCATATGAGGTTGGATGCTTGACATAAAGGTTGATTTTGCTTTCCTTTGGCAAATTAAGGTTGCATGTGGCACATGGAGGTTGATATTGTATTTTTTTAGTACCTTGAGGTTGCATGTGTTGCATAAAGGTTGATTGCATGCATTAAGCACTTTGAGTATGTTTGTATCACATATAGGTTGTTTTGGCTATGAGTGTCTTGAAATGAGGTTATGTTTGAGCATAAAGGTTGATTTTGCATTCCTTTACATAAAATGAGGTTGTGTGAGCACATATGTTGATATTCCAACGCTTGCCTAAAGTTAGCTCGAAAGTCTTCATATGAGGTTGTATGATGAGCATATAGGGTATGTGTTGTATAAAGTGATACAACAAAGATGAAGACAAAGACCATAATCATGAAGTTTAGCACACCCAAATGAAACTGTAATTGCAACTATTTGGTTGCATGAACTTATGCCCAAGTCTTAGTATGGTATAAGCAATCCAAATTCAAGAAGAAAGGGATTACCATAGTACGCGAACGTATCAAACAAAATATATTAATTCCACACCCTTAACCTGATTTGTCATGTACGAATGTTGATTTGTTAATGAGAACAATGGTTTTATTATCAGAAACTCCTCCAAACCTTGAAACCCTACATAAGCAATAGGGAACACCCTTGGGTATTGGGGAACAGAGTGATACCATGTAGGAACGCCCATAATTAGGCCCTGCCGCCCTCGCATGATGATGTTGCTCGAATTGCAGCCACCCAACACATGTCTAAATTAGGGAAACGGGCGCCCCGCCATGGCCCACGAGCTTGCCTCACCTTGGATCAGTGATCAGGGAGATTTTTGGGCATAATTAGTTGAGATCCTAGTGTTTGCAAGTCCAGTTGGTTACATGTTGACATCCTCCGGTTTTCCTTTATTAAATTGGGGTATATTCTATAAATTCCTCTGAAATGATCGGTAAATTTCTTGCAGTCTTGAACTTCAATTGGTTGTTTCTCAAACTCAAACGGTTCATTTGTAACTAATTGCCAGTTCTCCCCAATCATTGCCTTGGATTTTCAAAGGTCAACTGCACATTTATTCGGTCAACCCTAACTAGGCATAATTAACAGTCAGTTTTCAAACTGGGGCCGGATGGATGACTCCCGGTTGAACTCCATCCCAAACACACAATTAGTTGGTGGATAACTCTAATAGATGGACAAGGTTTGATTCTATGATAGGAGTTATTCAAGTCTAAAATGAAACATGTTGAACTCTATTATAACACAATCTAGTACAATACTTTGAAATCTCATAGCTAATTCAAAAATGATAGATGAGACTCAAAACAATTATGGCATATTTTTGTTCACTTCCTCTACACAGGAACAAAATTTCATACCAAGTGCCAATGTACATTAAAAAAAACTACTCAACATGTAGAACAATATAATAGGGCGGGTTACCTTATTACTTAGGGCCACTGCACACGTGAGCCAATAGCCATGACCATGAACTTGTGAGAGCACAAAAGAAGTGCTCATAGGATGTCCCAAGGCACTTCCAAAATCAAGTGGTGTGGAAACGGACCCTTAGGCGTACTTTGAAGTCATATGTGACCGGGCCCTCAACCAAATGATATTTCATTGAATTTCTATCCAGACACATAACATCATTCAGATCCATAACAATGTTTTGTGGGACTGACAATATTTCATGGAATATTCCTCACATTCAACCTGAATGATGGAATATTTTGTAGAATACTGTCAATCCCATAGAACATTATTATGGATCTGAATAATGTTATACAGGGGTCCTCACACATGATAAGATATAATAAATCAACAGTGGTGAGATTTTGGAGTGCCATGGTCCCTTGATTTTACGTTAGGCTTACCTTCAAGGGGGGGCTTTTTAAAAATAGCCTAAGTGACCATGAAACATGATCCATTTGATGCCATGTTAAAATCCATGTAGACTTTACATCCATATTGCATGCACTTACTCAATTGGTCCCTCGAGCGTAGTGTGAGGCGAACGTGGACCGGTTCCGCCTTTTTCCACCAATGAGAGTGAGTGAAGTGTGACGGTCAAGGGCCCTCAGTCTCATGTATGGAGTGGCCCTTAGTTGCTCACACTTTGGCAGTGACATGTGATTTTAATGACCACATTCCAGCATTGGAGCATGGTGATAGGATATCATGGAAAACATGAAACACATGTGAACTAAAATAAAAACACATGTGCGCATTATCCCATTGATATCTTTGTTGACTTCTATAAAGATTCAACGTTGTTTAAAGGAAGGGGCTTCAAAATTACTGGTTACTATCATCATAGTACACCGTCTATGGTGTTTAGTGCTACGTGCACTATTTGTGAAGGGCCTAAACTAGATGCCTAGAATTTTCAAAAAGTCACACCTGTTAATTGTCGATATGATTCCATTTGTCAACATAAGTAACTTCTTTAAGTGAAAAGATATCTATGTTATGACATTTAGAGTAGCACATTGGGATACATTAGATATAGTTTTGCGTTTCAGTATGCAAGGGAAAGATATTTTTTAGCATACCAATGGCAAGTGTCAAGTTTTTACATTTTAGTGCGCAAGAGGAAGTTATTCTTGAGCAGACTAATGCAAGTGTCATGTGTGTACACTTTAGTCAACTTGTAGACCATTTGTGTAACATAGGCATGCACCTCGTAGCACTATTGAACATGCTCATGCCAAGATATTAGTAAGCACACTTGAACGCCAATTGTAATGACTCATGAGGTGACAATTATGACGAAGTTGTTAATCATCAATGTAATCTAGCATATGCCAAAAATAGGGTAAGTGACACTATTACGCATGTGACACTAAATTCTATAAAAAAATATGTAGTAAGTTTGAGAGACTAGCATTCTTTCAATATCCAATATTATAGCAAAATATACCCATATGTGTATATGCTTTCATGACTTTAGCAATGTACAATAAATATTGTAGATAGTGTCACCAAAATCTATTATTTGTCTTGGTCAATTTTTATTTGCAAACCACCATCTAGTGTCACCTACACTACATGTAAACCTAGCATTATCATAACATTATTCAGATCCATAACACTATTATGTGGGACTCACATTATTCCATGTAGTATTCCCGGATATTCTCCACATTCATTCTGAATGTGGCGAATATTCCATGGAATATTATCAATCCCACATAACATTGTTATGAATCTGAATAATGTTATAATTTGCCCAATGATCTCTTCTATCCTTGTTTGGGGTGTCATGGTAGTGGGCCATGCCCAACCTCCAATATGTGCAATTCGGTTTGTTGCCAAGCTCAATGATGGGCCAGAAAAATGCATTCACCGACGAATGGAAGCTTTACATTTAGATTTGATGTCCACAAACATTTCCATGCAATGCATCTCATAACATTATTTAGATTCATAATAGTGTTATGTGGGACTAGCAATATTCTACGGAATATTATTACATTATGAATGTGGAGAATATTTTGTGGAATATTGTCAGTCCCGCAGAACATTGTTATGGATCTGAATAATGTTATGATGCACTCTTAGAAAAACCAAATGTCTCTGTATATTGCGCATTTATGTATTGCACAAAGAATGTTTTATCAGACATTTCTGGATCTCAAATCTGCAATAGCAACGGAATTTTTTAACTCCCTTGACAAAGGACAATTGCTCAATCACTAACTATTTTTAGTTGGACACAATGCAAAAGTAGTTCACCTTCTACGTGCAAATTGAGCTTTGAAGAAGTTGTTGACGACAATGTTTTGCACGAATTCAACTTTAACATGGATGGAAAGATAAAATCATGGCCAATTTGGCAGTCCTAAACTTTTGTCACTAGTTGTAATTCCGATATGAATCTAGTTGTCATTGGGCATATGCAATACCATGTCCGGAGTTTCTCTTGGAGTATACCATGCCCCCTGAACCTCAACGTGACATTGAAGAATGTTATGAACCCCAAAGTATTTTTGACACAGGGTGCTTTACATGAGTTGAGGCCTTCAAAATATGAAGCCAATTCACACAAAATATTGACTCAGTCCAAGAATAAAAGAAGCTTTGACATGGCCCCAAGGAAGCAAATTGGCTGACCATTTTGGGCCAACCTGTCAGCCATAAACCCCCACCCTTTTGCGTCTGTGGTCCAGGTGGAGGTCCATGGCTCACATGTCCCTACTGAATCCTTGGCTTAGGAGACCCTTTGCTTGTACTCCAATGAGGCTAAATGTCAAACACACTCTTTTTATTTATCTCCACAGGGCATTAGTATTAAGAAATACTCATGTGCCTATGTCAATCATTACACTACAACCACACTAACACACTCTTCCTCTTCTAATCTCCTCTTTAATCTATGTGCCTACCAAATACCTAACCTAATTCTTAGCACCCTAAGGTGTTCCCTCTTACATCAAAGGTTTATTAAAATCAACTTAGCCTTACTACCCACTACTTCCTCTTCCACATTGTTGGGTGCCCCTGGCCTTGCATTAACAGTCTGTGACTAAACCTTTAGAGGTTCAGCCCTCGGTTTTGAATTCTGTAGTCAAATTTGATCCTCAGCCCTCTAGCCTACCTGCACTCTGAATTCACTTCACCGAAGCCCTCTGGCCCACCTGTACTCTGAATTCACTTCGCCGAAGCCCTCTGGCTTGCCTGCACTTTGATCCCCTTCGCCGGAGCCTCTGGCCTACCCTGAACTCTGTATTCACTTTGCCGAAGCCCCCTGGCTTGCCTGCACTCTGAATTCACTTCGCCGAAGCCCCCTGGCTTACCCCGAACTTTGTATTCACTTCGCCGAAGCCCCCTGGCTTGCCTGCACTCTGAATTCACTTTGCTGAAGCCCCCTGGCTTGCCTGCAAGCTCAGTCCCGGAGAGAGAGAGAGAGAGAGAAAAACCATTCGGGCATGGCTGATCCAGGGAGCTCTCCCCTGGATCCAGAAATCCATGCCTAATCCAGATGTTTGTAATACCCTCCCCCCTAAAAAGAACATCACCCTACCCAAAAACAAACAAAACAACAAGGCCTAAGCCGCACTTAAAATCAATTACACTCTAATGTATACCTAACCCCAACTCTAACCACCCCTAACACTAATCAACACCCCACTAATCATTCGATCCTCAACCCCAAAGTCACACCCACACAAACCTTCAATCTTAACTCAAATTCACTCTTTTTATATTTTTGAACAATTGAGGGAATGCCAAAGTGAAAGGTCTAATGAGCTTTTGAGATTAAAAACACATGTGGGCACCATATTGGGCTCACACAACCCCATTTCTTTCCTTAGGTTGTGTCAAAATTTGTATTTAGAGTATTGAAATATAATTTCACATTGTTTGAATACGAGTTTGAGGGAATTACCTTGACTCCATAATGTAAAGGCCTTGGGGCTTATTTAGTGGATTAGACCAACTACATACAAAGATTTATGCATGTCATAGCCCCAAATTGGCCTTGATTCCTCATGTGAAGTGGCCCTAAGAAATTTCCTAGGCGAATGAACTTAGAATGTCAATGGAAGTTATGGTGTAACTTACAATACCGGTCTCCAAGTTGACATACAACATTTAGTGCTCCATTTGGGGGTGGCATCGTTTACTATTTGAGCCCAATGCTGAAGATGTCATTATCTAATCCCATGTGTTTTTGACTTTGAGTACATCTAACTTATGGACAAATTTGTCAAACATGGTCAATTTTTCAAAGATGCAAAGTCCATCAAAATATGTTCGAATATATTGAAATCATAGTTGCAAATGAGCTTCTCAAGCCCAAAATTTGGCTAGTATATGCTGGTAAAAATATTGAATTCAAGCTTGTGCAAATCCAAGATGGGATTGTAGGCCCAACTTTGTAGGTTGATGTATGTTGAAAGATGTTTCTCCTCTTGTTTTAGATGGTCTCGTTTTAAATCGGGTATACCAATAAACAAGTTTTTATGTCATGTGGGGTTGAAATCAGAGTGCTATGTTGATTGGCGTGGTATTCTTGACTGAATATATAATATGACATCGTCTCTAATTGTCACCCAATGACTGCAAGACAAGTAATGTGAGTACAAAATGATCGGCGTGGGCCACGCTTAATAAGAAATTTAGCATAGCATAAATATACTACTTTTCTAAAGTTATCATAAATCAAATAACGTTTTTCAATGTTATCCTACTGGTACGTAAATCGAGATTCGGCCCCACTCTAATTTGAGTTTGAAACAACACGGGTCCAATCACTTTTGACAATATGATTCACTCCTCCTTATCTTGTTCAAATATGAAATTGGCAAAGAACATTGTGCACTAATGGAACAAGGTGCTATGCACGTGAGGCCAAAACTAGCCAACATATTAATTGATGAGTGGTTAAAATTTCATTGTATTGTGTGTATAAAGGTAAGTATGAATGGGAGACAAAAACCTCAACATTTACATTTGCAGTTAAATGTAGCAATCTATTTTGATCCATACCAATATAGGTGGTAGCTTACAATCTATGTGCATAATGTAGACAAACTATGCAAATATTCCAACCAATGAATGAAACAACCATGGGAATATGCTCCAAAAACATTCGTCCACACATTCATTTAGGGATAAAGTGACGAGCCAAAAATGTCAATGACACCGAAAGCCACCCTAGCATAACAATATTCAGATTCATAACAATTATGTGGGACTAAGAGTATTCCACAATCTAAATGTGGGAATCTCCATGAATATTCTGTGGAATATTGTCAGTCCCACATAATTGTTATGAATTTGAATATTGTTATGAGAGTTACCATATAAAGGTGTAAAATTGGCAATCTATGGTTACCTGTGTTGGAACCTTCAACTCTTTTGCATTTGTTGCGATGCCCTACACATGGGATTTATCATATGTATATGTACATGCCTCCATTTGGTTCCTATTTTTTGGGAAAACATATAACATATGTTTTGTGTCTTTCAATTGAAGGAATAAAATTACTAAAAACATCATTGTCCTCCCGATTTCCATCTTCCTACATGGGAAAGATTTGCACGGCCATATACTTCTCCAGACTTGGGGCAGAATCTCTTAAGCGATCGGTTATGAAGGAATGATTGGAATTTCATGATCTTGGGCAAAGAAATTCATGCACTGCAACGCGGCCGGATTAGAAGGCTCCAAGTGTAAGCTGAGTCAAACATAAATGCCAGTTGACACGTGAAAATATCTCGGCAGCTGACTCACCCTCCATATATGAGATATTTTTTCTCTTGATTGACAACAAAGACTAACTTACAACACGTAGTCGGATGGCATCATACGTTTATATTCTGATTGGGCCAATTGTGAGTCATCCTGGCACTTGGATATCCAGAGATCTTACACCCTAAACTCCGTAATATCAACCTCCATAACATCACTCACTCTCTAATATCCCGAAACCCTAGGGAACGGATGTGCGTAGTTCAAATCTCACTCCTTATTATCACCTTTCTCTCCCTTATATCACGATTTTTGTCATTAATGCAAACCATCAAAGAAGTCAACCCACACCCTTGCATTGTGCCATGTGTCAATATGCGGAGTGTCACCTTCTTATTCTTCTTCTTCTTCTTATGCCACTTGTTGAATGTTGGTGCATGCATCCGCCACATCGCCCGGGAAGGCGAAGCGGAGTGGACCACACCACACCATTTAATATGTTGCACTTTGTGTTATTCCATAGTGTCACATGCTACACTAATTCACTAGTATCACGCATCCATGTTAACACTACAAAATTCCGTAATATCATGTGCACTTTGGTTGCCACAGGTGTGATACTACGGAGTTTAGAGTGTACTACGATGGGGCTAATTATGAAGTTAATTCAAGGAGATCAAATGCTAATGTAATTTAATTATATCTAAAAAAGAAACGTAGTTCCACATGTCACCTGAGGGCCACTTCATACACGAGACCAAAGGCCCGTAACCATTGCATTCTAAGATCTCTCATTGGTCGAAAAGGCCAAAACCGTCCAAGTTCATTTCACACTAGAAGGTGAAGGGCTTAGGGCCCAAAGAGATTATCATGGATGAAAAGTCAATGTGGATTCTTAAATGTCATACCATGTTAATGGTACGGCCTTTGGGTGAGAATCGAGGGCCCTCACATTTACACAGTCACGGCCCTTGGTCCATGCATGAAGTGGCCATGAGTGACGGTGCTAGTAAGGCAACTTCAATTCAAGGTAGATTAGTCGTGTTCTTTTTTTTGTGGGTTGGATGGATTTTCAAAATGACGTATCGAATAGGAAGTGGGTCACAACATCGGCTTCATCCACAAACCACTCCCATGATTTGAGGAGCCAATTAGACGGGCCATAAATGATATTCATTATTCTCTGTATTTTGGGGGATGAGGGAGAGGACACATGATTGTGGGTTGACATGATTATAGCAAAAGGGTAAAATTTCTTACCCTGGCTTCGCATGCCTTTATTTTTATTAATTCAAATCCTAGTGTTTTAGGCTTACTACAAGAGAATTTGTCAAAAACACCTTGCTTTTAAGCATACACCAATTGTTTACTCCTTTGCTTCACTCTAGGCCTTCACATCCTCTTTATGGTAGAATATAGCCCTGAAACTTTTCAATATGCTTTGAGTCTACTATTCCTGAGATTCAACAACACTAGTCAGTCATTCATGAGAGAGAACTTCTAGTAATCAAATTGTGATTTAGAGAAGATAATCTCAACAAACAACAAAGGCTTCCCATCCTATGATTTCAACTTAGATTATTGTTTTGACCACCCTTTCCTCACTCTCTTTTCAAGAATGATGACAATTCTTTATAGAAATTTCCAATCTATCACAAGAAATTACCACTCAAAAGACAATTTCTCACGACAACAAAAGTTTCACACCCAAAAAGCTTCGATTAGCCCATAGCCATCTGCTAGGTTATGAGGAAAGACATCCACTTTCTTCTTGAGAGGGATTTCGTATTTTCCTCATTCTTTTGAGTCTTTCCGACTACCTTCCGACTATGGCCTACGAGGATATAAGGGTGAGGGAAACAAACTCAAAAAGTGCATCCGTCCATAGCCAAATTCTAACCTTTGTTTCACCATTTTCACATGTCTATTGTCTCACTAAAACTCTTCCTAACCGTTGTCCATGGTTAGAAAAGTTTAACTTTACAACCTTTAATTTCTGTTGAGCTTATTAATAGTTAATTTTCATCATTTCCTACTACTTCTGGATCTTACAAGAAGTTCATTATTTTAAAAAAACTAATGTCAACTCCTATGAATATGTCAACCGATATTATCAAAACAAAGATTCTCTTTCATTATAATAGCTGACCATATACCTCCCCCGCCACCCAATTATATTGACTATTGACCGTAATATGATGATTAGCAAATTGCAAGCGATTAATCTAGTTTCCCTTAAAACATGTCTCTTGGGAAAGTAGAAGGCATTACCTAGACTAGCATTAAATATACACACTAAAATCAACACACTAATTTAAGTTTCATTTTAGAATGACAAAAACCCCTTCAAATGGTAAGTCACGAAGGTTATAACATTGATGCTACGAGGATTTTGTAACGTGGTTGACTTCCGAGTTAATTACATGCTTTATTGACATTTTCCCGAGCTTCCCGTAAAAACAAATAAAATTTTGTGTTATGGGGGGTGTTTGGCTTTGGGCTCCACCCGAGCTTCATTGGCTGATATTGTTGAGCTTCAATGGCATATTTTTGAGCTTCATTGGCTCTTGTTTTGGGGGGTGTTTTGCTTTGCTTTGCTTGAGGGAGGGGAGGAGTTGGAATTGGGTGGAATTAGGAAGCACTTAAGGTTGAGGCATCCATAACCAATAAAATAAGAGAGGTTGCATTTGTTTAGCGGTGAATTATTTTTCTTGTGACAAGAAACAAAGTCTAAGGAGAATGCATTTTTCTTTCTTTCATGAACCTGGAAATTGCTACAAATTTTGAAGCAGTAAAGTAAGGGTAACACATAGTTGATCTATAGGTTAACCCACAACCGCTCATCTAAATGCTAATGCTTGCCTACGACAATTGTCCAAACTCTTATGGGTGCAATCAATCAAAAGCCGCCACCACATAACCCTCAAGTCTGCTTGCCTAAAAATTTGGATCTCATCCATGTTAGCATTACATGACCCTAGTGAGTGGTTAAATGGACATGGTCGACTATGGATGCATCAACCTTACATGGGAGAGGCAAGTACCAAAAATAAAGAACATCATCTCTCTAAATATGACAAGGTAAGCATGGATTCAAGGACAAGAAAATTCCTTTCCTACTCCTTTGCTATGATTGGTTGGCTAGGGTGTCGGATATAGGACACTTGGTGAGGATATTTAGAGCCAAGTTAGTGTGTAATTAGCTCATTAGGTGTCGGTGCCAAGACACATGATGAGTGTGTAAAGGCAAATTAAGAGGTAATAACTTAGATAGACAAGGTTTGATTTTATGATAGGAGTTATTCAAGTCTAAACTAAAACATGTTGAACTCTATTATAGCACAATCTAGTACAATACTTTGAAATTTCATAGCTGATTCGAAAATGATAGATTAGACTCAAAACAAATATGGCATATTTTTGTTCACTTCCTCTACACTGGAGCAAAATTTCATACCGGGTGCCAATGTACATAAATAGAAAAATTGCTCAGCATGTAGAACAATATAATAGGGTGGGTTACCTTATTACTTAGGGCCACTGCACACGCGAGCCAATAGCCATGACCATGAACTTGTAAGAGCCCAAAAGAAGTGCTCATAGGATGTCCCAAGGCACTTCCAAAATCAGGTGGTGTGGAAACGAACCCTCAAGCGTACTTTGAAGTCATATGTGACCAGGCCCTCGACCAAATGTTATTTCATTGAATTTCTATCCATACGGGGTCCTCACACATGATAAAATATAATCAATCAACGGTGGTGAGATTTTGGAGTGCCATGGTCTCCTGATTTTCCCTTAGGCCTACCTCCAAGGGGTGGCTTTTTAAAAATAGCCTAAGTGACCATGAAACATGATCCAATTGATGCCATGTTAAAATCCATGTAGACTTTACATCCATCTTGCATGCACTTACTCCATTGGTCCCTCAAGTGTAGTGTGAGGCGAATGTGGACCGGCTCCGCCTTTTTCCACCAATGAGAGTGCGTGAAGTGCGACAGTCAAGGGCCCTCAGTCATGTGTGTGAAATGGCCTTTAGTTGCTCAGACTTTGGCAGTGACATGTGATTTTAATGACCACATTCCAGCATTGGAGCATGGTGATAGGATATCATGGAAAACATGAAACACATGTGAACTAAAATAAAAACACATGTGCGCATTATCCCATTGATATCTTTGTTGACTTCTATAAAGATTCAACGTTGTTTAAAGGAAGGGGCTTCAAAATTACTGGTTACTGTGTACGGCGTTTAGTGCCACGTGCATTATTTGTGAAGGGCCTAAACTAGATGCCTAGAATTTTTTTAAAGTCGGGCCCGCCAATTGCCGATATGATTTCATTCGTCAACATAAGTAACTTTTCTAAGTGAAAAGATATCTACATTATGACATTAAGAGTAGCACATTGGGATACATTAGATGATAGTCTTGCACTTTAGTATGCAAGGGAAAGATATTTTTTAGCATATCAATGGCAAGTGTCATGTGTTTACATTTTAGCGTGCAAGAGGAAGGCATTCTTGAGCATACTAATGCAAGTGTCATTTGTGTACACTTTAGTCAACTCGTAGACCATTTGTGCAACATAGGCATGCACCTCGTAACACTATTGAACATGCTCATGGCAAGATATTAGTAAGCACACTTGAACGCCAATTGTCATGACTCATGAGGTGACAGTTATGACGAAGTTGTTAATCATCAATGTAATCTAGCATACGCCTCAAAATAGGGTCAGTGACACTATTACACATGTGACACTAAATACAATAAAAAATGTAGTAAGTTTGAGAGACTAGCATTCTTTCAATATCCAATATTATAGTAAAATATACCCATTTGTGTATCTGCTTTCATGACTTTAGCAATGTACAATAAATATTGTAGTTAATGTCACCAAATCTACTATTTGTCTTGCTCAATTCTTAAATGCAAACCGCCATGTAGTGTCACCTACACTACATGTAAACCTAGCATTATTTGCCCAATGATCTATTCTATCCTTGTTTGGGGTGTCATGGTTGTCTGAATGTGGGAAATATTAGGGAATACATAGTAGAATATTGTCAATCCCACAAAACATTGTTATGAATTTGAATAATGTTATGAATGTTTTGTCGGACATTTATGGATATTAAATCTGCAATAGCATCGGAAATTTTGAACTCTCTTGACAAAAGACAATTGCTCAATTACTAACTTTTTTTAGTTGGACACAACTCAAAAGTAGTTCACCTTCTACATGCAACTGTGCCTTGAAGAAGTTGTTGACAACAAAGTTTTGCATGAATTCCACATAGTCTTGAATTGTTTGTGCAATACATAAAAAAATGTTAATAATTTCCTATTTCTTACATTGTATGCATGTCCAAAAACATCAAATTCCATTCACCTTGTGGGAGCTCACTATCTCTTTCATCGGAACCTAAGAATTTTGGTTCCTACAAAAAAGCTTAAAAGAGAATGTTGTGAAATTTTCATTCATTATGCAATCGAAGCCATACATGACATTATTCATATTCATGTTGGACTTCCATGACTATAAATACACAATCAACTTTAACGTGGATGGAAAGATAAAATCATGGCCATCTTGCCAATCATAAACTTTTGCGACTCGATGTAATTCCGTTATGAATCTAGTCGTCATTGGGCATATACAATACCATGTCCGGAGTTTTTCTTGGAGTATACCAGGCCCACTAAACTTCAACATGACATTGAACAATGTTATGAACCCCAAAGCATTTTTGATACGGGGTGCTTTATATGAGGAGTTGAGGCCTTCAAAATATGAAGCCATTTCACACAAAATATTGACTCAATCCAAGGAAGCAATATTGACATGGCCCCAAGGAAGCAAATTGGCTGACCATTTTGGGCCAACCCAATTTCTTTCCTTAGGTTGTGTCAAAATTTGTATTTAGAGTATTGAAATATAATTTCACATTGTTTGAATATGAGTTTGAGGGAATGACCTTGACTCCATAATGTAAAGGCCTTGGGGCTTATTTAGTGGATTAGACCAACTACATACAAAGATTTATGCATGTCATAGCCCCAACTTGGCCTTGATTCCTCATGTGAAGTGGCCCTAAGAAATTCCCTAGGCGAATGAACTTAGAATGTCAATGGAAGTTATGGTGTAACTTACAATACCGGTCTCCAAGTTGAAATACAACATTTAGTGCTCCATTTGGGGGTGGCATCGTTTACTATTTGAGCCCAATGTTGAAGATGCCATTATCCAATCCCATATGTTTTTGACTTTTGAATACATCTAACTTATGGACAAATTTGTCAAACATGTTCAATTTTTCAAAGATGCAAAGTCCATCAAAACATGTTCGAATATATTGGAATCATAGTTGAAAACATGCTTCTCAAGCCTAGAATTTGGCTAATAAAAGCCGATAAAAATATTGAATTCAAGCTTGTGCAAATCCAAGATGTGATCGTAGGCCCAACTTTGCAGGTTGATGTATGTTGAAAGATGTTTCTCCTCTTGTTTTAGATGGTCTAATTTTAAATTGGGTATACCAATAAACGAGTTTTCATGTCGTGTGGGATTGAAATCGGAGTGCCATGTTCATTAACGTGGTATTCATGATTGAATATATTATATGACATCACATGTCATATGACATCGTCTCTAATTGTCACCCGATGACTGCAAGACAAGTAATATGAGTACAAAATGATTGGCGTGGGGCACGCTTAATAAGAAATTTAACATAGCATACATACTGCAATTACAAAGTTCATTTAAGGGCATCAAATGCTAATGTAACTTAATAAAATAAAATAAAATAAACATATTTCCACATGTCACCTAAGGACCACTTCATACACGAGACCAATGGCCCGTGACCATTGCATTCTAAGATCTCTCATTGGTCAAAAAGGCTGACACCGTCCAAATTCACTTCACACTAGAAGGTGAAGGGCTCAGGGCCCAAAGAAATTATCATGGATGAAAAGTCTACGTGAATTCTTATATGGCATAGCATGTTAATGGTACAACCTTTGGATGATAATCAAGAGCCCTCATATTTACACAGTCATGGCCCTTGGTCCATGCATGAAGTGGACATGAGTGACAGTGCTAGTAAGGCATCTTCAATCCAAGGTAGATTAGTCGTGTTCTTTATTGTGTGGGTTAGATGGATTTTCATATTGTCATATCCAATAGGAAGTCGTCACAACATCGGCTTCATCCACAAACCACTCCCATGATTTGAGGAGCAATTAGACGGGCCATAAATGACATTCATTATTCTATGTTTTTTGGGTGATGAGGGAGAGGACACATGATTGTGGGTTGACATGATTGTAGCAAAAGGGTAAAATTTCTCACCCTGGCTTCGCATGCCTTTATTTTTATTAATTCAAATCCTAGTGTTTCAGGCTTACAAGACAATTTGTCAGAAACACCTTGATTTAGCATACACAGGAATGATGTAGAAACTATATTGTCTTGACAATGCTTCACCCCTTACTAATTACTGACAATGATCAAATGTCTGGCATAAATTGTCTTCTTGCTTCTCGAGAGCCAATCAAATGGACAAACAATTTTGTAGGACTATTCACCCAACTCAAACATCAATCAAAATCTTCTTTTGTTTTATCAAGGGTATCACACCCTGTAACTTCACTTTAGATTATGGCCATAACCACATTTGTACACCTAATGTATTTGCTCTCTATCCAAGAATCAAGACAGTGGTCCTTCAATCCTATAATTCCAATTTGCCACCCTTTAAACCCAATGGTCAACAAACCATTGATTGCTCATCACTTCACCAATCATTTACTCCTTTGTTTTAGTTTAGGGTTTCACATCCTCTTTACGGTAGAATATAGCCCTGAAACTTTTCAATATACTTTGACTCTACTATTCCCGAGAGTCAACAACACTAGTCAATCATTCATGAGAGACAACTCGCAGTAATCAGATTGTGATTCAGAGAAGATAATCTCAACAAACAACAAAGGCTTTCCACCCTATGATTTCAACTTAGATTATTGCTATGACCACCCTTTCCTCACTCTCTTCTCGAGAATGATGACAATTGTTTAGAGAAACTTCCAATCTATCACAAGAAATTACCACTCAAAAGACAATTTCTCATGACAACAAAAGTTTTATACCCAAGAAGCTTCGATTAGGCCATAGCCACTTGCTAGGTTATGAGGAAAGACATCCACTTTCTTCTTGAGAGGGATTTCGTATTTTCCTCATTCTTTTGAGTCTTTTGGACTACCTTCTGACTATAGCCTACGAGGATATAAGGGTGAGGGAAACATATTCAAAAAATGCAGCCGTCCATAGCCATATTCTAACCTTTGTTTCACCATTTTCACATGTCCATTGCCTCACTAAAATTCTTCCTAACCCTTGTCCATGGTTAGAAAAGTTCAACTTTACAACTTTTCATTTCTGTTGAGCTTAGTAATAATTAAATTTCATCATTTCCTACTAATTGTGGATCTTACAAGGAGTTCATTATTAGAAAAACATATAATTCTCATAAAATACTATTTCTACTCCAATTATTGGATGGCAATTCGTAAAGGATGATAGCTCATTAAATTAATCACACGAAATTGACAAGATGGTCCTCAATTTATTTCATTGGACTTTAGAAACAAATGTACAATCACATTTCAAAGATGAAGGAAGTATTGAGTGGGTTGCTTGATATGACATTTCTTGTGGTTAGAACACATATTTATACCATTGGTTAACATTCCATACCATGTTCCCGCTTGATGTGAGTTTTATCATGCATGCCTCTATCCCAAGTTTGAGACAAAGTCAACAAGTCAAAACTTGGTGTATGTGCTCCAAATCATGCCATTATCAACTGATACCAAATTCAATACACTTTGACGTTTAAAGGGGTTAACATGGGGTTTATATACCAAATAAATAACAAAAAAATTCTCCAATGTTAATATGTAGAAAATTCTTCATATGAGGTATATATCCTATATGGGAAAGAGAGTAATTAGAACATGTAGGGATTAATGGTAAGGTGCACCGATTTATAGCACTTTAAGCAATTGAGCATATACGAGGACATTAAAATCAACATGGAATCCATATCTACATAGAACACAATTCTTGGGCCCACAATGAAAATCTAATGATCTTTTCAAGTTATAAAACAAAGGGACCTATCATAGTCATGTACTTAGTAGGCGTCTCTGAATCCATCACGCTCGAGATTCTAGAATATGCAAACGGTGGTGTCAAAAGCTCTAATTGGGTTGTTTCAACTCGGTAACACGGAGAATTTGAAGATGACCAACTAACTTATCTAGAATGCACATGTGTTGACAATGGGTGCATCTATAGGAAATGAATAAGGATTGTAACAAATTTGATAGTCTTCAATCTCTACCATAATCAATGAGCAAGGGTGTGGCAAATGAGACATTTCTCGGTCTCAAATTGTTGGTTCAAAATTGGAGTTGTATGCATCACGTTGTCCAACCATGATTTTTCAAGGTTTTTGACATTTATTTATTTATGTAAAATTTCAATTTGACTCTTAGTGAGTGTATAGGAATGATAGCCTAGGCATTTCAAATAATAGCTCATTTATATTAAAGAAGAAAGGACGGTGACCAAGTTGGCTCAAATTCTCCCCCATTCACTAACCTCAAAACATCATGGGCGAGTTTTTTGTGTTAATTTAGAGGGCTTGAAGTGCAAAATTTGAAAGAAATTTCCGCCATTTGAGAGGCGTGGCATTACAACACATGCTACAATGCATTCCGCGCTTGTGGAAGACAAACATCCATGTCAAAATCATTGTGGTTTAAGCAGGGAAATGCCCTACATAAGAAGAAGAAGAAGCATAAGAAGTCCGGTCTCCAAAGGAAGATGGAGTGAATAGGGTGTGTGTTTGTAAGGGCCACTTTATACTTGGGGTTGGATTGAGGGCTAGCCGGAACACTCAAATTTTGGGCCAATAGGATCGCTCGATTTCATCAAATCGGGCCCAAGGGCTTTATACTAGGGGCCGGTCTGAACACTCGCTCATCCCATGTGGCGTCGTAGGTGGCACAATTTTGGGGCCAAACCATTGGGCCCTAGAGAAGAGTTCGGGACGAGCTTTTCCTCGGCCCGAACTCTCATCTGGGGCCGGATTGGGCTCAACTGTTGGATTGAGGTCATCTCGTCCGTCAATCTTTAGGGGGTAAATTCTTTTCCTCTCCTCTCCTCTCCCTCCTCTAATAACACAACAATTAGCATAAATATGATTGCATTAGATTAATAAGGCAACAATTAGGGCGTTAATCACACACTTAAGATAAAAATGAAACATTCAAGCATTTAACCAAGCATATAGTATGGCTTAGGCTATGGGTTAATCTAATAATGCATCAATTAGCATAAATATGAAAGCATTAGGCTAATAACACAACAATTAGGGTGCTAATCACATACTTAAGATAAAAATGAAACATTTAAGCATTTAATCAAGCACATGGTATGGCTTAGTCTAATAAGGCAACAATTAGTATAAGTATGATAGGATTAGGCTAATAACACAACAATTAAGGCACTAATCATACACTTAAGATAAAAATGAAACATTTAAGTTGTTAATGAAGAATTTGGCCTGCATTAGGAAATGGGTTAGTCCAATAACACAATAATTAGCACCAATATGGTAGCATTAGGCTAATAACACAACAATTAGGGTGTTAATCACACACTTAAGTTAAAAATAAGACATTTAAGCATTTAATCAAGCATATGGTATGGCTTAGGCTATGGGTTAGTCTAATAAGGCAACAATTAGATAAATATGGTAGCATTAGGCTAATAACACAACAATTAAGGTGCTAATTGTACACTTAAGACAAAAATGAAACATTTAAGACGTTAATCAAGAATTTGGTGTGCCTCCTAAACCGCATCCATCGGTTAATCTATTGAACATGGTAGATAAATTTATAGGAGCATTTTGACACCAAAATAGATTCAAAGGCCCCAATTTAGTCTACTGGGACCCAATTTCGATTCACTAACCACAACCCTATAGATGTCATCCCCCATGGTAAGTGTCGTGAAACTTAATTGTCGAGAACACCGGGCATTGACCATGGTAAGCTCCATGAAACTTAACCCTCAAGATCATCGGGCCCTAGAATCGGGCCTCATCACTTTACATAGGACAAGGTTGGACCCGAAAAAAGTTCATAAAGTGGAGCCGGATTGAGGGCTTAAAGAACATGAATCGGGCCGGTGCTTGGGCCGGCCCCAAGCCGTGTATAAAGCCGCCCTAAGACATTTGTGGCCACGTCCTAAATGCCCTACACATAAGCATTGGGGTTTCCAAAAGTCTCATGCCATGGCCCTTGAATTATGTGACTACCTAAGGTAGGTGTGTGTGTGTGTGTGTGTGTGTTTCTTTTTCTTCTTTCATCCTTTTGTATTTTGCAGCCACCTTCAATGTTGGGGAAATATTTGGGCATAGCCAATCAAGATCCTAGTGTTTCCAAGTCCAACTGGTTACATGTTGACATCTTTTGGTTTCTCTTCATTTGTTTGAAGTATATTCCAAAGAGTTCTCTAAAATGATGGGCAATTTTCTTGAAGTCTTGAACTTCAACCCGTTCATATGTAACTACACTAAACATGATATTTAGTGTCGCATTTTATTTGGAATTATGCAACGCTGCAACTTCTTGCTATACATCTCATTTTTTACCAACAAAAGTCGAATTGATTGTTTGGACATTATAGAGCATTAACGTCTTTATTGGTTAAAATTTACATAAATAGTACAAAACATATAGGAATGTGTAACTCCGGATAGTAAGTCACACTGAATATCATATTTAGTGTGGCAGCCGATTCTCCCTGTTCAGTTGCCACCTTACAATGTCAAATCTCTCACCGAGACATTGAATCTCCAAGGGAATGAATGCACTTGTCCAAAATGAGCGACATCCTGTAGCAGGATATGAACACACAAATCCCTTTGGACCCTTATCTAATACGGAAAGTCCTTCCCTTATAGGGCCTGGCTGGGGATTCGTGGCACTTGCTTAAAATCATCCATCCTAGATATCGTGGATGAAGTGGCTCCAATAAAAAAAGCCCCCCTATGGGGTTGAGGGCCGATTCATTCGAATGTGACATCACTAGACTAATTCGGGGCCTTTGACTCTATTTCCGGAATCAAATTGCCTAAAAGTAGTCATTTAGATGATTCCTGCGTTTTTTCATCCGCATGGATGATTTTAAGTGAGTGCCTCGAATCCTTGGCCATAGGGCCTTACCCTATACGTAAACGTGTGTCATTTTTATTTTAAAAATGTAATTTGTTTGTTTGTTTGTTAAAATCTATTTGTTCTCAAGTAAAATAACAATTTTTGAATGAGGTGTATTCGGTTACACTAAATAGTCCCATTATTGTTTACCACGGTAATTTTCTAGATCCCAAGCTAATTTTTATAATGAGAATTCATGTGGACTGCATGGGTAATTTTTAACCCATGGTAATTGATTTGTTAGAAAATTAATGTGGGTGGTTTTAATTTTTGTGTGCTACTTTTGATGTAAGGTGATTGTTTATTTTATGTAAGGTGTTGGTTGAAAGTCTCAACCCACATTAATTCCACCCCCAACTAGAGAATTAGAGTGGCCCATGCTAATTATTTTTACAGTAATTTTCCACCCACACTAAATAGGACTATTTAGTGTAGTTCAAAATGCTTGCCTGCGCACTTCTTTTCGCACAATGTTTATATCCAAGAAAACGCTATGAAGGACAGTGCCCTCAAATTCCACAATGCACTCTCCTGAGGGCATAATTGCATATGCACAACACTTCAACCTGGCTTAAGATGGAGGCCCATTTGTAGGGTATTGGTGGGAATGATTACCTATTTGGGTCAGTTGTGACATTGACTTGTCCCCTCTCCACAGTTGTGCAAAGCGGTGCCCATGCTCACTAATGGCTCCTCAAAATGGGGCCGACGCCTCTACCCACCCCGCCCAACTTCAAAAAAAGGTTGGCCACAAATCCCATATCGAATGCACCACTTTTCAAGGTCCAATATATATATATATATATATATATATATATATATATATGTTCACTTCAAAATAGTATACAAGTAAATGATAGGGATTTCATTATGAAAGTTACACCTATTAAGAAATCTTGTAGTAACTTGGAAGGTAAAAATGAATAGAAATTCTCATCAGCAACAAGGTTAAGCTTTTGAGACTTTTATCATTTGAAATAGCCTTTGTCGTTTTTAAATTGAAATTAAAAGCTTAGGCTAGCTCATTTATTTTTTGTGAGTTGCCTTTGCCTAGTTCTTTTGAGTGTATGAATGCTTGTGGAAATGTCTACTTATTCATTTATAAATATGATATTTAATGCTCAAATAAGCTTATCAAGTGTTATCAAACTTATCAAGTGCTTATCAAACTTATCAAGTGTTAAGAGTTTTGGGTTTAGTTTAAGTTTAGGGCCTTGATCAAGGGTTGAGGGTTTTAGGGTTTACAATTTAATTTATTAATGAAGAATTTTGGTCATATTTATGACTTCCCAGCTGATTACATTTTTTTTATCGACAAATCAAATTTTAGTGGATTATTTGTTTATTAAGTGGAAGTGAACACACACACACACACACACACACACATATAAACCTTGAAGGTGAGACGCAATCATATGGGTTTTGTGGACAAACCACCTTAAAAAATGTTTTTGACAGGCAGGGTGGACAGATGGGTTGGGCACATGGCCCAACTTTGTTGCCTCGCAACTGTTTTAAGTCACTGGAGAGGTACGGAAACCGGGCAAGTTCCTGTAAAAAACAACTACAAAGTGGTTACAACCAAGGCAAGCCACCATGCAGATTACATCATGCAGTAAAAACGCAGACCGCGTTTTACCCCAATGCAATAATGTTTGTTTGTGCACTTCCTTTCACATAATGCTTAAGTTATATGCAAGAAAACGCTTTGAAGGGCAGTGCCCTCAAAATCCACAATGCACTCTCCTCAGGGCATTCCCCTTTTACACAACACTTCAACCTAGCTTAGGATGGAGGCCCATTTGGAGGGAACCAGTGGGAATCATCAGCTATTCAGGTCGGTGGCTAGACTGCGTTCGCCCCCTCTCCACCAGTCGCGCAAAGCGGCGCTGGGTCAGCCGCCTCGTCAGACAGCCGTTTACACTTGCCTCTCGTTCGTGGAGGGAACGGATCAGAACCAAAAATCTCTCCGGATCCACTTGCCGCGAGATTTCTGTCCCGCACTCGTTCGAAATTCCATCTCATGCTCCTCTAGTCAACTCACCGAATGCAAAGCTATGAAACAACACCAACTGTAAATTGAGTCAACCCGTAGTTCATGATCAGTTTTCTATCGTAGTTGTGCGCCGACCAATTAAAACCGCCATTGCGACGAAGGATATAGCCTTGAAGCGTCTGCAAACACCTTACTTCTTTCCCTACCTCTGTCCATGCGTGGAGCATTTTCATTCACATCTCGTAGTTAACGCCATTTTGTTGTTCGATCGAGTTTTGAAGGGTTTGCATTCTCCACACGGCGTGACAGGATTTCTGCGTCCTCTAACGTGAGCTTTGTGTCGAGGTGAGGAGGCCAGCTTGAGGGTTTAACTTAGGTATGCATTTTGTGTTTTGTATATTGTATTGTGGTTGGTTCAAGCAGTTCTGATGTGGTCGGTACGTAGATGTTTAGTCCTACTAAGGCGACCGTTGCCTATTAAGCTGAGCTGCCTGACTGGTGTGTGTTGATAAATCTCTTTCTAGTTTTCATTGCCTTAGATAACTCTTTGTTTTAGTTTTCATTTCCAACTCTGTGATCACCCACTAAAGGGAATCTGAGGTTGTTCACGTGCAGAAAGTGAGGACTTACGATGATGGTTTCTTTTCATGTTTTGGTTTGACCTTCTCCCACACAAGAGGTCAGAGAGCCAGTCATTGCTGAGAATCTGGTCGTATAAAAATCTTAAAATTTCACTTTTTGGTTATGAGTTTCATGTGCAAATATTGTGCAAATACTGTGACGCGTTCTACTCATGTTTTGGTTTGTGAATCTGTTACAGCAGGTCACACACTGAAGTGGTTAAGGAGCCAGGAATTGCTGATACTCTGGTCGTCTGAAAATCTTATGCTCACTTACTATTCTTGTGTTTTAGCTTTTGACTTTCAGGCGATTTTCGAGAGAAAGTGAGGGCCGGACCATATATAGACGCGGACTAAGTGATGTCGGAGCCTACGATCGTGATCCACAATGCAACTCAGGGAGACTTGAAGATGCAAGTGGGCAACCATCGGTGCTTCGTCTACCTGACAACCGTGCAGAAGGATAAAGACTACACCATGCCGGTGGATTTCAACGCCACATATCAAGAATATTTGATGGGCGATGACTCCACCGGCAAGAAGATTATTGTGAGCACCGACGACTGCTGCGACTACAAGAGCATAACCGTCAAGGAGAAAAACGGCCAGTTCGATGTGCAGAAGGTGCCCAGGAGAGCAGCAGCCGCCACGACAGTACTTACATCCGAGAGTGCTAATTATTCTAACGAGCAAACCAGCAGCGCTGCCGCCGGGGGAGAGAAACCCAAAGCCAATTGGAGGTTCTGGACGAACAAAAAGTAATTCAGCAGATTTGTATCTCCAGTACCTCGTCCTGTGATCATTCTCGGATCATTCTGTAGTTTTTAAAATTTGTTTTTTGGTTAACCCATTTTTTATGGCGAGGCTGGCTAGTAAAGATCGATCCTCAACAGCAGCAAGCACTTGGAAACAGGTACTAGCGGGCTGCTGGTCCTTACAAATTTTGCAACAATCCGGAAGTGCTGGTCATCTGGCAAAACGAAATTGCAAGAGAGGCTACATACATTATTTGAGCATTTATTTGGAGATGTTCAAAAGCACGCACGGGCAGGCAATGAAGAAAAACCTTGGTCTATATCAATAGTAGTAGTAGTAGTAGATATATGTACAGAAACTTCGATGTGCCTCTCAATAGGGGCTAGTGTTCAGGGTTACCCATGCGAGAGCTTTGATGAAGTGACACATAAAATGTCGCCTGCTATTGTTTTGCTAATTAACAACGAGGGACACTGCTATGGTTTGCTATCATGGATTTTTTTTTCAATTACAACTTTGTGTATTGGCACTCACTAGTCGTGCATATAACCGTTGGAGTCTGCTTTCAATGGAGCCTATGTAGGTTTCTATGTTAATTCTCACGAAACTGCACTGCATTACATTTAAAGCAAAGTGTGACAAGCACTGATTTCTAGAGCAGTTACGTTCTTCAGAGAAATTCGAGTGCAATTCCTGGAAAATCAATAGTGTTCTCCTCACTTAACTTTTGGCAAGTTGAAGCTCATTCAAGTTGAAACCCGGCCAGCGGCCAATATCTTGACGTGTTTTACATTATCAGACACTCAACTACTGAATTGCATGAGAAGTCAATTGACCGTTACGGAATGCTGGAATATGCCTTACCCTACTACATGCTTTTCACAACTGATCTGTAACAAAGTACAGTACTAGCCTAACTTAACGGCAGGAAACGCACGCATGAGCAGTGAGCACTGCACTTCTGTGCTGTCCTTTTTGAATTTGAACACGACCGTCCTTTTTAAGCTAATTTATATTTTTTAGTGGTTGATTCACATGGCAATGATTTTATTTTAAAATTCTCCAGATTCGCCAAGCCGGGCTTAGGCTGGCGATGGTCGGTCGACCAGAAGGAAAATACACTACTTAAACTCAAATCTTTCTTTTTTTGTAAAAATATGCACAAAGTGCATAAACCTTTGTCTTCAAGCCCGAGTGCACCTTCGAAGGCTTAAAACCTTACCTTCGAAACCCTACCATCAATGAAGCTAAAGCCGCGATGGCAACGACCATCAGTTCCCCCACAAATCGTCACAAATCCATTGTTGAACAATTGATAGAAATTAAAGGAGACATGCACACGAATCTGTTTTTCTCAGCTCTTGCCTCAATGCACACCTTATTCTCGTCACAAGCGGTTTAGCATTCCAAGTGACTTGGCTTGCCGGACATTGAGCGGCCATGAGCCTAGGCCGAGAATTGTCGGATTTCTACAAGGGTGTGGTGGAGCCTGAAATTACGACAAGAGGAAACTGTCCGGGGAAACTATGGGTAAAATCAGTTGAGATACAAGTGTTTCCAAGTCCAACCGGTTATATGTTGCTATCTTTTGGTTTTTCTTCGTTAATTTAAGGTATATCCTATAGATCTCTCCTAAATGATCGGCAATTCCGGCTCATCTGTAACTAGCGGTCGGATCTTCCCGTTCGTAGGACCAGGAGCCGCTATTGCAGTCGGCATATCATGCGTGGAACGTTCAGTGCAAGCTTTAGTCGGCACTGTGCATCTGGTACACATTTCGTGCAAGGGAAGAAGCATTGGCATTAGGAAGACTCATCATGATCACTGGCAACATCGCATTACGAGACACTGACGAAATTCTTATTTGGCAGGCATGCACCTTTGAAAAGTATCTTCATGTACCACACTAGTCAATGATCTGTCGGGTCATCAGTCGGCATCTGAACTTAATTTTTAGTGATTAGCAGTCACCAATTTGTGTACAGGAACAGAAAGCTGATCACAAAGTAATTCGTCCTTTCTTTCGCCAGGAAATCATCATCCTCATGAGCAAGATGTTGGTCAAATGACAGAAATCCTGCCGACGCTTTATCCGTGCATTGGAGAGTTTGGATAAAATCGCTCTTGTTCAGAGCCGACTGTCGGTAATAATCGATTTCCACTTTGCTCGCCGCATGCAGTAAGTACAAGTCTTGATAATAAATTTCAACTCGAGTGAATGATGTATGTATGTCCGGGTGATTCAACACACATACCAAGTCATTTGCAATTAATCTTGAGAGGAGGTCGACTGCGGGACAGTCGGAACGTGGCAGACATCGACGTGGGTGGGAGCAGCTCATCACAAACCATTATATATATATATATATTCCATGTTGTTGTATCCTGCTTAAATTCATCCCGATCCCATTCTCATCTGAATATATGGTTCAGAGCTAGACTTCCAATTCACTAGACTTGCTCCTGTAACTCTCGAATCGGCCGCCTGCTGCATACTTCCGCCCATCCTCCTGGATTGTTGGCAGTTGATAGACTTTCCTTAAAACTGTAAGTCTGGCATTTCTCATCAACAATCTGAATCTTCTGATTTAGTTAATTAGCTGAAGCGCCACTGATGCATCTTCCTGTTGAAGCTGTTGAGGAGCTTGCAGCCCTTACTCTCTGATTTGATCTGCTGCAATTATTACATGCTTTGAGAGTTACCGACACCAAATCATTCCATGCTGTCCGTAAGGAATTTTGTATTTATAAGATTTTAGCATATGCATACTCTCTGACCTGTCGCAATTAATTAATAGTTACATTAAGAGTTACCGACACCCACCAATAATTCCATCATGCTTGCAGTAAGGAATTTGGTGATCACATATATTAGTTCCGCAGATGTAGTAGTCCTCATACTTGTCAAACTAAGATGAGAACTTCGAAATACTTTTGCAAGTCTAGTGATGCTTCTGTTTCATGACCACCAGAATCATCTTTATTTTCTAGTATCTTGTACTTTGAAACGAGCTAGTGAGGAGCGTGCCCATACTACTTTCTGCAGATCTCTTGCAATATCGTTACATTGAGAGCTACCAACATCAAATAATTCAATACTGGCCGTAAGGAATTTGGTATTCATATGCATTAGTTTGGCAGACGCAGTAGTCCCGTGCTTGCCTAACTAATGTGAACTTCCTTTTGCAAGTCCAATGATGCTTCTGTTTCATCACCACCATATTCATCTTCATTTTCTAGTGTCATGTACATTTAAAGCAGCTACAAAGAAGCAGACATTTTTGATCACCCACATGCCATTTATTCAATCTGATGAGGAGCTCGTTCATGTAGTTACTGCAAGAAGTCTCTTGCTATTCTCAATTTTCTGCTGTAACTGTTTTGTTGTACAGATGTTGTGAAGCTTCCCCATTCCTGGCAGGTTTGATCTTTCCTCTTTGCCGTGGAATTCATCATTAATGTTCTTCTCTGCACTGTGGTTTTATAGAAGCACTGAATCTTCCTGAAGCTTCCTGAATCAGGTGAGGAGCTTGCCATAGCCACTGGTCAAATTTGCAGCCTTGCTCCACCAAGGGTACCAAGATAGATAGATACATAGATATAAACGCTGGGTCCAGAGGAGCAAGTATGAATGAAGAGCCTCTTCGCTTACATGCTATTGTCCAATTTCAGGGGTGGGCTTTGTCCATAGGGTGAGGGTTATCGATATCCAATTCTGTTGTAGACATCATTTGTCAAATTATGATAAGTGTCTTTTGCAAGAGTTGGTTGTTGTGTTTCCTTCCCAATAAACGAGTGTTTTAAGTGTGATGTACTAATTCAATTAAGAAATTATGGTGTATAAATATAAACTCTAGCTCCTTCCAGAGCACGCATGATTGAAGAGCCTCTTTGCCCACATGCTATTGCCCCTTGTCGGCGGGTCATAGCTCTATCCTAGGTACCATCAGGATTAAGAAAACATAGAACGTGGGGTATGGTCTTAGCCAACATATGAACCATAGGAAACATGACAACCTGCGATAGTGAAAGAATTTGCAACTAAGATAGTGGTCGATATGTTTTTCAGGGACTCATGTCAATTTTCATTGATGTAAAACGTGTTGCTTAGGTCTTTTATGCGTGTAGTGGATGTCCACATAGGTAAAACATTCGCCAGACAAACTCCTTAAATACACAATGTAACCATAACACCCATCTTACATATATCCTTACATGTTTAGTTTTGTGAAACTTCAAAGTTAACAAACTTAAATAAGTTAACTTTCGCTCTTAAGATAAAGCACGTGAGGAGGAGACCAAGAGGTAACATTTTTGAGTGTGAGTACTAAAAACCATCATAAGCTATAACCCTGATGATCTGCATAACATGAAGTAGCAAGCCCGGATTGACCTTCTCAAAAGAGCATCAAACCGGCACTCTTTCAAGAGCAAAGGTAACACTAAGTTTGAGTTTTACTTAGGCTATTTTTAATCTATTTGGGTAGTTACTTTCAATGCTTAGAATTAATTATGTCGGTTTCTAGGACAAAACTAATGTCAAGTGGTGGTAAACTTCTAAATAGTTAAGGTCATGAAATCTACGTCCAAAACTCACCCATTTTTTCAGCACCACTTTTAATGATAAGTTTTGAAGATCTCAACTTGATATTCTACATTTGAGCATTTAACCCAACAATAAAGGTCATCATGAAAGAACAAATCCAATTTAAACAACACTTTGCTGCTACTTTTAGGCCTTTGACCAAGAAAATTATGGTTTTAGTATACCGGAACACTTGTTTGGTCCACTTCACCATGCTTGCACCCTCTTGTATATGTAGTGGAGGTGTTTATCACATTAGATTGAAAAGCTTAGTATAAATACATGAATCCATATTCTAGCATGCCATTAGTACATATACATTTGTTCTTCCATATAAACTTCTCATATGTAGGGGTTTTTTTTATTTCATAGTGACCCATGCACGTCATTTAATTTTCCAATGAAGAGTCCATCCCCATGACTTCTTCCCATTTATATGTAACCTCACATGTTACAACGTCACCTGCAGATATCTTGCAAATGCGACGGGGCCCAACAACAATTCAACAAAATCATGGCCACCAAGTTGCAACCAACCACCGAGATTATCAACAAAACGCAAGGCACGTTAACCATGCAAGTTGGGAACCATCATCACTTTGTGGCATTGACGACACTCGAGAAGGATGCGAAATGCACTATGCCCGTGGATTTCAACGCAACGTACCAAGAGTATTTGATGGGCGTGGACGAGACGGGGAAGAAGCTCATTGTGACGAGTGACGATTGTTGCGACTACAAGTGCATCACCATTCAAGAAGCCAACGGCAAGTTCGACATGCACAAAGAGCCACGACGGCCCGTGACTCTTCCAAGTATCACGAAGCCTGATTCTACTACATCCTCATCTTCATTGAATGCATTGGGTGGATCTGATGACTCGGCCACGTCGATTGATGCAGAAGGAGATGGTGCCAATGTTCTTGCAGAGAAGAATGCAAAGCCGATGCAATTGCTCATGAGAATCTGGGGCGATTTGTGCAGCAAATTTGTCCGCACATGATATATCAATTGCGCTTGCTTGCTCCCATGCAATTTTGAGAGGTAAGATGGTGCTAAAATTGTCACTTTAAGCACTAAGTATATAGCTACATTCAGTATAGCTTCTCACTTGGTAGGAGTCGAAATTAGGGGATTCCAACACACTAAAGTCTGCCTTGATAATATAATTTTTTGTGTGCATGGGATTATGTGATGTGTGAACAGGGTTAGTTTACAATACCTAGAATTGTCTACCATTAGTCCAATGTGAATGGAACTGAGAGCCTAATAGCTCTCTTCCACTAGACACATGGGAGAAATTAGTTATCTCTCACTAGAGGCACGGGGGGAGCACTATAAGGGAGAGGAGGATAGCAAGGGGTGACTTTGTCTTCTTGATGTGAGTATTGCTCTAGTCTCTTCTATAAGCGCTCATGGTTGGGAGGTTACATGCCAATAGGTCATTATAATAGTTAGCATTTCATATTTTTGGTATGCAAAAATAATAAGGATTCAAACATGGCCCAATATCATGATGACAACAATCTCATGTTCAAGTGGTGGACATTCTCAATATAAATACGTATTTGTGCGCAAGATTTTAGATTTTTAGGTGTTAATTTTAGCTAGAATGATTATGGTTTTAGCATACTCTACTTTATAGGTTTGGGTAGAAACTTGTGACCACATATGTTGGAAATTGTGATTTGTTATTATCCTCATTGATGGTTTGCATATTCATCTTGTGATGTTCCCAATAATTTTGCCATGTGATATGTCATGCTTATTTGGTTAAACTAGCCATGGTAACTACAAATGATTATTTTGAGTGATTCCATACTTCGGATATAGTGGTCAATGTTATACAATTACCCTCTAAAACAATATAACAAGACGTTAACTAGTGCATTGTGTGAAGAGCTTAATTCACTATTTCAAAGTGTGTCCATAGAGCATTGCATATGTGTGTAGTCCTACTTTAATACGACACTCGATAGTACGACAACCTCGATATAATGACACAATTTTGTCAAACAAAACATTCTAGTTAAAATCTACTTCTATACAATAGAGGAAATCATGTTCAAATGAACGTTATAGTGTAGCTGAAATTGCAATGGAGACAGTCACTGGTAGCCAATTTATGCAATATCAGGTGACAATAGTCTTGATGGCCAAGTCGAAAGGTCGGTGTTATGATAGTGTTCGATGTTTTAGTGACATAGAGTGATGTGAGGGTGAGTGCCTTCATTGTAGGTGATGCATGCCAAATGTCAAATGCCAAATACACCGATGAAGGGTAGATGTATTGAGTTTGGAATGCACCTCTCTACCCCACCATGGGCGGTGATCAGGTTTACGGAGCTTATGTGTAGGTGTTGTTTGGTGGATGTTGGGTAGATCGTGGGTGCTCCCGGGTTGGTGTTAGGTAGTTGTTGGGTGTTACTTGTGGATGTTAAGTGGATCGTGCGTGTTGCCTGGTTGGTAATGGGCGGGTCTTGGGTGTTGCTTGGTGGATGTTGGGTAGATTGTGGGTGCTATCGAGTTGGTGTTTGGTAGTTGTTGGGTGTTGTTGGGTTGGGTATTGGTGGGAGTTATGTTGTAGGGTGTTGTTGGATGATTGGGTGGCTAAATTGGTATTCTTTGTTATTGTTGAATGGCACACGATCATAATTAGTGCTTAGTTTATACATAGATTGTAAAATACAAAAGAAATGCTATTTTAAATAGGCCATTTTCATGTGACAATCTTCAATATGCAACATTGGGCGTGTGTTGCCTCATGTACAATTATGCCCTTGAAATTACCAACATATGTTAGCCTTCAAAATACCTACAAAAACATAACACTTATGCTTTAAAATATATATTAAACATTCAACATCAACACACATTTGACCTCCATGTGCCCATCCCCCTCCCCAAAGAACCGGTACCCCACATGGCTAGGTGTCCCACATTGGACGTTGTGGAAGGACGAGCACCAAAGGACGGGTCGTCCTAACGGTCAAAAGAAGGACATGTGCCAGTTAGAAAGCTTCGGTGACCAGATCGGCCGGTCACCTTGCGTACACCCTTGGGTACTAAAGGTTTGTTTGTTCTTCAAGTCTTTTTTTTAGGGGTACTCATAGGGCTCTTTGTGGCACAGTGGTACTATCTTGTGAAGGGAAAATGTACACATCAATCACCTGTATGATTTGTATGAAGTTTGTATGACTGGGTTAAGTAACATATTTTTGGATATGTACACTAGAAGAAAACTTGTCCAAATCAACCATGCAGGGTTGCAGGAATCACAGTGGAAATGGTCACTGGTATCCAGTGGTAGCAATCAGTCAGTGGAGTCTTGATGGCCTAGTCGAAAGCCGGGTGATGCATCCAATAGTGTTGTTTTCAACCCCTTGGGTCTTCTGTGGGTGATGATCCCCATCGTGGGGGTGATACATACCCTTTGCCCATTCTACCATAATGGGTAGGATGGATTGGATTTTGGGTGACATTCATTCAGTGCCCTCTTGGTAACGTGCGAAGGAATTGGTGTACTTTGTGGTGCGCACCACCTACCCGCATCGGTGGACATACCAAGATTGCCACCGTTGTGGTGGCAAACATGCCATTCACCTATCATGTGTTGACACGATCCTCATCGGTGTATATGGAGGGTATGACAAGTTACATGTCTACAGGTGGTGCATACCAGTCACCGGACAAACCAAATGAGGGTGGATGTATTGGGTGGCATAGTGCATTATCGTAAACCTGGTTGGGTGTCGGTTCGGGTATAGGGCCATATAGAGGTGGCATTCATGTACATACTTACCCACATAGTCACCACACCCGGTTTTGCTTGCCCATTACCTTATCCATGCATGCCACATCAATCAACATGTGGCCAAAGAGGTGCCATTCGTTACCCGTGGGTGGGTGGCATTCAATGGGTGAGGGTGGGTCAATATTGAGTTGGGCTGGGGTGTTCAAAGGCTAGTGTTGGGTGGACGTTCTCGGTGGATGGGTTAGTGTTGGGTGGGTGTTGGGTGGGCGTTCTTGGTGGATGGATTAGTGTTGAGTGGGCGTTCTCGGTGGATGGGTTAATGATGGGTGGGCATTCTTGGTGGATGGATTAGTGATGGGTGGGCGTTCTCGGTGGATGGGTTAGTGTTGGGTGGTGTCTGTCGCAACCCTTGCTAGCTCCCCTTAACTATCTTGGTTATTTTTCTAACTCTAGCAAGGATTACGAGCGCTAACCCTTCGCATTCCGTCATGCGAATGGTTAGCTCCCCATACCACGGACCTTATAGTTCATAGGAGGGGAACCAACCCTCCTACTTTGCTTTCGGGACTCACCCCTTAATTGGTAACCAATTCTTAGATGTGGACTTCCATCCATGGAAGTCCAATCTTATGTTGATCATCGCGTTGCCGGAGCAACACTACAACAACCCGAGCCATACTAGGCAACTATGCCCTCACATTGGGCCAATGCCCATGGAGGCCGTGCTGTTCGGCCTCCGGGTGTGCATTGAGATTTGCAAAAAATGACATTTGTAACCCATTTGTGATTCATTTTTTAAAAAATGTAGCAAATTTCAAAGAAATCCATCTACAAATCTCCACTTTTTATTCATGTTATCATAACAAAGTCTAGAAACTTCTCAAAACCAACAGGGAGAATTCAGTTCACCCTACCAACTTGAGAGAATTCACTTGAGGGATTCATATCATCAACTTGCAAAAAGTAGAGGACCAGACTGTAACCGGAGTTGGTCCCAAAGCCTCTGAAGCTCTGCAACTGGCCCTGGAGAAGAAGGGAGTCAAGGTAAACATGAATTGATGCCCGATAAGTCCCATTCACCAAGAGTGCTGCCACTGCTGCAGCCCGTCGTGCCACAGAGAAGGCAGCCAGCCAAGATGTTCACAGAGTTGGCAAAGAATACAGCCATCAGCCCCATATACACTCTAAACTCCGTAGTATCACACCCGTGGCAACCAAAGTGCACGTGATATTACGGACTTTTGTAGTGTTAACATGGATGTGTGATACTATAGATTCAGTGTAGCACGTGACACTATGGAATAACACAAAGTGCAACATTTTAATGGTGTGGTGTGGTCCACTCCACTTGGCCTTCCCAGGCGATGTGTCATATGCATGCACCATCATTCAACAAGTGGCATACGAAGAAGAAGAAGAAGAAGAATAAGAAGGTGACACTCCACATATTGACACATGGCACAATGCAAGGGTGTGGGTTGACTTCTTGGGTGGTTTGCATTAATGACAAAATTCGTGATATAAGGGAGAGAAATGTGACAATAAGGAGTGAGATTTGAACTACGAACATCTGTTCCCTAGGGTTTCGGGATATTAGAGAGTGAGTGACATTATGGAGGTTGATATTATGGAGTTTAGGGTGTACATCTTATACAACCAACCAACCAGAGAATAATTATGACTGGGTTAAGTAGCATATTTTTGGATATGTAGGATTTGGTTGACCAAAAAGGAGCAAAATATGTATGATTCAACGAAGTCACATGTTTATCTAGTAATGGACATAGTGTTCATTCCTGTTGGTAATACATGCATTACTACATGGAGTCGCCTGAATTTTGTTATCACTTGGAGAAGTAAGTTGGGCATAATTGTTTTTACTACATGAAGGGAATCTTTGGTAATTAGGATATTACTCGAATTGGTCTTGCATGACATCATCTTTACTCCACATTTTTTTTACTCTCACAAGATAGAGAGTGAAGTTCATAACACCTAGAGCGGTCGCATAAAAACACTTGCAACAATCATAATCAAGTCATAATTATGCAAATACAATGTTATTCATGTTTCAAAATTCACTGCTAGCAATGATAATTACAAAAGTCCATGGAGTTGTTTGTCTCGAAACAACATTCATCTACAAGTTTAGTATAGCCTCGCGGAGCTTCATACAACTTTAGCCAATTGGTTGGCCAAAGGGCAAAATAGTTATGTGCCATGCCAATTGCAGTTTCCCTATAATGTCCCAAAATTGATTTAAACCAAGTCCAAACATTCATGATTCAAAATTAAAATGCACTCCAAATTACAATGGGTTGAAAATTTTCATATGAACAAATATCATCATGATTCATACTATGTAAATATTCACTCGGGGATTTCCCAAACTAATGTCATTGTTCATTCAAACTGCTAGTTTTTTTGATCATGTAATCCATACATAGATATTTAAAACTCCAAATCTCCTTTCATGCACCATAGACCTACATGTGCTCAAAGCACCTACAAAGTTTCAAACCAAAGCTATGTAGTTTTGATTTATGCTTGATTTACGCTGAAATTATCAAAATTTAAACTCTAAAAAAATATGTGGAGTGCACCACTTTAGGTGAAGACAACAACCACATATGATTTTAAAATGGATACCACCAACTTTTCTCTCCAAAAATAAATTCAAACTTGCAACCTTCATTTTACACCAAGTGAACAATGCATGTTGTCGTATGTGAGAGCGCTCGAGCGTTTGCGGGTTCGGGTTGGGGAGGTTGATAGCATATTTTTCAAGGGATAGAACAAAATTCGTGGCACTCCCACCAGTAAATTACACCCGTATTACATCACCAAGCATATTTGCGTGCAAGAAGACACCAAAGAGACATGTCTTTAAGGGAAACTAGATTAGTTGCTTGCAATTTGCTAACCATTATATGGTCAATAGTCAATATATTTGGGTGGCGTGGGAGGTATATGGTCAACTATTACAATGAAAGAGAATCTTTGTTTTGATAATAACGGTTGACATATTCATAGGAGCTCCAAAAGCCACGAGGAAAACGGCTACAAGCCAAAGTTGCAAGATTGGCTAAGAAAACTCGCATTGATTGCATGTGTCGTCTCCTTGAAGAAGTGGGTGCCAAACCTTTCATCATTATATTTGTAGCGTGACCCATAGACAACATATATCACACGAAGGCAATGCTTAAAGAGTGACACTTGTGGGCATTTAATTGTTTATTCGATTTTATTTTGAAGGAGCAACACAATTCCATTGCTTAATCACCCATTATAAGTATGTGCTTGATTTCTAAAAAATCATATATCATGCGTATCTCACCTGCATGTTGACAATTGACAATGTCACTTGTGTGTCAATGACATGTCATCAAACAAACATTTCACTCATGTCAATACAAAGTTGTATGTCAAGATTCTTTTGAAAATGTCATTCTTAGCATTGCACTGACTGTTTCCCAATTGGAGTCGTTCAATCTCTTGCCCTGATAATTTTGCATCAACATGCATCTAATTCATCGGAATAATACCCTTCTAAGCTCTTCTAAGCTCTTCACATAGCCGTGACTGCAGATTTCTCATTCAGGTCTGTGAAGACTAATTCTGGTGTCAAATCATCTAGAAAAAGTATTCTCTGGGCTACATACTGTTACAAGACATATTTGTCAGATAAATGAGAGGTACACTTGTATGCAACAATTCCTCCCACCTTCCTCTCTACAATACATCTCATATTGTTCCCAAAAATTTAGCATTATAAATTTCACTTTATGGAATTATCATAAATATTGTTACATCTATTTTCTACCAAACTATCTTTCCAATCTTTGGTTGGACCTATGATTCGATGATGTTTACTTTCTTAGCTTTTGACCTACTTTTTGTTGCTATTTTGTCAGTATTATCATCAGAATCATCTTCACTATCATCTTCCGAGGAATCTTCGTGTACATCCATCTCATGCATTTGGCCGGCAGTTGCTCGCTCAGCTGCTGCAAGAGCTTCAGGGGTGTTGAGGTCAGCAATTCCTAAAGCTAAGTCCTGCACAAATATGTGAGTGTTAGAATATGTGGGCCTTATGTGGTCACTCTTGTCATTCAGAAACCTATATTTGAGTGGTACACGGCACAAAGGTTGTAAATAAGAACGGTAACCAAAGAGACATGTGTTACGACGGGATTGAACAATGTGCACAAATATATTAACCAGTTAAGGCTCCTAGAGGGCGCACACCAAAAAGACACATCTTAGCATGATGAGATTGGAGTATGTGCATGAATTATAATATCCGGTCTAGGTTCACCGATGAACACAATTGAGAGGGCCTATGCGATTGTTAAGAGAATGAAAATCTTCGCTATGGACTCTTGAGATTCCGTTTCTTGAACTTGAAATGACAATCTTTGTCATTCACAATTGCTAACGAGATGAGGCAATTCCCAAGCCAAGAGAAGAGTCAGAAATGTCTCTGGAGTTGGAAGTGCTCACAATAGGACCGCTTAACTTAATCAGTCTCAAGCTGAAGGATAGGTCCTTTATAACCACTGCAGAAACTTTAAATCTACAAATGGCAATGGATCTCATTCGTAGACAAACATTAGGGCAACTGGAATTTTGTGACGCAAAAGATGGCAGCAATAAAGATCGGAGGAAGAAAGCAGAGTTTTATTGTAAATACCATCTCTATGTGTGGTGCTGCACCGTTCGCACTCACTGCTTCTATGTCGAACTCCTGTTGTCCCTTCTCCTCAATGCCAGCCATCAGCTTTCTATTCGCTTCATCCATCATGGGAAGAAATGCTCTCACCCTATCCAGCACTGCTGCCACAAAATCATTAGAACAAAACTCGCAATTAACAGAACACACAGAATCCTACCGTGATGCAGCCAGAGTTCAATTAAAGCAAATTGCTGTCCACCATGAAAATGAATTTGTTTGCTTCCAGATCGACGTAAATTATGCTAGTGTTGCAAAGTGGCGAAGTGCAAGATTTGGGTTTCAGGGTTTAAGAGACTACTTCCATTTGGTTCATGCAGGGCATTGTTTTCCTTGTGAATTTTGAATTTCAGGAACGAGAAATGCTCCTACAATTCAGCCAAAATTCGAACTCAAAAAATACCTGTCCAAGGTGAAGATAAACCTGTTCTGGTTGCAGAGTGGCGAAGCACAAGACTTAAGGTTTAGGGTTTAAGACACCACTATCATACACTTCATGCATTGAACTGCTTTCCTTGTGAATTTAAGAAAATTCAGAACAACCGAGGGCAATCAAGAGAAGCTCATGGCAATGTGGGAGATTAGGAAGCACGCACCGCTGGTCTCTGGCAAGGACGTGGGAGGCGTCTTGCGCTTCTGGTCTCCAGGTTTACAACCATTCTGAACGACGCGTAAGCGTGTCTGCAAGGGGTTGCTTTCTCGCTCCAGCTGCAGGAGCTCCTTGCTCGTTGGCTCCTGTTTCTTCTCCATCGTCTCCGTCATATTCCCCCCACACATACACACAAGGCTCTCGTAGCGAGTTGCAATCCTTGAGCGCCAAACCCTAATCCGCCATCGCCAAAACTATGCACCTCCGTACTGTGGATGAAAAGAGTTCAATGATATTACCGAAACACTGGATGAACATTTACAGGGCACTGTAAGGGACTCCTAGTATGAGAGCATTCCACCTATCGAACCGCAAGTGAGCCATTACCATTACTTTTTCTTTGCTCTTTTATAGCAAGACTGCATCCTACGTCCCACCTCCAAAGTCCAAATACCGTAGCTCTCTAGCAGCTTGGGCACCTTTCTGCCTAATAATTAATTAAAGTACGAAAGTAAGTCAGGCAACCCAGAAACTAATATTCTAAAGTTGGGCAGATTCAAAAAGTAATTTAAAATAAGTTAGACATTCATCCAAGTCATTCCTATAATTCATGGATGGTTTTCCTAATTTCATCTATGGTGGTTACGATTAACCTAAACACTTTCCTTAACCAACATTCCTTACCCTAAAGTTTGTCTTCTACTTGTATGTCAAGGCTTTGCTTTGTGTGAGAGTTATACGGAGTGGTCCAATGGTCGGGGAAAACCGACGGCTAGTTCATTATCAGCCGATGGATTTCGCCTCATGGCCGGTCCAAATTTCCAACCATCGGATGCCAATCCGACAGTAAATTCAATCCTCCGGCAATTAACCAATGGACTAGAAAATTTCCTGGAAATGTAGCCGATTCTTCTTGTGAGTTACCGGATTTCAGCCGGAAGAAGTATTCAAATACTGGACAATACCCGGGAAATGGTAACCGATACCCTCCTGGTCGTGAGCATGGATATCTAAGTGGTCAGGGCTTCGAACGGCAAGTCGAGAGATGCAAGCCAGGTGCCCAGGTCAGGGTTTCGAACGGCAAGTCGGCAACCTGCGGCGCCTCCATCCTCCACGGCTCCGCATTCACTCTCGTGCGCCGCTCGCTTCGTCATTTGCACACTGCTCCGCCTCCACCTCCGTCCTTCGCCAACCTGCTTGTTGCTCGCATCCAATTTGGTCACATTTTGCTCGAAGAGCGGACTTCCTGCACAACCTTCTGCGAATCTGCTCTCAAAACTTCATCGGAGTATCAGATCTGGTAATTCATGTCTCCCTGATTGCCTCAAATGCCTGCAATTCATAACCATCTTTGTTAAGCCTGAAGATCATTGTTCCTCCCAATGGGGTGTTGTGGAGTTGGATAGGTTGTTGCAGCAATACGGTGTACAAAAAATGCAAGGAGATCAAGTCCTTCCGCTGTTGGTGAATGCAACATTGTGTAAGCAAGAGTTTTTTGCTTTCAAGGTACAAGGAAGTACAGAGTGGATGGATCTTACTTTTGCAGATGTATGGACATCAATTTCTTGGTCTCCATCTTTGAAAGTGAAGTATTCTAACCTTCTGATTCTTGCTGAGATTGCTAAGTGCCAATGTGTGAGTACTGCAACATGTGAAAGGGCGTTTTCTGTTCAAAATACTATTAAACAAAAACTTCGTAATCGAATGTCTACATCTAACTTAGAAAGTATGATCCGTGTTGCTATAGAAGGCCCAGACAATGATTTTGATGACATTCTAACAAGTGCTCTAAATCTTTGGAAGGATGTTGCTAAGTTTCGCTATTTGTATAGCAATCCATAGCGTTATTTGTCTGGGGCATCAAATGATGCACTTGAGGAAGTACCCTAAACCTTAAACTTTTGGAATTATGCAACCTTTTCATGACCAAATCCAATTGCTTCTATGAAGAATTGGGGGATCCTTGGCCTTCAACCGGTGAAGGCATTGCTAGGTTCAATTCCTGCCAAGGATATTAACTCTTCAAATTTAAAGTTTTGAACATGCCTTTCTTTTCACTTATTCAAGATTTTGTACTAAGAAATGATTTCTAATAACTTTTCATACATTTTTTAAACAATTAGTGCCGATATGAATTCCATTTAATCGGATATTGGCCAATGAAAATATGAAAATGTAGGCAATTGACCGATTGATTTTGCAAAAGACCGGCTCTTGCCGATGTAAATTGGAAAAAATCCGACCCTTTGTATCAACTACCGGCAATTAGCCACTAAGGCTTCAAAAACTTCCCGAACTCTGGAGTGGTCTTTGTGAGAGACTATGTCACTTGCATTATTATGATTTTAGGCACTCTTTGAATGTTTTTTTTGGACACTCAATGAAATTAATTTCCCATAAATTTAGGCACCTTCAAAAATAATTATTTTTTGCCCAAGCTGCTAGAGAGCTACGATATATCCATAATTTCATTGCCCACCAACTATGTCAAGAGGCCCTCTCTCAAGAACTCTTCAATACGCAATATTTGATTAGCTTAGAGAGAGTCTCTATGATTCAATCAATGGACAATGACATTTTTAGATACATATAAGAGCTTATAGGTGGATATACCAAGCTAATTTGTCTCAAAAGGTCTAAAAAGCCAATTGTAGAGGCATAGTTGTCATGAGTGAAGACACTTTGACAAGTTCTATAAAGCTAACTTATTGGGATCTGGAGGCCACAAGTATTATGTAAAAGCAAGTTTACTTTGTTTGCTTGGTAATTGTAGTTGGAAATTTATAGTTTGAAGCTTACTTTTTGGTGCATAGAGGTCATTATGTGCATTGTAGTTTTATTAGCCATGAATATTAAACCGGTACATCACAAACTTCCAAAGGCTAAACTATTAAGGAAGAGTAGTAAAATGCTAACATTACATCATAACTTCTGAGTAATGTCTTGATAATCACATTACTTTGTTATCGTTTTAGGGGATGCATTGTTTTGGAATGCACCAAGCCACATGAATCTACCTTGTGTTTTGAGCAGGGGAAGGCCCATCTCACAACCTTCCCCTATTTTTATGACATCCTTTAACGTGTTATTAAGATTAAGATCATCGTTGTCTTCAATAGATAAGGTAGATTAACCCTACCTTGAAACCTTATTAGTCTAGTACTTTGCTTCCTATACAGTTCTTGTTATAACTGACATTCAAGTATATTTAATCAAACCACTTGTCCAAAAATAATAAGGGACGTGCACTTGTGGGGACAAAAACTTCAAACAACAACAACAACAACAACAACAACAACAACAACAACAACAACAACAACAACAACAACAACAACATAATAATAATAATAATAATAACTACAACTTCGAATGTTTGTGTTTCATGTTTGCCAACCACCATACTTGTGTAGTTTCATGATCTAATGTACATCATATTGGCAGTTGGAATTGTCCAAAATTTCTTGCATAATTCCAAATATACTTAAACCCTACTTTTATATCAAGCCGCAAACAATCCTCAAGCTGCTTTTGCTACATCTCGAGTGGGAAAACTATGAGAGGATTATCTAGAGAGAGGACCACTGACTAAGGTAGAAATACCATAAGCGGTTAACCACCCTCTAGCTGTGCACTAGACCGCCGTCATAATGGTGAAGTGCCATTTCTGAAACGGATCACGGCTCGGCAGCAACTTCAATGCGTGTACACTTAGTGTAGCCAATGGGAGGCAAGTGCTAATGTACTCATGAGGTAACCGATTTAGGCCATGTTCTATATGGAAATGCGGATTACCATGTTCGGTGTAGGGAGATTCTAGTGAACGAGTAGGGGGTTTGACAACTTTCCAATTTGAAAAATTGTAGCATTTTTTGTACAGGGCAAAAAAATATGAAACAACTTGCATCCTTCATGAATCCTTCTCATCTATCTTGTAAAATTATCTCATGATTGTCAGACCAGATCTTCAATGCGAATCACCTTATTTTCACAGATTATGGTATTTCTACCTTACACCAAAAGCATGCAGAGAGGGGAGAGGTAGCGGGTTCTTCAAGCGGAGAGGGCATGGGTACTCAAGTACATAGAAGAAAGAGGAAGGTCAATTGAAGTATTGGTGCTTAAGAGGGTGAGGGGTTGATCACATTGGCCACTTCTGACATCATCCGTAGGTATCTCCGGTTGTAATAGTGTGAAAAATGGTGGGCCAACATCTATTTGTCAACATAATCCCCAACAATTTCACGGCTAGAACTGGACGGAAAGTTTGGTGTGATCGGGGCATGAGAGTTGGCTTAACTAGACACATAGCTAGGTCGGTGCAAAGTGGGCCCAAGCCCATGGAAAACCACCCTATTCAGCTCAATCTTGGTTGGCAAAGTCAACAAATTAAGATCTTAAATAGTCGTCTTAAATTAAGATCCTTTAGACTCTAGGAGTCTAGGGGCCATAACATTACTCACTTGATGAGCCATGTTCAACTACCTTGACTTCATATTCAATCTAAAGCACTGGGATTATGGCATCTGGAGGCTTTATTCACAAATCTACCATAGGGCCCATGAACGTAGCTCATGAACTGAGTAATGTTATGGCCATCTACAACAATCAATGACTTCAGAGATCCATGTAAGCTTATAGCCTCTTCATCTTCAAAGATGGAATCATGTTGCATTCAGCAACCATGATGAAAAGGGGATGAGAAAACGTAGACGTTGTAAAAACCCGAGCCCTAGGGCTCATACTATGTACTATACGCCGCCTTTGCTCTTTGACGACATGAATACCATAGGTCAAGGATTCTAGCACTCAAGTATTTTCATTGCTAGAACAATCTTTATTCACTTTTATCTCATTAAATGATAATGCTAATTTTGTTACAAGAAATTAAGCAAGAAGATGGTTTATTTTCTTGTGTGATATAATAATACATGCATGTTGGTAAATTCTAAAAAAAAACTAAGCTAGCACATGAGTTTCTTGACTTGAACTAGTATTTAGGTGATTCCAGACATTTGATGAGTTTGGAAATAAGCAATGTGGACACTCGTGCTTCAAGTGTTGTTATATGTACTCGCCATGTAGTCATGATATAGGTGATTGTATATTAAAAGATTGTGGACTTGATGTGCGCAGACATTTGGTAGCATAGTGGAGATTTTAAATTGGGCGTGCAACATCGGTTCAATATGGAATTGGCCAAAACTTCGAAAAACATCTAAATATTGGTTCTCTGCAAATTTGTCAACATGTGGCTGTGTGGGACCCTCCTCATACTTGTCTTTTCACATCCCACATAAATTACCTATAGGATTTGGCCTTGCTTCTCTACCTCTTTGTAATGAAGAGAAGCAAGCCTTGCTCCACTTCTCCATTGTTTTTTTTTGATACCTTCGCACTCTTCTAGTTGTTGTTTTTTACTATCCATCATTTTTTAGGGTACTTCATCTCTTAGTTTAATGTAGACCTTCATGTCTTCTTCTTCTTCTTCTTCTTCATCATTGTAAGTGTTTTGTTTTTCAATTTCTAGACCTTCAATTTTCTTTAGATAATTCAATTTTTCTTGAGATTACCTTTTTTTTTCTCTGCCTTCATATCTCCTTCCTCTTCTTATCATTTGTGCATTTTTGTCTTCTTCTTTTTATTTTCCTCCATCCCCATGTTCTATAATGTCTTATTTGTTTCTTCTTTTCCTTGATATTTTATTACTTCTCTTATTACTTGTATCAATTATTTTTCTGATATGTTCTTCATTAAGACTGTCTTGATCATCTTATCCCTTGAACTTCTTCACTTCTCTTATTCCTTAAAACCATCTTATTCATCTTCCTTCTTGATGTGATACTTGAAATGTCTTCAAGATTATCTTAAGTTTCTTCTTCTCTTAACAATTACATTTTATTTTTGGAATTTGTCATCAAATAACAATCATAAATCTTCCTTCCCTCAAATTTGCTCAACAAAATCAATCATTTTTGCTAGTCTCATGAGTAGCAAAGATGGCTTTTGGAGGTAAATAATCCCATTACTGTATCTTATCCTAACACACTGACATCGTTATCCATGAAATAAGTTTCAATAAGAACCATGAATCAATTCAAATCTATGTAATAAATGTTATTAACCATCTATGATGAGACGACAATGATGCATGTCATGAGATAGAATTTTTTATAAATTAAACTCATAGAATATTGTTAAAATATAAACAATCATATTTTATCTCATACCAATGTGCTTACAAAATAGAAAAAAAATTATAAGAATCACAACAATTGCTAAAATCCATTCTTAGATCCACATTTAACCACACATCACTCAAATATAAGTATTGATTAAGATACATAACCAAATTAGGCCCGCTTATCTTATGATGTATTTGAGATTACGTTATGGTTGCGAATGGTATTGTCACAAATAATAACTCAGTTACACTAAGATTCTCTCATCTCAACAATATAATGCAAATATGAGTATTTGGCCAGTTCTTTGATGCCATTATTGATGTTGATCATTAATATCATGTATTCACCTATATACCAAACCTTCATTGGCCAAAAGCCCATGTATAGATATGAGCATTAGTAACCAAACTAAGAAAATATTGTCATTATCCCACTCATAAGTAATAATTTCAATTATAACTATAAGTATAACATTAATATTAATAATAAAAAATGTAAAAACCCCTCCCTGTTTACTACGAGAGCCCCTTAATGTGCCCCTCAATGTGTGCATATCAACAAATCGATGACCAAATACCAAATTTCTTGGGTTCCTAGAATCGCCTAAGGTAACATTCTTTATATTATTTGAGCAAGGTCATCAAAATTGTAGTGGGCCCGTAGTTGACTAGGACTTTAAGCAACAATTAAGTGAAGAATGATGGATATGAACAACATAACATTATTAAGATCCATAACAGTGTCATGTGGGACTGACAATATTATGCGGAATATTCCATCGTTCAGTCTTAATAATGGAATATTCAGCAGAACACTGTTATGGATCCGAATAATGTTATGGACTCTATGCTTGCATAATTTGACCTGAAAACAAGCAAACAACATAATATCTCAACTTTGTAGCCATTGAAAAGAAACATACAAAAAACGACCCACTAAAAGCTATACGTACTTAGACGAAAAGGTTGGGAAAGTAAACCCCATAATAACCATTACAACATGAGTTAAAGGAGCTATGCACAAACACTCAATCACAAACACTTAATGATTTGACCATTCCCGAGTCAACCAAAAAATACCCAATGAAAGCTTTAAACCATGATGTCATAAAAGAATCTTACAAACCTAATCTTAAATAAAAGAAAATCTTGATAACCAATAGACATTTATCACCTAACCCCTCTTGCCTTCAAACATATAGAGCCCACCTCCCAAAAGCAAGGCATACGCCTTATTATGCATCATGAACAATGAGCTCATACTCATGTTGGCACAGTGTTACTGAGGTTTCCCCCCCCCCCTTTCAGGCTCATTGTGTTCAAATGGTCTTGTTAATTCTTGATGGGCATAACATTATTCAGATCCATAATAGTGTTATGTGTGACTGACAGTATTATGTGGAATATTCCATCATTCAGGTTGAATATGAGGAATGTTCTACATAATATTGTCAGTCCCACAGAACACTAATATTATGGATCTGAATAATGTTATGGGTGAAAGCTCATTAGATAAATCATAAGAAATTGACGAGATGACTCCTCACTTTATTTTATTGGAAACAAACTTACAGTCACATTTCAAAGATCTATGGTTGAGGCATCTATAACCAATAAATTAAGAGAGCTTGCATCTTTTTAGGAGGAGTAATATTGGGGAATTCCTTTCCTTGCAAAGAGAAACAAATTCTAAGGAGAATGCAATTTTTATTTTATTAAAATTCACGAATATGGATATTGCTACAAATTTCAAAGCATAATTTTTAGGGTTACACATAGTCAATCTATGGGTTAACCCATAACCGCTCATATCAATGCTTACTCATCTCAAAACTCTTATGGGGGTAATCAATTACAAGCCGCCAGCACATAGACTTTAACTTTGTTCGCCTAAAAAATACATATATTATTTATGTTGGAATTACATGACCCAAGTGAGCGGTTAAATGGACCTGATCGACTGTGGATGCCTCAACCTTAGGAAGCATTGAGTGGGTTGCTTGAAATGACATTTCTTGTGGTTAGGACACCTATTTATACCCTTAGTTATGATTTTCCATACCCTATTCCTGCTCAATGTGAGTTTTATTATGCCTCTATCCCAAATTTGAGACAAAGTCAACAAGACACACTTGGTGTATATGCCCCAATTCATACCAATACCAATATACTATGACCTTTAAAAGGGGTACATGGGGTTAAACCAAACAAAAAACTAAACATTCTCCAATGTTAATATGTAGAAATTTTCATATGAGGTCTAGTACCTATATGGGAAAGAAAAGTATTGGGACATGTAGGGATTAAGGGTAGATGCACCAATTTATAGCACTTTAAAAAATACGGGGACATGAATCAACATGGAATTAACTATATGTAAAAGCCTTATACATCATGAATACATATCTACATAGAACACAATGCGTGGGTTCGGAATGACATAACATTATTCAGATCCATAACAATGTTATGTGGGACTGACAATATTCCAGACCTTGGACAAGTAACGAGCTGCTAGGGGCCAAAGGCCCGCCGCTGGTGGGAGAAGAAGTCCGCGAGGAGGACGATGGCAACGTCGGAAGCTGATGAATTTCAACCTCCGCACTGAACGGAAAATTATAGGGGACCAACTCTTGGAAAAAGTCCCATTAAATTAAAGGATAACTCCAATCTGCCAAACTCAATATACATGCAGGTACTTAGATTATATTGTAGCCTTCCGATCACACTTCTATTATTCAACAAATTGAGGTGATGCACCTTTGGAAGGTCAATAGTCAACATAATTGGCATTCCATGAGCTCAACAATCTTGACTTTGAAAATAATTAAGATCATCATATGAGCTCCAAAATTTTGTGGAAATTGGCTGCAGGCATGATTTGGATTCACTAATCATCTCGCACTAAGTACGAGTTACATATCCTACAAAAAGTAGGCGCAGAGCTAAAAGGGTCCATTTAAGGCCCATTTACCTTAGGGCTGATATTGTTTCCATTTGTAAGGTACAAAAAAAGAACGACATAATATTGGACGCCACCATAATACGGCCACAAACATCAATAATGGCAAGAGTCTGTTGATTTGCCAATGGATTTGGTTACTTAAGTCAGCCACCACCAATATCAGAGGGTCATGTTAACCACACACTAACGGTCGTTGGCGGAATGGAGGTGTGAAATGGCATGGCGGTTAAAGTGTACACATTGACGATCACGCATTGTCAATGACAGACCAACTGCAAGTGCACAGTGTGTCCTCCAAAATTCCACAGATTAATTTGCATGCAGTTCGTAGTACAATTGCATCAATGTAAACACAAAGACACATCAGACTCAACGCCAACATTTGATACACATTAATGCAAACTGAGAAAGGTAAAGAAGTTGAAATAATCAAACTCTCTTTGAAAGATTTCAGTAGTAACTAGATAAAACCAGCAAAAATGTTCCAATATCGTGAGCATCACATTGCAGTTATAGCTCATCAAATTTCCTACCTTATGAGTAAAGTGAACCTTCTGTGCAACGAAAGTGAAGACTAATCCAGAGTCAGCACTATGTGTACACATGCCGCCAGCCATGCTGATGCTTCTGACTTTTGAGCCAATGAAGACACATGCTAAAATGACTTTGTGGTAGGGCTGGAGATTGAGAATCCAGACACCGCTAACCTATTTAACTCAATGCTATGTATGCACTAATTTCCCTATGCGGCCCAGTCTTTGGGGTTCCTGCAAGCATCCAAGAGCTTCCATTCCTCTGTGCCTTCTGCAGGAGCCTGAAAGCACAAGAATAATGACCATCAGTTCTCTAGGTCTTAATTCAAAGTTTGAGACTAAGCAACTCAAATGCATTAAGCGATTGTAGTAAGAGACACCATCTGGTATAATTTTCTGTAGGGTCCTAACAAATACAGTAACTGGAAATATACAAATGATTGGTTGAGCTCAAAAACTTTGCAGAATTACCTCATAGCCCAGGTAAGAGCTCTGTATACAAACAACGCACACATACACATCAATGACAGGACTGCCAACACCCGAGATTTTTTTTATTTTTTTCCCAGTACAATTTGAAGATTTCTGTTAAACTGTGAAAATAACCTGGGGTTAGGTTTTACAATAACAAGACAGAACCTTAAGTTCATAGGCCAGTTCACAAACTTACATGGTCATACTCCCAGCGAGCTGTCAAGGGCAGGGACATCAAAATACTTTCAATACGACCTCCAGTTTTCAGCCCAAAAGATGTTCCTCTATCATACACCTGCAATCGCAATCATATATCTCCTTAAAGTAAGAAATATTTACACACACCTTCATGTAACAATTTAAGTCATGAAGTAGGACGATGATGACCCATGTGACACAACAGTGGAAGGAGCTCTATGTTGACTTCTAATGGCTTATCACCCAAGTCTGATCAAGATCACATGTTTGGTATAAAGTGTTAAAAAAAAGAAGTTAAGGAATTGGCCTTGGGAAACACCCACCAGATTAAACTCCACATATCGACCCCTTCGAAGTTGTTGCCAAGCCTTCTGCTCTTCTGCTCTTCTTAGTAGGAATGATAGCTTGCTATTGAATTATAGGCTTAAGAATCTTCACATGAGCTTGAAAATTATGAGGCAAATGGCGATGGACTCGATTTGGAATTGACAATCATCTCACACTAATTGCGTGATTTGTATCCTAGGAGAAGTGGGTGCAGAGCTAAAAGTGTCCATTTAAGGTTTTCTTACCTTGGTATCTATACTCTACAAGGAATGATTGGACAACTGGCACCTACAAAGTTATAGATAGATTGAAGGAAGCAAAGATACCTGTCGAAACTTAGCATCCGTCAACTTTTCTGCAAAGCCATCATTCTTGTTGTGAACCACACAAAAAAACTGCACTCACAAACAACTGCACTGAGTGGGCATAACAATCTCATGGACCCAGAAGGTCAAATGAAAGCCCAAACTGGTGTCTTACACTCGGATTTTGTTCTGACATAGAAAATAGCTTTGATAAATAAATTTGAAAAGGTATTGTCATGCTATGCTTTCATCGCACCTTTTTGACATCAACTGATCAGCATCAACTGATCTCCACAATTGTGATTTTCAGATCTATTAATCTGAAGATCCTATTCATGTTGTTAAAAGTAATAAACAATAATCAAATCCTACTAATGGCCTTAAATGCAATTATTAGGACGAGGAACGCTGGAAACTAGGAACTGAGAATCATGTGTGGCAATTTGGACAAAACATTGCAATATAAAGAACAGTGCACTTGAAGGGAAGAACTAGGGAGTCAGAATGAAAATAGAAGAACAGGCTGACTTACTCCCATGGATCATCACCAAGCAAAAGAGTATCATTCTCAGTATCAACAAAGACGATTTGCCACCCTGACTTTTCAGGATCCTCCAAAAGGTTCTCCAAGTTAAATTTTTGAGCAAGCGCCTTTCGGAGTTCTGTATAATTTGAGAAATTTCGGACATCCAATGATCTCCCTGGCACACCAGTCTTATGGACCTGAACAAAAAAGCACATTTCATATCAATTTATATAAACTTGAGGGGTTCATAATTCTCCAAAGGCCTAACCAAAATGCCTCTTCACAACCTTCATTCCCAGAAAATGATAGTGACTTTGTGAAGAAAAAGTTTCAATCTCTGCAGAGTCACAATACTACTTCAAGATTAAGATGTAGGAGTCTAAAATATTATGATTGAAGAGAACATTTAATATTATGATATCCAGTGTGTGTCATGGACATTTGTAAAGCTGACACTATTTACCTTGATATAGGTGCGTTGACGTGCTGCAGTTTGCATAGCCGGCCATCCTGAACTCTGATGAAACAACACATTTTCATCCAAGCTGTCATTGGATATCAATCCATTGTTTATGGAATCTGGTGTAGCTGGTGGGCAAAACCCTAACAATATATTGCTGTCTGGAGCATCTTTTGGCTTCCCAAAATTTTGAGAAGAGCAGCTGAAGCGACTTGTGGTTGATCAATAGGGACACCAAAAAGAAAATGACTTTTATCTCCTTGCATCTGCTCAGAGTCCTGACCATGATTGTGGAATCCATATGGGAGTCCAAGACCCTGCTGCACATTTGGTTCATTGTTTTGAGATACAGAATATGATCCAGGCACTGCAGTGCTGGAGGCCTCAACCTGGCTTAGTCGGGGGGACACAATTGACTGAGGATCAGATTGAACCTTTGCCCTTCATGATTATGGCAGTGGCAGTGGCAGAGATGTTCTTGTAGAAGTGAAGAATCAAAGGAGAAAGGGGCGAAGGTTAATGACATATTGTGTATCTGGAACTTACTTTGTTGTGCATCATTGAAGAGTTTTGTTAAGTCAGGAGTTGCTTTGGCAATAGTCAGATAAAATAGAATTAATAGAGCTGTGCAAGTCGAGCAAGGAGAATTGTCTTCTCGCTCTCAGCTTTACGTACATCCTGCACTGCTTCAAGTCGCTCTTTGTGCATACGCATCATGTCTAATTGCCAACTCAAGTCCATTTTTTGTCAATACATATATGTAAACCCTAAACTTGCATACTATTATATAGAATTTTAAAGTTCTTGTGTGCAGTTGTGGGATATCCTGAAACACACCACTGTGTAAAAGAGCTTCATTGAAGAGTTTTGTTAAGTCATGTGCCTGCTGTGTTGACATAGATCACCATACTTTGCACATGAACAAACGAATTACATGCAACCCAGTTCTCAAGAAAAAAGACATACAATTAGCCCACCATAGCGTCTAAGAAAAATCCATGCGAGAGTTTCGGCGGCGAGTTGGTGTCTACATTAGTTGCCGTAGCAAGGATTCCGCAGCAGCAGCAGCAAGACAAAAGAGGAAAACGCAAGAGCGAGGCGTATGCCAAGAGTCAAACGTCTAAGAAAAATCCATGCGAGAGTTTCGGCGGCGAGTTGGTGTCTACCTTAGTTGCCGTAGCAAGGATTCCGCAGCAGCAGCAGCAAGACGAAAGAGGAAAACGCAAGAGCGAGGCCTATGCCAAGAATCTAACCGGGAAGACAGAGTATGAGAGCTATACGAAGATTCTAGGATTCGTAGATTTGGATCACCGTGGACGAAGTCTCCAAGGTAGGAATGGGCGACGTGGCCTCACGAGAGGCCAGAACCTCGTTTCACCTCCCATAGACTTCTTCTCGACCAACTAATTCAACTATTGGTTAACTACACTATTGTGTCTAATTAGTGTGGGCCACACTAATTCCCAATAAAACACACTAATTTCAAATTATAATTTAGAGTGGTCCACACTAATTTCAAAGGTGAAAAATTTGTGTGGGAGTTGTCATTTCCACAATTGGATGAAACTTCATAATTTCATCCAATTGTGCACAGCGATGCACGAGAATCCAGTTAGCCCAAAAAGTTTTGGGGTGAACAATCCCTCGCTACCTTCAACTTCCTCAACTTGCGCTGATATGCTTGGGGATTACGGGACTCAATATACTCAGGAAAGTTTCCTCAAGTCAGTTTCTCTCAAAGAACACAACAAGATTCCAGCAGTCTACCTCCGGGTCCTTATAAGACCATGCTGGAGCTGGGCCAGTGGCCACAGACGTATCTTTGGAAGACACAAATTTCAAACCAAGGAGCGATGTATACTTTGCAGACCTTGGTGCAAGAGCGCCAATCTTTGGCCGATGTTTCAAATGCGAAAAACTTCTCCAACGACACCTGGCTACTGTACACAACCCCTGGATACTTGAAACTTCCTCGACTCGGGCTGATGCTTGGGGATTACGGTGCCTTCTTCACTCAATCTACACAGGAAATTTTTGCTCAAGTCAACAACATCGCTCAAGAACACAAAAATATTCCAGCAGTTTACCTCCGTATCATAAAAAATTCACCTGAACCAGAATTGCTAGAGCTCCCTACGGAACAACACACTTCCAAGCCAAGGGAGTGCGGTATGGATTCTAACCTTGATGCAAGAGCACCAACCTTTGCCCAATTTTCCAAATGCAAGATCTTCTCCAACGACAGCAACAGTAGTACTGAGAATAACCACACCTGGCTACCTTTAAACCTCAACTCAGGCTAATGCTTGGGGATTACGGTGACTTCTTGACTGATTCAATCCACTCAGGAATTTTTTTCTCACAAAAAAGATTCCAGCAGTTCACCTCCGCATCACCAAAAAAAGGTATACCAGACCACCAAGAGAAGCAGGAAAACCAAAACCAAACTTGTATGATTACCTTGTGATGATCATAGTCACCATTCACATCCCCCAGTAGCTTCAAATCTTGGTGCTCCCCATCCTCATCCTCAACTCCATCGTCATTGTCTTGACCTACTGCCAATTTTGTCACAAGTGTGTCCCCTTCTTCATCCTCCTGAACACTCTCTGGAACCGATCCGCTTTCCTCCGCCCAACTCTCATCCGGGACCTCTACTGCGTTCACATCGATCCCCACCCAAGATTTTTCTCGCACCAGGAACGAGTCGTCTCTGACCCGGTCCGCGATGTACTTGAGCTTGGTGGTTCTGACCGTATTGTGATGAATTTGAGGTGACCCTGTACAAAATCTAGCCGCTCTCGCCACTCCGCCTCCCCTCGCAGCTCCGCCGCTCGTTCAGGACTCAACTCTGTGCGCACAGACGTAACGGAGGTTGTTTGCGGAGAACCCTAACACACACGGATGGATGACAGTACGAATTACATCCAAAGTGATGCAAACACTTGAAATTTAGTGTGGGCCACACTAATTTCCAACCCACGTGAATTTCCCACCCACACTAATTAGACACAATAGTGTAGTTGCCTTTCGTAACTATAGTTGTTTGCGATTTGACCTACCAAAAAGAGTTGTTAACTATAGTTGTTTTAAATTTGGTCTGCCAGAAAATCTAGTTAACTATAGTTATATCTAGTTAACTAAAGTTGAGCGCAACCTGTCCATGAAATTATATTGTAGTGTTGTAGTGTCACTACACTAAATAGGATATTTAGTGTTTGATACACTAAATACGAATGCATACACTAAATACCAACAACCATGTGAAAATAAGTAACATTATTAAATGTAAACTCAAACACTAAATATCAACTATAGTAATATGTGGAAGTTACATGTTTGAATTTAGTGTTAGTAAGGATATGAAAAAAAACAACAAAAACCAACAAAAAAACAACAATGATAAAAGAAGAATTCCAACATATCTTCAAATATCTCTTAACACTAATTGTCAAAAAATTGAAAATTAGTGTTGAGCAAGGTAGGGTGGTAACAACATTAAATATAATCAAACACTAAATATCCTTTTTAGTGTAGTGTGTTATTTTGTGTTGCTAAACATGGAGGTCGTTCTGGAGCCCAACACTATGACTGATCGCAAAAAGGCGTTTCTTGATGATCCTCAATGGCCCAAGCATATTAAAGACCTTCAACTAAAGCAAATCAAGAGGTGAACTTCTTTGAATATATAATAATGCTTGGAAACTTTCTAGTTAACTATAGTTGTTCTTGAATATGGTCTTAAATTTTTCTAGTTAACTTTAGTTGTTCTTCAAATTGGTTTGAATTTTTTCTAGTTAACTATAGTTGTTCCCTAAAATGTATTGAAAATATCTAGTTAACTATAGTTATTTTGGCAATTGTCCAAGGCCTACAATATTCCATGAAATAATCTTGGTATATTTCTCACATTCAGTTTGAATGTGGGGAATATCTTATGGAATATTATCAGTCACACAAAACATTGTTATGAATTTGAATAATGTTATGGACAATCTGATGGATTTTTGGATTTATAAAACATAAGGACCTTGGGCACCTTTCTGACTAATAATTAATTAAAGTGTGAAAGTAAGTTAGGCAGCCCATGAAATAATATTCTAAAATTGGGTAGATTAAAAATAATTTAAAATAAGTTAGACATTCATCCAAGTCATTTCTTTAATTCATGGATGGTTTCCCTAATTTCATCTATGGCGGCTACAATGAACCTAAACACTTCCCTTAACCCTTAAAGGTCAAAGGGGGGGGGGTGAGAGGGCCTCTCCCATCAGCCTATGTTCACCCCATTTCAAACCTCCATGTAATTCTTTTGTGCGATCGGCATATATTTAGATATGGAATTTTGAGATACACATTTTGGGGAATTTTTTTTGCAATTCCAACATGTTTTGACGCTATCTTATGGTCAAATAGTTTAGGGTCAACGAGGCCCTGAGAGGGCCTCTCCGTCGTTTAAGGGTTAACCAACATTCCTTGCCCTAAAGTTTGTCTTGTATTTGTATGTGAGGGTTTTGCAATTTTTCTTTGATTTGATGCTACTTTGCTGGATTCCAGTGAATGTCACTTTCATTACTGTAATTTTGGGCACTCTTTGAATTTTAATTAAATTTTTTAATTTAAAAAAATGGGGGCGGGGACAATCAGCAAAATTAATTCCCAAAAATTTAGGCACATTTAAAATAAATTATTTTCTGCCCAAGCTACTAGAGAGCTATGGTATGACAATTGTATACTTAGGCGTCTCTAAATCCATCACCCTCGAGATTCTAGAATATGCAAACGGTGGCGTCAAAAGCTCTAATTGGGTTGTTTCAACTAGGTAACATGGAGAATTTGAAGACAACCAACTAACTTATCTAAGGTAGAGGGTGCTTAAACCAACACTTTAAGCTATTGCACATACATATGGCTATGTGGTTGATATATATATACATATTAGCCTTTGGGCTAAACATGGGTATCAAGAAAGAAAAAATATTTTTAGTCTCAATTGAATATTTGATGAATATTCAAAGTCAAAACGACTAGCTTCCTTAAACCAATCCATAGGCCCCGTGTATGGCAACCTTGCATATGATGAGGACCCCCACCTTCATTGCCTAGAACCAACACAACATAATTGGGTACTAGACCCAAACTACATCAAAGCCCAAGTAGTTATGGTACGCAAAGCCACACGACTACCTCCATGATCCCACCTGGTTTGCTTGCAAAACCATCACCTTGCATCCCGGGAACCGACCCCCTTGCATCCTGGGGAATGACCCTTTTGTGCTTTGTGGGCCTACCTCCTTGGCATTGTGAATAGAATGGCTAGAATAGGCATTGACAAGCCACCCTAATCCCACGTTGAACCAACCCGAGATAGAGTGGAGCCCGTTACCTACCCTACATGGAGGTAGTGGAGGCCTCTATGAGGTGGCACCACTAATGGCACCTAAAACCGTCACTCTGTGGGCCCAGATAGTCCTACACCGCCGGGTACGGTTCAAGGTCGTAGAGTGTTGGCAATTGGGAGGCGTTTATAGGTGTTGGTTTTGGATGGGGTGTTGGTTTTAGCACCCTCTACCTTAGAATGCACATGTGTTGGCAATGGGTGCATCTATAGGTGATGAATAAGGACTGTAACAAATTTGAGGGTCTCTAATCTCTACCATAACCAATGAACAAGGGTGTGGCAAATGAGACATTTCTCGGTCACAAATTGTTGGTTCAGAATTAAAGTTGTATGCAGCACGTTGCCAAACCATGATTTTTCAAGATTTTTAATATTTATTTATTAATTTATTAAAAATTCAATTCAATTCTCAAGGAGAGTATAGGGATGATAACTGAGGCATCTCAAATAATAGCTCATTGATATTAAAGAAGAAAGGATGGTGACCAAGTTGGCTAAAATTCCCCCCCATTCACCGACCTCAAAACATTGTGGGTGAGTTTTTTGTGTTAATTTAGAAGGCTTGAAGTGCAGAATTTGAAAGAACCTTCCGCCATTTGAGAGGCATGGCATTACAACATGCGCTACAATGCATTCCGCGCTTGTGAAAGACAAACATCCATGTCAAAATTATTGTGGTTTAAGTAGAGAAATTCCCTGCAGAAGAAGAAGAAGAAGTCCGGTCTCCAAAGGAAGCCGGAGTGAATAGGGTGTCTATTCGTAAGACATCTGTGGCCACATCCTAAATGCCCTACACATACATTAGGGTTTCCAAAAGTCTCATGTTGTGGCCCTTGAATTTTGTGACGACCCAAGTGTTTTGTTTTTGTTTTTTCCCCTTTGTATTTTGCAACCACTTTCAGTATGCGAGGAGATTTTTGGGCATGATCGGTCGAGATCCCAGTGTTTCCAAGTCCAGCCGGTTACATATTGACATCTTTCAGTTTTTCTTTTATTAATTTGAGATATATTTCATAGAGCCCTCCAAAATGATGGGTAAAATGATGGCCCTTGAAGAGAATGATTGTACTTGTTTAAAATCAACAACAACCTGGAGTGGGAGACCAATATACAAATCCCTCTTGACCCTTATTTAATACAAAAAGTCCTCCCCTTATAGGGCCTTACCCTATATGTAATGTAACGTGTATTTACTTATTTATTATTTATTTACTATTTACAACCTCTAGTTCAACTGAACTCCTTTGTTAGAAGACTAGAGGCTCCACCTAGGTGCTCTAGTAGTTCTACAAGGTAAAGGGAGTTACTACTAGTTGAGACTATGGTGTTACACTAGGTTATCACCTTGTAAGTAACGACCATGAGTTAACTATACTTAGAGTTATCCTAAAGGCATGGAGGGAGAGCTAGTGGTATATCTTGCACTACTAGTTGAAGAGAGCCTCATTTCATAGTAGTAGCAAGTATATAAGCTCTAAGGTTGGGTGGAACATGCCTCTTGAATCTCATTATTTCTGAGGTACGTTACACATAAACACTTTTTACTTTTACTTTTAGGGTTTATTCCATTTTTGTCCTTCGTTTGTTAAAGTCTATTTGTACTCAAGTCAAATACATTTTGTGTTGAATGAAGGGCATTCGATTACACTAAATAGTCATATTATTGTGGACCACATTAATTTTTTGGATCCCATACCAATCTTTATAATGAGAATCCATGTGAACTACATTATGTAACTTTCAACCGACGCTAAATTTTTCTTTAGAAAATTAATGTGGGTGATTTTTATTTTCTGTGTGCTACTTTTGATGTAAGGTGACTATTCATTTTATGTAAGATGTTGGTCACAAATCTCAAGGCAAACTGAAGTGAAGATCCGGGGTCTTGGACCCACGTTAATTCCATTCCTAACTAGAGAATTAGAGTGGCCCACGCCAATTATTTCCATGCTAATTTTTCACCCACAATAAATAGGACTATTTAGTGTCGTTCAAAATGCATGCATGTGCACTTCCTTTCGCATAATGCTTAACTTATATGCAAGAAAACGCTATGAAGGGCAGTGGCCTCAAATTCCACAATGCACTCTCCTCAGGGCATTCCCCTTTTACACAACACTTCAACCTAGCTTAGGATGGAGGCCCATTTGGAGTGTACCGGTGGGAGTAATCAGCTATTCAGGGCGGTAGCGACACTGCGTTTGCCCGCGCAAAGCGGCGCAGGCACCAGTGGGTCAGCCGCCACGTCAGAGAATCGTTGACACTTGACTCTCGTTCGTCGAGGGAACGGAACTCTCAGGCGGAACCAAAAATCTCCTCGGAGGGCCGGAGTGACTCGAAACGTGCCGCGTGTTCAACGCGAGAATTCTGTACCCTATTCTTTCGAACTTCGATGTCAAGCTCCTCTTGTCAAGTCACCGAATGCAAAGAATGAAACAACACCAACTGTAATTGAGTCTGCCCGTATCATAGTTCAAGTCATCAATTATCTATCGTAATTGAGCGCCGACCATTTATACCGCTAGTGCGACAAAGGATATAGCCTTGAAGCTTCTGCAGACACCATACTTCTTTCTCTACCTCTGTCCATGCGTGGAGCATTTTCATTCACATCTCGTAGTTAACGCCATTCTGTTGTTCGATCGAGTTTTGAAGGGTTTGCATTCTCTACACGGCGTGACAGGATTTCTGGCGTCCTCTAACGTGAGGTTTGTGTCAAGGTGAGGAGGCCGGCTTGAGGGTTTAACTTAGGTATGCATTTTGTGTTGTGATTTTATTGTGGTTGGTTCAAGCAGTTCTGATGTTGTCGGTACGAAGATTTTTACTCCTACTAAGGCGACCGTTGCCTATTAAGCTGAGCTGCCTGACTGGTGTGTGTTGATAAATCTCTCTCTAGTTTTCATTGTCTTAGATAACTCTTTGTCTTAGTTTTAATTTCCAAGTCTGTGATCACCCACTAAAGGGAATCTAAAGTTGTTCACATGCAGAAATTCAGGAATTACGATGATGGTTTCTTTTCATGTTTTGGTTTGACCTTCTCCCACACAAGAGGTCAGAGAGCCAGTCATCGCCGAGAACCTGGTCGTATAAAAATCTTAAATTTCACTTTCTGGTTATGAGTTTCATGTGCAAAATATTGCGCAAATACTGCGATCACAAAATCTACCGATCGACACTCAATTTGGGTGTCAACATCCTTTAAGGTTGATTGCATCTTTTTCAGATGTGGTAGAGTTATTTACGATTACGGAGCTCACATGGTCACCAATGTCATACAAATCTGAAGCTGTGTGGTGAATTGAAAATATTGTAGATGTAGAGTTGTGCAATTGGCCAAGAGATGAGTGGATTTTTAGGTAAGCAGAGGAGTGAGTTCAGCTCAATTGCCCGACTACTACAGTGTTTATGGTATTCAGTCACTTACTCTTCGGAGTTACACAGTGCTATAAGAGTGTAATTTTTTTACCAAGTGAGGTCGTTTATGTTGTATGATGTTTGAACAACCTATTCGACCTTTGTTGCAAAAAAAATGAAAAGCATCAGCAATGCCTAATTCCAAATAGTAAGTGACATTAGAGATCATACACAGTGAAGTAATACCTAAACCCTCCCACTCGACACCGATAGTACAACAACTTCAATATTCAACCCTAGTAGATATATAGTGACACCCCCTTTTGCTATTGAACTTTTGCTCTCGTCTCTCAAGCTCGACTACTGTCTTTGTTGAAACTGCAGGATGGAAAGGGGCGACGATGTTCGTCAATTGTTGGCTATGAGGCTCTATCACTTTGTTTCCAATGTCGTGCAGCCACCTGTGACCTTCAAATTGTTCCCCATAGGCGAACAATTATCTCCGCATTATCGTCTGGCTACAATACAAGATGTTCATGATCATCGAAATGCATGTTTGAGAGCATTGCCCTTGCGGGAGATTGCCAATTTGAAAGATGGTTCTGTGTATGGGGCTAGGTTTGGAGGTCAAACAAGGTAATAGTTTGATTTGTGAATTGCACTCCAGTTGGCCATAGAATTAACATTGTACTCTCATCTCATAAGCATCATCATTGCCTTAACACATGATCATAGTTGGTGTAACAGTTGAAACTGAATTATAAGTTCTTTGTATTAAACATGTGTTTATGGTTTTGAGATTTTTATCACTTCCTCAAATTGTATCATTTTTCATTTGCAATTTCTGAATTTGTCATCCTCCAAGAGAATTATAGTTTTCATCTACCAATCACTGACCATCACGACCTGAAATAGCTCAGTAGTCAAGTGGTTGAAAGATACGCTCTTGCTGTGAGCTCAAATGTAGTTGTCCTCTCCTACCCTATCCTTTCACTCTCTTAATTAATGGAGGAAAATAGCTGTGTCAATAGAGATGACACTGGTAACGCCTCTGAAGATGAAGGAGAGAGTGAAATAGATGAGAGGGTAGAAGCTTATTAATACTTAATGTGTTTATGCCATTCTGGTTTCATCCACATTTGTAAAACATACAATTCGTGTTTTGACCAAACAACGTGCACAGAATGGAAATACGGGATGATTTGACCTCGCAACTGGCCATGCGCTTGTATCAGTCTGACGTAAGGCCACCGGTGACCTTCAAATTGTTCTGCATAGGCGACCAATTACCGCCACAGTATCGTCTGGCTACAACAAAAGAGGTTCAAGATCACCAAGAAGCATTGTTGAGGGCAATGCCTGGGCGTGAGATAGCCAATTTGGCTGATGGTTCTGTGGATGGGGCTGCACTTGGAGGTTGCACAAGGTAATCAACCATGTCAATTACAAATGTGTTCACAAGAGCATGGAATCAATGATTAGGGTGTAGATATATTGGGCGCCTATTACAGCCGATGGTAGGGTACACATGTCCATTACTGGATGTAGTGGTCAAGCCATGGCATGGTCATCAATTACAGGTGATACTGGGCCTCTTTATATCCACTAAGGATTAGACACGTCAACAAAACCACTTGGATAGATCAGTGCATATTCACTCTTATTTTGTTTTTGAGGTCCACTTCAGATGGCTATAGAATCTAAAATATTGTGTTTGCACACAAGCCTGAATTTTTCCCTACTGCAGGATGGAATGGAAGAAGGATGTCAATCTCCAACTAGCCATGCAGTTATATCCCTTGGTCAAGTCACCCCTGAAATTTAAATTGTTTGACATAGGCGATCAATTACCTCCACAGTATCGGTTGGCCACAGTACAAGAGGTCCATGATCACCGACATGCATTGTTGAAAGCAATGCCCAGTTGGGAAATTGCCAATTTGGCCGACGGTTCTGTGGATGGGGCAAGATATGGAGGTCACATAAGGTATTTAACCCTTCAATGCTGATGTTTACTTGGATTGAAAACGGGTTAGATTAATTTGACTCAAAACATTTGAAGTGCCACAATAGGGGCATTTTTGGGAACCAACCCACCCTGCAGCATTTAGGGTTAACCATGTTAGCTTCATCAAGGGGAACAACTAATTACAATGTTCTTCGGGTCTGTTATGGTGTGCACTTCAGATGGCTCTACAACTAACATTGAGTTCTCATCTCACAAGTGCAGTGATATCTATTTTTTCTATTGCAGGACGCAAAGGCGCAATGATGTTGGTCATCAACTAGCCATGGAGCTCCAGGAGCTCAATCTATCAATCAATAAAAGGCATAAAAGGCATAAAAGGTTAGAGCAGCTACTCTTGTTTCATTTCTAAGGTGGACAGGACTTACATTGTAATCTTTCTGCAGTAGCCCACTTCTTCTAGGAGCTAAATACGTGATTCGTATGAAATGGCTAGCAAATCCCATCGAGCCCATTACCATTGGGGCTCATATGAATATCTTATTCACTGTCAAAGTGAAGATTCTCTTCCATCTTAAACGATCATATAGGTCCCCTCAGTACTGTGGACTTCTGAACCTAACAAAGCTAGTAATTTGCAAGCATGTAGTCCAATATTTGTTAGACATGTGTCTTTTTGGTGTCCATTCTCAGATCCACACCTAACCACACATCATTCAAATATATGTCCGAATTTAGATATTGCCAAATTAGGCGTGCTTCCCTTCAGATGTATTTGAGATTGCTTTCTAGATTTTATTATTCTTATAACATTTTCATATTATGAGCTTGAATATTTCCCTATTTACAGCAAGGAAGGCTCATCCATGTCAGTTTTGAGATTGGCTTCAGGTTGGATCACAGGGCAAGACCACCCATGACCTTCAAATTGCTCCGCATAGGCGAGGATTTACCTCCCCAATATCGCCTGGCAACAGGAAGAGAGATTTGTGACCACCGTAAAGCATTGTTGACAACAATGCCTGGGTTAAAATCTACCAATTTGGCTTCTCATTGTGGTAAATCTTCATGCAACATGGGACTTGATTGGATCATAATGGTATGTGATTCAATAACTACTACCTCATGTGGTTCATCGACATCCTCATATGCACATGGTCACTACATCGATGCTTTGCCAGATGACGTGGTCACCTCTCAAGTATGGCCTAACTTAATTTCTTCTCTTCATAAATTGAAGAGAGGGGAAGAGGATCAGTACAGTGAAGTCACCATCCTCTGGAAGTTGAGGCTGCTCAACAAAAAATGGATGAATCTGGTTGACTCGTCTGTTGAGTGGGCAGCTTTTCGTTTAGCCAATTCCTTCATCAATGCAGCTAAGTATTCTACGGGGGTAGAGGATACTTTCATCGTGGCCAGGGATTTCTTGCGCAAACGCGCAAAACTTAGTGACCCATGCAATTTAGATTTATTGATGGCTCCTTATCCAGATCTTCCAGATAATCATCGTCTTCATGGCAACCGTACTCCACATGATTATCTCAGCCTGCTCCTTAATGCAAATACTGTGGGCGCATTGAATTTGGTCAGAAGAATACCAAGAATCAAAGGTGTTAGTATGTGATTGCAACCATAAACCCTGAACCCTAAAGCAAATGGTTGCATTTGTGTTGAGTGACTTAAGATTTTACTTAAGATTTGTAGGTGATCAATTAGTCATTTCTCATGTATTACAACAATTTACTTCTCTTTAGCTTAGTGGCTCATCTGGATTGGCTATTTGAAAAGTTGATATCTGCAAAGCAGGACTTCATATTCTACAGAGCAATCAGAAGCAACAATTTATGTGTAATGTTCATTGCAACACATGTAAGACACAATCATATGAACTTCACCAATGCTTTTGATTCGTTTCTACAGCCATGCTCATGATCCTCTGGTAGCTGTTTTTATTGCTGAAGGACACAAGACTAACTCATTGCAGCACCACATCAACACTATGTACTATCATTCACAAAGTTGGCGCACTCCACATGCGAGACAACTTAGATCTCACCTCAGTTAGTCAGATCTCATATCGACTAGACATTTTTTATCTTTGGAACGGTAAGTGTGCCAGAGTGTTGATGTCTTCACCGTCCACAAGTTCGAAAACAGCCAGTTGTTGTTGAGCAGACAATGTAGGGATTGCACAGTTTATACGCACATGTGGAATGGGCCAGGATGGCATGGGCACAAACTAGTTTAAAGTATGAGGGCTGAATTCAGTTATCTTAATCGTACACCTATATGTCAGTGGTGGGTATCTAGGTGTAGGTCTAAGAATGGACACCAAAAAGACATGTTTTTAGAATAGATTGGTCTATGTGCTTAAAATTTGTTCACCATTCTAAGCTCAATAGTGAACAAAATTGGTGTTGACCAGCTACAAGGTCACAGAACAAAATTGGTGTTGACCAGCTACAAGGTCACAGAACAAAATTGGTGACCTTGTAGCTCAATATCAGTGTAGCTCATAACAATTCAACATTAGCTGGTTTAGGGGTTGATCATGGTTTCTTCAGACATATTTCCATATGCACATCATTTTCAACGTCACAAATCCAAGTAATATGTACCAGAAATTACACAAAAAAATCTAGTAAGGTTTATCTGCCTTGTTCAGTAAGTTCAGTGAATGCTTGGAGGTAGAATTTGAATTTAAAAATTATTGATATCGCATACAAAAGAACCAATGGTACAACCCATCCATATTCGCTGTTATATATATGCATCATCCGCTTATTAAAAATGTAGAAGTGTAAGAATTATCGTTTAGAAACTCAGTCAAAACGTTGCATTCCATGTCGCAAATTAGTGTGATTAGCTAAGCTAGGTTTCCTCAGAGCCAAATTGTTTAGAATGTGCGACCAAATCTAGTATGGCATTCAGTTAACCTGAAAGAGAGACCCCAGTTTAAAGATTAACTCAAACTAGATTCATTTCCAGCGTGGTGACAAACAAATCGCAATATGGGTAATTGACAACAATTGAACAAGATCTCTTTACGATTACAACACCATTACAACATTCATAAATCGTTACCAATTATGTGGATCTTTTAGTGCCAGTGTGAAAACTGACCCCTTGAAAATTCATTAAATTGGACATGCACTCAGTGAAAAGATTCACTCTGCAACATGGAAAAATGTCGATGGAGATCACTCCTCTGAGGTTTACTGTAAATCTCATTCACCTGGACTTGGCAATACATGTATATATGCAACAAAAACCTACAGATGAGTCAAACAAATGTCTATCATACATTATAATTTGTCACGTATGATTATTTTGAATCACTAGTTACAATTGGAAGAATTCAGGAATGAATTGACTACATGGTAGAATTCTACACCCCTGTAATATAAGAACAAAACTACATGTCATCCTCCTCACTGAGAGACTTGAATGCAAATGGTTGAAACTTGTAACCATCTCCTTGGTAGAACTTGTTTTGAAACTCCACCCAGTGAAGACGTAGTGCGTGCAGGAAAGCACTCAAGGTCTCCATAAGGAGCAACACACCGAAGGTCACAAACGCAAACACCACCAGACCAATTAATTTGATGATTGGATTTGAGTACCTGTCACAAAAGAGAAGGTTATCAGATGCTAATATCAAGATGGACTGCTACCAGATTTATGACCCCTCCCTTCATAGATCCTTCTCTTGTTAAGCTCTTCATTTTTTAAGAGCTAAGAGTCTCCTCCAATCTAAATGAAGCTTATAAATGAAGAATAGCATGATTTGGTTGTCAAACCACTCAGTTCAACATTCAGAAGATAGGTGCCAAAACTATGGCAAGAAGCAATAATTGAATCCTATATTGGAGATGCCCTCACTGCCTCTTTTGTGAGATAAAAGATCTGTACAGACTAATTGATCTCTAGATCGCTTTTGACAGGGTGTTTGTGAGCCACTTACTGCCACGCAAACAAGAGAACTCGGTCATAGAACACTGCCGACAATTGTGCATGCGCCAGACTGTAATCACAAACACATGAAGGTATAAGTACAATAATGAAAGAACTGGACGATAATGACTTTTCATTAAAATAATAAAAGCACTCTTTCGAAAAGCTCATTGAAGTCTCCTAGAAAATAAAGAAGAACCTTTCATTTACAACAAATGGAAAGCAAATTAAAGATAGGACCGTAAGCAATACCTGAGTGCCCACAATCGCAAGTATGAAGCAGTGTTGGATACAGCACCCAACACAAACTCAATAGTATGGATCATCTGATGCACTAGCACTTCACCAAACTCAAACTCTTCTTCATCATGCTCTCCCTCACCCTCCATATCAGTAGATTCTGTATCAGAACCTCCCAATACTCCATATGCTCGACCTTGCATTTTCTGTTCAGTCCAATTTCCAGAACGGATCTGTAAGTTAACAACCTAGCTGACCAAGACCCACAAGCAGGACACACAAGCAAAAGCAGTACAATAAACACACAACCTTTTCAGCACCCTTTTGTTGATTGAACAGGCAGGTCTGGATGCTATAGAATCATATCCAAGTAATTTGGCTGCTATAAATTTTCCAGAGTACATGCAAGTACAGTAAGATGGGTGAAGGTCCACCTGAATGTGCTGCTTCCTTAAGATCAGGGGCTTTGGCAACAGCATCCACGGGACTGCAACCAGTGCAGCTACCAGCAACACAACCTGCCAACACATATATAACCACATCAGCCAGTCTACTGTAAAACAGTTTCATAATACCTACCTCCAAATTGACGATTATAGACTATAATGAAGTAGCCATCAGGCTGCAATGGTACAGCAATAACATACCTGAACAGCAGTCTGTCCCCAGAAAAGCTGATTCTCCCCAAGGGCATCAAGTGGGCTCAAAAACATGTAGATCATGACATGATACAGATCGGGCTTGCTTCCTTGACACCACTTCAAAACAATAAGAAACGAAAGATAGCCAAACAGGGCATTGAGAAATAACAGCTGTGGAATGAACTGATACCTGCAAATAGGAAACAACCAAAGTTATCAGAAAACTACATCAACCAATCACTGTTCCAAAATTGTAAGCCATCACCACAAAGTAGCTTGGCCTGCCTCCACCATTCATGAAGGAGATAGCTTATAATGAACATAACTGCTCACTCAGCAAATTGTATTGATTAATCTACTCTCAACCTAAGTGAAAGGCTGTATAGTAGCGACCATTGCAACAGCACAAAACCTTTACACTGAAGTCATCAAATGTTAATGGAACAGTTCATACCAGACATCAAGAGCACTGCGGAAGTATCTGGCGTTGAAGTAACTCAGAATGATGCCCAAATTCATCTGACTTATACCCATAAGAATTGACATCTTCATCTTCAAGGAATTTGTAAATGGAAGTTCAGATCGTGATCCATGCCACACGGAATCGAGTCCAAAAGCATATGGGTCGGATGACCACTTCACCAATCCATTAGTTGATGCAGACCTGGGGGAAATGTAAAGCAGCTGAGAAACTGACTGAGTAAGATAATAAAGGAAGACAAACATAAAACTTGATAAAAGCATAAATTTTATCCCCAAATAAGTGTAACATTGATGTAGACAAGAAGCCGACAAGCCACAGGGAAACTTACGGGCAGTTGTCAATAGAGAACGACGGATCTGCACACCTATAGGCTGATTTCCCAAAAATATTGAATGGGACTGAGAAGAACTCATTGTAAACAAAACCAGTGTATATAGAAAAGATAGACATCAATAGGATGACATAACGTCCACCATAAGCCATTTCCATGATGTCTCCAAGTTTCTGCAATCACATCACATCAAACCAATTCTAATCAACAACCAGGATAGTCATAAATTCCGTCTGATACAATCATCTTCTGTCGATTTCAATTACTGAATGACATGAAGTCCCTGCTGCATTAGTGCAAAATATGCAGAAACAAGAACATTCAATTCCGTCCTCGAAGACACACCTTACTCCCAAGTTTCTTCTCATTTATGACCAGATAGAGTGCTGCCAAAAGAAGGCAGATTCCATGGCCCCAATCACCAAACATGACCGCAAATAAGAAAGGAAATGTAACTATAGTGAAACACCCAGGATTTGCCTCTTGATAGCGTGCCACCCTGCAAAATCATGTTTGACATAAGTATCTAGAAAACACCAATGACCACCAATCAAAATGTAGAGAAAATTTGCACACATAGAATCATGAATTTTGAAGTAGAACTGAAACCACTAATCTTAAGCACTCACCCATAAGCATCCACAATTTCCTGGAATGCATTGGTGAACTTGTTGGTTTCAAAAAAGGTAGGAGGGGACTCTTTTGTGTGAAGCACTTGAAAAATGGTGTTGACTTGAGAGTTACTATCAAATGCAGCTCTTTGAAGAGCGTCTTGGATCTGCAATTTCCAACTAAGGAGTATCAGCTAGACAATCAAACAATACAAATGAGCAGGCTCATGCAAGCCTGAGTTAATTGACAAATCTGTCTCAAAAATAACTCACAAAGTCACTACAACATGCTTCTTCAAAATAATTCTACCCAACCACTATTCTAATCTTAGATGTAGCTCTCAAGAAGATAAGGACTTTGCACCTTAGTCTTAGCTGACACAGGGCACCAGCCTTCAGCAACAAGGCACTTGCGAGTCACATCAATGCTCAGTTGATTGAGGGTGTGATAAACCGCCTTCTCTCTCCTCACCTGTATCAGATTTAATATAAAAAGCTTATAGATCAGAATAGCATTTACCACAATTTCTTTGTGCTTCAACAACAAGACCCAAGCTCTAGATTGAAAAAGAAAAAACTAAGCTATACCTGAACTTATGGAATAACTATTACTCATCATAAAGTGTCATTTTCATAGAAGCTTACCATGACAGTCCACTGCTCAAGGTTGTACCCAATATTGTTGAACACATTGTCCCTATGGTGAATACCAGCATCCAGTGTAGTTTGAAGCTCTTGTAGCCTTCCTTCCACCTGTGAAGAATAACTAAATTAAAGATGAAAATTAAATCAACTGTAGGTAAGACCAGCACTAAACAACACACCAGCCATCCAAACATGTATGTTGTCATGCACCTTCTATGGGTCAGGCTATTGTATAGAAACAGCTTAGCATTTAGTACCTCAGACTTCATCTGCCACTGCCTGTTAAGATCCTCAGGGAAAGGGTAGCGGTTCGCTCCAAAAGCCTCACATATCTTTGTAATTTTGGTGCGTGCACGATCTCCAGAAAAAAAGACAATAAACACAATTTTTTCCACCTGTTTCAAGTCCCAAGCTACATAAGATCCAGTATACAGGAACACTGTGATACATCTCATGTGGTACATTATAGGAACTTTAATCAACTCTTTGTCACAGTTCCCTGCATTAGATAAATATACTGACCTTTTCACCACTGGTTGGGTCAATAACAGGATCCTCAACTGAAGCTTGTCTGAAAAACATATTACCACGCGTGGCCCGGAAAAGAATACGCTCAAATGATAAAGCTTTTGCTTTGGGAACAACACCTGTAATAAAACCCAACCTGCCTTGCTTTGTAGGCTCGGTCTGCATCTCCTGTGATGAACACTCCCCTTAGGCCCAGCAATATTGAAAAAGTTATACACTCAGAACACAGCAAAAACACTTGAAGAAAAGGACTAACTCAAACAGTGAGAGAAGCATACTGCACCTGCTCTTGAAGTAGTGGGCGATCAATGGCTTCTTCAATTGCAGACCCATTTTCAGTGTCTGCCCTTTGCTGCTGTACAGTTGTTGCTGCATTCCTAGCTGAACCAAAAAAAGCACCAGCCTGTCCAAAAGATAACAAGAATCAGGTGGCTTCACCACCAAAAAGCTCAGGTGATAACAAGAATTCGCATTTACAGACAATGAACACCAATCAACTTACTATTAGCCTTTGAAATTACTGGTAAACAATCAACTATACAGAACCAGATGGCACAAACCTTCAAGACTTACTGCTCTCTATGCTTAACTGTCTCACCTTATGTAGAACAAGCTGAAGTTCTGTGAGTTCACTGTGGGTGCGCTGAAGTTTATCCGTGTTAGCATTAATTTCTAGTAACTCTGCTTCCAAATCCCCTAGCTTTGCCTCCAGTTCATCTAAATCAATATCTTTCTCTATCATAGGCCTGTAAGCAGAAGTCTGGCCAGCTTTTGCGATCTGATCATGGAAGTATCTTAGCTTCCTCGCCATTTCACCACAGCGCTTAACCTGCAAGAGTTGCTCATGTAAGCTTGATGATATTGACTGAGGGCACATGTAACCACGTACTACTGCCACAAAGAGAACAACCTGAGAGACCTAAAATCCTTCTTAAGAATACACAAACTCTTTCATTAGCAATTGAGTTCAATATTTACCTGATTAGCGTAAGTTCTCTGGAAAGGGCTCTTCTCAGGATTTAGCTGCAAACACCAATAAAAACCAATAAAAATCCCACTCCAACTCAGTCTGAAGGCTAGATAGCAAAACATGTATGTGCTTGTAGTTGATCCAACCTCATCCTTCCCTCCATAAAACCCTAAACTGTCCTGTAAAACCTTTGACTGACTTGAGAACATATAGAAAGAAAATGGGCATTCCAGAATCTGGGCCCTCAATCGGGACCTCCCACCTGGTATGCACAAAGAAGACATCAACATCACTTCCAAATTCCAAAAACAATGTCACATTCAATCAATATAAACAAGATCTATGACATTTTGCAGAAGTCAGGGAACCAAGTTCAACCTCCTCACATGAAATTCAAGCTTAAAAACCTAAGTTCAGATACTGTACTTTTTACTGTGACAAACCAGAAGCTGTCCAAACCCCCGCCCAGGTTGGGGGTTGCAAATCTCTCAGCTTCAAGAGTCCATTCATGAGATGCAATGCAAGTTCCCATATAACAAGAAGCTTCTGTAGAATCGAGTGAGGACCAGGGATGCATATGATATATTTGATTTGCACAGGTCCCAGTAAATGACCTAGAGTGAGATTACGGTCAAAAAAATCCCTCATCTTCACAGAGTGATTCCACCGACATGCATGGCCATGGCAGAAATTAACTGTATGGCACTCAAAAACATCGATACTTTCTTCCAGTCTAGGGTGTACACGTGATCCTCTCTTATTTAGTACGAGACTCGTAATTGACTATCTAGCGAGAATCTCTGCAACGAAGAGAACGATTACAAAGCTTCTTAATTGCAGATTAACCACGAGATCACAATAGCTGCTCCTGAAAATCGCCAGTTTAAGCTGATGCCGTAAAATCTCCATATCCCCGACGAACCATTGACTTAATCTGAACCTTACGAAAATTGGCCTAACACGATCTCTTGTCAACTTTCGTCACTGAGATGGTGCACTCTACGCATACTATTGTTGCTCCCAGATGATTTTTTCACTGATCTAGGATGTCCAGTACCGTTACCCTGCAAATGCACATTTCTCTTCTTAAATAAATGGGCCCGAGTAAGGTGAAGGAGAAGGCAACTAACTCACATCTTTGAACTGAAGGAGCCCTAGCTCCGCAAGATAGGTAACAGTGTCGTGCGCAGATTCAGCCGGTATGATAAGCTGCACGAGCGACATCTCCTCCGACCGGAAGAGATCCATCGCCACCACCATCTTCACCTACCAGCCTTGTGGCAGTCAAGAATGTCAAATATCCTCACAGTACCCTCCTCGGGTCCACGGAGGGCACCTCCGACCACAACGGTTCGTTCCAATTCCGAAACCCTGATGCTGTATACACCAAATCTAGCTAGCAAAGCTTGCGGGGCAAGCAAGCGAACGGGGCTAACAGGCGCCTCTCGGCACCGTTGTGGATGAGACTTGGCTTGAAAGAGCGGCACCGGGAAGGGGATCAGGGCAGCGATGGCCCCGAGAGCGGAGGGGAGCAACGGAGACAGAGAATTGGCGGTGCGAGGGCGGCCATGGAGACCCTAGAGACACAAGCGAGAGAGACACGCGGATCTATGGCGAAGGGGGCACCAGGCCAAGGGGAGAGAGACGAGCCGGGCCGGGTCCCGAGAAACCGGTTGTCACATTGGGGACGGGACGGGACCCACCCGCCAGCCAGCGCTATCCCTCCTAATACGAGCAGCTTTGGCGAAAAATAATTGCTTTGGGGTGCGCTAAGACAATTTTAAATTTTCTTAATTAATTAGCTTAAATGGTTTTAATAAGATTTACAGTATTACAATAGTATAAATGGTTTTGATTTGAAGTGATTTGAAAATATGTCTAAGGGTTCACCCACATCACCTAGTTACGAGAATTAGCTAACCAAAAATGCTAGTAAACTAAAATCATGGTCAAATTGCTTGCACCACCTAGTTAGGAGAGCTAGCTAACACTATGAGTTAGCGAGGATCGACTAACTCATGTGCTACACTAAATATGATATTTAGTGTCATATGGTATTTAATGTCACTGTAGTAATTTTTTCGATGACACTTCTTATGAATAAGTGAACAATTATTGTCATCGATGATGGATGAGTTCATCCATTGGCCAAACCCCTACCTTCTCTTGTCAACAACTTGTGATGAAATATTGTCATGGGTGATTGAAATTTGAATGAAAAATCACTTACTGCAATTGCAACACTGCAAATCCATAATCCCCCAATTTTTTTTTTACAAGGAATGCCAAATAATGTTGGGTTGACATTTAGTGTTGATGATACTACACCGCAGCTTACAATTAGTGTTGAGCAAGACAATTAGAATTGGTGATACTAAATATCATATTTAGTGTAGCTATTCAATCTCACAGCCGCACCCCCTGCTTACAACTAACCAAAAGGTTTACCAATCTAATAAAGGAGTTAAGGTTGATTGGCCAAAGCATCACACAAGTTGCCCAAGTTTTGAGCATGACATTGATTTTGAACATTATTATTTTGTAGCCCACATCATTTGTGTTTTGTAATAATTAATATGAAATTGAATATTATCAAATCTTATTAAATAATACTATTTCTTGATTTTGAACTTTAATGTTGATTTTATAATGTTGTATTGTCAAACAAATTAATTTAAAATGCATGCTAATTAGGATGGTATGAAAAAGAATGTGGTGCACCTCATAGTGAAACGTAGAAGAGATGGGGAAAATGAGAGGCGAGGATTCAAGAAACATTTGGGCTAATCGTTGGTGAAAAGTTAGTTATCGTCAGGGTATGAATGGGTTGAGATTTCTTCTCAAAATCAAGGCCAAAAAAGTTAGTTGACTTCCAATTTGATAGCTTTTATTTAAACCTAAAACTCGATTAGGTGGTGCGGGTGTGAGATTAATTAGCTCTTGTATAGGTTAGCTACCTCATGTGTAGTGAAAAAATATTACATTATGACGTTTAGTGTGGCACATTGGAATAGTTGAGACGATAGTTTTGTGTTTTAGTATGCAAGGGGAAATTGTCATTGAGCATATACTAATGGCAAGTATCATGTAAGAGGAAGATATTCTTGAGCATACTAATGTCTAGTGTAAGCGTACTTGAACACCAAGTGTCATGAGGTGACACTAATGGTGAAGTTGTTGGTCATTAGTGTAACCTAGCATAGGCCTCAAAATAGGGTAAGGGACATTGTTACGCATGTGACATTAAATACCATAAATTGTGTAGTTTGAGTGGTTGCTTACTATGATTGATTAAGCCTTAACCACAAAGTGTAGGTGGACTCTAAGATTGCTAAGCTCCGCATGCTACTTACCCTAGGCAGATGAATACCTAATTAGACCAAGGGCCGGGAATACACGTGTTGTTATCTTCAAAAGAATGACATATAAATAATATTTTTTAATGTAGAATGGGTAAGGGAACATGAGGCTTAGTAACGCTATGTTGGAGTATCACGACTCATTTTCACATAAAATATGTGCAATACGGATATAATATTGCATTCCCATTATGATGTATTGGGGGTATATAATTGTGGGCGAGGAAGGATGGGCTCCCATTCATGTCTGGTAAATCATTGACACATTGTTTTACTTTCATTTTATGGGCGCATAATTACAGGTGCCCGATATTATTATTGCAATTTTGTTTTCAACTTGCAATGTTTTTAATGTAGTATTTAGTATTGTTAATGTTGTTTTTGAGTATTTAAAACAATCTACAATATATATGCCATATCATCATTTTGAAAATGTTATATAGGTACTACTAAGTTCATAAAGTTACAAAACTTTATTAGTTAAAGATTTTGTAGGTGGATGCCTGCAAGAGCGGCTCGTCATCCACCTAGTCAAGCTCATTATCACTCATAATCAATCAACTCGCGAACAAAATCGTTGAAATTTGAATGATATCATGCCTTCGTGGATGTAATTTTGTGATGGGTTCTAATGACCCTTGTGCTTTTAGATTAGCGATTGGTTAAGAATCTCACAAGTCTTATGTGTACCTAGTCAAATTACACGATAATTTACAAAAATATAACATTCAAAGTTGTAATGCAATGTAATGTTAAACATGAATTATCTTCTTGTAGATTCACTATAGTACCATAGAGGGGTCTCTATTTTCATCTTTACATGTGCCTAAATTTAGTTTCCACACGAGATACAGTTGAGCCTTAGCGAATGTGGGCATGACAAGTGGCAAAACCTAAGGGGAAAATAACTAATTTGTGTCAGAATAGAGGGCCCTCTACAGTAGGTACAATGATACAAGTTAATATTAAAAAATTGGTGGCACAAATTAATGCTCTATGGATCGCATCTATGATTCATGTAAACATAATTGCTTTCTTACATAGAAATGTATTGTTATTATCTTTAAATGAAAAACAACCGCATTCAAACTATGCACTTTTGAGTCATAATCCTCCCATGCAATGCTTTTGAGATTCTCGCCACACGACTTTGTGCTCACATTATAATAGTCACTCTATGTGTATTCGGGTGACCACATGTGATAACAAGGTATTGTTGTATTAAGTATATAATTATATTAGGATGTCTTTAACAGATGAAACCTATCTAATTTGACTACCTGAGGCATTAATTTAGTTAGAGTTGCAAATATAATATATCAAGGCATGTGCTTGGCAGTGGGGCCATCGCCCAACCATTCCCTTCATGTTTGAAAACGGTTGGGCACCAATGGTGGTATATTGAGCAGACAATGCATGGATGGCCCACCATGGGATAATTCATATGCACATGTGCAATGGGCTAGGTCTGCATGGGGTCCATGCACTCTTCCCTCCCTAACTCTAGAACCCCCCCTCACTTGGAAGGTGGGATGGTAAGACTAAATCTTTGTAGCAACAATATATTAATGACAATTAAATGCAAGAGATCATGCACATTGTCCAACATGCAAAAATTAAACAGTCTAGTGCCAACCTGGTGTCTTCTTCTTCTTCTTCTTCCTCCTCCTCCTCCTCCTCCTCGTTTTCATGTTCTAAGCTCTTTAGTGATGCAAGTGAATATTTTTGTAAGTAAGCATTTGGAAGGATATACATATGAGGTCCATAATTGGACTTGAAGTACCATGCGTGGGCTTATTGATTGGGTGAGATTGGACAAGTTTATGCCTAATGAAAATCATGGACATGATGAAACCGTGCATTGATAAGGTAGGTAGTGTCCAACATGAGCGACTTCTAAGGAAATGACATATGTCATGAATTAACAACATTTATGGGGATCGTGTTTATAGACAAATACAATTTAACATTTAAAAAAATAATGTTGATTTCCCAATTGCATCAAAAGTTACCCAAAACAAAAAAACAAAAACAGTGAAGGCATAACATGACCCATGCGCACACATAGCAGGTTCATTGTGTAGCACACCGGGACATTAACAAGTGAGTGGAGGCTTCAATATAGGTAAGGGTCAACCCACTCCGGATTCACTTAGGAGCTCACAATTGTGATCAAGGTGAATTGTCCCACATTCATGACAACCCCATAGCTCGGCGCCGTCTCTCTCTATAGGTAAGGCCATAAATTTGCTATTTGAAGACTATAATGGACCATGCGTGTATAATGCATCATAATAATCCTCACAATGTTCATTTTATAATTACGTTTAGAATTTGGCTGACTTGAAGATGAAGCAACACCACAATCCATGCTAGTAGCAACATCATAGTCACTTTTCTTCATATATAATTTCAAATAAGTAAGCAAGTGTGGCATGTCAAGTCTTGTTGTCTCCAATTCTCTCATGCTCACGACTTTCTAGGCAAGGTTGTACTATAGAGGGAGCTCGTATATTTCATCTGTATTTTTTGGTTGAAGATAATAAGGTGAGTGCACCTATTGTGGCCATTTTTTTGGAGTTCAACAAATGTACATGAGGCATGAGAACAAAATAATTTCACATGAACACATTAGCAATTTCAGACGAAGCACATGAGAGTGGAGTGTGCTAATTTTGGAGCCAAGGTGAAGATCTTATGAATTCTTGAAGCAAAGTCATAGATGACCCATGGTGCTTGTCTTACATGTGAATGCATTCAAGACTTGGATATGTACATGTATGTTAGAATCCATTATATGTCACAATTCGTGATAGGTGCACTCACCTTAGTTTTGTTTGGGATTCAAGTGGGTCTCAACCAATCTAGGTTTGACAAATTCAAGGGGAGAATCATTTTTTGTTGTTGGGATAGAGATTGATGTATTGTATACAATCATTTATTCAAGAGTCACTTTATTCCATTCAAATGGACATGATTAGCCAAGATAACTTTCACACATGCATGCATGACTGACCCCTATTGTATGTGACCAATATTCATTTGGAAATATTATGACATGCATTTTTAATAAGAATTTGAGATATTATTCAAATATATTGAACTGAATGGTTTTTTCAATTCACTTTGAAGTACTAATCTAACCATATGCTCAAAACCTAGATTGGACCACACTTTCATGTACCAATACTCACCAAAGTTCTCATAATAGGTGCCACTATCTTAGCGTATGCATATTGTTTGAAGACATGTTGGTAATATCATGTAATATTCTACAATGCACTTAGATACTATGTAATGTACACATTTTATTAATAATTGTTCACATTAAAAAAACCTTGATATTAGGCAAGTTTGCCTTATATATTTCCCAAATTTCCAAGAACAATTTAAAATTTTCCATAACTTCAACAACTGAAAAAAAACAATTGATTATGCCTAATCATACATGGGATACTACTCAATAATGTTTGGCTAAGGATTTGTGGTGTCTACACAAAAGGAAGGTGAGAACCCAAATACTTGTTTTATAACATGAAAACAAAAGTATATGTAGATTGGTTGACCTGGAAATGGGTGCTAATTAAAGACCCCAAATCAATCTAGCGATATTTAAGGTAATATATGCCTAATTTGGGTAGTTATCTCGATCGGACACTTGCATTCAAGTGACATGCAAATAAACATAGCTCCAATAACGAATGCCAAGAATACATGTGTTTAAAAGAAATTGGACAACATACTCAAAATATGAGAACCATTCTAGGTTCATAGTCAACTATAATTGTGTGTGTGTGGGGGGGGGGGAGGGGGCTATATGACCATTTAATGAGCATAAGATTCTTTACTTTGATTGTAAACAAGATATTCATACGAACTACAAAAATAATGAGGAAAGTGCATATGAGCTTGATTTGGGTTTGCTAACCATCTTGTAATCATTGTGTTCTCATATCCTAGGGGAAGTGGGCTAATTGGAAAAGGTAACCGTCTACCTTTTAGTTGAAATGAATCGGCCCTTCACATGTAGGGAACTTGAGCTCTTTACATAACTTTAAGGTAGATGGGTCTTGAGAGGCTCATTTTCCTAATCGAACCCAAGATTTGATTGGTATGTGGTTCAGTGAGGATCAAAAAGCAAACATCATTAGGACACGTGTTTAAAAGAAATTGAACTACGTCTTTCAAATATTAATAACTACTCTACACTTGATAGTGAATGCAATCGGGAGAAGCTATACATCTAGTCGAGAAATCAACAAACATGCACTTCAAATAACCATAACTAAATTTGGGAGGTCCGATTTTCAATCCAATTTTTGCATATGTTTCATTGTAGATTTGCTAATGCAACATGACTTTTGTTATGTAAATCTAATCGGGAGAAGTTGGAGAACATGAAAAACGAACCAAATAACACCCACATACCTAAGACCCACGAACCCCAAGCCAGAATGTTTATGTCTGTGTGAACGAAGCCGCATGTAGAGTACGGTGACATACGAATACAATATACGTACAGGTCCAGTCAGAGCATTTGAATTTTGGCGTTTCCCTCGGCTCGCAGGCTATCTCCACAACATCGTTGCTCTACCAAATTCGTTCTTGCCGCCATCGCCACCTTCTCCGACATCTGCTGCCATTTTTCACGTACTCCAACTCGTAGCCGCTGTTCCTGCGAGTCCACAGATCCAATCCCCACACGTTTTGGTGGAGTATTCAAAGTGGTAGGGTTTCTACACCTTCTTTTCCAAGTAGCGGCGATCGAGGATGGGCTGAGCTTCTTTTTATTCTAAACCTGCGGTGCAACGTGAAGGAAACAGCGAGTTGGTCGAGGTTCTTAATGCAATTTATCTTCCATTTGCGCAGTTTGGGGCCTGCATTGTTACCGGGAGTTTTTTTTCCGTGATGGTTTCTGAAGCCGAAGGTTGGGGGAGTACAGGTGCCAAGGACTTTGGTTGAGTTTCGTGGTTAGGGATTATGCGTCGGTTTTTGAAGTTCCGGAAGTTTTATTCAGCCATGGAGGTTTGTAGGAATAGACTCGCTGAAGACATTCCGGCAACATGGTCAAGGCAAATGGTATCACAGGTCGGTTGAAACGTCGCTCTTCGGTACGTGATTGATTCTGGCATTGCTCTTTCCTTTGCAATTGAACCAGATGTGTTTGTAGGTGCTGATACACTGTGGACAGAAAAAATATTTTTGCATTAGAGAGCAGAGGAAGGATGTACTATAGTGGAGTGACAATCAATCGTTGTGAAGCTCGCTTATATCGTCGAGCCACGAATTTCATTGGCCTTGTACACCTGGTATTAATTTCCTCCATAACCAGACTATTTTAGAAAATCGAGCTTCATTTTCACGTCCTTCTACATTTGTGTCCTGTCGAGTGATTCTATGAACTCTGGAAAATGTATTGCTTTCTGTTCTCACTCCCTTCGGTTCTCGTAGTTGAGAAGATTCCTTAAATTTCATTGCTCTTCTTTGCAATTGAACCAGATGTGTTTGTAGCTGCTGATACACTGTGGACAGAAAAATAATTTTGCTTGAGTGAACAGAGGAAAGGCATACTGTAGTGAAGTGATGACCATTGTAGAGCTTTGAGCCATTACTTTCATTGCCCCTTGTTGAGGATACCTCAGTATACCTGGTGTTGATTTTCTCTATTACCAGGATATGTTAGTAGGTTGAGCTTCTTTTCACGTCCTCCTACATTGTGTGCTTTCGAGTGTTTCTTTGAGCTCTGAAGTAATGTATCGCTTCCTGCACTCACTTCCACAGGTTCTCGTAGGTTGCAAATATTCGGTAAATTTTATCTTCCCCCTTGGCGCAAGCTGCTCCCCGAAGCAGTTGTGTATCGTATTGTACGTCATGGACATAGTGAGACAGCATCGGACACCGACCTTGGATTTCAAAGGCTTAGCCCGACCTTGGTGATTTTTCAGTAGTCCTGGTATTGACTTTCTCCATTACCACAAGATTTAAGAAAACACGAGCTTCTTTTCACGTCCTCCTACATTTGTGTGCTGTCGAGTGGTTCTATGAACTCTGAAGAAATGTAGTGCTTTATGTACTCACTTTCAAATGTTCTTGTAGGCTGCGAAGAGTTGGTAATCTTCATCTTCCTCTAGGAGGCCTTGGCGCAAGCTGCTCCCGAAGTTGTGTATAGCATTGAAAGTCATGGATATAGCGGGAGAGCCTCGGAGCCCGACCTTGGATTTCAAAGGCTTAGACGATACAACCACATATGAGCTCTTTGACGAAGGCAGCGTGAGCCAGACCAGGAAGAGGCGGCGCTCTTCCTTGCGCCGTGTGAGCTTTGCGGAGCGGCCATCGATCCATGTTTTCGCCCGCGATGATGATTACGAGACACCACCGGAAGGAACTACTTCGCATTTTTCTGGCCAATCCTCGCCAGGGACGAGCATGTCCACGAGCCCGCAGCGGCGTTCTGGAAGGCTCATCGCTGCCGCAAGAGGGAGAGAGAATGAAATGGAAAAAGAGAATACTGTGCCTAACCTCAGTGTTGGCAGCAATGCGCGGGACGGGAGGCGAGGGAGACGGCCCCTCGCAATCAGGGGCAACGATAAGGTTAAGGAGAGTGAAGAATTTTTGAAGCCGAGCACCTGGCTTGATGAGCCAGAAGCATCTGCGTTCGGAAGGTAAGTAAGCGGTCTCCTTTCTTGCAGAGATAATGCATACCTTTGCATTTTTTTCGTAGAAAATATGATAAGGTAAGTGGGTCTTAAATGGATATTTTCAGTTTTGCAGTCAGTTCTCGGAGGATATAAAACACACATTAGAAGATGAGTACTTAAGCAAGTCCAAATTAATTTTTCTCTTTATTTTTGGAGCTCATTAAATATCTTATTCATTATTAAATTGAAGATTCTCTTTCTCATTAAATGATCATATAGGTCCTCGATTTTGTTGTTTATTGAACCTAGAACGATTAACAAATCATGAGCACATAATCCAATCTCTTGTGAACACACGTCTTTTTAGTGTCTGTTCTTAAATCCACACCTTACCACACCACTCAAATATTAGGTGTCCGTCTACGATGAGTAACCCAATTAGGCCCGCTTACCCGTTAAGAATTTGACACCTCTCTGCCAATCAGCACTGTGAGCTTCCCTACATGTCAATATTACGTACTGCGCTTCCCCCTCAAATTATAGTCGTCAAGAGAGATTTCCTTCTGTCGTGTACGGTTCTGGCGATCCTGACAGCCCATTGGTGCATTTCCATCGCTACTGGTTTTCAAGTTCACAGATTTTTTCATTCTTTCCTTCCTTAGTTCCCCTCTGGATACTTAAATCAAGTTTTCCATTGATTATGAGACAAAATCTTTATTTGATCGATTTGGTTTCTCTTCTATCTGCTCGTGAACTGCCCATATACCCATCCTCGCATCTTTATCTTCGTACCACAATCTTGCAACGCAGCTGTGATGAGAATACGGGTCCCGTGGATCTACGCCATATCTCGTTTGGGGAACAGAGGACAACTGTGGAAGACGACGATAACGTTACAATGGACAGCCAGACGTTCAAAACTAGAATGTCCCTAGTGCTTGCAAGACAGCCGCTGCAACCACTTTCCGAAGAGAAGTTTGTACACGTAGCGACGCCTACAGACACGAACACGGACATGGAGCTGACTGCTTTCGAAACTGAGCGTAAACTGCAAGGCAAGCATAGACCGCCGACTTGGCATAGAGGTGATAATAGCCCCAGCGATATGAGTTTATCCCTAGGGCCCTTGCAGTGGAAATTCTCTCATATTGGAAGCAGCCAGAAACGTAAGCAGGTCGGGGGTGATGATGATGACAGGTCTTCTGGTTTATTGGAGGATTCCCAGCTACAGAGCAGGAAGTCGAACATTCAGATGAATAAATTGGCCGCACTGCCTGCAAACGATGATACGGTTTCTATGGACACTACCTCCATGGACACCACATTGGATTCTGTAGATGGACATAACCTGACTGAGGAAGGTGATAAAATGCCATCTTCAGGAACTATGAGATTCGCAGATCCTAAAGATAATGATGACACAGTGTCGATGGATATTACAGGGCAGTCACTGGCCAGTCAAGCATTGGAAAATACTGAGACTTTTGACAAGAATTTGAAGGATTGTGAGGAGGACGACCGATCTTTGGTCAATGAAGATTACTCTGAGCCTTTGGAGCAAGATAACAGAAATGTTTTGGAATCAAGTGCAGTCAACTTAGAGATTGAGAATTCTCTCCTGCGGGGGCAGAGCATAGGTTTAGAGAGACAAGATGCCTACCAAGCACACGATGAGACAATTAATTTTAACAATAACTCCAAGGTGTTCAAGGAGCATGTGCACTTGGGAGCTGATAATGATTCCTTTGGAGCCTTACAGCAGAATGAGAAGGTTGCCGAAGTCAGTGCAACAAACTCTGCGGGTGAGAAATCCCTCTCCCAAGGAAGGAGCACGTTCCTGAAGAGTTCAGAGTCGTTTCAAGCACACGATGATACAGTTACCTTAAATAATAACTCTAATATGTTCAAGGCGCATACACACTCGGCAGCTGATGATGATTGCTCTGGGACTTCGAAGCAGAATGGGAAGGTTACTGAAGTGCGTGCAACAAAGCCAGAGAATGACAGAGCTCTCTCTCAAGGAAGGGGCAGTCTCTTAGAGAGACTAGATTCATTGCAAGCACACGATGAAACGGTTACCTTCAAAAACACTTCGAAGGTATTCAAGGATAATTTACACTCGACAGCTGATGACGGTGCTTTTGGGGCTTTGAAGCAGAATGGGAAGTTTACTGAGGTGAGTGCATCGAATCCTGAAGGTGAAGGAAGGAGCACGCTCCTGGAGAGACTAGATTCATTGCAAGCACATGATGAAACGGTTACCTTCAAAAACATTTCGAAGGTATTCAAGAATAATGTGCACTCGACAGTTGATGGCGGTGCTTTTGGGGGGTTGAAGCAGAATGGGAAGTTTACCGAGGTGAGTGCACTGAATTCTGAAGGTGAGAGCTCTCTCTCTCAAGGAAGGAGCATGCTCCTAGCGAGACTGGATTCATTGCAAGCCCGCGACGAAACGGTGACCTTCAAAAACACTTCGAAGGTATTCAAGGATAATTTACACTCGACAGCTGATGACGGTGCTTTTGGGGCTTTGAAGCAGAATGGGAAGTTTACTGAAGTGAATGCATCGAACCCTGAAGGTGAAGGAAGGAGCATGCTTCTAGAGAGATTCGATTCATTGCAAGCACATGATGAAACGGTTACCTTCAAAAACACTTCGAAGGTATTCAAGAATAATGTACAGTCGACAGTTGGTGACGGTGCTTTTGGGGCTTTGAAGCAGAATGGGAAGTTTACTGCAGTGAGTGCATCGAACCCTGAAGGTGAGAGTTCTCTCTCTCAAGGAAGGAGCATCCTGCAGAAGAGACTAGACTCGATGCAAGTACACGATGATACGGTTACCTTCAAAACCAATTCTAAGTTGGTGAATGGTAATCTACACTCGGCAGCTGATGACGATGACTTTGGGACTTCGAAGCAGAATGGGAAAGTCTCTGATGTGAGTGCATCGACCTCAGAGAGTGAGAACTCTCTCACAAAAGGAAGGAACATCCTGCTAAAGAGACTAAATACATTACAACCCCACCATGAAAATGATCCTCTGGAGACATTGTCACAAGAGCGAGATAGTCGGTTTGATCCTGGACGTGGCGCACAAGGTTTTACTTCTGGAGCAACCGTTTCATGCGTAAGTTCGAGGGGACCTTTGGTCTCCAAAGGGCATAATGATACAGTGTCATTGGAAGCAACATCTCAGTCACAACCTAACAAGTTTCAGTCGGAAGGTCAAATGGGGAACTCATACCCAGGAAATGATGAGACGGTCTCGATGGACATCACTAGAGCGTTGACGGGAAGGATTGAGCAAATTGCTTCTGCTCAACGAATGTCAACGGACTCTGCAAAGCCTTTTGTTTGGTTGAGTAATGTTCAAGACATGGATATGTCAGACGCAGATTTAACCGACAAATTTCAGGACAGAGTTACATCGGCGATCCCACACTTAAAGGACCTTCTGGATGCGTATCCTGAGACACCATCAGCACCTGGGCATAATGCCCGTCTTGCGCCTTTACCCGCTTTGACAAACCAGAACTCACAAAGAGGGTTAGACGTTGATACTGAGACTTTTGAAGGACCAAACCTCAGGCGAGGAAATATATTACTAAGAGGAGCAGATCGTCATGAAGCCTCGGACATACCCACTATGGTATTAACAACGAATTTGGAACGTAAAGAACCTTTTCGAGATTCTGAAGACACATTCAGCTTCAAGGTGCCCCAACATAGCTCGCAAAAAAAGAAGAGAGAAAGTCTTGAGGGACCGTCAGAGGAGCGAGCTTTCGCATCTCAGCAGGTACATACTTAGACTTTTTTTGTATTGCATCATGAGGTTGATGGCTCTCTCTTTGATTCTTCTAACTCAAGATGACAAAACATCTTGGTATATTTCATTGGTTCCCCAGTAAAACAGTAGTGAAGCTCCACAAGCTCAGTGTTTCATTCCCTAGACATAGAAAAAGATGTGGTGATGGTGAATTGCAGGTTCTATTCTTGTAATCTAAATATACTGTTTCTGATAAGCTCCTGAAGCAATGTGCCTGACCTTTGAAGATATCTATGTTGAAGTCAGGGATTGAGATAAATGGCAGGACTGGCAATAATCAGTAAAAGAAAATAAGAAATAAACTATGGTATTTGTACTAGAGATGGTCATATGTTCTGTCAGAGATTTTAGGTTAAACAACTTTGAAACGTGGGTTTGTGCATGCTTCCATCTACATTTCATCTTGTCCACTTTTCTGGAATAGTTTTAAAAAAGTTACCAATAAGGATAGTTGTCTGCCACAACTGCTCACTGCCACCTTCTTTGCGTTTTTCTTGGGCTTACGAGTGTTGATTATCACACAGGTAGGAGCCTTTCGACCAATGCTATCCGATGTTCAGGATACAGTTCATTCCATGGAGTCCAACCTGTGGAATAATTCAAGTGCAGCTCTGCAGAAGTTGGGACCCAATTTACAAGACGGGGACAACACGCGGGAACTCACTAACCAGGATGACTGGCTGGGAGATGCATCAAGTGACATGAGTACCACTCCTTTATCACCTAGAAGACCAAATTTCTTGCAGGGTCTCACAAATAATCCTCAAGGTTCTGCTATGCAAACTGGATCTGATTTCATGGATTCCCCATCCCTTCAAGATGGTATCACAGCAAGCATTCCAAAGGTTAAGGACCTTTTAGCTGCTGATGAAGGGGCTTCAGAGTCAGAGTCAGCTTGGAACCCAAGAAGGATCAGCTGGAGCACCCAACACCAATCTCACCAAACTGTGGTCAGTATTTCTGAACTTTGTTCAAAACAGACTTTTTATTAAAGTTGATGAAAAATAATAACCCTGAATTGTAAAAAAAAGAACCTGTTGAATTATTCAGTTTGTCATGGGTCACTCAAGTGCGAACACTTTTTCTCCTTTCATGACTAAATTTGAAGAGGATTTGATACAGGGGGACATACCAGCTTCAATGTGCCAGCCAAGGCTAGATCCCACAGAAGATGAGACAATACATTCAATGCCTGACAATCTTCGCACACCAGGAGTGCAGAACAAGGAAGATGCTTTTTTGAGCATGACAAATGAGGGAGCAAATGCTCTTAATGTCATGTCTCACACCAAGGAGGTTCAAAACAGTGCGGCAAATAGAATAATGCAGAGGCTCATTTATTTGAAGGATAAAGATTCTAGTGAAGAGGATTCCAATCCCCATGAAGAGTCCCCACAAATCCTGAGAAGAAGTTTAACATTCCATCCAGATACTGATAGTCAACCCCATGAAAGATTGCTGATGCAAGGGAAGAATATGCACGAACGAGACCTGGAGGACTTTGATAGTCAATCAGCAGTACCCAAATCTTCCTCTGGATTGTTTGCATCAGTGCAGGCCGACATGGATCCTTCAGAAAATCAAGAAAGAATTCATCAAAGTGATGCAGATGTTCAACACAATCAACCTGTTGATGAGGTGTGCCAAGATGCATTTGTTTGTTTTCACTCCAGGTTCATTTCAATTGTGATTGTCATCTTTGTATCCTTTCTTCTTGTTTTGACCTGTTCGCCACTTTCGTCAGCTGATTAGGGATCTTGGTGATAGTTACCTCCTGCCTTGGCAACTTTGACAAAGGGCAAGTGTTTGTAAAACTCGTACTGATTTTTTTTTTTTTTTTGCTAATGTGAGCTGCATTACTATCCACAGAAGGATATATCATGAAGCAACTGTTTAGATTGGAGAGGTATATGCAGGAGGGAGTTAGGGCAAAATGATGAGATATACATAACTGTTTTCTTGATAACTTTCAGGATGCAGCCTCAAGGAGCATGCAGGAATTAAAAAGAGCTAAAATTCTTCTGGAGTTACGGGTGCTGCTCATCAATCCCAGTTTGGATGGCTGCTGTTTTGACTTGGGATTCTTGTGTACATGTATATAGAGATACATACCTTCCATTTGAAGCAGATTGTTTTTGTGGAATATTCATTGCCTGGGAATGAAGTGTTACTGTGTTCATGCTGCTTACCAGGTTGCTGAGGAAAAACTTGCTGATCTGGAGAGGCAGTCTGGTGTACTGAGAGACAAAGCTGAATTTCTTCACCAAGCTGTTGCTGACAGATGTATGGAGCGAGACTGGAGAATAGGGACAAAGGAACGGGCCAACCTTTGTCCTTATACACTTGTCAAAAAGCTCAAAAAGCAGTGTTTCTTGATGAGTGGTGTCCAGGTAATGGCTTCTGTTAGATCATCTTGTTGTGTGGGTGTTGAATTTGTGTTTTTTGCCTTGTACTGGAATGTTGGAATTCAAAGAGGCATATGTTCATATGAGGTTCATGTTCATATCCACAATCACTCCAAATGTAAAGGAACATCTTTTGGGGAAAACAATAAACTTTCATGTGCACATGTACCAGTGGTGGGATATGAAGACGACAAAAACTGGGGATGACGAGGTGATTCATGTGTTCAAGTATTGGTCACTACTTACACACAGGTACATCCCTTCATATTCATTTTGCATTTAGCTAAGCAAAAATTTGGATTCCCAATGAAGCCGATGTTGCCACTTGTTCCAACTACCATAGGCAGTTGTAGTGGCCAATTATAGAACTTTCACCTCTACTTGTGGGTGATTGTGGGGTCCATCTTTTCCATCTTGATTGGTTGCCATGCTGTTTTGGAGCTTGCTTTGTGTTCCTTTTTACTGAGATAGAGCTGTCAGTTCTACTACTTGTTCCTATTGACCAATTGTGCTGTAGATTGATTTCTCTCTGAATACAAACAGTTCTCACTCACTTTTGTGATGCTGTTTAGTATCCATCAAAAAACAGCGAATCGGTTGGAGGTTGAGAATGTAAAAAGCACAATAGATCTGAATCAGGGAATGATCGATCAGGTGCTAATGGCTAGCCCTATCTCAAGAATTCATTCTCTTCTTTTGCAAATACTAGGCTTCCCTTTAGAGGTTTTTATTATTACTTTCTTATTGTGTATCTGAGGTTATCTGGTTTACCTGAATCTTCTTGGCCCAGTCCTCCAAGCAACATGCTCAATTTCTGGAAAAGGGCAGTATGTATTAAAGTACAATCCTAGTAAACATTATACTGTAGACAATAGGTGAACTCAGGATTTGCTTTATATTGATTTGATTTGATTAGTTAGGACTGCATTTGAGTTGTTTACTCTGATGGATCATATCTTTACATGAATGTGATATATCTGGCCTGTTTGTATAACTGATACAGCACACATGGGGCCTCATTAATTTGTTTCTCTTATGCAGACCTTCAGACATATAAATGCCTCTCTAGCTTGGGAAACTCTTCTGTCTGGACATGAGAAAATAATGCCAAGATGCAGCCAGCTGTACTTGGTTCAGGTACTGTCAACATTCTGTAACATTGATCATTTAGTTTTGAGGCATTTCAAGAATGGATATAAGCAGAGGTTCTCAAAATACTCACCTGTGAATAATAAGCATGTTCCTTGAGGCAGCCTGTCTGAACTCCTGTGCTGTCGATATTGTCTTTGAGGAAGTAGGAACCTAGCCTGTAAGAACTAGAAAGAGGGGTTAAAAGTTCAAGGACCAAAGGTCATGTTGTGCATTCCGGCTACAGTGCAGCTTGGTTTAAAATCCAGACGCTGGTACTTCATCCATTTCAATTGATACTTTGAGATATAGAGGTTTATTTAAGGTGAATACTTGTCTCCAGGCTTTGTGCTTCATGTGCATTTATGAACATACCCAAAGCATACAGGTCTTCTGGACGAAACTTCTTCATTATTTTGAACAATCTCTTGATCTTTTAGATATTATTTTGAAATCCTTAGATCTTGTGTGCAAGAAATTGGTCAACCCATTCTTTATTGTTCAGGGCAAGATTCCATATTATTTTTTTGACTTAGAGCTGGTGCTTGGTCCAGGATGTATCTTTGAAGGTGACCATATTACTAGACCTTATGGGGGAGGTCAATAAATGCCGCAAATATCTTGTTATTCCTCGGTTTTTGCTGTCAACTGGTGAGCCCCTGCCACGTCAGGAGTCAGGATGGGATCACTTAACTGAATATTGAGAATATGTTGGTATTTTTATTCCAAGTCCTTGGCAGTTGTAGGATACTGTCTTTAGTAATGGCTTTTATGGATATCACTTGTTTTGCCTCATGGACTATATTCTTTTGCATGACACAAGTGGTTCGTCTCTCGCAGATGAAGGCGTTCAATTGAAGTTGCAGTTTTCAAATAGGGAGCTCTTATTTGACTTTGCAGTTTTGCTTGACCTCAGGTACAAGAGCCAATGGTTATTGCTATCTTATTAATTATTTTCTGGATAGTCTGTTTGATTTTCACTTGGTCATGGTTTTTGCACTATTCTGGAGATCCTTGCAAGCAGGCATGACCAGTGGGTGTTTATCTGATATTTTCTAGGGCTTGGTTACTAGATGCCCTTAACAAATTGTAACTCCTGGCCACAAAATGTCATATTCTAGTCACAAGTGTACTACCTAATGATCCCAAAACCGTAGATTTTGTTAACTCCCATAACACTTCAGCACATGTTGAAGAGCTCAAGGCGATCTTCTGATGTCCGAATTGTTTGTTTTCAAAAGGGAGTGGCTTGGTCAGAAAGAGAATATGGCTTGCGAAGTGAATTTGGAAGCTTCGGGACAGTATGGTGGAAGGAAAATCACAGTTGAAGAGATCAAGAAAGCAGTTGCTTGCATTTCCTCTGGAGACTCACGGTTGTTGCGAATCTGTGCCTCTGTGGATTCTCTAATTGAAAGCATTCGGATGCAGCCCATGACTGGAAGTGAAGCAGATGACCAGGAAGCTTGGATCCGTGACCTAATATTTAATTGATCAATGTCATGTCTTTGAAACTTCTGCATAGTTATATCTCATCCCTGGCAGTGTTGCTTCCAGTACAACAGTTAAATAGGTTCAGGATCAGGTAGTCCCATCAACTCTTTATTTGCAGTTTTCTCTTGCAGGAGTTTCACGATTTGTAAAATAGTTCTTGAAACTTACCATACTATTCAATTTAATATCGTGGACAACAAAAGTTGCCATCTGTATAATTTGTACATTTCAAGGCTTTTTGAATATATTATTTTGCCAAGTTGCGTGCAAGTTTGGCAGCATTGGTTTCAGTCGTTCATTTTTGGTTTGTGCCCTCTCCATTTGTTTCAATAAGAGATGAGCGACATTTTCCCCTTGTTTGTGTTTCATAACATTACTGAGGTACGCCGTTGCTTTCTCCCTATCCCATTCTTACTTCAAATATTAATGGCCCAGGTACTCATGTAAGGTAGGTGGGTCTTGAATGGTTGCTTTTTCCTACTAGCCCACTTCTCGGATATGAAACATACGTTTAAGGTAGAAATACCATAAGCGGTTAACCACCCTTTAGCCGTGTACTAGACCACTATCATAATGGTGAAGTGCCATTTTTGAAACGGATCATGGCCCGGCGGCAACTTCAATGCGTGTACACTTAGTGGAGCCAATGGGAGTCAAGTGTTAATGTACTCATGAGGTAACCGATTTAGGCGATGTTCTGTATGGAAATGCGGATTACCGTGTTCGGTGTAGGGAGAATCTAGTGAACGAGTAGGGGGTTTGACAACTTTCCACTTTGAAAAATTGTAGCATTTTTTGTACAGGGCAAAAAAAAAAATGAAACAACTTGCATTCTTCATAAATCCTTCTCGTCTATCTTGGAAAATTATCTCATGATTGTCAGACTAGATCTTCAATGCGAATCACCTTATTTTCATGGGTTATGGTATTTCTACCTTAGTACAAGATGGTTAGCAAATCTAAATCGAGGCCATAGCTACTTTCCTCAAAATTTTCAGAGCTCATTTGAATATGTTATTCATTATCAAAGTGAGGATTCTTGTGCTCATTGAATGGCCATGTAGGTCCTCCCAATTATGTTGACTATTGAGTCTAGAACAATTATCGTGTTTTGAGCACATATTGCAATCTCTTTTAAATACACATTTTTTGATGGTTGTTTTTTTGGTATCCGTTTGGCATTGACTACACTAAATATGGATGTTTAGTGTCACTTACTATTTGGAGTTACAATCCTACCTCTTTAATATGACACTCAATAATACGACAACCTTAATGTAATGACACAAATAATGTAAACCAAACTTTCTTAGTTAAAATCTACCTCTATGATATGATTGACATTGTTAATACGCCACTTTTAGACCCTAAAAGTTGTAGTTCAACAAAGTATGAAATCGAGAGATAATGTTATGAGTTCTAGACAGCTGCCCTCTCGGCAGTACCATAAAATTACATGGCATCACCGATTTGCTCATCTCAATTTTGAGATGATTAAACAAATAATGTTGTGGTTCTGTTCTTGGTCTACAATTTACCAAACGTGAGCCAGATCACATTTGCATTGGTTGTCAACTTGGTAAACATCAACATGCCTCATTTCCAGTGAATTCTGCTCGACAAAATTTTCCTAAACCAGGGGATTTGATTCATGGTGACATTTGCGGGCCGATGTCTGTACCATCACACGGAGGATCAGTTTATTTTGTCTTATTTAAGGATGATGCAACCACCTACCGGCTTGTCTTTTGCATTCGTAGCAAATCTGAAGCTCTAGCTTGTTTCCAAAAGGTTTGTTCACAAATCACCAAAGATACTGGATGCTATGTCCATATGCTTCGTATAGATTGTGGGGGGGAGTTTGCAAACAAAGCATTCGATCAATATTTGGCAGCTCATTCTATTAGACAGGAATATACTACCCCTTACACACTAGAACAAAATTCAAAAGCTGAACAAGAAAATCGCACTATAATGGAAGGTGTTCGCAGTTGTCTTCATCAAGCAAGGATCAATCTCAGATTTTGGAAAGAAGTAGTTCAATATCTTGTTTACACACCCAATCGCATTGGTACTATAATTCTATCTGATTACACTCATTTTGAAGCCTATTTTGGACTTCCTCCATCTGTCGCTCATCTACGACCTTTTGGATGTCCAACATTTGTACATATTCCTGCCCCTTTGCGACGCAAATTGGATCCAAAGGCTCAGCAGGGAATTTTTGTTGGTTACTCTGATGAGAGTAAAACTTTTCGAATTTGGATTCCTGACAAATTGTAGGTAGTTACTTCTCACGATGTTACTTTTGACGAGGAGAAGATTGTTTAGTACATTGCACCAGAGTCTTAGTCTGCAAACACACATCCTTCGCTTATTCTTGCTGTGATTACTAATGTCACAACTCCTCCTCTTGGTCCCATTTCTGCTATTCATGTTGACCATCCTCATGTCAATGTTCCTCCCATTACTGATCCTCCTCCAGTAACTTTTTCCCCTCCCCAATTTTCCCCAAATCATAATCTCAATTCTATCTTAGCAGTGTCGATTCCCTCCTTACCTTCTCAAGATACAAGACAATAAACTTTTCAAGGACTATTTGCAACTGATTCTTGTTCAAATGATGATCCGTATGATTTTTTGACTTCCAGTATTCATCAGGTTTCTCATCATCAGTCCATGATTCTGGCTTCAATTCAAGATATTATACCAGGATCTCTTGCACCAGTTTCTACTTTGAGTTCATCTCACGAGTTACCTCGAAGAGGTGTTAATCCTCCTATACGCTATGGTGACTAGTATTATGCATTTTCTGTAATGAGGTGTAACTTCCTCCTGTCCCAAAATCTTATAAAGAAGCTCTTTAGAGTCCTTTTGCACCACAATGACAAGCTGCCATGGACGAGGAATTCAACAGTCTTATTACGAACAAAACATGGCAGCTCACATATCTTCCTCCGGGTCGGAAAGCCATTCGTTGCATTCATTTGTTACTCCCCCCACGATCTATACGAAACATCTGGACATAGCATCCAATGTCTTTGGTGATTTGTGAACAAATCTTTGGAAACAAGCTAGAGCTTCAAAATTTCTACGAATGTAGAAGCCAAACCAGTAGGTGGTTGCATCATCCTTAAATAGGATGAAATAAACTGATCCTCCGTGTGATGGCTTAGACATTGGCCCGCAAAAGTTGCCATGAATCAAATCCCCTGGTTTAGAAAAATGTTGTTGAGCAAGATTGGCTGAAAACGAGGCACGGTGATTGATTGACACTCTTGAGATTGTGGTATGTTATCAAAATTGTTGGCATGAGTAGTAAGAGTTTGTGGCAAAAGAACAGTAAGATCCAACACATATATGTTGTTTCTCAAGTGGTCTGTGAGATACAACTTGTTATCCTTGGTGATTGTGCATCTATCAACACTACTTGTGAAAATAAAATCATGTTTCTTGGCCATGGCTGTGGTAGAGAATAGATTGCAATCAAGACCGGGACATAGGGAGATCACTCCATTGTAAAGTTGAACAACCACGTGCGCTTACTTTACATGTAAAAAATGTAAAAAATGTACATAAAGCATCACCAAAATGGGTCAAAATTTTATCAATTTTTTTTCATGAGTAGATATACACGGTACCTATTACGTAGTAAAAAATGGTAACTAAATTTGATGATTTGTTTTTTTAATAAAATATACCGTTTCTAACTAGAATGATGCAGAATTGAACTAAAAACAATACTATAAAAATGAAGATGAATAAAAATTTCAAAAAAATATACAAAAGATACCATCAATGGTTATGTATATGTGGAAAAATATTATCAAATTTAAAATTATCTATGACATGTAATATAGGGGTAGTGTAAGATAACTAGAAATATTGATGGACGCTTGAATATACTAACCACATGTGCCAGTGTGTAAGCAGAGGATGACGAGAGCTAGACAACTCCCAGTTGAAGATGGATGGACTGGAGTTAGACAACTCCAGATTGACAACATGTGCATGGGAGTTAGACAACTCCACATTTAGTGCATTGGAATTAAACCATTCCATATTGAGAACATGTGCATTGGAGTTAGACAGCTCTCGATGAGGTGCACTGGAGTTAGACCACTCCATATTGGAAAGATGAATACTATTCATGGGAGCTAGACAACTCTCAATGAATAGATAAGTTTAGTTGGAATTAGACAGTTCCAACTAGAAGAAAGAATGGATGAATAAAGTTGGAATTAGACAATTCCAACTAGGAAAAAAGATAGAAGATTCATAGTAGACATTTCCAACCGGAAGAATGGAAAGATGGAAGAAGGTTCTAAGAAGAGCCAAAGATCGAAGATTCATAGTAGATATTTCCAACCGGAAGAATGTGACTAAGCGGAAAGATGGGAGAAGGTTAGAGTACTTTTACTATATGTGAAAATAGAAAGTAAAAGTAGTGCCTTTGGCATAAGAGGAAGCTTGGGGGAGGAGAGAGTATCTTCGTCTCTTTCCTATGGTCAGGTGGTTGAGCTTAGACCAAGACCTACTTGGTCCATGATAGTAATTAGACGCTACAAGGAAATTGAATAGAGTTCTCCGATTCATTATTTGGTTGGATAGTTGTTCTTGTGAAGATTGGTGGCAAACTTGTGGGAGGTTTGTTACAGGTAGCAAACTTTAACAGTAGAGGTCGGTAGCATTTTAACAGTTTACTAAGGCCAGGGAAGGAGTAGAAACAACCATGGCCCGATATTGTTCACTGAACTCTGCAAGTCCCACACTATTGCACAAGGCCACCAACTAAATCATCTAATGTCTGATTCTTGCCAGCAATGATAGGAACCCTGCTCTACATCCACAAACCTGACAACATAGGTTGTATATCCACATGCACATTTACAAGGTGACAGGTCAAACTTGAATGACAATCAAATGTTGGCAGCGAGGCTGCAGATCAGTCGACATTGTATCCAGAATCATTAGATGCCGAGCTCAGATCAGTCCGGTGGTATGAATCCTTAAACCCTAATTCTGGATTTGGTGGAGACACAGGGACTCAGATTCCATCATTTTGGTTGTAACTTGTCACTTCCGAATAGGGTTGCTTCTTGCACCCGTCACAAAACCCAAATGTCCAAAATCACAACCCCAAATGTAAACACAATGTACATTTGATAAGTGTGATGGGCATTTGATAGGTTTGTGACAAGCACAAAAAGCAACACCGCTTCCGAACCCATATCAAATGTTACACTCCCATCTTCTTCTTAGAAAGCACCTAGGATTTCAAAGGCTTTGGCGTGTTTTCGGTGCTTAGAAGATCTGGACACATGCGCCACTTCAGTTGTAAGCAACTGCCTAGGAGGCCGGGCTGCAATAAAAAAGTTGCTTGCGGTTCTTTTAGGGTTTAGGGTTTATTACAAAGAATATGGGTTAACATGAAATTGCAAGACTATGTGCTAAGAACATAGTCTATGTTCTTAATAATGTTTTGGATTTTAATTCCACATAGAAGATGCACTTACTTGGAATTGTGTCCAACTAAGGAAAGTTGGTAAAGTACCACTTCCAAAAAGAACTTTGTGATTTGAAAATTTTGTGCAAAAGATACAAACAAATTTCAGCAAGCATCCCAAGAAGTGAGGGGGTTTGACGAGAAAATGTGTTATAGATAGGTTTTTGGAGCTCGATTGTGCAAAGAATAACATTCTCTTTAAAGTTGTGTTCAACTAGGAAAACTCTCAGGATCAAACATAGTACCACCTTCAGCAAGAATCTTGTGATTTGAGGTTGTTATGCAAAAGATTGGAACGCATTCACTAGAAGGAATCCTGTCCAAATCAACCCTGAAGGGTAGCAGGAATTTCAGTGGAAACGGTCACCGGTATGGGTGGGTAGTCGTCTGCCGGTGCAGTCTTGATGGCCTAGTTAAAGTTACCCAATAATGTTGTTTTCAACCCCTTGGGGCTTCTGTGGGTGACGGTCCCCATCCTAGGGGTGAAGCATACCCTTTGCCCATTCTACCACAATGGGTGGGTTTTGGGTGACATTGGTTCGGTGCCCACTTGGTGACATACGCCGGAAATGGGTGCTTTGTGGTGCGCACCATCTACCCGAATTGGTGGACATACCTAGATGGCCACCATTGTGGGTGCACACATGCCATTCACCTATCATGTGATGACACATCCCATATTGGAGTATATGGAGGGTATGACAAGTCACCCGTCCATGGGTGGTGCATACCGGTCACCGAACTAACCGACTGAGGTTGGACATCTCGGTGGATGGGTAAGGGTCGGGTGGGTATTGGGTAGCAGTCGGGTAGGTGTTGGTAAGGGTCGGGTTGATGTTGGGTAAGGGTCGGGTAGGTGTTGGTAAGGGTCGGGTTGATGTTGGGTAAGGGTCGGGTAGGTGTTGGTAAGGGTCGGGTGGGTGTTGGGTGGCCGTTACCCGCGATGGGTTGCGGTCGGGTGGGTGTTGGGTGGCCGTTACCTATGATGGGTTGCGGTCGGGTGGGTGTTGGGTGGCCGTTACCCATGATGGGTTGCGGTCGGGTGGATGTTGGGTGGCCGTTACCCATGATGGGTTGCGGTCGGGTGGATGTTGGGTGACCGTCACCCGTGATGGGTTGGTGTCGGGTGGGTGTTGGGTGGCCGTCACCCATGATGGGTTTGTGTCGGGTTAGTGTTGGGTGGCTGTCACCCGTGATGGGTTAGTATTGGGTGGCCGTCACCCGTGATGGGTTAGTGTTGGGTGGGTGTTGGGTGGCCGTCACCCGTGATGGTTAGTGTTGGGTGGGTGTTGGGTGGCCATTGCCCATGATAGGTTGGGGTTGGGTGGGTTTTGGGTGGCTGTCACCCGTGATGGGTTGGGGTCGGGTGGGTGTTGGGTGGCCGTTACTTGTGATGGGTTAGTGTTGGGTGGCCGTCACCAGTGATGGGTTAGTGTTGGGTGGGTTTGCAATTTGCAATTTATTTGTGGTGATTGTGAGTTTTTTCACTGCATGCCTAGTTGGTGTATGTTGTTTAGAATCTATGCGCTCCAACTGAGCAGTATTCAAACACTAAAGACAAGCATTGTAATACTCCCTCTTTTCTGGACTTCGTTATATTGTTGGTCCATACAACATGATTGCAAATTCATGGAACTAGCAATATCTGCAAAGATGTTTCTTAAGCAGAAAAATCTCATTCATTGCATATACACAGCACAATTTCCTCCAATTCACAATGCATTAAACATCCACACATTACCAGTACAGACTGATTTATCTACCAATTATGTTGGAATTACAACAACCACCTCATTTCAGACTTAAGTGCTTTAAAAATTCCCTCATGATCCTACCACCGGAAGTGAACATAATAGATGTAGTCTTCAGCAACAAGTGGAAATTCCAAAGAAAAATGACACTCAAACACTCAAAACCCTCAAACCCGCAATTACTAATAACTAGTTCTCAGACAAAGCCAAACTTCCACCAGCTGGGCAAGGGCCATTCCACTCACATTAGTATGAAGAGTGAAGAATCAACCCAAATCCATCATGCTTCCATCTCTCACAAAGATAATCGTTAGCCTATTCTAAAATGGCGCATTTGGAATAAGGGAATATGTTGAAAATAGGAAAGAACCAGCAAGGACCAAATCTGGTCTCACACTTGTGTACAACATCAATTGGGATGTATCCAACCTGGTTATCCTGGACTTCGAATAGTACTAATGTTGTCAAGAGAATAGACAACAATGTGACTTAATAAACCATATGCACTAAGTATAACTCTAATTGCCACCAATAAACATATAGTCAGAAGTGATGATATTGAATGACACAATACCAGGAGTAAGTCCTTCTGAATTGCCGGTGTTGCAGCATCTTGACGAATCATAGTCACAGGAAGTTCCTCATCCAATCAAAGGCTCGGAACCATCGTCTTCTTCAACTTCTTCCCCATCCTCTTTTTCAGAATCTTCCAGTGCGATGGAACCTCGGTTGGGGAGAACTGATTTATGCATAATCATACAGAATCATATAAGACCATGAATACAAGAAGTAATCTCAATCTCAATATGATCTCTACAAAAAAAACCTCATGTCCATAGAGGACTAGAGCTTTGCTGAGAGAAAAGAGAGAGAACTTGAAGGACAAGGGTTTAACATAGCATTCTTAAGCATCTGCAAGGACGTTCTCATTCTAATCTCAGTCCAAGAATAAACTTTCAAGCATCAAGGTCCTTGGGTACATGCAGGATTGCCGAGCATAGTCAAGTGGCAAGCTCTCATTAGTCGACACCTCAATGTTGTCTATCTTCAGACACAAAGCCTCTTTCCATCTATCAGGGTTCAATTGAAGAGGCGTTACCCCAATGGAATCATTCTTAACTTATCCAGACTACCTACGATTTGTTGCATTTGCAGTGAACCCAAATAGGCTACTTAAGAATGTTATGAGGGATGATAAACCAAAATTAGGACATCATTGTCTAGCAAATATCCTCACCTTGACAGCAAGTCCCATTTGGGAGACAGACTTGTAGAAGCATCTCCGTACTTCTTGAAGAACATTTGAGAGTGTCTTTGAATGTGCATCTTTCAGGACCTGGGAAGCCATCTTCTCTTCATCATCCACTTCTTTGAGAACATGTAGTCCTTTAGGTCTTGCAGAGCCATTATTTGGCCCCGGTTTAGTATTCCCTTTGCCTTCTCTCAATCTTTGGGGATCTGCTAGAGGGGCCTCAAACCCACACTTTTCCTACCTTGCTTCAACTCATTCCTATCATGCTGTAAAGTCTCGTAGTTATGTCTACTATGATTGAGACCAAAACCGTCATCCCATTGATTGTCATTCTCAACCCAATTGCGGACAAAAAGGTCCAAAAACACAAAGTCCTCAGAGAGCCAGTCATTGTCTTCTCCTGTAGATGTTGTAAGAGCGCCCTGCAAAAACCCATGTGTGCCTCTTGGAGAAGAAACTATTGTTACTCCCAACCATGTTGGGACAATTGTATGACCTGTGTAATTCAAAAATTCGTATGAGATGGATGCACGACTTGGAGACCATTAGAAGAATTATCTTCCAGAACAACCTACCGTATTATGATCATATCATCAGAAATAGAGGAAAACATGAGAAACATTTGTGACCAATCCTTGCTCCCAAAAAAGGACGTTTAAAAGTATTGTTTGTCGGGACATGGCAATCGGATATCCTCAACTCATTACAACTTTAATATGATCCAAAAGGACAAACAATGAAACAATTGATGTCTCACAATCTACAATTTCTGTCAAAATTCAAACGTATAAAAGCAAAGAGCTGAAGCAACTATCTGAATCTGCACTCATCAATTTGTGGTGGTGCATGCACTTGCTTGTGAGGGCATCTCAGGAATGGATTGAGTCAAGTTTTCCTCGTTTGTGTTTTCTTGACAAGCACCAGAGTTTGAGTGTGTAGATTTATTCTTAGACAAAAACTCTTGAGCAACCTCAGTCAAGTTGAATACCATAACACAACCTTCTCTAGCCAGTATTGCAACCTACAATAACAATCATGACAAGCCATCCATTTCATTACATACTTGAGCAACTACCAGCTGCACGACATAAATTTTGACACAAAAATTGACAGAGTGAAAGTAATTACATTGCAGCTCAAATTTTGCCAAAATGGATTGTAGAGTTGAAATGCAGGCACTATGACTAAGTACCTGCTCTACAAGCAAAGAATGAAGCCGATGTGATTGCTCATTTGAAAGCCCTTTTTGGGAAATCACGTGCAATTTTGGAGGCTTCTGTGGGTAACCAAGTAAACACCTGCATACACACCAGGTAAACAAAAATTATTGTCTGCTATATAGAAATGAACCTGACTTCCTTGTTCATTTGTCCTTTAGACTGCACAACATGCACAAGCAATCAAAAGAGGTTACAGCACATATTAATCCCACAGACAAGCAATGCCAAGAATTGAAACTCAGTCTCATGTCTGTTTACATATGGCCTCAATCAATGCTGAAATGATTACACCCAGTTAGCAATAATGCACTTAAGTAACCAATTTCCATCAAATTCAATGCACTATTTTGTGATAATAGAAACTCAAAAAAACCATCGTACTACAACATTAGGGAATTGTTTGCTACATATTATCTTGGATGTTTCACTTAAAACTTCAAAGCTGGTAGCATGTACAGATTGTTCTCCAAAATTAAAATTTCCAATTTTGCAGGAATCAGTTGTGCATGATGGTTGCTCCAATTAGACAATACTTCAAATATTTGCAGAAGTACTCTCAAGCAAAATCTCACATTTTGTCCATTGTCCCTGTTCCCATCCAGTCATGGACACAACATAACTCTGACCTAGTACAACAATTCTCTTTTGCTTGCAGGTGAAGTTCTTGAGTTTCTAAACAGCATATAAAGAAGCCATATTAAGATGAGATGGTTCACTTTTGACCTACAAGTATTCATCTAGACGAACATGGATCAGTGGCCAATTAGAAGTTTACAAGCCAACACTGGTAGTAAACCTCTCCTCTAACATTCGACCCAATAAGCCCAAATCTACAACTCAAAGTACAAGAAAAAACATAAATACCTGACGTCGAGCTCTTCAGAGACATCCTCTTTGACGTTATCTTCATCAACTGAATGTGGTCTGCAAAATTCCCAATACGGGATATGGATCCTGAATATGGTTCTTAACATGTCCTAAACATGTCCTAAAATGATTCTAAACAAACAGGGTGCAGTGATGATGATGATGGTGATCTTTATACCTTCATGCAGAAGAGATTACATTCATCATCAACTTCGAGTAGAGGCCAACATAGTTGACACACTTTTCTTGTGAGTGCAGGCATTGATAAGGATATTGTATGAGTAGCATGAATGAATAACATATGCTGGGGGAGTAAGTTAAGTTCACTTCCTTGACACAAACTGAAATTCCATTGCACACAACATATGTGCAATTCAAATAGCTTTCAAGTCAACAGGTACAGTAGTGTGTATCACTAATTATGGGTAAATTTGAGACTCTAAACTACTGATAGAAACAATGCATTACCCTCATTAATTCAGCCACTTGGAGGATTATCAGCAAGAGTTATCCATAGCATCATGATATGGATTCAAATCTAAACGACGACATTTGAAATCGAGTGAGGGCTACATTTTGGAAGATTCACTAGGATTTTCATCCTTGCAGAGGTGTGCTGCAAAATTGCAGAAGAGAAGGTGGCCATTCAATAAGACTCTTACTTCATACCTGCTTAAGTGGATATATTTCCTCATTTGAAGTATATGACTTGTCAATGTAGTTCCACGTGCAAGAGATGCAGCAACATGTCTTCAACAAGAGGCAAGAGGTCCCCCGATCTGTCCCTCCCATCCCCACATATTGGCAACTTTAGTAGCACGGTCCAGGAACTATTTCAAAACTCCATTGTGTCCATTTTACATCTATTTTGAACTTCACCTGTTAAACTTTTAACACCGTGACTCCAACCCGCTGCAACCTGCTGCAACCCACTGCAACCCGCTGCAACCCGCTGCAACCTGCTGCAACCCACTGCAACCCGCTGCAACCCGCTCCAACCCACTGCAACCCACTCCAACCCGTTGCAACCCACTGCAACCCGCTCCAGCCTGCATCAACCCACTCCAACCCGCGTCAACCCACTTCAACCCGCTCCAACCCACTCCAACCGACCCACTCCAATAGTCAAATAGCTTGCAAAGCAAGAGTGATCCCATAATGTAAGGTTGCAATTCACAATGTTATACCACAAACTTCGGTTAAACCATCTCACAAGAAATAAAATCAGTTCCATTCGCAAGGTTAGACATTCACTATGATAAAACCAAAAAAAGATGTAAGTGGATATTTAACTCACATTGAATATAGTGATGAATAGATACACCGACGAGATTTCAAAGCTAGCCACACTGGCCATGTTTCCAGTTCCAAAAAATGCCACATTGATCAATACAAGCTGCCAAAACCATAGAATTGTTCAGTGCTTCATGTCAACCTGCCACAATGAGCATTGCAGATCCCAATTTTTTCATATACATGAAGAAAAAATCATTCAACATCACTAGAAAGGAAAGGTCTGAAGGGAAATAGCTTACAAAACAAAGCCCAACACTTGTATGTTGAAGCTCAACACTGTGAAGTGCAACCTTGGGGAGTCTCATGCTAGAGGGCTAAACCATATACATTGAGTTGGACCTTTTAGATAAAAGTGTTAAGCTTGGTAAAATGGTGTGACTAACTACAGATTCTACAACTATCCATGACAGAAGTACCGAGGCCAAAGCAGTGTAAAACAAGGCCTCATACCTGTAAGAACATGCACACAAGCATCAATATTTAGCATGCAACCCCAAGGCCAATTCCATACAGGAAGTATTTAGTACAATTGAAATGGGCAGGCTAAATGTTATGCATGATGATCAAACCATTGTGGTGTCACATACACAATTGTTATTCTCTTTGTGACCTTGTGGCCTCCACGTGCACAAACAGTAGGTGGGTAGACCACATTCCTTCAATAAAATATACCCATGCTTTAGACACCTGTAAAAATGATCTAAATAAAGCCTCTCAAAGTCCAAATTGATAAATCACGTGCCCAATCGACAGGAGGAGGAAAAGTGGGGCAAAGCCGAGGAATATCGAGTTTAATCGTGCGAGCATTTCGTGGGGTGAATTTAAAGGGAGTAGAATGGCCACCACGGCCAGTGACCAGTTAGTGACTTGATGGAGGAGAGGAAGGCCTTTCTTCTATTCCCTGTATGATGTTGTGACCCATACCATGCCTAATGCTCCCCAAACCAGCAGCACCTGCTCAACAATGCAGAAAACTAGTGAGTAAATATTCACATACAAATATGGATCACTGGCAAAACACATAAAAAGATAAATTTGTACTAGAGCCAGTTTAGGTTTACGTCCATTGATTCTCATATGACTAAAATGTTGGATCATGATCATGATTGTGGACAACAAGACCATTTGTGGCGGCATCTTGGCATTGCAAAAAATCTCTCCCATTCCATCAATGAAGTTGTTTTGAGGAAGTTATGTGTTCCTGTTTGCCTGCAAACATAATCAAACAAAAAAAAATACAGAACACTTGGAGGCCCATGACCACACAAAATTCAATTGCGATTTGTGGTGAAGATGCTTGCGCACTACTCTTACTGATGCTTCGTCTTACCAATTCGATGCGAATTTCCGTTACATAAATATGTTCATGGGAAGAATATGGGGAACGTGTAAAACCAACCGAATAACACCCACATACCTTAGCCTGGAACTCGTGTACTTCAACTGAATTACTCGTAATCAGATGACAAAAAGCTTTGCAAGAGAACAACAAAACGCCGCATTTCTTAAGGAATAACACCACCAACCCTGACAATCGGACTGACAGTTCAGCACATCACTTTGAGTCGAACTGATCGGAAGGTGCCTTGCTACTAGCTCAAGAACTCGTCTACCGACAAGAATTTGCAACAAGTAGAAACATGCAAGGGTAAATTCCAGCTTTTTCCACATGCCGTGGCACATGCATGGATGTTGTGATGCCATTCCAGACATGTCACTCCCGCTTCTGTTGTCTCAATTACCTTTTGAACAGAGATACATTACTTAACTAGGGCCTGAATGGATTACTCATTTTTCATACACAATGGCCAAACCGTCCATATAAAAGGCATATCATTACAATGTTACCCGTTGATATTTAACAATGGAAGTCTATTGAACTGTTCAGTAGAAAAGACACTTAGGAAGCCAGAACTAACCTTCATAAATATGGCACAAATGGCCGAACCAAGTCATAATCTTGTTCCGCAATGCCTCTCAAGAAGGGCACAAGACTGTAAACATACCACAAGAGATACAGATCAGCAGTAGGAACTTTAAATAATAACTACATCGATACACAACAAACTCAATGCGTATGCTCCACTCTTAGCATTCACTTTACACTAAACCCGACAGGTGGCTTTAACACAGTCAAACAAGAAGAATTTTAACACAGTCAAGCACGCAATGCTTCATGCTGGACATACAGCAGCACTACATGTGACAAATTTCACCGGATGTGTGGGACTCACATATACCCACACTAAGACATTCTAGTACACTATTTGACATACTAGTTGTCATCGCTCGATTACTTCCTTTTCCACTAAATGATTGCTTAACATTCTACAAGAAACACAAGGACAGTAGCTTGTAGTCTGACCAACTACTGACCCAAACATACAGTAATGGAAGAGAATTCTCCTAATGAAAACAAGACTATGAAGAATTTGTCTTCCTGACACTCATCTTCACAACTAGAAAAATTGCCAGTTCACTGTACCTGGGTACATTCACTACTTGACCTCCTTGTTTCGCTTGCTCAACAAGCTCGTGCACATCCACTATCAAGCAAGTCCCAACATTCTGCTCCCCACACCATTCATCAACAAGAGCTCTGCGCACAATGGGCACCAGATTCGCAACCCCCCATAATACTTTGATAGGGCAAGGTCAAGACCCCTGTCCATCAATCCGAAACTATTTGCAAGTGAAACCACACATTCAGCTGTAGTGGATTTCAAATAACTCTGAAAACTTCCCAAGTAAGTGGACAAGGAGATGGAGGGTGAGGCACCATGTTGTGGCAAAGGTAATTGTTTCTCAATTTCATCTTGCCACCCTGAGACCAAATTCTGCATAGCAACTTTCAGATACTTGCACCCCCAACTATGCATGTTAGGAGGCATTCTACCTCCCACACACTTCCCTTCGATGCATTTAACAAATCTCCTTTCAACTGCTAATAGACATCTTACAAGCTGAGACAGCCACAGACCAAACATTCTAGTGCTCAGAAAAGGGAAAAAAGTCAGAGATGTGAACTATAATACCCAATATATTCAGAGAACATAACACAGGTTTGCATGATAGGTTCTCTCAATATAAAGAAAAAGAACAAGTTTGCAAACCTCTATCCTTTTCTCAATCAAATATACTAGAGAAGTTTGAAGAAACCTTACATAAGTGGCTAAGATGCCACCAATTCTTTGACAGTGATAAAATAAACAAGTTGATCTATAGTGCCCATCGACTAGGAGAGAAACAGTAAACACTCAGGTATGGACACATTCCAGACTTTCAGAAATGGCAACAAGAGTGTGAGAACTTAAAATATGAGTATTTGACTGCCTCCACGCTCGCTTCACTTTGACAAACTTCACTTACATTATTTTATTCTTGAAAATGAGGAGTGCAAGATGAGCCCTAACAGCTAAGTGCACATTAAAATCCACACATGCAGCCATGGGGTACGGTCCACCCATATTGGGCCCCAACCCTTGCAAGGGAGGAGTGGACAATCCAAGAGATTGGGTGTTGTTATATCCAATAGTTGGTCGATCATATCCAGAACGATCGCCCTTGTCGTAAAAAACCCTCCGCTGCAAAGGTTGCACCTGAAAACCGTCGCAATCCACATACACGGGATCTTTTGTGCTTTCAAAATCCAGATGATGTCCTCTACGTTGTTGGATGGGCCTCGCAATGGGTGGCCTCGAAGGATGTGAAGGGTAGCCACTCAATGCAATACGTGCAAAGGAGGGCCTGCCTCTCCACCCCCCACCACGTTGAGATGGACACCCGGGACCATCGTGCTCCCAATGCGCCGCATTCCAAGCCCCTTCCTGCCAGTTTTGTGACCGGGCGCCCAGCATATAGCCACCTTCATCATACTCTTCACTGTCATCTTGGCTCCAAGCCGCACGCTGTTGACTTCCTTGATAAGGAAGTCCCCGTGATTGTTGATGGATGTTGGGAATATATGTGTGGTCCCCAATATTTGCATACACTGGGTGCGCGATTGTCGCATCCGATATGGACTCTCTATATGCAATGTGCTCACTCAATTGCCAGCCTCTACGTGGAGGTGGTCCCTACGAGGGATGGGGTTCCACCGCCCACGTTTCCATCCCGTCTTCCCTTGTGTCCTGCCATTGTGACAACAACTCGGAGCGTGGATGGTTCCTATACATGGGTTGCTCACATGCCGTCGCCTTTGTATGTTGAGGTTCTGATGTTTCCACCCGCGGGCGCTTCTCCAAAGGAAACTGCACTAAGAAATCATCGAGAAGGCACATTAAATTGCAAACGCCCCTAGACATTACTCACAATAACTACAAGAAGCACAACGGGGTCCAACCCAAGTGCCAGTTTATCTCCTCGGAACACTATTACGATCTTCAACACTTTGATGTATTGAACAACCAATTGTACAACTTTGTTTATTTGCAAACCCCAACAAACATGCAAAGGAAGTGAATTGGAATGCACATGAAGGGCACATTCAGAGTGCCAGAATGTTCCTCGAGACAACAAGGGCAAAACTTCTGCTGTGTTAGCCCTCTCTCTAGCACAAACTCGGGCGATGGCACATTAAAGCGCCTTAGCGGTGGCCATGGGCACATAGAACACACTGCCCTCCGCCAACACAATCCTCTAACATGGGGTTCGCCAAGAATGCACGTTAAGGAATGCTAGAACTATGTTCATGCCCACATGGACGCATGGCCAAGTCTACCAGCGGGCGCATGCATTTCGCCCACTTTGATAAGCATTCTCCCCACAAACCCAAAACAATATGAATGCACACATGACTGGCTATTTCCACTTCATGGCAACATGTAGGAAACTCCCCAATATGTAACCCTTCTCCCAACCCATTTGAAGAAGCAGGGTTGCACATAAAAGTGGGAAAATGAACCTCATTGCCTCATGGACAGCCAATATCCTCACGTCGCAGCCACTATCCTCCCAACACTCTGCCAACAACAATGCAGACACCAAATGTTGGACTATGGTTGCCCACAAACATCATTTTGTATATAACCTGGGTTGCCGGTGTTGCAGATTGGCGTTTATGGGTGTCTGTGCTGGCCCCTGCAGGCTTTGTAGCTGAGCACCCGACTCCAACATGGACATGGGGGTCCATCCCACGTTCTTGTGAGGACATGCATGCATTTTCCTGTGTGGTGTCAGCCAGAGGGGTTGTTGCCTCTACCATGGTAGACGATGTTAATTGTGCGAGTCTCGAACTACGTCACCTGGGCAATTTGTGGAACGATGTAGACGAAGGCTCGGGCTGGATGGTTTTTGACTTCTTGGGGACAATGAATCTGCACCTCCACCGGCATCGTGCATTTCAGTTCAATTCTTATGCATATTTAATATTCATGGAAACAAATTGAAGGGTGAACTGTCCAAACATGGAACAATCCAATTGTTTGGAGGCAAAACACCACCGAAGACATCAATCTCCACAAAAATCTTGAAGTTATGAAGGGGCGACATGTGCGACTGGAAGCAAAGAAAATTTTGTCCTCCACACGCACCCCCCAGAAGGGTTGAGGGCGGGTGTTGTGGCAATTGTTAATGGCAAGAATTAAACCCATGTGCAACAATCTTGAATGTTGCACAGCTGTATCTGATCCCACACAACCACAAATGCAACCAAGATATGCGCAACTCTCCCTATAATGGAGCTGGAATTTGGCACGCACTGGACGAACACTAGAATACAAGGATACCCTAATAATTGCAGTCCCCATTGCATGCCCTATCCAAAAAACTTGGGAACTGGCGGGGTTTTGCGATGCATTTCCGGGCGGCATTTGGTGACAGCACAAAGTTGCGCCTCCATTGATTTGTAGAAGACATGAAGCATTGGGTGGTTAATCTTTAGGAATTGCGCATTGTCCGTGCGCACGACTTGTCGATGCAAGTCCTCCCACAACCCATACGGCATGTCCACCTCCTTCCCTCCCAATACTGCCACAGGCACATGCTGGAAACCTATGCGATTGCAGGGGGGGTTGGTTCGAGTGCAAGCATATCTGGGTCTTTTTCCAAGCTTGGCCAGAAATTTGTCTTCTCTCCAAGAAAACATGTCATACTGGACCAAGGGGAGGACGGCCGCAAGAAGGTCTGCCATATTCATGTCCGGAAGAACAATGCTTGCAGGAGAGGGGGAAGGAGTTAACATTGGCTGAGCGGGGACAGGACTCCCAACGGGCTCGATCCCAAGGGACCCCAATCGACCTAGGAAACCCAAGCAATCGAGCATTCCCTCCACCCCCAGAAAAGCCTCGTACTCGTATATGACATCTTTCATGGTTTCCAATTGGCTCTGCAATTTGTGGTTCACAAATGCAAGCTGATGGCCCACAACCACAATCTCATGCTCAATCTTCTCACCCTCAGAGTCAGACATCACAAAAGGCGCACAACAAACCAAGGTTTTAGGAGGTTGCCTAGATTTGCACTCCAAGAACCCACAGTCTCCTCCCACAATCGGATTCCAACTTGACACACAAACAACAATGCAAACATCAGCAGTACCTCTCACAAAACAGTGGAACGGGGAAACCCTAAACCCTGCTGGTCTTCCAAAAAACGTTGTCGACAGATGTTGCACAGGGCAAAATTAGGTATGTAGTATTAGGGTTTGGAGGAGAACGGGCGGGTGTGACTGTGCGGGTGAGCATTGACCACATGCCATGTTTACAGTTCAAGCGAACTGGAGACAGAGAACACCCACAATCCAAGAATAAAAAAACCCAGAAAATGATCCAACCCACATGCTGGATTTTGCACTTAATAGTAGTTGGAGTCGTTCCTGGACCTTTGCCACACGTTTGTTGTGCTCTGCCTCGTAGGTGTTTGGTTGTTGCACAGCAAAGCCTTCCTCCTGAGCGCCTACTCCCTCCTCCACACTCCTACGCGCCACCTCCACAGTCCCTGATGCACTCTCTGTCCTCCCTTCCTTCCCCAAACACTCGCCTACAGCTGGCCTCCCGCCTTTCCGCCTCCCCTTGCCCTTGGTCGTTCAAGTTGGCCTCCCAATCCTCTATCCCTTGGTCGCAATTGTTCCCTCCCACCTTTCCTCTTCCCTCATCTGCATGACTCAATTTGCATTGCCCTCTCACTTCGATGCACTGTAATAGAGGTTGCAAGGAGACAGCGGCAAGAAACTCGACCTCCCCACTCGCCTTCACAACTCCAACGGTAGCAGGCCGCAATAATTTGGCACGCCTAAAGAATCCCAGGCAGGCAGGCATGAAAGGTTTCTCCATGCGAGGGAAGGAGTATACGCATACAACACACATTAACCTAGGCACATACAATACCCTAGCCGAGGACATGGCTGAGGTGGGTGCCACATTCACCATATTTGGTGACTGTCACCCACATGGGTAACCGTGTGGGCAGACAACACATCACAAGTACTTGCAACATGCACGGCATCCGATCATGCTCATATTTCTTTGCCAAGAACCCAATGATGATTGGACATTATTGTGCAAATCATACGATGGTACATTCTGTGCATTCAAAGTGATTTTGCCTGCATTAGTCAGAATTTAGTCAATTGAGCATATATCTATGGACTTATTCATATTGAACGGATGTGTGGCTGAAGTGGGTACACTCCATGTGTGCATACTCAATAATATTCACCAACAACCAATGCGCATGTACAAACAAAAGAAAGAGCTGAAACGGAAATGCACGTGCATGTTTTTGTACCATCCCATTAGAAATTTTGGCGCGCGATAACCTTCATGGAACATGTTTCCCAGCAACCTTCTATGAGTTACCCAATGACATTTGAGGCATGCCTCAATGCTTTATTGCTGCTAGTGACGGGGACTTTGGATAATGGAGCGCACTTGCAATAATGAAGAACATTTCTCTAGGTTGAACTAATTGAAGTCTCATTTTGAAACCCAAGTGCTGAAATTAGTCTTCTCCTCTCAATAAACATGATAGATTCCAAGAAAGATGACATTTTAGATATGATATTGACTGAGTTGCAAGTGCGGAAATGATTTGACAAACAATTGGGTTTGCATGGAATTCCTTGCACACGAAGTGGCGATAAGATCACATGGTTGCCGCCTCCCCCGATATCTAAAGGTGTGAAGATTTGAGAGGTAGGATATCCAGTTGTTTGTACACCACGGTTACGCTCTTTCTTACTCTGAGGAAGAATAGGGAGCCTGTAGTGCATCACCTGTGAGGTTTGTGGATAATCGGACAAAACACCCACGGTTTTGACATGTGGGTTGATTGTGAACCCGTCTCGTTGAGTTTAACGTGTGAAGATTGATACTGAGCACACACTGAACTAAGATAATTCACACTCAAGTATCCATCAAGAAGTTCATACGATATTTACTTATTCAAAACATTGCTCCTACGCATGCTTAAGCTTTGCACAAAACTAGCTAACGCGGTTATGGTCGTCTTCCACACTGCCACTGCTATGATAATTTGTTCCTCTCATCTTATACCGGTCTGTGTCTTATTCTCAAAACGTGTCTCTCGAGAAATCGTATCACCGATTAAAAGCAGAGTAAAGTAAACAGCTTCGTAGTAACACGTGTGTCTTTTTACCTATACCTTGTAGATGCAAACTAGAAGCAAGTAGGTTGGGACTCAATATAACTCACTACACTGATTGTCCCAATTACTGCGTGCTACTATTTGGAATCACACAGCGCACACATAAAAGATCGTATTCATTTACCTTGGCCCACCAAACTTGCAAGCTTGTGCGTGAGCTCAAGCTCTGTGTGGCTGGCCCTTGAGGAAGCCCACTGCAAGGCTTTGCTCACAAAAGCATTGAACAATATGCCTTAGCCATAGAACTGGGGTAAAAACTGCTGTTAAGAAAGAGTCCCCTTTCTATGGGCTTAAATCTGCTCCACATTTGTATGAAAATCGGAGAACTTTGCATATTGGACACCATCAACGAGTCTTACATGTGATTCCCAGCTGGTGGTGGTATATATACAATTGTATCAATTTTGAGTGCACGAACTGATATTGGACAGGGGTGAGATGCTCTAAAAGTTGCATGCATTTCACATGAAAAGGAGAGTAATTCCATCTTGTGTGTTCTGAAACTACGTGACATACTGACCCTTCTAAAACAACCCTAAAACAAGTCGTATGCTTCTGCTCAGTGAAGCATATGTTCGATGAAATCATGCAATACTTGGACTCTGCAGCAATACTTATGACCTAGCCTGTAAGTTTTCTTAACCTTGGAGTAAGTTGAGAGCCGAATCTATAATGAACCAAGTCTTTGATTCCCTCGTGAGGTTTGGAGAAATACATGCATATTGTATTGCCTCTGCACTCTTGCCATGTTGCAGTTGTTTGAGTGTTTCCTATAACATCGCAACGTTAAACATTCGATCGAGGTTAAACAATGAGGCACTTGCGGATGAGAGGTCAAAGGAAAATATATTTTTTAGTCGCCGACAGTGTGAATGATCACCCCTAATTATGCTTCAATTAAGGACATGATGTTTGTCAATGCGACCAAACCAACGATCATTGGGTGTAATTCATGAAACATCACAACACGGCAGGCCGTTAATAGATTTGCTCTAGCTGCCTCTAGCTACTTATATAAATGTGAAGCGCCTCAAAACTTTCCATCACCTCAACATCTGTAGTGTTTCCCATCACCTAACTAGCTATCCTCACAACAAGTTTCCTCAGGTCTCTACACAATCTCCAAGCAATGGGCGTCCTTGCTGAGGGAGTTCCAAGCATCCAGACCTGGCATCCGTGGACATGCTGGGTGGGAAACCTCCAATGTGTGCCTCTATTGTGTGCCCATCACATTGCAGTGGTCGCGGGCCACAATCCACAACATGTGCGACATGTGGATTCGTCTTGGTGCAAATGGTATCCCTTACAATGGCGTGTCGAACACCAACGTTGGATTTATGTGTTGATATTCTTGCACGAGTGCGACGCGGGGAATTGGCTGCCCATCCCGCATATGTCGGCTTTGAAGACACATTGCCCCAGTTGAAACGCCATTTTTTGCGGGGAACTTCTTGTGCCAAGGGCACGACAAGGGGCGATGCATTTACCGACCACCAGGTTGTGCGAGGATGGGAGGAGCTGGATGACAGACGATTCGCGGCAAATTATTAATCCGACAACAGTATATGGACGGATGTGCCGTGCAACAATGATTGACAACCAGGAAAACAACCGGTTATGATGGTGTGAAGATGCCAAAGGTGTTGCACGGAAGTGAACACCGGTATGGAACATGTGCAAAATCACACATACCTAAACTGCCGCACAACACGAAAGCACATGACCCACACGGCAAACAAGAAAATCCCACGGTTCAATTCTGAAGTGAAGTTGCAGCGTGCCCACATGAATAGCCTTAAACACAAGAAACCCCACCTGTATTGGCCGCACTTGCAGCAATCGCACGCCCAGGTGGCTCGATTCCACACATGCCGCGCAGGGAAGCAATTGTGCGAGCGACCTCTGTGTTTGCAGGGAACGCCCCCAAACCGCGGCCACGCACATGGAGCCTGGCTCTCAATGTTGAGGAGGTGGATTGCGGATGTGAGTCCACCCCATGTTCATGGCGATTGCGGTGACCGGGAGGATTGCGGTTGTCATCTCCCATTGTGGCCGGTCTAGACCCACAAATATGAGGCAAATCTGGTCACAAATAAAGCTTTTGCATGTAAATCAAGGCAAATGTTGTTCCCTCACACCCTAGGGTTTCGTATGGAACAATACTTCATGTCTGTGCAGAAACCCGTCCATCTGGGAGATTCGGGTGGGTGTTGGGTGGCAGTCACCCTGGGAGAGTACAAACCCATAAGAGGAAAACAGAGGAAATGACCAAAATGAAAGTGGCCCGGGGGGTGCCATTGACACCCAACATGGGTGCCAAGCCAACCAAGATGGGTGACAACCACCCACATTCGGTGGCCACCCTCGGAAGTGCATTGTGCAACCCATGAACGCCAACCCGTTGGCAACCCTCTACCCAAAACCCAAACCCGACGCCCAAAAACCGCAACCCAAGGGCTACCCAAATGGTGGTGGTCACCCGATTGGGTAGACATGGCAACCGTCACCCATGTCGACCGGGTCGCACCCAACGTTTACCGGCCTATACCCAAACTGCAGTCGCGGCGGCAGTCAGACTGCGGGTTACAGTCAGAATGGCAGTGCACACAGACCCTACCCTCACCGCAGAGGAGGGTTGATTTGGACAGGATTCCTTCTAGTGATTGTCGCAAACTTTTCATAAGAGGAGGTTTGAAGAAAAAATGTGTTGGTTATGGACAAATTTTCGAAGCTTGATTGTGCAAAGAAGAAGTTTTTTTTTGTAAGTTGTGCACCTAAGAAAATTTAGAGAATCAAACATAATACCACCTCCAACAAGAAACCTAACTTCGTTGAGTGGGTATGCAACATCATTTGAGATGTAATTAATTATGTGCAAGGGATTCAACAACTACCAAGAGGGTCCTGAAGACATGCTGAATGGCATCATGGAATAATTCTTGGAAAGAAAAAAATATTCCTTTTAAACACTTGCTAGAAGGAATTTGGCTCCTTAGGGGAGTTATTCTTTGGAACATCTAGATTGAACAGAATGACTTGAAATCAATAATTGTAGGTGGGGTGAAAAGAAGCTGCTCCACATCATCTAACAAAGCCTTCTTAATCACGCTAGGATCCTGCGGGCCAAAGGGGTGAAGTATGCCGAAGAAGCTTTCGGGTAAGGGAGCTAACAATTTGCTTTACCATCAGTTGAACTCTCAACATTTCTTGGAGAATTCACGTGCCTAATGTTGGCTCAGTTATTATGCCTAGGTCTCTTCTTCCCTTAGTGTTGCGTGGTTTCATTGTGTGCACCCCTTTGCATCTTTGCAATGAAATCAAATTGCTTTAGTTGTCTCAAAAAGAAGGAAAAGAAAAAACAACCATCAGGTTGCAATTGATGAGTCCTCACTCAGAAGTCATGCAGGGTGTGTCACATTGTCATCAAGGGTCGTGATCAATGTTTTTAATTAAAAGGCTGAGGCTGCTAGCCAATTTGATCTTTGCATCTAAAAGACTGGAATGTTTAGATCAGTGTTACAACATGCATCTTTTTAATGTTCACTCGTTGTCAAAGTTGCAGCAAATGATGAAGATCGGGACTGACGCACATCTAAATTTTTTGAGTCAATTTCCATTTCGTTTATAATCTATTGACAATGTAGTCCATTACAATAATCTTCTATATACACATTCTTTTTACAAGGCTCAAGCTGCCCATGACTGATAGAGAGAATTTCTACCTAGAGGTGCACACCAATAAATGTCATCTACCATGAGGAGTTCATGGATGTGTAGGCTTACCACAATACACTCTCAGCAACTACTTATCAATATCCACAATATTCTTCTATATACACTTTTTATGCCTAAGGCTAAACTGTTCATACCTGTGATAGATAGAGCTTCTACCTAGATCTGCACACTGATAAAAGAGATCTACCACAAGGAGGAATGGATGTGTAGGTTAAACACAATTCACCATCAAAAGCTGTCAATGTCCAATTTCGATGTAATGCCGATGTATCTTTGTAATAGGATATCTATTTAACTGCCACTCAGAAATCTAACACTATTTTGTATATACTGACAAATATGCATAGACAATAAACAACAACCCATAGAAGATAGACAGTATTCACGTATGAAATCAACTCTTTACTCCTTCACTCCATGAGTGATTCTACAACTGATAACAACAACTCTTCCTGCCTACGCTACTGTCCTAATATCAACCCTGTGGTTGAGTGATTCTACGAACCTTCTACATTCTTCTAAGAGATCGATGAATGAATCTAAGATGGATGATCATATTGGATGACCGAACTAAAACACTGGAAAGTGCAGAAAATTTGAAAGCCACTGTTGAGGCGGTTTGAAGGAGGTCGACGAACATCAAAATCCAGAACGAATTACTGCCTCGGTGTGAGAATCACGCGCAATGTAACATTCGGATGTAACGAGGATGATTGAGGCTACCTATATGAATGCCACTCAGAAATCTGAGGCCGCTGTTGAGGCAGTTTGTCGAGGTTGCCGAAGGCCAAAATCCCAATCAAATCACGGTCTCGGTTTGACAATCACGCGCGAGTGGATTTCGAGGCGATTGCTGAATTGGCCACACAACGCGGTGCTGTCGAGTTTGTGGGTTCCTTCGGGAGGAAGGAGCTCAAAGGACTGGATGAGGCGGCCGAGCACAAGGGGCAACAAGGGCATGGCGATGATGCTTCCCGGGCACGCGCGTCGGCCCGCACCAAAGGGCAGGAACTTGAAATCGTTTCCCGCCATTTCCATGCTGCTGTTTAAGAAGCGCTCAGGGTTGAAGCGCTCGGGCTCGTCCCAGTACTTAGGGTTATTGGCGAGCCACCATGAGTTCACGTAGATGCGGCTCTGTGCGGGAATGTCGTACCCGGCGAGCTTCGCGGCCTCAAGGTTCAAGTGGGGGAGGAGCAGCGGGACAATCATGTGCAGGCGCATCACCTCCTTCACAAACGCGCTCAAGTAAGGCAGCTTGTTGTTGTGCGTGTCAGCTTCGCAAATCAAGTTGCCTTTTCCGAGAATGGTGTCAAGCTCATCTCGAATGCGCGATTGTAAGTTGGGGTTGTTCACGAGCTCCACGATGCCCCACTCGATCGACCACAGTGTAGTTTCCGTGCCTGCGCAATATCCAAGAAAACATCACATTTTTAGAAACATTGCAAGAATGTTATGAACTAGGTAATGGATGTGAGGATCCATGTCACGGCCGAGGGATGGTAGCAACGAGGTAGGTATTAAGCGCCTACTACAGTTGATGGCGGGGCGACATGTAAGAATTGCAGTACCTGCAGCATTCACATTCTCAATCATGTAGAGGACGTTGTCTTCATCAATCTCTCCGTTCTTTTGTGCATCCAAAATGTAGTCAATGCCAGCCGGCTTCGTGGTTGGGGAGTCTGGCCCCTTTACAGCCAAAAACTTCCTGCAATTTGTTCCAATCCATAAGTTACCGCCCTCAATTTCATCCTCTAATGAGTCCTCAATGCATCTTAATTCTATATATACACTTCTCCACTGCAAACTTTAGTAGAAAACTGTTGCATTTGTTTGTCAATAGTCTTGAATGCCAATCCTCGCAAGATCATTTAGGTTTTGTCTGAAGTTTGCATGTAACTTAGATGGATGTTAACATGCACTTATTTGCTAGCTTAGTACTTTTTTTAAAACTTTTTAAAATTTATTTTTTATTAATAAATTTATTTTTTATAATGCTGAAAATACTTTGTACAAATGATATCAACTTGCTTCCAATAGTTAATGCCCAGAATAATGTAAGATTCGAGGTTTTTAACATCCCATACAAGTATATGCAAAGTCTTGGTGAGTTGGCTAAAATATGACTTTGATATGCATAAAATCATCCAAATTTCTAAAGGTTTTCATTGTCATGTTCAAAAATTGATGTTGGGCTATTAAAAATTGAATTTCTAGCTTGTCATACTAACTTAGGATGGGGTGGATCAGGCTAAACTTGCATGGATCCATCTGAGATTTGTGAGTGACATGTCCCATGGATAAACCCTAATTTAGATCCTGAAGTTGTCTCAAGGAGTTTCATCTAACTTTCAAAATTAGGCTTTGACACCTCTTACTAGGAAATCCTCTCTAACAAAGATGGATAAAATTTTACGGTCCCAGCACTCTTTGAGGGACTCTACGCATAACTCTATTGGATGTCACCCTACCTAGTAAAAATGTTACGCCACGTGGCATGTTTGAGGGGGGGGGGGGTTAAGGGTTTTAAGGGTTTAGGGTTTAAGGTGGAAGTGCACACTTACTTGTGATCCTCCAGGAAGCCCTTGAAGATGGCGTTCCTCTTTTCCTTGACATCTCGGCAGATGCGGAGGAACCCTCGCAAGAACGGTCGCAACACGGGAATGAAATCCCCATAGTTGTAGTCGAAGCTCTGCGTAACCTGGCTCCGTTTCAGGTTAAGCGCCTTCAGCTTCACGAACAGCGGATCCTCCTCGCTCTCGAACCGCGTGTTGAACATCATGCGGTACATGACGTTGTAGATCATCAGCTGCAGCCTCGTGCGGATGACCACACCATCGGTCGCAGATTCCGGCCGGGCCGAGAGGTCTTCGATCACGTGGTCGACTTCGTCCACCCATGCGGCGTGCATCCCTTGCACCGACTTGGTGGTGAAAAATGGCACTGTCATGATGCGTCGCATCTTGCGCCAATGGTCGCCGTAATTGGTGAACACCATGTCTTGTCCGTGTCCACTGAAGATGTCGAACACCACGTTGCAGACTCGGGATCCGAACGCTACCCCCTGCGTGTGGAGAACCTCCTTGGCGCTTTCTGGGGATGACACCACCACCAAGTTTCGTTGTCCCATCTTCAACATGAACACATCGCCATACTTCTTCGCCAGCTCTGCCAGATTTTTGTGGTTCAAATCATCCCCCACCTGCAAAAAAAAAACTCAGCATCAGCACCACGACATGAATTGCGCAGGCTGGGACATGATCGTGACATTTCTCAAGCCTTGTAAGGACGCTCCCTTTTCTATCTGTTCTAGCTTCGAGAATGTGTTTCCAAGAACCAAGGATTGCATGCATGTATATCGACCACAATCATCTTGCAAGCTTTTGGAACTAGTCGACACCTCATTGTTCCCTGTCTTTGAGCATGATGACAACTTCATGAATTGCGTAACATGACATTCTTAAGGCCTTGTAATAGATTCAAGAACAATTTCCAAGAACCAAGGATTGCATGTGTATATGCCGACCATATATAGTTAAGTTGCAAGATTTTGGCATTAGTCGACACCTCATTGTTGCCTATCTTCGGGCACGATGACTACATGAATTGCGTGACATAACATTTTTAATTTCCAAGAACCAAGGATTGTGTGTGTGTATGCTCAGCATAGGTTAGTGGCAAGCTCTTGATATTAGTCGACATCTCATTGTTGCCTACGGACAGGATTCAAGCCTTCTCCCATTTACCAAGATTCAAGGGGCGCGCCCCCCGAATGGAACCTTATTTGTGTCAGTAGGCTACATATTAGGCTACTCAAGAATGTTATGGATCCTGGATTCACAGGAGGATTTCACTTCGAACACGAAATCTTGTATATCTTTTCCATCATCCGGTTATGTATAGGCATGAAAGAAGGCGTGACCATTTCAGCAAATTCTTTATTAATTATAGTAGACTCTGGGAAATCAGTGAACTGCTTGGTTATGGATCCAATCTCTAAACAAATTGGTCAGATCACTTCCAAGCGACTCCTCAGTGAGCTATTTCTCAAGGGATTTTCTCTTGCGAATCATGCGTGTAGGGGTTAAGGGCTATTTCTTCCTCTGCCCAAATTGAGCATGATTTGGTCCTCATAAAACAACGACAAAAACAAAGCACTGCATACCTGCAACCAATTACCGACAACGGGTAAGGCGATTGGACCCGGGGGGAGCTTCATCCTCGGAGCTCTCAGCTTCGCAACGATCACAGACACCACGATTGCCACAACCAAACCTTGCGCAATTCTGCCGAAATTGAGCACGGTTTTGTATTCACTAGTGCTAATTCCTTCCAGCACAGTTGCTGTTTCCGCAAGGGCTATCGGGATCCACGACAATGCCGCCACCATCATCATGACCGCCAACCTTAACCCCATGTCCATCAGCACCGATCCTCCTTTGCTGGGAAAAACCTCAACCCAGAACTTCAAGCCTCACCAAAAGTTTAGTCTCCAACCAGAATTGTTGCATGAAAATTTCTGCAGCTGAAACAAGAACAATACCAGACCAATCTGAGATTCACTGCAACAGCAGGAGCAAGCCCACAAGAGCAAGATTGCCCCAAAAACCTGTCGATGAGGCTGTGCTGGAGAGAGAGGTAAGCAGATTCAGACATATAACTCGGTGATGAAATGAGTTAGTGTGGAGGAGCCATTTATAATGCCGTCAGTAGCCACCATTTTGGATCAAATCATTCTGTAATATTTGCACGGACCGAATATGATCGTACTACCCTGCAAGTGCACATCTGAAATTATGAAAGCAGTATCATAACGTACAAGTCTGAGCAGAAGGTGCCGAAAAGGTTATTCAGAGGCTCCAACTCCAGAGTGTCCTCGACGATGAACGTCACAAATCATGACCAAGGCCTTTTTGTATAGTTACGAGTTTGTCACCGATTGCGTAAGCCCCTCATGACGTAAGAAGGACATGCGCAAGCATGACATACCTTAAGAGTATGTCACAACACACGTCGTTCTACCGTTGCTTTGCTTTACAGGGCTTGAATCTGTTGTGACACTACCGTCGTAGAATGGCAACTAGTCCCAACCTCGTCGACTAGACATCAAGGACGCCTCGTCATCAAGGACGCATAGTCGTTGTAACATACGCCTCGTCGTCGTAGAACGGCAACTAGGTATGGTGCCCCATATCACTATATTCGTTAATTTGAGACTTTCTCTTGTCTCAAATTAATATATGGACCACAACAACATGGTCTAATGTTTGGGTCGTCCTACCTAAACCATCTTGATATGAGTTCTTGATTGGGTTCTTGATATGAACACCCGCTTCAAAGTATTTGCATCTTACAACATTCTCCAATATCTTTGTGATTTTATCCATGTTCTTATATTTGTAACTGTCTCAAAATGCTGAGAAAGTCCAAAATTGACGAATGTAGTGATCCATTATCCTAGAAGGTGGTGATGATCAAAGACCTTAAATAGACACCGAGGTTGAGAAAAAAAAATCAATCGAATTCTCGGACTTGCTTTCTAGCTCTCAAGGACTATGTTGTCTTGCTTACGTGATATGCCTCTCATTTTCATATTCATTTTATACCCATTTTGTAACAGAATCAACTAATTAGTACTAGTCAGGGTTTGGGGCCCTCCATTCCACATGGAGCATCGCTGCCAATCATGGGCAGCTTGTCAGATATTGAAATACGACTTGACAGTGTTCAAGATTGAAGTCTTCAATGCACTTCAAATGCAATTTGGCCCTTCAAAACACAACCCCAAATTGAAAATGAATACGTCACTCAAAGTCCTCAATATAATCTGCCTGCCACAAGAACCAACAAGAGTAGGGCATTGTAACTACAAGAAATGGAGTTAGATGGTAGATTCTTAATTCTTCACATTGTATTGGAAACATGTACCATATAATTCATGCACAAGTTTAATATGAGTTTTATATATCATTTCTATATTCTTGGATTGACGTCTTGGATTTGAACCAACCCTTCAATTGAAGGGCTGAAATTTGAGAGCCCTTCAAAATGAAACTCATATGAGGGCTTCAATCTTGAACACTGCTTGACATCATAATAAGTACGAAACCTATATGGAATTTTAAAAATTGCAACACGAGTGGACGTCGATGTACGTACAGAAGGAATGTTGGTCGGAGATGATGCAATTGTTTTTCTCGAGATAAGTTGGATTGTATTTGCATGCAGGCACCTCGTGCGAACATATCTTTCCTAGTTCTTTCTGGCCATTCACCATTCACCATTCACCAGCAGCCTGTGCTTTATAGCTAGAGTATGATCAAGTTACACATGGCCAGGCGTCCGCTCTACTTGTAGATGCTTCATGAATCTCTACCTGACTCCCTTATGATGAGTGTGGGTAACTGTTTCAGGTTGAAAGTGAACATCTTAAGTTGCAGTAAAATTGGTTTCATCATCGATAAAGGGGAGGGGTACTCTCAAAAGTGAGATGGGTTTTAAAAAATGGAGGCACTGGGACCGGAAAAATGAAAACAATTTCCTGATTGGTTGTTGGGTCATGTGAACCATGTGGGTAATATCAGAGTGACATGTGGATAGTTGTCCATAGCGAGTGTGGGTTATGACTTCCAAGTAGGTTAGTCAACGCAACATTCAAGTGCTATTGGAATCGTCAAGTAGGTTAGTCATCATAACACTTGGATGCTTGAGATAATTGGAAGGTGGTTGTGTGCACATGTTTAAGAGAGCAACCTTCCCAAAGTTGGACTTCTCCTTTGCACTTGTGATATCATAAGTTTGCACGCGAGCCATGTGACCTAGGAATACTTCACATTTTTCTTCTTTTAAAAATCCTCGTTTCCTTTTGCTATATCTTTTTAGCATGGCAGAGGGGTACTAGTGCTAATGTAGAAAGAGGGACATCGCAGTGGCAACAGGAGGTCTACAACATAGAGCTACACTACGATCACAGGCAAGTGATTCTCCTACTTGGCTGAAATTTGCGGTTTGCAGGTCACTGGCTAGCAATCTATCAAAGTTGATAAGTATAGAACAGTCAATGGCATGCTATTTTCCGAATGCAATCCAACCGAGTCGGTGACCAAAGTTTTTGTTTCGTAATTACTGCGATTGTTAGGATCGGTTTTGATGATCTGAACTCAATGGGCTGCTTCCGCATGATGCCCCTTGCAATCCGAGGATCAATTTCATAGTGGGGTTTTTGATCATTATGCTAAATTATCAACTTTATTAAGAACATGATTGAATCCTGCATTTCCCTGGGTGGTCGGCACTCACAAGCTCATTACAAACACCACGACCAATTCGTGCTGCACAATTACTCTTCTTTTGCACAATGACGTTTGTGACCTACTTAATCCAGATCATTCTTGTTTATATACACTTCACAAGCTTGTGCCATTCTCCGACAGATTGCACTCCCATCTACTCACAATGCATTACATTCCTCAAACCAGTCCCACACACAAATGACAGTACTACACCATCTACAGCTTCAAGCCCTACAGCAAATAAGATCGAATTGGCATGCAAGATGAAGCTTCAACACTGCTGGTATATTATTCACATATGGATTTCAACAGTTGTTAAAAACCCATTAAAGGCTTCGATATACTTGCTACTAGGGGTTGCAGTTTTGTTTCTGCGATTTACGAAGCCATGGAGATTACACTCCCATCTACTCCAGTGAAATACATTCTCTCAAACCAATCCTCCACACTAATGACAGTACTACACCATCCACAGCTTGAAGCTCTGCAGCAAATGACATGGAATTGGCAAGCAATTGAAGCTTCACACTAGTGCGGGAGGGGGGGGGGGGTGGAATGTCGTGCCAATGTCGTTTAAGCGACAAAAAGTACACTTGTGTGCGATGCTCTTTGGGTGCTCTGGACTATCACAGCCCTCGACATTAGTCTGACATTATAAGACGACATTGGCTTGAATGTCGAATGACACGATACATGCAGGGATGTGCAAATGGACGTGACGCGGCCTTTTTGCGTCACGTCGCGTCACAAATGACGTGACGCCGTCACGTCGCGTCACGTCGGGGCGTGACGCGCACTGACGTGGTAAAAAAAAGTTACTGTACCACTTTTTTGTAACTTTTTTTTTTACTTTTTGGGACGACTGCTCAGTCGACTGCTACGAGCAGTCGACTTCAGAAAACAAAAATTAAAAAAATTAAAAAAAATCTATTAAAAAATATGAACCGTTAGATCTTCTTGGATTGAAGATCTTACGGTCCATGATTTTTTTTAGAATTTTTTGATTTTTTTTTTTTTTGGTTTTCCTTGAAGTCGACTGCTTTTAGCAGTCGACTGCAAAAGTAATTTTTTGCAGTCGACTGCTAAGTCGACTGCTATTAGCAGTCGACTTAGCAAACGACTGCAAATAGCAGTCGACCTAGCAGTCGACTACAAAAACAAAAAAATTTAAAAAATTCCAAAAAAAATTCTGGACCGTCAGATCTTCTTGGCAAGAAGATCTGACGGTCCATAATTTTTTTTAATTTTTTTTGCAGTCGACTGCTAAGTCGACTGCAAATAGCAGTCGAATTAGCAATCGACTGCCAAAAAAAATTAAAAAATTCCAAAAAAAATTCTGTACCGTCAGATCTTCTTGGCAAGAAGATCTGACGGTCCAGAATTTTTTTTGGAATTTTTTAATTTTTTTTTGGCAGTCGACTGCCAAGTCGATTGCTAGGTCGACTACTATTTGCAGTCGACTTAGCAGTCGACCAGGGGGTTGACCAGGGGATTGACCGCGTCAGTTTACCCCTGGGGTAACTGCCGGATTTACCCCCCCGCGGACGTGACGTTTTTTGGTCGGCCGTCACGTCGCTGTCACAAAATGTGACGTGACGTGCAATCCCTGGATACATGTCTAGTAGGATTCATTTTTAACATTTTCCGTTGTTGTGGGCACAACACGGATGAAAGTTCCTTTTAAGTTATGGTGAAATTTGTTTTGGTGGTAATGCCAAGGTGAATTGTTTAAAATGTTACTTGAGAGTTGAAAGTAAATTGGGTATAGGGGGGTACAGTAACTTTAGGGTTTAGATGATATCGTGCCCACCACTCACAACGCACCAATGACATGAGGATCATAGGGTTTAGGACCAATCAAAGTTTTCAAAGCTTCGATGAGAAATCCACAGGTAATTATAGCAAAAGAGAAACCACTGGTGGCTATGGAGACATGGAAAGCGAGATTTGCAACTCTCCGCGCAGATCAATTGTTCGACAAAGCAAAAAGTCACTCATTTCCCTCTCCATCTCCCCAAACGTGACCATTACTGAGGAGCCCATATCCACCAATGCACCCACAAATCTTCTAGGGTTCTTCTCTTCATGCAGATTCTCTCAACTCCAATTGCCTGAATCGCATCTCCGTGCACGCGAGAGGAATTGAAGCACAATAAAATCAATCTACTAACGAGCCCTGGAGCGCAATTGAAGCACAATAAATTCAATCTACTAACGAAACGAGCCCTAGAGCGCCTAAACCCTTGGAGTGATGTCTGGTAGGGTTTCCTCACACATGCCACATCTCTCTACCTGGACAAGCAATCTGGGCTACGATGAAGGCAGCAGCCGAGCGAAGGGAGGGACAACTCTCTACCTGGACAAGCAGCCGAGCGAAGGGAGGGAGAGAGGAGCAGAGCAGTGCCCGGGAAGTTTTTGGGCATACTCAGTCAAGATCCTAGTGATTCTAAATCCAACCGGTTACATGTTGGCATCTTCCAGTTTTGCTTTATTCATTTGAGGTATATTCTATAGATTCCTCTAAAACGATCGGTAAATTTCTTGAAGTCTTGAACTTCAACTGGTTATTTCTCGAACTCAACCGGTTCATCTGCAACTAACCGCCGGTTCTTCCCGGACACAGGAGCAGAGTGACCATAGACGCTCTGCCTTATCCACGTATCTCCTCTCCCACCAGTGAAATTCGGCGAGATGTACTGGACTCACAGATGTACCATTTGCGTGAAAACCCGGAATAGTGGACAGTAGAAAAATATCATCGACAGTAGGTACTTTTCATTGCCCCCGACACAAGTTGAATGCAGGAAGGTGGGTGATGTCGACGAGGTATGGCCAATGTCGCTGTGTTCGTAAGGCGACATTCCACCCCCCCCTCCCACACTAGTGTCAACATGTCGAATGTTAATGCAGCTGCTGGTATTCTAATATATATTTCAGCAAGTTGTTAAATATTATTCCTAAAAGGCTTGACAAGCTTGCTACACTATTTTGTCTAATTAGTGTGGGTGGGAAATTCACGTGGGTTGGAAATTAGTGTGGCCCACACTAAATTTTCAATGTTTGCATCACTTTGGATGTAATTCGTACTGTCATCCATCCGTGTGTGTTAGGGTTCTCCGCAAACAACCTCTGTTAGGTCTGTGCGCGCAGATGGAATTATGAAGTTTCATCCAATTGTGGAAACAACAAAGCCCGCACAAATTTTTCACCTTTGAAATTAATGTGGGCCACTCTAAATTATAATTTGAAGTTAGCGTGTTTTATTGGGAATTAGTGTGGCCCATACTAATTAGACAAAATAGTGTACTAGGGTTCGTTGGTTTGAATTTGTAGTTTACGAAGCCATGGGGATTACACTCCCATCTATTCACAATGAATTACATAGGTCCTCTTAAACCAATCCCGGATACTAATGACAGTACTACACCATCTCAACCACAGCGTCAACCTCTGCAGCAAATAACATCAAATTGGCATGCACGATGAAGCTTCAACACGTCACAAGTTGATGCTGTTGGTATTTCACATATATCCGTCAACAGGAACTTGGTGAAAACCTTAAGAAGCTTGAATAAATTTGCTGCTGGGGATTATTGGTTTTTTTTTTGCGATTGACGAAGCCATGAAGTGCATTGAATCGTAATTGCTGCCAGCCTACGGCCTTGGTTTGGCAACTATGATCGACCGGTGTAATATAGAATTGTTGAACCGGCCTTCTCCGTCACCAACTCGGGCCCCGTCATTTCAGCCAAAAGCTTCCTGCCGATGTTTTTCCTCGTCAGTACATCAGCAATACAATTTCTCAAGAATCATTAGAATTAGTTCACCTCAAACCTCAGCTCTTATTCTCGTAGCAAATTTGATTGGGGAATGCTGAGATCAAGTTCAGCATACAGAGCCATATTTCAGAATGCAGTGGTGATGCTTGTCTCCGAACTTTGAGAAATATGTTTAGCCTAACTTAACCTCCACCATTAGCCTTAAACACCTTGCAAGTTGCCTGGCCATTCGCACTCTTGAAATTACGCTAAAAGAATAATATAGAGAGTTTGAGATCATCAACAGATATTATAAAATAGTTCTCTCAACAGCGTACCGACATATTATTCGGATCAGCAACAGTGCACTGACAACAGTGCACCGACATTCCAACATCCCTAATGACTTACTTGCGATCTTCGAGAAAGCTGTTATAAATAGCAAAAGGTTGTTTCTTGAGATCCTGGCAGGTGTTCAAGTATCCTTGTAAGAATGGTCGCAACACGGGAAGGAAGTCACCATAATTATACTTAAAGCTCTGCGTCTTTTGGCTCCGGGCAAGGTTCAATGCCCTCAGTTTCACATACAGCGGATCGTCCTCGCCCTTGAATCCGGCATTGAACATCATGCGGTACATGACGTTGTAGATCATCAGCTGCACACTCATACGCATTACAACACCGGTGGTCATTGCTTCGGGCTTTGCCTTGAGACTCTCGATCATTTGGTTTAGTTGGTCCTCCCACACTCTGTGCATTCTTTGCACCGCCTTAATGGTGAAGAAGGGGACTGCCATGATGCGTCGCACTTTGCGCCAATGGTCCCCGTAATCACTCCACACCATGTCTTGTTTGTTTCCATTGAAGATGTCAAATACATTAATGTTGGATGCTCGAGAACCGAAAGCGACTCCTTGTGTGTGGAGAACCTCCTTGGCGCCTTCCGGTGAGGAGACGACTATCAAGATTCGCTGTCCCATCTTCAGCATGAACACGTCTCCGAAATTCTGTGCCATTCCTGCCATGTACGTGTGGTTTAAAGTATCTGTAATCTGCAGTTGCAAAAACCTTTCAGAATGTCAACAATGTCTGCAGGAGATGTAAATGCAGAAAGTTATAAGCCATCATCGAGCCAGATATTTAGTACAGATTTTTGGCTTTCGAAATCTTATGCAACCATGTTGAAGAGAGAGGCGAGCGAAAGATTTCTAAAACTAGATATCCCCTGCTGCATCCCTATCAATTGGTCCCCTTCCGATCCAAGCTCTTACACTAGGCTACAGAATTTACCCTTCGAATTTGGCAGGGATGTTGATCCATCGTTCAGGAACTTTCGATCACTCTCAAGTAAAACTTGAAATTTGAAAGCTATCGTGAACGTGGAAATCTGACAACTTCGAGGCATCCTCAACCTGCAAATGCTAAAATCTTTCAGAACCTCAACAATATCTGGAGAATCTGGATATCTTGCAGGAAGATTATAGCCAGCAGTTTAGTACAATTTTTTTTGTCTTTCGAAACCGTCGCAATCTTTTTGAAGAGAAGTGATATATTTGCAAGACTAGAAGGTCCCTCAATATAATCAATTGTTTCCCTTCCGTTCCGAGCTCTTGCACTAGGCTACAAAACTTAACCCTCGAATCTGGCAGGGTTATCGATCTATCATCAAGTACCTTCGACCATTCTCAAGTACTTGAACTTGACATGGATCTAGAGGTTGCAAAACCAAAAAAGATTGCGCAACTGAATTGAATTTCAAGAGTGGCATGATTGCAGACACCTGCCACCAGTTGCCGACTATGGGCAAGGTAATTCGAGGACCCGGGGGCAGCTTCATCCTGGGTGTCCTCAGCTTCGCCATAAGAATTGCAGCCACCACCACCGCCACAAGAAACCCCTCCACCACTCCATTGAAGCCGCACAATTTCCAAAGAACCCTCTGAGCCGAGTCCGAATACTGCGACCATAACCCTGCACCTAATTCTGCCACCATTGCCATAGCTATGCTTCACCCTGCCGATTCTCCTTTGCTCCTCAAACTATTGACACCTCAAATAACTCCAGAAAAACAGTATCCCAGCCTGCTTTTATGGTCGAGGAGATCTGCATCGATCGACAAGTGTAGAATGATGATCTGCATGACATGAGATTTAGAGCTAATTCATCATCATCATCATCATCATCATCATCACCTTGACCCTGGTAATTATAATTCTCATCTGCTTCCCGGAACCTTGGACCTGGAAAAAACAGCTAGTTTCACTAGAATATAACCACCCACACCAGACTTGTCTTTGAGACAACTTAAAATCAACAAATTTGAGATTCAATGCATTGCTCTTGATGATTATTAGCTCAAAATTAAACCGACCTGATCTGAACATGACACGACAATTAGTTCAAAGTACCATTTGAATCGGCAGCCATTGGATGTGGATCTGCTCTTGTGGATCACCACCACTGTACACACTCCTCTGACATGATATTGACACGATTGTGATTTGCCTGCCAAAGTGTTCCACGGATTCTGTAGAATGTCACATCTTGTTGAGATGGAAAACCTGCAATATTTTAAAAATCTCATGAAATCATAATATGTCCAATGAGCAGAAAACCTTTGATATTGTTACATGATCACTACACTGATTTCCCAATTAGTGCATGTTACTATTCGGAGTTATGCAGACTTGCTATAATAACTATTTAATGAGAAATTTGTAATATTTCTTCTATAATGTCCGTTGAACCTTTGTTAGTGAAAATCGAACTTCTGAGCAAGACGTTATTGCATTGCGTAACTCCGAATAATAACACGCACTAATTGGGATAATCAATGTAGAAGAAGACTTTTCAATATAAGCAGTTGTTGCAACTTGTCCATTGCAACTCATGATGAGAAAATGCATAAATAAATCACAGTCGTTGGTGACATCAACCAGAGGTTTGTGGTTGCCAATTACAACCATTTTCAAATGGACAAATTACAACGTATGGTTGCAATGGATAAGTTTTCTTCTAATGATTCAAGAAGTTAGCATATGGAGGTCATTAGCTCTCGGGGGGTGCAGTGCCTTATAAATATAAGGATATAGGAGCGACCAACCACTATTTTATAGGGGGGTATTACTTCCTTTTCTTTTCTTTTTTGACATGCTATAATTATGTAATTTTCTACTTTGGGTTAATAGAGAAAGGGCTTGCATTACTTATAATTCCAATTTTCTATGAGTAAATGATATAGTAAATTAGATTCAAAAAAATTCTACTATAGTTTTTGGCATACATGGAATGGGTTGGTTTGGTTTTAAATTCTTTCTCAAAATATATAATGCAGCATGGACCCAAAAAATTGGGAAAAAATTTCAGCCTGGTGACGATTCAAGTTACAACCAAATTTGCAAGAAGAAAGCTTTTATTGCAAAAAAGTTTTGGAGTCAAGCTTTACTTGATATCTCACAAAATTCCGCCTAATTTGAGAGCTTGCAAGTGCATAATATAGTGTCACCGAAAAGCATTTGAATTTATTCTGCCAAAATTCACCTGCATTGTAGCAAACACACTTGCATCAATGGAAATGTCCAAGAAAGAAATGGGTTCACAACTTCACAAGCACCTTAGGAAATTCATACCACCTATGCTAAAACAAAATGTATTCGAAGTTAGTGCAAGGCGACAGGTTTGTAAAACAATTAACGTGTAAATACCTGATACTCTTCAAAGTTATGGAGACCCATTTCCAAGTACCGCTAAAATTTGCTCATGTACTGTTTAAACCCTGCACATGTTGCATATGCCAATGCTCCAATTGAGAGCATAGCTTCCTCATGGACAGTGGCACTACGTCAAGCAAAGACACGAAGGAACAATCCCATCATATTGTCGGCGTACTGTACCACACCATACTTTGTCACCTCTGCTGCACCTAACTTCTGAATGATGACCTACATACAGAGTTCGGAAGACCGTGTGAGCTCAATTGTATATGAACAAGCGATAAGCAAAACACAACAACTGCAAGTAGATCATAAAGCATACAAAATTACAATCGACTATCAGGATTTCATGCTAGCATGCACGATATTCATGCTTACAAAGACGAAAATTGCTAACTAAATCAGTAGCTCCATAGGCAAGGACCAAATAGTCAAACCATGGAGGCAGAGGGGGCCATTTACGGTTGGGGTACTACTTTTGGGACAAAGGAATTAAGGACTTTGTCGCATTGGATCTTGACGTTTATTACGATTTACTATGATTTAATTAATAAATTTTAAATAGATAAGTAGATAGGTCATAAGATTTATCAAGAAAGATATTATTTGATATGAAATAATGACTAATAATAGATAAATTTCTTATGAAATAATTAGATAAGTCATAAAACTTGTAGAGAGGTCATATGACTTGTTTTGGCCACATCAATGGCAATTTCATTATTGAAGTGTACATCGGGGGTGAATTATTTTCCTGTTTTGCATCCTAGTACCTTGGTATAAGTGTCATGTATCTATACATATATTTTATTATGTCCAATTCTAATTCTAAACGTTCATTTTTCATGTAGCCATGTTATTGTGTAATTCTGGCCAAGATTGGTGTGTTATGTAAGGCTAGATACAATTGGTATGCAATACACTTTTAGTTCTATTGGTACACAATTGAACGATAAGTGCGAGGAAGAAAATTGGGATCATTTCAATTAATTTTTGTTGTCCTTTTCATTCCTTAATCCTAAGGTCAACAGTTATGACAGCAGTCCTGCATGTCCGTTAAGGAATGAAAAGGAAAGCTTAGATAACCCTATTCCTTGTAAATTAACTTTGTCGGTGTACTCATTATGAAATATTAAATGTAGGTATGATCCAAAGTATGCTCCACAATACAAATCTAAGCACACCGACTATGTAAAGTTATCTAAAAAAATCCTTAAACCGTTAGACACCCAAAAGTAGTACCCCAACCATGAATGCCCCTAGAGGTAGACTCCACATGCAAACATAGTGACAATTTCATCCAGTTTAACTTTGATACATGTACCACAAAGTCAAATATACAACACAGAAGGCAAGCTTACAATGAGAGTGAAAAAATGGCCTCATGAGTCATAACAGACAATCAACACACTACAGAAGAGCCACAAATGTAACTCACCTATAGAACAACACACAGGAGGGCTTGCAATTCACTTTGCTTCTCTCGGTCATCAGAAGAAAGCACGGCCGTCTCTAAACTAACGTTGAGTTTTCTACATGATCACGAGCACCAGTTGCATAACAATCAGGGCAGTTTCCTCCGTTGAGATTCTTACAACTTCATTGAGAGTCTCATTTGCTGATGTCCGCAACCAAGAATCTTCAGAATCCTCCCTCTCAATAGTTGCCAACAAGGCTTGCACAATGCTTTGCAAAAACAAAGATACAGGAGATGACGACTAACCACCTCCTTCTTAACCTTGTGCCACAAAATAGATTGCTCCACAGACCTTCTCAGCAACATTAGGTGTGTCCTTGATGGCCTCTAGGATGACAGCAAGTCAGCAAGAATTGTGGTCAAATTGGATTGAGTGATAATTGTGGTCAAATTGGATTGTAGGTGTAGTCCTTGTTTTCAAGATCTGCACGACAAATAAGATCTACCTTGGAGACCCGGATGCTCAAACCACGGCTAGTTGGACCACTTGCAGCGCTCAAGTATTTTTTGACACAAATTCATCTAGCACCTGCCGATCAGCCTCTCGTAGGGTATAAACATTGATATTCGAATTAAATGATAGTGCAATGGTGCAAATATGACCAAATTCATTAAATTGAGACTTTTCATAGTCTCAATTTAATGCTTAATTTTATGTTTTTCATTAATTTCTTGATTGAATCTATATTTGTAAGTGATTTTTTGACTATATATGGGAAGATTATCCTCGAGTCGAGGATAGTCTATAATTAGAAAGTCAAAAAAATATGAAAATTGTCTCTAAACAATTGTTGAAATTGTAGGCAAAAAGTCTCAAAATTATGATATTGTCTCAAAATAACGAATTTAGTCATAAATCACGCTCTCAATGTCAATCCATTGGGTGTTTGTCACGTTGTACTTGTACTTGTTCCGCCCCGGTGCTGATTTGAACCAATTGAGCATTATTTGAATGGATGGTGAAGAACTTACCTTCTTACCTGCTGAGGTGTGAGCCATGAGGTTGACTGGGTTCCTACACAATCCCCACGTTTTTCCAACCCTCCTCCTCATTTTCTGCACCTTGCCAAGCCACCAAGTGCCAATGTCCGGGCCAGTGGTCACAGCAGCCGGGCGTCCCACTCGAGCACTATAGCGGTTCCCCTTCTGCGTTGCTCTCACTCCAGAACTTTGACCCAGAGTGGGCGATTGCATAAATAACACTCCGCATTCAGTTCCAAGTCCCAAGAAAGCGGTCGTTGTTGAATTAGCGGCAGAAAAGTAATCCTCTGCGTTGCTGAAGTAGACGGAGTTCTTGATGCGAGTCAACCGGTCCTTTGACAAGAAGGGATTCTCATTCAATTCGCCTACCAACGTTGATTTGTAAATGGCCTTGCCATTGTAATGCACCACCGGTTCTATTTTGTGTGCAGGATTCCGAGAAGTGAGCTGCACTGGTGGGCTCAGCTCAACTGAATCTAGCATTTGCGAGATTGCATCCCTGCATTCCTCCTCAGCAACCCTCAAAGCGTGTTCACCATCTTCCAAGGAAGGGTCCACAACAATCATGTCGACGTCAATGTTGGCACTCTCAGCGTCCACCGCACTCACGTCCGGGGTTATGGGTTCACCATCATGCTCCACGCTGTCTCCCTCCAGCTGCAAAGTGAGAGAGTCCCTCATGACCTTTCCGTCGCCATCTTCGCCGGGGATTGGCTTTTCGGGAGCCATGTATGCCCAGTGCTTTGGATCCGACCTCTCCACCGTCCAAGGCTGTAAGAACCATTGTTTCCTTCTAGCATAAGAGGATGGAGCCATATTCAGCACCTTCAACTGGGTTTGGGCTACCTTTAGACCTTCCTTCAACGCCTCCACGAAGTCCTCATCTGTGGCAAGGGCGCTATAATCTCCCAAATCTGCAGGGGACTGTCCCGGTTCTAGAGGATGCAAGTCTGCCCACATGTTTTGCTGTTTGTTATGCGCTCTACCAAATTGCAGTCCATTGGATCCGTACTCAATCGCAGCCAGCTGGTTCACTGTGTTAGCACAACCCACCAGCTCCTGGAAATCGTAAGCTCTCTCCACACCTTGCATTCCCCCCACCTTGCTAAAAAAATTCACATGAATCAGATCATGTGAGGTGCAGTGGAACCGGCAAGTGAGAAAATGCATCACAAAAATACCTTATGAGTAAGACCACGAAATGGCAGGAGAGCTGCACGTCAAGGTAGCACTTGTTGCTTACAAAGCATTCTTGCAACGTGAGATTCATTGTATTTCCTCCTACACCATGGTCACCATGGTGAAACCACAACTTCCATATCCTAAAAAAGAATGACACTTTGGTAGCAAACACCACTCTCTCCCTCAAAGTCAAGGACACGGAAAGGAAAATGTCGATATAGTCAGCACATATAGACAGATACAGCTCAGTCCCCAAAGTTCTCTTCCGATGTGCGTCCCTTGCAGTTCTGAGTTCCTGCAAACAAGTTTTTGCCTTCTTTGCACAAATGCGTTGTGCACTCGCCCAATTCTGTCTATCTGTTCGCTCCACATCTTCCTTTCTGAGACCATGTTGATCAACACTAAACCTCTGATAAACCTGACCAAGGTGATCTAAGTAGCAAACATCAGCCCCTAGCTGAAGGCCCTTTATAGCACTGTCAAAGGGGTTGATTAATTTCTTTCCGTTGTGGATAAAATCCCGATCATGCAAACCTCTAACTTTATTCTCCCCAAGCCATTCACAAGATAAGGACCAGCCTTCCCATGGAATTTCATACCTCAATCCCACCTTGCTACAGTAGTCTTGGACCATGAGTTGCCTCCTCCTGGAATCCCCATCAAAAGAATGCCCTACAATAGGTCCAAGAACAGGCCTACAACTATCTTGCCAGAGTGTGTCAATAGTTGTCCACTGATTACGGACCCAATCGGAATTGAAACGATTGCAAGTGCAGGACACAACAAGTACAAGTCTAGGCAACAAAACATGCAAAGGATTCACCATGATGACCCGAGCAAAACTCCCCTTGACATTCTGCCGGAAAGAATCTACTACGGCTGCATATCCACTCTCACCATTCCCTACGTGCGGCCTGAAAATGGATATGCACAAATGATTTTCCTTCACTCCACAGAAGCCCACCAGTCCATCAGACCGGGCGTCCCAAGATATACGAGCCTTGACTTTTGTCTCGTCTTCAGCCAAGATGACTAGAACAGGTCCTTCCACTTCGTGATTTGCTTTGGCCTCCCTGTAAATGTCAACCACAGCAGCAAACAATGAAGAATGCTCCCCGGCAATGAACTGAACCTTTTTCTTGTTTTCCCGTTTAATACAATCATACGATGGCCCACCAAAATTCAAGGTAAACAAATCACACATTCGCCTGCCACCATAGATCCTCATAGTTTGAGCAAATGACTTTGTATTTTTCATGAATCTGTGACCCTGCCTCACACTATTCAAGTTTGTGGCAACATCCCTGAGGAAGTCCCACAAAGCTGGCTTTCCCCCAAAGGCGTTGATTCTGCGAGCCGCCAAAATGTTGTTACAGAAAGAGAGAACATCCTTTCTATTAAAACTTTCTACAACACTAAGTTTCAAACCACGCTGACTTACTTTCGATTGCGCGACCCTAGATTTCATGAGCCAGTGCCTAGCCTTTTCCTCACGGTATTTCCTACCTAACGTCCTGGACTGTGAGACCAGTTCAATGCCTTGCAGATAGCCTATCCTCCTTCCAGGTTGTATATCCCTGGAACCACGCTTAACAAGAGCACGACCTTCCTTTTGCACTCTAAGTCTAAAGTCATTGGCTTGCTCAATTTCCATGCAATAAGAACAAATGAAATCCAGAAAAGGTTCTCCCGTGGCACACAAACGTTTGCACTGTACATGGCGGAAGCACCCTCCCACAACAACAGTTTCACCTTGAAATACAAAATCTGCAGTTGTATTGGGCTCCGCCATCCTCAACGATCCAGGCTTTGAATCATTGTGCAATGAATCGACTCTATAAGACTTCCCGGCATACTTAGTGATTTTCTTCCTAAATCCCCAACATAGCAATGACAAAATAGAGTCGGAATGCATACCTAATGGGGATTCGCCTGCTGTTTTAGAATCTGCACTGCCTGAACTGTTAAACCAAGAATGGAGGTCACGTTGATTTCCAGTGGTCGATCTCGACCTTGTGGTGGGTCTCCCCCGTTTTTCGGAGCTGAGTGCAAATGAAGTCTTCGACGAACTGTTTCCCACAGCCAAGTCTTCACAGCACTTGGTATGAACGAGGCCATGGACGTGATTCTCTAAGTTAGCTCTGAGGTTCCCTTTCTGCGGGCACAGGAGGATTAGTTCTCCATCAAGCTTGCAGCGCACCTTGAACCAAAAGGACTTCAACTGGGGAACACCCACATCTCCTACTATTACAAACGGAGGATCATCTAAGGAAATCGAGTTATTCACGCTTTGAAGAATGCTGACACCTTCCTCCACGAGTCGTTTGTGATCTGTTGGTGTCAAAATTATGGGTTTGATGGACTTGCCCTCCTTCTTCGGGTGGTCACTATACAAGATCTGCCTCTTCCTGCACCAGTGCTTGATGTGGAGAGCTGAATGTAAATGACTCTTCTTGAAATTTGAAAACAGGTTCTGCTCGGCACTCCGGGAGTGATCACGGCCCGTACCCCCAATTTCTCTCTTACACTCCCCGCAAAATATCTTCACAACAGCCACGCCATGGTGATCATAAGTTTTTAGGTCCCACTTGTGATCTGCAAAATCCAGTGACTCCAACTCCCTTCTTAGCTTCTCTGCACCTTGTGTGAGGCGAATCTTCCCCACCCTTGCTTGCGTCCTAAGCCGGGTGAGGAATCTTCTTCCCACAAGCCTTAGCTAATTGGCCACTACCATGCATGCTTTCGAGTCACTTGAATGCGAGAGGTGTGTATGACACCATTTTTTCTTTATTAATAGTATTCAAGCATTCACAAATACTTGGATCACATTCATTACAATTTGAGTTACTTGCCCTGTCAAGAGCCTTATGCTTACTTACCACGGGGGGGTCACTCTATAGGGATTTTGTGCACCACGTGCGGCGGAGGGGTATTTGTTTAGGGGCTATTTACCTCCAAGGCACGAATTAAAAGCTCCCTATAATTACTTAATTTTCTAAAATAGCCTTTTTTTGCACCCTACCATTACTTATAATGCCCATGTCATTGCAATTTTTTGTAGTCTACATTCCTTTTAATTAAAAAAAGTTAATGTAAAAGTGTATGCAATGCAAAAGTGGTGGGAAAAAAACATGGCAACAAAAGGTGTAAAGGATACGTACCATTGCAAAAACTAAGTACAAAAAACTTAAAGTGAAAACACAACAAGAAGGCTTAGGATGGAAACACAACAAGAGTGAACATGTGTTCACAAACACAACACCCGTTCTGTAAAAATCCTTTGTTCAAAGTCAATTTACATACTAGTGAAGACCAAAACCATAGTGTACAATACTTACATAGTGTGAAACACTCCAAGCTTGATCATGAACCCTATATAGTTATGACGCCAGAGGAAATATGTCAGCAACACATTTAGAGAGTGCAAGAATCTACTTACAAGACGTTGAGATTCCACGATGGGAGAGAGCTTGGAGCGATCAAAGATGGAAGTTGGATTGAAGGCAATGTCACAATGATCTCGCAAAAAGATCGCAATATAAAGAAAAATGAACAGTTGGGCGAATATGGCAGGGGCAACATGCAAATCACAAAGACTCCAACCTTGAATAAAACGTGTGCTATGAAGAAGTGGTGGTGGAAGTGGACATACTTGTTGGAGATGACGATGTCGGAGTAGAGAAGTCACCAAAAAATGAGAAGCCACATGAAAATTGAAAAATGAGAGGCCACCAAGAGAAGGGAGAGAAGCCACCGAGAGGTGTCGGGAAGAAAGTTAGGGTTAGGCTTACAATTTCATCCATTTTTGGGTAAACAATGAGTCATTTTTCATCCATCCCTCGTGCGGCATACGTACAAAACTGATTCTACTAAACATACATCCTAGGATCCTTATTTTTAGCCCCCTATATTATTTTTACAAAAAGGAATGGCCCATATTTTACACCCATCTACCTTACTTGTAATGGGCTTGTCTACTTTTAATGGACCCTTCATTATTTGGAATTCTTTTATAAATTTTATGTCAAACAAATTTAATCCTCCCTATATTATGCCGCACGTCGTTTTTAAAATGCACTACTAAGTGACCCCCCCGTGCTACTTACCCTACACTAGTTCTTGTGAATGTGCTTAGGACGCCCCCCTCCATTGATCGAGCTGAGCTACCTTCTTGGTTGCCTCCCTACTGCTCATTCAATCACTAGTTCTAGATTACCAAGGTTCCAGGCCGAGAGCAATTTCCTCTGGTACCTTCCTACTGTCGAAACCCATTGCAAGCGGTGCTCTACAGAACTCTCCCTAACTCACCAATCACCCATGCCCTAGTCGGTGCTGAACAAGCCCTCTTGTGCGGCACTCCAGGTGCATCCATGGCCCGGCTCCGTGTCCCGACCAATTGTCGAAGAAGTTCCTTGCGACCAAGCTGCTTGCGCTTGCTCCACAACGCCCACTCCTCATCTGTTGTAGTGGCTGCAGCTGCACCCACTCACACCAACAAAGACCCAACCAACACAACCAACATTCCAATGCCTCGCTAATCTCCCCCTTCCGTGAGGTCACATCAGCTTAGTCTAACTCTGAAGGGGCAGAATTCAATCCTCAATCCTCGAAGGCCATATCAAGGAACAAGAAGCAAGCAACAACTCAAGCACTGTCAGTGGTGTGGCATTGCATGCAAAGAGAACAACTTCACCCTCCTGACAATTCACTCCCTCATCCACATTATTCACTGCAGGCGACCCACAGTTCTAACTGTCTGATCTCTACAGACAACCACCAGATTGTCACTCTGCCGTGACCAAGAAAAGGAGTTTGAGTTGGCAAAAAGGCACTCCTCCCAAGGAGGATGACAACGTGATTCCTCAAATCAATGCAGCATTCATTCACTTACTGAGTCCCAACTAACACAATGCTCTCTGATTTCCCCGGGAGCAGCAAGGGCCTCCAGACTAACACAAAGACAAGCAGAAAGGAGCAAGAAAATTCGATTCCACTCCCATAATGTAACTCGACTCCCTCGATCCTTCAGTCAACCCTCGCCAACCAAAGGTTTCTCTCTTTTTTCCTCTCCGCATTCAGTTCGCACACTTGAGACGGCATCACCCACAACGAGAGAGAACCACTGCAATCTTGATTGCCCACCCGAATAATCCGTCAATCAGCCAATCAACCGCAGATGCCCATGGCCAACCCAACTCCCCAATTTCTTTTTGTCTTTGTTTCCTCCCAAGTCTCACAAGGTATTCTTTAGCTCTCGAATCTGCTGCAACCGAAGGGGAAGGAAGACAAGGCAACTTCAACAAACTAGTTCTTAATCTAGTGAAAATACCTCCACCCAAGGAAAATTGACAAGCAACCCCTGTGATCACTCACACAATCATTCAATTCTCAAACAGTGCCCACGCGATGCTCCTTGAGTCCCACCGACAGAAGCAAGGACCTCAATACAAAGTAACACATCCCACTCCGCCCCACTAAGATCGAACTTGACGCCTCTGGCTCATCCTTCAATCTTCGTTAACTCGTGGTATCTCTCCTCTCTTTCTCAACAAGTGATTCTTGATTTTAAAACAACAGAGACAACTCAACCACCGAACAGCCCCAATCAGCACAACTGCCCCTCTCCTTTGATCACTTGATCACTCAACCAACCCTCGGCACTCACAGTCACTCACTCCTTCCTAGAGTTCACGATCCAATGACCCAATCAATTACGAGAAGCCCCACAGACTTTACCCAGAGATTATGAGAACCTTGAGTGTTGCAAGAGTTGACATAATGGTGACATCACGGCACTCTTCCCCACACACTCGAAGTCAAGTCACTACGAGGACACTTTAAGAACCGTGCCAATTCTCATGAAGTGGCAGCGGTGGATCGGCCACAAATCATCAATTGTGTTGGTATTCTAAGCTAACATTCGAGGAGGGAGGCAGACAATCATTGGAAGTACCAAAATACAACAGACATTGATGATGCTACCCCCTCCTCTCTATCTTTTAATTTTCTTTTCCTTCTTCTTTTTCAAGACCCACTACCAGCCGGAATTCTTTCATCTCAAAAAAACATCAAGGGCAGTTTCCTAATTCCAGTAGTCAACAAGAAAGCAGCAAGAAAAGCAAGGGGAGAAGGATTAATAAAGCCTGACACAAACGATCGGCAGTTCGATCGCTGCGGCTCAGTCTCCTTCCGCGCTCACACCTCTTCCATCCAATCCCCTCCTAGCTACACAGCACGATGCACCACGCTCGCCACCTGATCCTCCCCCTTGTGGCATCGTCCCATCTCCTACTCCAGTGACATGGTCAACCCTTCATCAGAATAGCCTCCTGCATGTGTTGTCGAGTGCATTCCCGAGGCACGGTGTGAGCTGGTGCACCTTCACCGTTCTATCACTTCCCCAACCAGGCGTCATCCATCTTGTGTTCCACGGATCGTGATGTCTGGAATCTCTACCTCTGCAATGTCCCCGCAACCGTGCTCATGCATCACGGGGACGGGATGCCCAACTACCAACCAAGAGCCCCTCCCTCTCTCTGCTTTCGATTTCTCTCCACTTCTACCTTATTTCCTGCTCCTTTAACTGAGATGGAATTTCTTCGACCTACCAGCAATCGTAACCTTCCAGCCCCTCTTACAAGGAATCAAGTCATGAACCACGTCAAAACTTCAACAGCAAAGCAGGTTCTTCCTGCAGCAGTGCATCCGCCTACTCTCTTGTATCAGTCATCCTTCATCCTACCGCAACACCAAGCAACCTCAACTTTCGCCGCAACGGCACAATGACAACTTCGTTTCCGCCCGCGGCAGAGCTTCTGCCTGCCTTTCTAAGTCTCTCTCTTGGCGTGTCTAAATGAGCCTGCCCGACCAGACTCCTCGGACCCCTCCTCCTCACTCCGTTTTCTCCGCTGCCCGGCATCTCCCAAGGTAGCTCGAAAAAAAACGAGCTAACCTTGTGACTGTTTCTTCCCCCCTTAACTTTTCACCTCACTTTTTCCACCCGTTAAGCCTTACTCTAACCCGACTTAACTCCACAAAACTTAACTCAATTTAATTCTAAGTTTCTTTGGCCTTTTAAGTGGTTCTCATGTTTTTAAGTTCATTTCCCCCGTTCGAATTAGCATAATCCTTAGGTTAGTAGATCATGTGAGCAACCTTTTAGGCTCACACCTTGCTTGTAATTCTCAAGCACATCAGTAGGTAAGAGTGTCGATTGCAGCAAAGTCTCCTCATCTTCAAGAAATTCAAGAACTTGAATCGGATTCCGTTCTGCGCCAGCTCCTCCAACGTCTATGCAGCACCGGCTTGCAAGACATCGGCGCCACACGGTTGGACAACTTCACCAACCCTAATTTGCACTTGCAGCTCCGCTGCTAAGTCGCTCCTGCTTGTTTCGGCTTGGTTTCCAACACGACACCGCTTGTGAAGTCCACCGTCGCCCTCCAACATAGGAATGACATAAACACGTTCGGTTACAGGGTTCATGGCCTCAAACCTCTTTAGTATTCGACATTCATCTTCAAAGTCCCAGAAAAGGAAGGGCCACTCCACGCATCCCCCGTTCTCCAAGCGCGTGCACAAATCCGCGTAAGTGTCGCCTGAGTGGCAAAAAAAAGACTCAGTAGCTCCGGCCGCCCAACATCATCTTCTACCGAGTACAATCTGATTTTGAAATTGAGCGCCATCATCCACACCAACAAACCCTACCTTGAACATAGAGAATTTGTCGTTACACCCTAAACCACATCTAGATCCAAAACACAAAAGAAAGGCAGCCTAAACCCTGAAAGATAAGCCCTAGATTCGGCAAGACAAACCTAAACCACATGCAATACAAAATCCAGGTGCCCAATTCAAAGGATTGCATTACCTGAAAGAAGAAGGCGGCAAGAAGTTCTCACCGCATGCTGACCCCAGGCACCATGTCACACTCTCACAAAAGTCGAAGCCACATAGAAAGATCGATTCACCAAACCGTAAACCCTACATGCAGAACGCATATCCGCAGCAAATCGTAACGAGGGTTGTTCTAGGACGCCCCCACCGAACCATTCGAAAACCCTAAGCACCTCGTCCAAAGCAAACTCATCTCCTTGCAACGATGCACACGCAACAGTTGGTTTTAGGTGAGGCAACTTGAACTGTGTTTTTTTCAAACCATACAGTATCCCTAAGCCAGATTGCCAAAATCTTTCAATCCAACTAACACTAAGTTAAATCCAACAAGACGTGAGCACTGTATGCTATAAGAAAGAGTACTAACTTACAATAGTCAAACAACAAATTAAATGTTGTATACAGTGTATAACTTAGTTGTAAGAGTAGTTAAATCATTGTAGGAATCCGAGAGAAGTAAATGAACTAAGAAGTATATTTCCTATAGTACAATACTATGCTCATAGTAATAGCAAATTTTTATTTTTTTATCCTGACCAATATGCCTCTCAAAGTAGCCAAAAAAATAACAATTTCAAGCTTTTGGCCAAAAAAATTAATATAAAGGGGGCTATTTTAGGACTATTTCCTTTTCTAATGGGGCCTATTATTCCATACCCTATAGTACTTTAAAGACGTCCAATGCCATTTTCTATACCCTATATTACTCTAAACTCTTTTATAAAATTTTGACCAAATGATTTTAAAATACCCTATCATTTGTTAGCTCCTATATTGCTACTCCGCCCAATGACTACACCCCCCGAGTATGTACCGTGATTTCACTGCACATACTTTGTCTAGTTGCGTTGCATGCCATTTCATTGATTCAATGGTATGATCGTGTAACAATTTTTACATGCCCTCCTACTCGTGGTGCAATGCACACAACATCTTCCCCACGATATATATGCATCTTTTATAGACGTTCTCAACAATATACATCTCTCTTCATAATCATATACATAATCCATTGTCCCAACATATCCATATACATAATCTATCGTCCCAACATAACCACCCACACAAACTACCCATTGCCACCAGTGAATATTTTTTGGGCGATTCTTCGCACTCAATGCTATAACCCAAATGACGGCACGAAAATCCCTATTATAATAACCAAATCTAACTTTAATTAAATCGCCCATAACTGCCCTAAACTGCCCCCTCTTCAAACCCCACCCCCCGCCCCCTTGGACCCCTTCGCCCCCCGGCCTCCCGCCCCCTGGCCCCCTTCGCCTCCCAGCCTCCCGCCCCCCAGCCCCCTTGACCCCTTCGCCTCGCCCCTCTTACCGTGCCCCACCTCCCCTGAGCCCTCTCATGTCGCCCCCGCCTCCAGGCGCCCTTCCCACTTTGCATCAATTATTCTTGCTGAATGTACTTACCTCGCTATCCATCCATGGCGTCACCTGCCACTATATGGATCAACTACATTGCTACGAGTCTAGACTCCAACCTCCAGATCTGATAGACGTTGCCGTGCATGGTTGTTGTGTTCAAGCGTTGGAAGTTGGAGCCACATTCAATGGTGTACGGTTTGTTCAATATGCAGGTTGCACTCACTAATGAAGGTGGGTGTTGGTGTAGGAAGTGGGCGTTGCGCATTTGTGAATGGCGGCATCAAATTTATGGAGGTGGTACTGGGCTTGGATTAAGGGAAGCACGTATGTGCTTCAGAAGTTGCATTTTATGTTGTGCTTTGTGTTTTGCATTGTGTGCTGGTATTATGTGCTCTCACGGTCGTGGCGATCTTCTCCTTCATGGTGCATATGCAGCGCTCCTTGCCCAAAACTATAGGAGTCGAGATCGTCACGCCCGACATCATGATTAAGGTACGCAGTCCTGCATATTGTCGCATCTTGGTTAGTCTTCCTGTCCTCATGATTACAAAACTCCCTCTGGCCCTTCCCTAAAAATTTCAGATTTTGGTCTTCCCCGAAAATTTCAGATTTTGCCCTCCCTCCGGCCTTTACCTGGGGGACCTCACTTTTGGGACTCTTCCTTCCCTTGAACCTTCCCTGGCCGACCTTGTTTTTGTCTCTTTCTTTGCAATTTTTTGGAACTCTCTCCTTGGGAGGAAGTGTGCGGGGAAGAGGAAGGTGGAGAGCTCCCCGAATGAGCTCTCCAAGGGGGGGGTTTGTAGTCCGTAGATTCCCGCCTACATACGAACGCTCCCGACCTTCCCGATTCCCGCCTACATACGAACGCTCCCGACCTTCCCGATTCCCGCCCATTTCTACACCTTAGATTCAAACTGTGCGGGCTTATAACTTGTGATGGAGGTAAGTAAATCAAGGTTCGATTACACCATTGGAATGTTTTTTCTCTCCTCTATTTTTTGTAAAAAAAAAATTTTTGTCGACAAATTTTTTTCAACCATTTCAACTTTCCATTGCTTATTTGAGCATTCCCTTGTTTATCTAAGCATTTCTTTATTTGTTTCAGCATTTATTCATTTATTCTTTATTTTTTATTCTTTCACCCAAAAGCTAAGTACACATGCCCAAGGTTAAGTATTGTTATGCTAAACTCTTGAACATGAACTGATTATTTCTCAAACTCAACAAGTTCATCTGTAACAAGTTGTTAGGTTTCGGCTGCTTAAACCTGTGGACATGCTTTGTAAACATGAGGAGCTTTGTAACTAAAGAGTTATTTGATATAACGATATCAGAGGTGAAGGAGGAGGTTGCAGGTATGAGTTTGTTTTTTGTTTTGTTTTTTCTTGTTCATTGTTTTGACATCTTTTGATTCTAGTTGCATCTATGTGCATGGGTCTGATGCCCTGGTTTATTTGCTTGCAGATGCTGCAGCCATGATGGTGATGGAATTGGAAAGTAGGTTTCCCCCCAGTGAGGTAATGGATGCACTCTCCATTGTGTACCCTCAATTTTGCACAGGGGGTTCACTCCATGTCAAGTTAAACACCACGTGTGGACAAAGTTTGCTACCCCTATATTACATGGAATAGATAAATTTTAAAATTATGATATTTTTTCTACATATACATAATCATTGATAATATCTTTTGAATATTTTTTTAAAATTTTAAGTCATCTTCATTTTTGTAGTAATTATTTTAGTTCAATTCTGTGTCATTCTAGTTAGAAACTGTATGTTTTATTAAAAAAATAGATCATCAAATTTTGTTACTATTTTTTACTATGTAATAGATACCTTGTATATCTATCCATGAAAAAAATTGATAAAATTTTGACCCATTTTGGTGATGCAACTTACCAAAAGTAGATTTTTTTTGGCCGCACGTGGTGTTCAACTTGACAATGGAGTGACCCCCCCCTGTGCAATTTTGGCTTGAGCCAGGGCATGAGGACAAGATCACAAGGCACATGAACACTTTGAAGCAAATATATGATCAACCCAGGGATATTTCTAGTGCTCCTCATGTTTATGAAACAAGTCCAGCAGTGTTGAGTGCGATGGCACTTGATCAACAGTTCCATTGGTTTGCCGTAGCAATGGTGAACAACTCTCATGCAATGAGGGTTGTGGACCTACATGTTCACCCCTTAACCAAACTATGGCGTGCTTTGGCGCAATCTGTCCCTTTGAAGGGTATGTTTCCTGAGTTCTTTAAGCTTGCAGAAATTGCGATGATCCAGGTAAGGTTTTATTTTATTTTATTAATTTTGTTGCTTCATTGAAGTTTCTCCACCTTTGTGTATTCGTGTTTGTGAATGCATGTTGGTTTCTTGCTGACTTTGTCTCATTGCATCCTATTTTGTAGGTCCTTGGGAGCGTAGAAGACGAAAGAACATTTCCCAATGTTTCTTTCTTGAAGAACAAACTCCGCAACCGCTTAACTGAACATTTGCCTCTTGCTACAACAATGTTCGCACAAAAACACTACACACTGACATCATTCCCATACAAAGAAGTCGTTTCAAATTGGAGAGCTTGCAAGCCGAAGTGGGGTTGATATGCACTTGGTGTTTGATTAGCATATAATAAAACATTTAGGGGGTTTTTCCCACTTCTTTATTATTTTTCAAAATACAAGGAACTGTTATAACTTTGTAATTGGCAATGCATGACATTCTGAATAAAGAAGTGGTTTCCTCCTAATTTTTTTCTACAAAGATTTGTGAGATGTGGTTTCGCATATTTACTGCTGCATTTCATTGTTCCAATAGTGACCTTGCAATATTTTATTTTTGTCACTTAGCTAAAGTTCCAAAAGCCGTTCAAACAAGTATCGCATTTGCAATTCTCTATGGCCATTTTAAAATAGCGGCAATTTTATTCTACCACACATTTCATCGCAATATTTACAATTTCCTGATATGCTCACATAGCCGAAATTGCAATGTATAATACCATTAAAATAGTCATTTCACCTCCCAGTAAAAAGTGAAAAAAAATTCACTGATTGCCACCATCACATTCCATATTGAAGGATCTCGACATCACATCACCATCTGAAAGTTGTCCCACACAAGCATTAAAGGGATCAATGCCGTCGACAAACTTGCTAAAGCATGCTCTCACCATCAATCCATTGTTGTCACACCTTTCCATCTTATTGGCCGCACCATTTTGTACTGACACGTAAGCTACCCCACGTCCACGCAACATGATGGATCCATACATTACCTCCAATGAAAAATTGAAAATGAGCACAAAGATAGCACATCACCATTATGCCACTTGAGCCCCTTTGCAAAAATGAAACATGATTTCACTTGCTCTCCACTTGTCATAACCAACATCTTAATGACCTCTGTACAGCCTAAACTCCGTAATATCAACCTCCATAATGTCACTCACTCTCTAATATCCCGAAACCCTAGGGAACGGATGTGCATAGTTCAAATCTCACTCCTTATTGTCACCTTTCTTTCCCTAATATCACGAATTTTGTCATGAATGCAAACCACCAAAGAAGTCAACCCACACCCTCGCATTGCGCCATGTGTCAATATGTGGAGTGTCACCTTCTTATTCTTCTTCTTCTTCTTCTTATGCCACTTGTTGAATGTTGGTGCATGCATATGCCACATCGCCCGGGAAGGCCAAGTGGAGTGGACCACACCACACCATTAAAATGCTGCACTTTGTATTATTCCATAGTGTCACATGCTACACTAAATCTATAGTATCACGCATCCATATTAACACTACAAAACTCCGTAATATCACGTGCACTTTGGTTGCCACATGTGTGATACTACGGAGTTTAGAGTGTACAAATAGGCATAGTAAAGTTGAACACGCAAACCTGCCTCCCTACAATCTCATCCATACACAAGATGCTTCACTATGGCCCACGTTGGTACTCGCCATTCACGCCCACCTTGACAATATTACCGTAGCTCTCTAGCAGCTTGGGCACCTTTTTGCCTAATAATTAATTAAAGTGCGAAAGTAAGTTAGGCAGCCCAAAAAAAATATTCTAAAATTGGGCATATTTAGAAAGTAATTTAAAATAAGTTAGACATTCATTCAAGTCACTCCTATAATTCATGGATGGTTTTCCTAATTTCATCTATGGCGCCTACGATTAACCCAAACACTTTCCTTAACCAACATTCCTTACCCTGAAGTTTGTCTTTTACTTGTATGTCATGGTTTTGCTTTGTGTGAGAGTTATACGGAGTGGTCTTTGTGAGAGACTATGTCACTTGCATTATTGTGATTTTAGGCACTCTTTGAATGTTATTTCTTTTTTTTGGACACTCAACGAAATTAATTTCCCAAAAATTTAGGCACCTTCAAAATTGATTATTTTCTGCCCAAGCTGCTAGAGAACTACGGTATCTTTGTTGGGCTTCTACCATGCTCATGCTATGCACCACACCACATGTACTCAAAACATTGCCCGACCTTGCATCCCCGTTTTCCCCATCTTCAAATCTCACGAGTCTACAATTTATTGAATTAAGTAATAATTTTGTAGATTCTTTGATACCTTGGCCCAATATAGACTCGCCAAATACCAACCTCTTAATTACACACCTGACAACCCTTGGATGGAAACTCTCCCCTTTCATGATTATCACCACGGGTGTTGGTGGCAATACATCATTCGTCTACTCATCAACTCCACTTCCTTCATGTTTCTAGTGCTAACATTTATAGACTCGTGTCATAATATTATTAAGGAGTGTGCGTTCGTTCATGTGGCCCCTGAGAATATCATCATGGGATGCCGTAGCTAGTGCAAATTCAGTTTGATTCACTACTTAATAATGTTATGGTCCTCCATCTGAACCATCTCCATTAAATATCTCACTTATCTTATCCTCAACAGACGGAAAAAAAAGTGAAGATAAAAGACAACAACTGTCCCTCCCCCCCCCAATATAAATAATTGAATAATAATTAAATAAAACCTATATTCTCCCATTCCCTTCCCCCTCTTATGTTCCTCCAGGAGGCAGGCAATAGCCCTTGATTAGCACTTAAGGCACTCATCTTAATCTCGTTGTTCGGTAATAGAATATAGGTTTTATTTTTATTAATTGGACCCCTAGATTTGATTGGTATGTGGTTTGGGGAGGATCAAAGAGCAAACATCATAAAGACACATGTTTAAAAGAGATTGGACTATGTCTTCAAATATTAATAACTACCTCCTACACTCAATAGTGAACACAATTGGGAGGACATGTGTATCCAGTTCAGAAATCAACATACATGCACTCCAATAATCATAACTAAATCAAAAGAGGTCCGATTTATAATATGATTTTTGCATATGTTTCATCGTAGATTTGCTAATGCAACACGAGTTTCATTGTGTAAATCTAATTAGTAGGAGTTGGAGAATATGAAAAAGAACCAAATAACACCCACACACCTTATGTAAAATTGTTGTAACTCTACTTGTGGTGTTGATGGGTTCGTGGAGTGGTCACACCAAAAGAAAGAGTAGAAAGCATGATTCAATGGTAAGATATGGTTATTGACTCCTTATCAACCTTGTATGTCTACCTAAAGGTCGAATGACTCCTCAAATGCACATCAAGGCAATGATTCACGTTATGTTGCCTCAATTCTAGCTTAATCTCATGATGTGGCCCGCTCATTCACCTATTTTGTACACATGTATGTTCACATTGAACCTCTTTTGTGCACTCACGTACTATGTTTTCACATGGTACGAAATACGCATCCTTGAGGAGACCAAGCTCATTCATTGCTAGAATACCATACTAGCCTTAGCACTACATTGGTTATGGCAAATATTGTGGGTCACACTAATAACAGGAAATCCCAACTAGAAACATTGGGGATAACATTATAAGTACACACTATTTATTAACCTACACTATATAACATTGAAGGTCTAAGAAACAAATGATAATATCTCCTCCAGACTAGCTCAATTTCCACAATCGTCTTGTATACTTTTTTTTAAGATCAAGATCGACTCCTAACTCTTAGCCATTTGGTCCCAATCACCCTCGGGTGAGTGATCATGGAACCATGTGAAAAAAAAATGTAGGGTCAATTTTATTCTTTGGAGCTAAAATTTACAATATTTTTGGAATGTGAAATATGAAACCTGTGGGTATAATTAAGATAAAATGGGTGAAAAGAGGAAGAAATAAGAAATTGGTAAGTCTAAGTTAGCATTATATTTGGCCTAGGAGTGGATGGATGAATTTTTATGGATGTATTATTGTATATTGTGGATGAGAACTTCAGAAGTAGTAGTAGCGTGCTTTGTATGCCCTTATTATGCTTGCCCGTTGGGTATTGAATGTTGGTCAGGTTGTTTTCCTCGGGGAGATCACTCTATTGTAAAGTTGAACAACCACGTGCGATCATTTTAGATGTAAAAAATGTAAAAAATGTAAAAAGCATCACCAAAATGGGTCACAATTTTATCAAATTTTTTTCATGAGTAGATATAAATGGTACATGTTACATAGTAAAAATGGGTGACTAAATTTGATGATATGTTTTTTTAATAAAACATACTGTTTCTAACTAGAATGACGCAGAATTGAACTAAAAAAATTGCTACAAAAAATGAAGATGGCTGAAATTTTTAAAAAAATATACAAAAGATACCATCAATGGTTGTGTATATGTAGAAAAAATATCATAAAATTTAAAATTATTTATGGCATGTAATATAGGGGTAGCAAAATTTGTTCGCACGTGGTGTTCAACTTGACAATGGAGTGATCTCCCCGAGTTGTTTTCGCCCCAGGGTTTTGCAAGGAGTCATCCCCAAGGGGTGGACTCTTCATACCATGTACGAACTAACGTGAGTGCAAAGGGGTATCATTTGAGGCATTAACATACATAGTATACGTAAGAGAGAGGTATTCTATTTTCATTCTGGTGTGTACATTTCAAAGGGTATTAAGAAATTTGAAGTAAAGGTAGATATACAAAAAGGGGCCCTAAGGTTTAGAGGAAAAATTGACAAGAGATGTGTTTGTTTCATTTGATTCACGTTTTCATCCATTGTTGTCATGTGGTAATAGTCCTCAATGACTACCCTGTCCATTTTTGTTAGGGTTTGCATTTGGGTTCTAGGTTTTTACAAATTGGAGGCTCTTGGACAACATTGGCTCCCTTGAGGTTTGCTCTCCGGATTGTGGCTAAGTTATTGTGCTTTAGTCTTTGTTTGTTTGGTGCAATTGTTGAGTTACATGCTATGGATGAAAATTTGTTCAATGACTTTCTCATTGGAAAGTGAAAGTAGATTTTATATGTAATAAGGGCCTATATAAGTCATAATTTATATTTTGTATATGTAGTGGAGGTATTTATCACATTCAATTGAAAAGCTTAGTATAAATACATGACTTCATTTTTAGCATGCCATTAGTATGTATACATTTTTTTTCTCTCCATAAAGTCCCCGTATGCAGGAGGTCTAAGCTCACAGTGACCCACACACGTCATTTAGGTATCCAATGAAGAGTCCACCCCCTGGGGAGTCATCTTACACCTCACTTTGATCAAAATTTATGGCATGTTTTTTAATGGGGTTTGTGGTGCTCAATTATTGTTAAGAAGGTTTCATGCTTGCCATTGTGTGTTGGCATGTTAGATTTTGTAATTAGGCAAACATTTGTAGTTGATGTAGCCGTAATATGAAGTATCAAATGTGATTTTGTCCACCTTTCGTTTGAATAGTGAGTGGATGTCAAGGTATGATCTTATTGTCTAGTTGGTTGTTATATTGGTGGTTGTGTTTTCTTAGAAACACATGCACATCGGTTTTTGGTAGTGTCTCCCTATATTCTTGAACTCGGGAAGTCTTGTGCTCTTTGGATTTGCAGTCTCATTTTGCTTTCAATTGATACTCTAGGTCCAATGTAACTAGAGACGTAATATTGAGAACATAGCTAGTGCTTGAAGATGCAAGTGAGGGTGTATATTGTGGACCACACTATAGAGATGTGAAAGGTAAGTCGGACTATACATATGTCCACAAATATTTACCATAATCAACTTACCTAGTCTCCCAAGCCCTATTACTAGATCTAGATACAAAGTCTACCAACGTGGAACCTAAAGCTATTAGCTTTTTAGGATCAATAGGTCCTACTCCTTTAGATGATTATATAAACCACACGCAACCTTCTAATGATTTTATATATTCGTTGTAACTTCAAAGTATAACCATGTTAGATGTTGGGAGTAAAACCTACACATACCTAGGGCCCACCTATTGCAAGGTAGGCAGTAAACCTTATCATGTACAGGATAAGGCTAGTAGACTCAAATTCACGTCGCTCATAAGACCAAAGTCGATCTTCTTTTCTTTTCTTGACCTAATGAACAAGGGTGTGTCCCACATTATCACATGTATCGTACTTGCCATGCGTTGAGTTCTTTGCATATTGCCATTAAGATAAGGTAGATGGGTTTTAAGTGGTTACTTTTTCTGACTAGCCTACTTTCTCCTAGGACATTGAACACGTGATTAGTATGAGATGTTTAGCTAAGCCAAATCGAGGGTGTAGCCACGTTCCCCCTTATTTTTGGAGCTCATATGAATAATTTATTCATTATCAAAGTGAAGATTCTTGTGCTCATTAGATGGTCTAATAGGTCTGCCCATTCATGTTGACTATTGAACATAGAATGGTAATCATATTTTAAGCACATTATCGTTCAATCTCTTTTAAACGCATGGCTTTTTGGTACCTGTTCCTTGAGCCACACCAAATCACATACCACTCAAATATAGGTCTCTTAAGAAGAGAAGTAACCAATAAGGGTTGTCTAACTTGGAATTGTAGACCTGCCATTGAAACCGGACGGTGGTCGATTATTCCTATCTCTAGAGATAAAAGATTATGCCACTCTTGCTCTCACAATGTATATGAAAATGAGGTACACTTTGTATTTGAGTGTTCCCTATACAACTCCATTAGAGATAAGTTTTAATCACTATTTGAGAATGTAGTATTTAAAAGGTGTCTCAGGTCTTTCTTTCAATTGGACCATCAAGTTGATATTAGACTTTATTTCATGTTGGAGACTACTGCACTCTGCTACTCAAGGTAATTCGACGGTTTGACACTATCTTGATGTACTTTTAGTCCCATAAGCCTTTGACTTCCTGGCATGGTGGGTGCACTCCATTGTCAAGTAGAATACCACGTGCAAGACAAAAAAAATCTACTTGTTCTAAGTTGCATCACCAAAATGGGTCAAAATTTTATCAATTTTTGTTCATGAGTAGATATACACGGTATCTATTACATAGTAAAAAATGGTAACCAAATTTGATGATTTTTTTTAATAAAACATACCGTTTCTAACTAGAATGACGCAGGATTGAACTAAAACAATTACTACAAAAATGAAGATGACTTAAAATTTCAAAAAAATATATACAAAAGATATTATCAATGGTTATGTCTCGGGGAAGTCACTTAGTGTATTCTTTGGGGACACATGAGCGTACAACACATATTTTTTGGGGGGCTATGTAGCTCATTTACTGCATTTTATTGGACCCTATATTTTTTAATAATTCTACTTTCTTCAATTTCTTACCACCCTATGTGTAATTATAAATTAAAATCTCCATAATATTTCAGACCCTTCATTATTTATATTTATTTGAATTTTCCTTCGTGGACAATAGCATTGTACTATAGCATTAGAAATGGAATTCATCACGCAACAAAAATTAAGTTGTGTATACAAGAAGCATGTTATTTACATAATTGGTCACATGTCTAAGCCCATTGATAATGGCGTACTTAATTGTTTCATCCAAACATTGAAAGAAGTCCACAAATTCCAAAACAAACCAGCATCACTAAAGTGTCCATAATGTGTTCACTAACACAGTTGCACTAACATTGCACATGTTATCATGCAAAGTGTGAAGACAATTTGAAATGCCTACTTATGAATCCTACGTGAAATTTGAGAAACGACCATCACAAAAGATGCCACAGCCTCTCGCCTAGAACAAATCCATCAATCCACCATAGATTCACCAAATAAGGCCCCACGGAGCTCTTTAAACGCGTAGGGGTCAATGCATGATGATAGAATTCTTGTCTTGTGTGGGAGGAACAACCAGAGAATTATACAAACGTCAATGAAATGTTCCTCAAAAGTACACTTAATAACCCTCATCCAACGAGTTCATCCATTTTGTAGATGGATTTGTGATCATTTTTGATCTAGTTCTTAAATTTTTCTTACCCTAAACTCAACCTAAAAATAATAAAAATTCCCTACTAATTACTATAATGCTATTTTAGAAATACTATAAACATAATTTTGGGTATTACAAGTGACCCTATATTATATATAATATGCTACCTCACATTTCTTCAAGCCTATGGTACATCAAAATTTTTTTTTATCAACCATGAATAAATGTCACCCTATATTTGTTCTCTCATAATTATCTAAATTTTTGACAGTGACTTCTGTGGAGGTCACCTTCAACCTTCCAGCCTTAGACGGTGTAACCCGCTGCTGAACCGGTTTACATGGAAGTTACTCCCACCAAAATTAGATCATCTTAGATTCCCATACTTGTGAAGGTGTTTGTACTCTCTTATAATGTTGTTGCTCTTTTGAATTCTCAAGGAGTAGATGTCCTAAGTTTTCCAGTTTATGTTTCCCTGAATCTAATGTCAAGGTTAAGTGATCCTAAACCTTTAAATAGATTTGGTAACACAATATTGTTCTTAATCAAGAATATTGTGTTCGAGATCCTTTTATGAATCTCTAGGAGTAAAGTGTTCAAGTTGTCAAGTTTATGTTCCCCTAAACCTTAATGTCAAGGTTAAGTGTTTAAGGAAGACATTTCTTATATATACAATATCTTTCATGGTTTGAACGATCGTAAAAGATTCTTAATCCATTTAAGAATATGCATTTATGATAATGTCACAATTCCTTGAAGGTCCAAACATACTCCCTCGCTAAAGTATATTCATGAGAATTCATTCCTTCGCATTTATTTGCATGAAGTCCTTTCATTCCAAATGGTTGTCCTAGGTTTACTCAAGTTCTTTGTAATCCCTAAGTCATTATTTTAGAGTTTCTTTGAAGATCCTTGGGAATTTCTACGTAATCATTTAGAGTCCATTTGAATGACAAGAAGTGTTTAGAAATGACATCTTGGATTGTGGCTCGATGTGGCCTAATCGACGGCCATCTCTTTTCGGTCCTCCTCTTGATGGTGAATCCGATATCTCCCCCGAGTAAAGCACTTCGTACTTTCTAATCCATGGTACTCCAACTCCAATTAGCTTAGATCACTTTTCATGAAATTGCTCCGATTCCGAAAATGTTTCCTCCAAGCTCAAAATTATAGTTTCTCCAAAAGGTCCTTCTCTTTGCTATTTTTAGCCAGCCCTTGGTTTCAAACTCCTCCAAACAAGACTAGGCTTGTTTTACGGTCTTACGCCTTTAAGTTCTCAATTTGCACATTCTCCAAGGTTTTGAGGACTTTTCGAAGCCTTTTATAATTTTAGAAACTTGAATATATTTCAATCCAAGTTTGAGGATGTATTTCAATCCTTTAAACTCCGCGAGGATATATTTCAATCCTTTAAACTTCAAGCGCGAGGATATATTTCAATCCTTTAAACTTCAAGCGCGAGGATATATTTCAATCCTTTAAACTCCAAGCGCGAGGATATATTTCAATCCTTTAAACTCCAAGCGCGAGGATATATTTCAATCCTTTAAACTTCAAGTGCGAGGATATATTTCAATCCTTTAAACTCCAAGCGCGAGGATATATTTCAATCCTTTAAATCTTCAAGCCTCCGGTCTCGCGGTCCTCCAGTCTCGAGGTCCTCCAGTCTTGTAGGCCACCGGTCTTCTAGTCCTCCACCTCCAATAGCTTGCGTTAGAATGAGGTGCTTTAGGTGCCATATGTGGCCCCTTTATATAGGCTTCGAATTTAGGGTAATCTAAGATGTGGCGGTTAGGCCTTTAAATGTCTGTATTTACTAATTTTAGCACTGAATGTTCATACAGTCTAAATTCAGCCCTGTCCGATCTATTAATAAACTGTCACGTGCTTAAAATAGATCTACCCCTGAAGTACATGCGGGCATGTTCTAACCGCTTAGATGTGCCTTTGGTAGTTACAACCTTTCATCCATTCATCCGAATTGCATAAGTTCATTAAAGAGAAGTGGGGGTAGTTTATGTTCATCCGAAGGGATTTCATCCCCCTCGGGTATGTCCTTCCATCTACCTCTATCCTAAGTGTTCACTACTTGCTCACTAAACCATTACATGGCCACCTAACCTACTAGTGTTTAGGGCTCTCACTAATAGGTTCGCCGGCAGTCACTAGGCCGTAACCCTAGTCTCCCTCTACCCCTATTAGTAACTTGGCGGGTCTATAAGAAAGTAAGCCCGTCCGTAAGTCCCGCAGCCTTCTCTTTACTCGGGCCCGTGCTCCACTGGTCTTGGGTCTTGGTCTCGGTCCTCAGCTCTCCATCTCTCAGGCCCCCAGCCTCCTTAGCTGGGCTTCCAGCTTCCTCAGCTCTCCATCTCTCAGGCCCCCAGCCTCCTTAGCTGGGCTTCCAGCTCTTTGCGCCACGTGTTGAGCCCTAAGCTCCTGTGCCAGCTCCCCGTTGGCTTCACGGCCCTTGGTCCGAACGGCTCTCCCTCTCTCCGCCATCGACCTGTTGCTGCTCTGTCTTCGAAATCTAATCCCCCTTCGAAATCTCGCTTGTGAATTCGTGCTTGTCTTGAGAACCCTACCCTGATTGCGCATGGGAGTTTGGGGGTCTACATTTTATCCTCCTCCCCCGGAAAAGAGCATGTCCCTATGCTCTTATTGTGGAGTAATGGTCTGTCTGTAGAATTGTTCGAGGGCTTGGGGTGCCGAACTTCCTCGTGGCGATGGTCGTCTCTTTTTCCCTGAGCACCCGCGCCACATAATCCTTGAGTTGTGGGATCGTGTAAGGGCCCGGCAGCCGGTGCAGGTGGTGTTCACGCAACCATGTATATTGTTGGACAGCTTCATAGCAAATAGTGGTGTCCTCTGTGGCGAATGTTTTCAGTGTCTGGTTGAATGTAAGGGGCTGATTTCGCACCAATTCCTTGACCTGGCGGTAGATGGTGTTCGGGTAAGATCGCAGGGTGGGTAACCTGTGTAGTGGTGTGTGGTTGTAATATGTGGAGTAGTGGTGACTGATGAAGCTAAGGGTACGAAGCACAAATCGTCCCACATAAAAGGGTGGGGAACCTGTGATTAACTCCATAATGCCTGTAGGTAACTTCATATCACCTGTGACCCACATGAATGCCATGGTATCCCTGGCTGTGGCGTCCGCCATCGCCCAGATCTGTTCGAATTGGGCTTTTGTGAGGGTAACGCCTGGCTTGAGTAATGGGACCTTGCTGATCAATAAGTTGAGCCCCTTAAGGGCCTGGTAATACTGCATGATGGTTGTGAAGGGGGGAATATTGGTCACCAGCTGGTGGTAGATCTCAGTGCGTGGTGATGTGTATGCCCGGGGTATGTCTGCTGGAGCGAGATCTTCTTCGGCAGCATTGCGGGGGCTCTCCATTATTCTTTCCAAGGTCACCTGGAGCTCATCTCGCTCTCGCTGGGTGTGCATTGCTGCCACTTGCATTCGGCGCTCCTTCCACCGATCTGGGTGTCTCTGGGTTGGGGCATTGTGATGTCAGATGGTAGCGATGAAGCTCATCTTGGGCAGCCGTCAAGCTGGCGGCCTGCTCCTGATGTTTTAGTTGTAAGGCTGAAAACTGTTGTTGGGTGACCTCTAGCTCTGCTTCCGTGGCTTCGAGCCTCTTGTTCTGCTGGCTCAAATCCTCGGCCATCTGGTCGTATTTCTCTTGCTGAACCTTCTTAGCGTCAGTAAGTGCAGACATTTCGATCTCTACCGCAGAGAGCTGGTCCTGGAGTTCGAAAGATGTTTCAATCTGCCATTCGTAATCCTCATTTAGGGTTGCTATGTCTTTCTTGAGCTTTTTGATTTCCATGTGTAGCAACCCTTTTTCCACTTTCTGCTCATTGGTTGTGAGAGGTTCCTGCAATCTTAAATTCTGGTTGTATTGCCTGTTGGCTTCTACCTATAATTTCTGAAATTCGTCATCCATCTTCTTGACGAATTCTTCCCCTGCCTTACTGGTGAATGTTTTGAGTAATTGCTCCAACCTGCGATGAGTGAAACAAATCTGGTTGATCATTGTAGAGGTGTCATCTGGTACTTGCCACTTTTCTGCCGACTGTAAGACTCGTCGCTTGGAAGGCTCCCCTGCCGCATCTGCATCACGAGCTGCCTGGGCTTGGCTTTTGGAAGGGTGAGGGTAACGTTGGGTAACCCGAATGACTGCCTCTAACCTCCCTTTCCCTGGTTGCTCGTCCAATTTCCGCTTCCGAGGTGGGGGTGCTCTCTCTGTTAGAGTTAAGCCTGTCGAAGTGCCGAACCCTGCTATCTTCCTTTCCTGTGCGTCCAAACAGTTTGCCTTCTCAAGCAGCAAAGTGAGGTGGGGTCCAATGGCTGTCTTGACCACTTTGGCCTTGTCTTCTTGCTGATGGCGATGCAAGGTAAGTACCTCAGCTTTGAATTCATCCAGAAATTCCAAAGGCCAATCCACCTTCTCTCCATTTAGTGCTGCCAATACCAATTTCGCAAAATGTATGCTAATGCTATATTGGCCTGAAGTATTGAGGCAGAAAAATGAACTGAGAAGCCTTAAAGGCCTTTTTGAGCCTGCTACCCTACAATCTCCCACCTTTACACTTTTCTGGCCTTCTTGGAGTGTTTCCAGGGAGGGAAACAAGTCCTGCAACTGCAATTTCTCCCCTTTTTCACCTTCCGCTCTTGGTGTTAAGTGGAAAACTTTAAGAAACAAATCCCTCCAATTTGCAGAGAATAAAAACATTACCTCCCCTTTGAGAGTAACCCTCATTGTTCCTTCCTGCAGCGTGTCAATGGCCTCCATTGCTCTGACGGTGTGCACTACCCCCCAGGGTACATTGCACAAAAAATTCTCCAACCTGAGCTTGCGTAAGAATGCCAATTCCTCCTTGCTGAACTGGGTGCTTTTGTAAGCTGCGTCCATGCTGAAAGTAATTGACTCCATTGGTGTGTATGACACCAGACTGTGCATCAATTTGAGATTTGGACAATCCTTCAGAAGCCTGGCTGCTTGGGTGACTGCTCGTACCAGAACCTGCTGCCAAATATGCTGTTTGCATGTGGGTGGGTGCAGCTTACTATCCTCGGTGTTGAAACCGATGCAGGCAAGAGCTTTGAGGGCTCCTGACTGAACCAGACTCAAAATCTCACTCTGTGCTGGTAGCTGGTTTGCGGGAGTAACTGATTCTGTGATGGTAGCCATGTTTTCGGAGAAAAGTTGTTCGCTCCTTAACTGTCCGGGGTGGCGAGAGAATAACTGCCGCACTTCAGCTGAAAGCTAGGTTGAGAGAAGTTGGGGAGGGAGAAGAAGGAGCTTTAAACCCTAAGCTCTGCTTTCTTGATCTTGCTGGCGTGGCCAATAGGTGGCATCTGTGCTACAGCTGGCTGCTGACAGGGCGTTTCGGTAAGCTCTCCTCTCTGAGCCTGGGTTTGCTTCAAGTTCCTTGTTGAATTCTGACTAATTTTGTGTAAGTGGGTTGTTTCAGGTGCACTGGTTACTCCTTAAGTGGGATTCGCCCTTCGGGGCTTGAATCCCCATTTTTCTTGGGGTCCACTTGTTGGACCCCTCCAACAAAAATTAAATTGGAATTTTACACTTGTACCAGTCTCTTTTCAACTGGACAGTGTGGTAAAAAAATTCATCAAAGACAACAAAATCAGATTAAGCAGCTATACTTGTACCAAATCTTGTATTTTCAAAAAGGACTTGAACTGATTTCAGTGTTCTCGTTGTGATTCTTACAGAATTATGGAATGGTAAAATCCATTGGTTTGTTTTTGCTTGGTTACTGTAACTTGTAACTTGTAACTTGTTGGTAAATGTTTCCTTCATTGCTGAATTTAAAATCTGACGCATCGTCTTGAGTTCCAAAAGCTCAGTTTTGTTGTGTTTTGGTCTATGAGGTCTCAGCCCGTGTTATTTCATCCATTTCTTTTGCTTGTAAACGAAATAAAAGTTCTCAACTTACATTCATCCCAGTCATAAGAACAGTTCTTCGTGCCATAATTGTTATGTTCTGACACCGAGACATAATATTTTGATTCCTACCCAGTTGAAATTTGTTAAGGTTACAGGTAACAATCAGCTGCCCCGGTTTACTGAATCGTTCGCAGCGTTACCCGATCATCCGTTGTTGAAATTCGTTTTCATCCTTCAAAAATTCGTCGATGAAACAGTGTCCAATCCTCCCTTATCCGTAGTCAATTTTCGATTACTTCTTTATTCATATAAAACCGCATCCCGATTCATCGTCTCGTAAGATTTTCTGTTTTCATGTAATTCCAACCTGGTAGATGGTATAATGGGCATGCAACCACTTTTCCTGTCCAACAAAACTTGCACACATTCATCTACACCTGGGGCATCATCCAATATTTTCCCTCGTTCCTTTTCTTAGTGTCTTTTGCTCGGAATGACGTTCATCCTTCAGCAAAATTTAGGCTCCATCCAATCCCGGTGCATCCATCACATGTAAAACTTCGTCCAGTGTAATTCTCATTTCTTATATAGCTTCGCTTTTATGCAAGAGGTCAATTCTCGAGAATTTATCGAATAACACCGTTTTCCGACTCCATCCCGAACAACATTCATCCCTCCAATGAGTGCCATCCAACCTTCATTCGTATAGTTATACACGATTGCTAAATTGATGTTTCCACCGGTATGCCCGTGTTCCGCTCTTCAAGTGCATCGTGCGGTCTTTGGTTAGTTATAGTGTTCACTCTTCGAGTAAATTATTTTCTTCGTTGCTTTGACATTTGTTGTTGTTGCATACTCAGGTTATGATTGATTTCCCATTACTTTTTATCTTGTGTGGTGATAAAAAGGCTCTCACTGGTTACTATCCCAGTGTGTCGCCCTAGGTGAGCTTTTACCCAGGGATTATTTGTTTGATATCTTTATTTGGAAAACCGCACTTCCCTACCGCCTTTAAATTTTGAGGGGGTGGGGTATGCAGGATTTGTATTGTTCATGATTGTTTCTGGAAGGGTTTGCCTTGGTTTATGCAATGCGTGTTTCCTTTAGGAGTTGACTAGGGCATGGGTTGTATTCCTCATAAGTGTTGTGGTTCCCGAATTTTCTCTTGAACTTGGTAAGGGTTCCCTTTGGGATAAGGGTTGTGATTGGATGGTATGTAGGTTGGTTTCTTTTTCTTTCCTTTGATTGTGCCTTATGAGGTTTAAGGTATCCTTCTCTTGTTGTAATTGTATGGTATGTAGGTTGGTTTCTTTTTCCTTCCCTTGGTTGTGTCTTATGAGGTTTAAGGTATCGTTTTTTTTTTTTTTTTTTTGTATTTGTATGGTATGTAGGTTGGTTTCCTTTTCACCCCTTTGGTCATACCTTATGAGATTTAAGGTATCTTTCTCTTGTTGTAATGGTTGAGCAAAATACCCTTCAATTAATATTTGGTGTATTTCTAAATCCTCTGCCTCTAAAGTTTCGTGGTCTTGGTAAGGCGTGGACTCGATGTGTGAGATGGTTTCCTCACTTGGTTGAGAAAGTGTGGTAATTGGAAATTTGGTGGTACTCTTCTTCGAATGATTTTGTTTTGCCCTAATTTCCGCTTCCAAAATGTGGCATGCTAGAATTTGCAATGCATAGGCTTGAGTTGATTCTGGCTCTTGGTATGGTTTTAACTTGTTCATATTGACTCGTCCCAAACTTTCTCCGTGCAAAGTGGTGACATCCACTGATCCGTTATCATAAACTTGTTTAATCATATACGGTCCTGCCCATCGTATTTTGAACTTGCCCGGCCCGGGTATTTTATGGCGTAAGTGCCATAAGACTCTTTGACCGGGGTAAAATCTCAATTTCTGAGCAATTGGTGGCTCGGAGCCCTCACTCCTTGGAGAATGCTTAACCCCCTTCGTAGCTTGTATGATTCCTCCTTTCAAAGTATCATACTTTTTGGCTTCCTTTTGGGAGGTCTTGATTGCTCCGTGGTGACATTGGTCACAATGTGTCTTTTTCCGAGGTTGGTCATGTCTTTCTTTGCGCAATAATTGCATGTGCCTCATGTTTTCTTCTGCTTCATGTCTGGTTAAATCCATAATCCTGAGTTGTTCCATTCTCTTTTCTAGAATGGGATGGATATCCTGGCTTCGTTTTTGGTACACATCGGGGTGAAGGTAAGCCATAGGTAACAAGGCTTCTGTTCCAAAAACTAATGAGAATGGAGTGTGCTTTGTTGTGACCTTATAGGCTGTCCTATAAGCCCAAAGAGCCGCATGTAATTTGGTGTCCCAATCAGTTCGATTGGCATTAACCATTTTGGTCAAGGCAATTTTTATGACCTTGTTGGTACTTTCAGCTTGCCCGTTAGCTTGTGGGTAGTAAGTCGTCGACTTCCGGTGTAGAATCATGAATTCTTGTGTGAGTATCTTGATAGTGTCATTAATGAAATGACTACCTTGGTCGCTCACAAACTCCAATGGACAACCAAATTTTGTAATTATTTCTTCAAAGAGAAATTTGGCTGTTGACTTAGCTGTGTTGTCTTTCAAAGCTCTGGCTTCCACCCATTTGGTGGTGTAATCGGTGGCTGTGATGATGTAGCGATTTTTGGTACTTTTAGCTGGTGGGTTGATTGGTCCAATGAAATCCAAACCCCATTTTTGGAACACCTCTGTAGGCATTGTCGGGTGTAAGGGTTGGAGGTTTGTTGAAATTTTGGGACCAACCCTTTGACATATATCGCATTGGGTGCAATAAAGGTGGACATCCCTTTTCATAGTGGGCCACCAATATAATGCGGTCAAAATCTTGTGCAAAGTAATTTTTGCTGAAAAATGGCCCCCGGCTATTCCCTCATGAGCTTCCGCAACGATAGCTGTAGTGACTGGTCCGGCTACGCATGTTCTCCGTATGCCGTCTGGACCTTCTTTGATGAGTGTCCCGTTTTGTTTTAACATGAAAGGTCGGCTACGTATTGCTATTTGTTGTCGTTGCGTAGTCGACGCCTCTGTGGTCAAGCGTCCATGTTTTAAATAATCAATATAGGGGGTTCTCCAGTCTTGTTCGTTTTCCCCTTTTGCTGTGATCGTGGTGCACTCTACCATTCGCCCTGTGGTTTTCTCGGGCCAACAAATCTCGCAGTTTCTGCATAAATAGTCAATATCAGGAGGGATCGTGGGCCACCAATATGGTCCCGTATTGACTTGTGAGATTATCTCGTCCATTGAGAGATGTGGGTTCCCTTGATGGTGGATGGTCTCCAACCATTTAACCCCTTTGTCTTTGGAGATGCAAAGTTTAATGTCTCCATTTGTGAGTCTCCGTTTTAGTTTTCCTTCTTGTAGGAAGTACTGGGGTAACTCTTCACGTGACACACCTAATTCCTCGTGGAAGGCAAAATTGCTAAGTTCCATGGGGTTTTTGAGGTGCTGGATGATTGGTTCTCTCCAATCACGTGCCTTCTGGTTCCTTAAGATAGTTCCATAGTTCTCAATTTTAAAACCTGGTAGTAAGGTATCCTGGTACCTTTTGCATTCATCGATTGTATATTCCACGTCCCGGGGAATATTTGGCCACCAATAGGGGCCTTTATATATTTCTATGAATATCTCTTCTTTCGGAAGAGGAGGTACTTGATACCCATAGATTCTTTTTACCCAATCAATGGCATCCTCCTTAGTGATGCACATTTTTACAACTCCATTTGGTAATCGGTATTTCAGACCATCCTCGGTTACGAAGTAAGTCTCCGTGTCAAAACTGGTTAACCCCAATTCCTCTTGGGTATCAATATGGTCTAGTTTCTCGATGTTAGCTAGTTGTTGTATAACCAAAAGCCTCCAATCTGGCGCCTGTGTTGGTTCTTGCGCAACTAAGTCTCGAGTTTTCGCTAGTTGTGTTCCCATTCCTTTGCAAGTTTTGCAATCTCTTAGATAGTTGCACACATCAACTCCCCATGTTGGCCACCAATATTCTCCTGTGGCCACGGCCTTCCATGTTTCCATGGCGGCCAAATGAGGTTCGGTTTCTTCGTGAATCCTGGCCAAGTACATGGGTACGTGGGCTTCCGGAATGCAGCGTTGGTTATCCTTCCCACCTTTACGAATTCTTTGTAGAGTACCATTGGTAAACACAAAATATTTATGGCTGTGTTCCACAGCCCTTTTGTCTTCTGGTGTTAAGTCTTGGGTAAAGATTTTCTCGCATGTTAAGTATTCCATATAGGGACGTCTCCAATCCATGGTGGGTGTTCCTTGGAATTCTTTCTTGCCTATGTGTAATTGGTTTTGCTTGCCTTTTGAGTACTCCGGTTGGTTGCTGCAGGTCAAGCATTTATGATTGCATAAGTTTTTAATGTCGGCTCCGCATGTGGGCCACCAGTAGGGTCCAAATGTGACTAGGTGCCACATCAACTCTATGCTAAGGTGTTCTCCCGAGTCGGTGATATGTAAGTCTTTTAGGTGCTCGTCGATTTCTCGCCCGGCAATACATATCTTAATGTCTCCATTTGGGAATATCTTCTTTAGTTTCCCTTCTTCGATGAAATATTCTTGGCTTTGACGGGTTATTCTCTTGTGTTGATTTTTGGAGATACGGGGTCCTTTAAGGTATCCGTATGTGAGGTATTCCACCAATAACCTCCTCCAATCTTTGTTGTCCCGTGATTGTATGGCGATGGATCCACAAATTATATTATGGAGCGGGCGTTGAAATCGCGTGCGACAGGATGGGCAATCGTACATAATATACATTTGTATGTCGCTTAGTCCCATCGTGGGCCACCAACGGTTTCCTTGCAAACATCGTAGCCAAGTCTGTTGATCAGTCAGATGTCTCTGTCGGTATACGTGCATTTTTCCAATCCAATGTTTAATTTGGTAATTGGCAATGCATATCTTTGTCATACCGTTTTTCTCGAGTTTTCGGAGCTTCCCCTTTTCCAGAGTGAAAATCTCACTATCTCGCATGAGTTCCCTCTGTCCTCTTTGGGTTTCTGCATCCATCTTGAACCTCCCATGAGCCATGTATTCGACGAGGGGTGTTCTCCAATCGTTGAAGGTTTGTTTGTAAGGGATTATGTCCATCTGTTCATCAGAGGTTGAAGAGCTTCCTACCATGGGTAACTCTTCTCCCTGTCCTTTACATTCGGTGCATAGCGTGATGAATAGTGCGATATCTTCCGCTAAAGTCGGCCACCAATAAGGGCCTTGTAGCGCCAGTTGGCCGGTGGCAGTTACTGAGAAGTGTCGATTTTTCTTTATATGGAGGGTCTTAATGTAACTCCTCACATATCTCCCAGGTATACATTTTTTTATGATGCCATTGTGAAACATGCGATGTAACTCCCCTTCCTTGAGTATGAAGAATCGACTGCGATATTCAATCAATCTTCTTTCCTCGAAGGGTAGGGAACTCACCCATGATCTACCGTACGTTTGACATGTTATATATTGGACATATGGAGTCGTCCAATCTGATTCCGCTTTTTCCGTCATATCCTCTTGTGCTTCTAAAGGTTGGACAGGAAGTGGGTCATCGTCATCCTCAGAGTCATGTGGGGTGATGTCCCCAGTTACGTCACCTTTGTCTGACATCTTACATACTGGGCATTCATCGCAATACTCCAGTACGTCCCTCCTCCGTGTAGGCCACCAATAAGGTGCGCATAATGTAAAATGTCATGTAGTAGACAAATTGTAGTGCACTCCGTCTTGTTCATGAGCCTCACTTATAAGCTCCTCGATGATGTCCCCGGCTACACATTCATGTATTTTGCCGGAGATACTAATTCGCATGAGCTTACCTTCGTCCAACATGAACGGCTCACTCAACTGCCTAATCCTTGTCTGTTCTTCTGGGGTAGCTAGAACGGACAACAATTTCCCGTGTGTAAGGTACTCGATAAAAGGTGCTCGCCAATCATCAAAAGGTTGCACATGTACCATGAACAGACTTGCATCTGGGAATTGGTCTTCGACCCCTGAGGGATTTTCTCCACTTTCTATCCTTGATAAGTGGTCAGCCATCACATGGCTTCTCCCAGGTTTGTATACTACTTCAAAGTCATATTCTTGAAGTAATAACATCCATCTAGCAATTCGGCCAGATACCACCGGTCGGTTGACTAGATATAGTAAAGCTTGGTGGTCCACGTAGAAAACCACGTGGTTGGCCAGAAGATAATGCCTAAATTTGCTTATTGAGTAAATCATTGCCAAGGCTTCGCGCTCGGTGGTGCTGTAATTCTTCTCGGCATTGTTGAGAAGTCTGCTGGCATAGTATATTGGAGAATCCCTATCTCCGTGTATATTTTGGGCCAAGACCGCACCAATGGCTATGTTAGAAGCATCACAATGTACATGAAACTCCATAGACCAATTGGGGGTTATGAGTATAGGTGTGGTTGTGAGTCTTTTCTTCACCTCTTCAAACGCCTCCTGGCAAGCTTTAGTCCAGATGTATTTTTCTCCTTTCTTTAGGAGTAAGTAAAGTGGTCTGGTGACTTGCGCATACATCCAGATGAACTTCCGGTGATAAGTAGCTTGTCCTAAGAAGCTCCGGATTCCCCGCACTGTGGTTGGTGGAGGCAATTTTCCGATTACGTCCACCTTTTTGGGGTCCACCAACAAGCCTTCTTGGCAAACCACATGTCCAAGGAGCCTCCCCGAATTTACACAGAAATAGCATTTCTCCGGGTTCAGGCTTACTCCATTTTCACGACACTTGATAAGGCATTTTTCTAGATGCTCAATATGGTCCTCTTTGGTTCCATAGACAGTAAAATCATCTAGGAAAACCTTCATAAATTTATCAAGATAATCTGCAAATATTTTCATCATTCCCCTTTGGAATGTGGCTGGGGCACACATCAATCCAAAGGGCATTACTCGGTATGCGAATGCTCCATACTCAGTAATAAAAGATGTCTTCAACTGATCCTCCAGAGCAATCATGATTTGGTTGTAACCACTGTACCCGTCCATCAACGTGTACATCTCGTGTCCTGCAACAGCTTCTAAAATTGATTCGGTAAAAGGTAGAGGGAAAGGGTCTACCTTGGTGACTGCGTTGAGTTTGCGGTAGTCAACGCACACTCGTAGTTTTCCATTCTTCTTTGGCACAATCACGATTGGTGACAACCATTCTGTTTTATCAACTGGGTATATGAACCCTGCTTCCAAGTATTTATCAATTTCCTCCTTCACTTTGGCGGCATAATTGGGGTTCATCCTGTACCGCATCTGCCGCACCGGCTTGGCTTCCGGTTGTAACTCGATCTTGTGTTCACAAACATACGGGGGTATCCCCTTCATGTCCTTATATGTGAATGCGAACACATCTTTAAAACGTAGCAAAAGGTCTTTCACTTTAGCTTCGTATTCTCCCAAATCCTTAGCAATTTTCACCAACTTAGGATCTTCAAGGGTTCCTAGGTTCAAATTTTTGACTAGGTCTTCATCTTCCACGGTCCATCCCGCTATCTTCTTCCCTTTTACTGCCTTCACGGCAGGAGTACCGTCTACCGTTATATCTCCTTCCTTAACTTTGTAGAATTGGTCCGGATATACGGGTTTCTCTTCCATGGCCTCTTGCTCCTTCTTAGTAGCTTTTCGAGGTCGAGGTTTCTGTTGTTCGTCAGGGTTTGCTCTAGGCCTTCCTGGTTTCTTAGGGTTATCAATCCCTACTGTATTACAGCTTGACTCCTTCAATTTCCTTAAGCTTTTCAAATCAAAGTCTCCCATAGGTAACAACTCGGGAAATGCTTCATAGACTATCGCTTCCTCTTCATCAGATAATCCCATCTCCCAGTCGTAGTCCTCCCAATTTAAGGGTCTCCTTCCCGGTGGTAGTGCCGGGGTTCTTTGAGTACTCAATTCCACCTTGCTTCCTCCTTGAGTCAAGGTTAATTTGTTGAGGGGCCAATCATGTTGTGCTTGAGCCTCCTTCAACCATGGTCTCCCTAATAATAGAGAGTAACTATCTTCGGTGCTCACCATGTCTATGACGGTGAGTGTTGTCCGGATCACGATGCCGCCGACATCCAGGCGTACATCCCTGATGATCCCTTTGGGCATGACCTTCCTTTGGTCAGCCATTTTGATGGTAAATGGGGCGGGCTCTATTTTGTCAAGCCCTAGTTTCTTCCTTAAGGTATTGGTGATGATGTTCACTCCTGAGCCACCATCGATCAAAACATTTGGAACCCTTCTGTTCTTAACAATTACTGATATCATGGGCATCTCTTCGTCGAATGCCTTTGCTGTTACGTGATAGGTAGAGGTCGGTTTCTCCGTTTCCTCCTCTTGGCTGGTAAGGGCCGCCATTACCCGTTTCTTGCAATAGGGGGCTATCTCTAGTAGCTGCCCTATTGAGATGTTTGCTTTTGTGTGATTCATCACACTTTCTAAAATTTTATCCACCCTTGCCCGGGTAGTTGTTGGGACGCCTCCTTTCTCGGGGCTCCGTTTCGTTGGCTTCTCCGCCTCTTCTTCTGGGTACCAAGGTGCGAACTCTTCTGGCGTGGGTAGAGCTTCGCCCTCTTCCTCCTGTATTTCATGGATGGTCTTACTCACCTCCCGGTGGACCTTTCTATCCGCTTTCCATTCTTCACTGTTGGCTCCTATTGGCCTTTCTTCAATCACTTTGTTGTGTTCGTTATCCTCAAACGCGTCATCCCTTTCATCTTCGGAGTTCTCCTCCCTCTTTTGGTGGTCTTCTTGCTCCTCCGAGCTGCCACTGCTCGATTCATCATCGTCATCGCTGTCATCACTTCCACTATCTTCCTTGCCTTTCTCGGCTGCGGCCCGTTGGCCTCTTGTCATCACACAAACCGCAGGGGATACCACGTTGGCTCCTACTGCCGGCTTTGTGTTTCTAAATCCACTCAACTCCTGTTGGTGTTTAATAAAATGTGGACAATCCGGTTTCCGGTGCCCCTTCTGATGACAATAGAAACACTCGTCGGGGTTGCCATCTCGTTGTGGTCCGCCAGTGAACCCAGTTCTCGGCGCTGCCTTGGTGTTGTTATTATCCATCAGGCTTCTGGTATACTCATACCTGTCATGGTTAATAGGTCCTCTAGGGCCTCCTCGGTAGGGGTATCCATCTTCCCTCCGGTAATCTTGGGTTTTGTAAGGGGAATAACCTTCCCTTCTGAACTCATCTCGGTAGTTGTCGTTGGGCCTATAGTATGGCCGTTCCTCTCTGCGATATTCATTTCCCCGGTAGGGGCCTCCCGCCTCCCGCCGGTAATCGCCTTCCCTAAAAAGGGATCTTTCATCTCTTCGGAATTCCGTCCTTGGTTCAAAACGAACCCTTCTTTCATTCATTTCTCGCCTAGGAGTTATTGCTCCTGGCCTTCGATTGGACTGGGGTTGTATTTGGTTTACCCCGTATCTTCTATCTCGGGGCCTCCGAGACTCATGCCTTTCATACACACATTCACTGGTGTTATGAGTTAAGCTATTGCAATTTGTGCATTGCTTCATCTGACACTCTTGAACGTAGTGTCCTTCGTTCCTACACCTCCGACAGATTATGCCGGTTCGAAATTTCCTGCTCCCTAGAGCCAAGCCTTCAATCTCTTCTCTGAGAGTTTTAATGTCATCCTTAGTCGTGTCGTTTCTCTTACTTTTGGTTTTCTTCTTTTTCTTCTTTCGTTCCTCCTCAGAATCGTCACTTGATTCATCACTGTCACTTTCATCATGGAATCTTCCTTTTCTCATCTGCCCTAGCTCTAATTTCCGGGCAGATGCCTTGGCTTCCTCCAAGTCATCCGTTGGCATTAAATCAATATGCTTGGCATATTCCTTCTTAAGGCCGTTAAGGAACCAAGCCTTTTTGAAATGATCACTGGGTTGGGGATTAATTTTCGATGACTCCACCATAACCCGTTCGTAAAATTCTTCAACTGTTTCATCCTTCTTTTGTTTGAGGGAGCCTAGACTTTCAATTACTTCTCCCTCTGATTTCTTTGTTCTAAATCTCATAAGAAATGCGACTCCCAAAGATGGCCAATCTGGGAAATGATTCGGACCAAATTGGGAATACCATTCCAAGGCTCGTTTCTTCAAGGTCACCGGAAATAATTGCAACTTGATTGCATCTGTGTCCTCCTGATTGGCAAGACAAACATTGTTAAATTCCTGCATATATGTATCGGGATCCGTCTTACCCTTATAGGTTGGTAAGGGAACCTTTGTTCTTCTGTGTGGTGCTGCCATGTTGGCTGTGTTAGGTGGGTTGTTTCCAACACTCGGTGGGTTGTTGTTATTTGCTGGTGGCGGGCTGACTCCGGTGTTGATTCCAAGGTTTTGGAATTGCTTGAGTCTTTCTTCAAATTTTCGTTTTATTTCGTCAAACTCTTCTTGACTAACAGGTTTCTTCACCTCTTCGTCCGTGTTGTTTTGTGTGCTCCCTCCGGAGAAACCGGAGTCTTCGAAACTAAATTGTGTTTCAAAATTCCTTTTTAGTTCTTCCCAATTTCTTGGGTTTGAGAATTCTCTATCAAATCTTTCTCTTTGTGGGGTTTTACCTTTACCTTGTGTTTCGCCGATTGGGGTATTAGTACCCGTGTTATCCCTTGTACCTTTTGTCCTCAAAACATATGTCCCAAGAGGGGTACCTAGTATCAGGTCATCTTCATCTTCACTTTGGGTTAAGTTTTCTTCGTTTGTGCTTCCAACTTCTTTGTATGTTTTATCCTTCTCTCCTCCTTCGCTATGACTTCTATGGTGTATGGCCTCCGTGGCGTGGGAACCTACTGTTGGTGGTTCAGAAGCATTTCTGTTTTCTTCTTTTCCTGTGGTTCTTTGTCGCGTACGTCTCGCGTACCTTTCTTCTCTCTCTCTTTTCTGTTGATCAGTGCGTCTCACACTGTCGTCTTGGAAGTGCATGCGCTCCACATGCTTTCTTTCTGCTTCCCGTTCTCTCGGGGTTGATGATGTACTCTTCGTACTAGATGTGTCCTCATGATCAACCATGTACGCTACTTAGAGTGTTCCGGAATCATGGTCTTGGCCGGCTCTCCGAGCTCTGTCGCCTCAATGCATTCGTACTCCACCTGTTTGCTTATGGATGATTGTTTGGACCTCCAGTTTCTTTATGTTTTTGTTTATAATTCCTGCTCCTGTTCCAAATTCAAGTTTCCCACCCTACCATGCAAACCACCATACAAAGGTAAGAATATCTTTTTAACATACAAGTCATATAACAAACCCTCTTGTTTGTAATGGTATCCTCGATGGTGTGTTGCTCCTAACACATGAGCTCTAGTTCCTTCCTTTCCGTTGTTCCATACCTTGGAAAATATCAAAGCCTGTAACTCTTCTGGTAATTCGTCAATACTCCTTTCAATTTGAGACCTATAAGCAAAACTTATCTCCTTTTCCCTAAATTGTTGCCATATTTTATCTTCGTAAAACTTTTGCATGTCCCACATGAGATCATGAAATTTCCTTGTTCCTTCCCATTCTCTCGAAATGGTTTCACCTTTGTTATATTTTGGATAATCCCATGGCCATTTTCCTATGACCAAAATGTCTTGCTGTTCCGAATTATCTTCTTCTCTTTCTTCGCTTCCTTGCACAATAAATCCTCGTAGATTGAATTGTTCAAGTCTCCGTTGTACCGATCTTTCTATACGATCTTGCTTCCGAGGTCCATATGTTTCTGCCCACCTACGTCGCTCATTTGCCTCCTGTTGGCGCCTCCCATTATACTGATAGTATAAGTTTTCCATCGGTGCCTGCCATCCATCTCTTTTCCCAAAATATTGTATGTTGTAAACTTTTAACTTCTAATCTAGGTAAGTGTAACATCCATGTGGCGTAATCCCCAGCATGGTCGCCAAAATGTGGAGGTCACCTTCAACCTTCCAGCCTTAGACGGTGTAACCCGCTGCTGAACCGGTTTACATGGAAGTTACTCCCACCAAAATTAGATCATCTTAGATTCCCATACTTGTGAAGGTGTTTGTACTCTCTTATAATGTTGTTGCTCTTTTGAATTCTCAAGGAGTAGATGTCCTAAGTTTTCCAGTTTATGTTTCCCTGAATCTAATGTCAAGGTTAAGTGATCCTAAACCTTTAAATAGATTTGGTAACACAATATTGTTCTTAATCAAGAATATTGTGTTCGAGATCCTTTTATGAATCTCTAGGAGTAAAGTGTTCAAGTTGTCAAGTTTATGTTCCCCTAAACCTTAATGTCAAGGTTAAGTGTTTAAGGAAGACATTTCTTATATATACAATATCTTTCATGGTTTGAACGATCGTAAAAGATTCTTAATCCATTTAAGAATATGCATTTATGATAATGTCACAATTCCTTGAAGGTCCAAACATACTCCCTCGCTAAAGTATATTCATGAGAATTCATTCCTTCGCATTTATTTGCATGAAGTCCTTTCATTCCAAATGGTTGTCCTAGGTTTACTCAAGTTCTTTGTAATCCCTAAGTCATTATTTTAGAGTTTCTTTGAAGATCCTTGGGAATTTCTACGTAATCATTTAGAGTCCATTTGAATGACAAGAAGTGTTTAGAAATGACATCTTGGATTGTGGCTCGATGTGGCCTAATCGACGGCCATCTCTTTTCGGTCCTCCTCTTGATGGTGAATCCGATATCTCCCCCGAGTAAAGCACTTCGTACTTTCTAATCCATGGTACTCCAACTCCAATTAGCTTAGATCACTTTTCATGAAATTGCTCCGATTCCGAAAATGTTTCCTCCAAGCTCAAAATTATAGTTTCTCCAAAAGGTCCTTCTCTTTGCTATTTTTAGCCAGCCCTTGGTTTCAAACTCCTCCAAACAAGACTAGGCTTGTTTTACGGTCTTACGCCTTTAAGTTCTCAATTTGCACATTCTCCAAGGTTTTGAGGACTTTTCGAAGCCTTTTATAATTTTAGAAACTTGAATATATTTCAATCCAAGTTTGAGGATGTATTTCAATCCTTTAAACTCCGCGAGGATATATTTCAATCCTTTAAACTTCAAGCGCGAGGATATATTTCAATCCTTTAAACTTCAAGCGCGAGGATATATTTCAATCCTTTAAACTCCAAGCGCGAGGATATATTTCAATCCTTTAAACTCCAAGCGCGAGGATATATTTCAATCCTTTAAACTTCAAGTGCGAGGATATATTTCAATCCTTTAAACTCCAAGCGCGAGGATATATTTCAATCCTTTAAATCTTCAAGCCTCCGGTCTCGCGGTCCTCCAGTCTCGAGGTCCTCCAGTCTTGTAGGCCACCGGTCTTCTAGTCCTCCACCTCCAATAGCTTGCGTTAGAATGAGGTGCTTTAGGTGCCATATGTGGCCCCTTTATATAGGCTTCGAATTTAGGGTAATCTAAGATGTGGCGGTTAGGCCTTTAAATGTCTGTATTTACTAATTTTAGCACTGAATGTTCATACAGTCTAAATTCAGCCCTGTCCGATCTATTAATAAACTGTCACGTGCTTAAAATAGATCTACCCCTGAAGTACATGCGGGCATGTTCTAACCGCTTAGATGTGCCTTTGGTAGTTACAACCTTTCATCCATTCATCCGAATTGCATAAGTTCATTAAAGAGAAGTGGGGGTAGTTTATGTTCATCCGAAGGGATTTCATCCCCCTCGGGTATGTCCTTCCATCTACCTCTATCCTAAGTGTTCACTACTTGCTCACTAAACCATTACATGGCCACCTAACCTACTAGTGTTTAGGGCTCTCACTAATAGGTTCGCCGGCAGTCACTAGGCCGTAACCCTAGTCTCCCTCTACCCCTATTAGTAACTTGGCGGGTCTATAAGAAAGTAAGCCCGTCCGTAAGTCCCGCAGCCTTCTCTTTACTCGGGCCCGTGCTCCACTGGTCTTGGGTCTTGGTCTCGGTCCTCAGCTCTCCATCTCTCAGGCCCCCAGCCTCCTTAGCTGGGCTTCCAGCTTCCTCAGCTCTCCATCTCTCAGGCCCCCAGCCTCCTTAGCTGGGCTTCCAGCTCTTTGCGCCACGTGTTGAGCCCTAAGCTCCTGTGCCAGCTCCCCGTTGGCTTCACGGCCCTTGGTCCGAACGGCTCTCCCTCTCTCCGCCATCGACCTGTTGCTGCTCTGTCTTCGAAATCTAATCCCCCTTCGAAATCTCGCTTGTGAATTCGTGCTTGTCTTGAGAACCCTACCCTGATTGCGCATGGGAGTTTGGGGGTCTACAACTTCCCCGGGGGTTATGTATATGTAGAAAAAAATATCATAATTTTTAAAATTATCTATGGCATATAATATAGGGGTAGCAAACTTGTCTCGCACATGGTGTTCAACTTGACAATGGAGTGACCCCCCCCTCCCCCCGTGCTTCCTGGACATTAAAAGCAATTTCATTTCATTGAACCTAAACCGGTTAGTATATTGAACACGTAGTCCAATCTCTTTTAAAGGCATGTGTTTTTGGTGTTCATCCTTAGATCCACATCTAACCACATACTACTCAAATATAGGTGTGAAGATTATTGATATGTTAGAATTGGGCACATCAACATTACTTAGTGTCGCACAAAATTTTCAAGTAATGTGGACCACACTAAGTTATGTGATGGTGATCTTCATTGTACACTTGACTACTTAAACTAGTCCGAGTGTGGTGGAATCTTTGCCGGTGGTTGTGGCCCGTCAAGGACGCTACTACTTTAACAAGTTAGTGGAAGTACAATATCCTTGTACAAATGTACTACGGAAGTATGATGGGAAAAAAAATCTTCATGTCGTCATAATCCTTTGAGCATAGATGTGGAGCTCTTTGTAAGACCCACATGGATGTGGGCCTTGGTCCCTTCTAAAACATTGTATGTGATCAAGAGAGATGACGACTTCAAATTGAAGTTGGACTCCTCCGTTTATGGTATTTAGTGTCACTTATTATTTGGGATTCCGCTATGCGATAAATTTTACTCTAGAATTCAATTTTACTTTCAAAGAAGTTGAATAGGTCATTCAAATGTTGTTACAATGTTATGTTTCAATAATTAGTTATAGCACTGCATAATTTCGAAGAGTAGGTGACACTAAATACCATGAACAATGTAGTTGTTGCCTATCGTAGATGATGTGGAGCACAGTTTGACTGCATAGCTATTAATTGTGGTTGTGGGGTAGTATACATATTGCATAACTGATGTGGATTAGTCGATGTTTGGGGTGCATATTAATGCATATTGTTTAAGAATGAAGATACATGCAAGGGTTTTCTTTCTCTTTTGCCATTGATAACTTGACGTGTCAAGAATGTGCGTGTGGTCCACACAAAATTGACTAAAGGCCCACTAAAGGTTCGTGATGTCTATGTGCACTCATCCATTGGGAGAGTGAAAACGTAGTGAACTATTCTATCGTTTGAAAACTACTACTATTTTGAGATATTTGACTTCGAAATGACATCAAAGTCTTTAAAAACATTCTAGTAGAGCCCAATTGGAAACGCATCGGCCCTTAACTTATAGGGAGGCTTGTTTTTGCTAGCAACCTGGTGGATGAGCTTACATACCATGAAGCTACAGCCCACAAAATTATCATGTCACAAATTTTTCAAGAACAAATATCTATTGGAAATCTCCCATAATATTCTTCAAGAGTGGTACAATGCTCACTTTCTTATTTGGTACTTGTCAATGCCCATCACATGGCCCTGGGCTAGATCACATCTTCATTCGCCTGGGCTCTGCCCCTCCCACGCCTCCTTCACCGCCCAGTCTTCCTACCTGCACCTACGTGGGAACTTTTCTCCGTTGGGAACCAATGTGACAATACCCGGTCAAAATTACAAATTTTCAAGTTGACATCACTTTCATTATTCCCAAGTTAATTGATGGAATTCCTTCGCATGCCAAAGGAGCTTAATGACTTAAGTGATTGGGTTTTGTTGCATTGATTCCCAAGGGGGAAGAGCTCCCACGCAGGTGCGGGCAGGAGGACCGGGCAATGAAGGAGGCGTGGGAAGGGCAGGGCCCAGCTGAATGAAGATGCGATCTAGCCCGGGGCGTAATAGATGGTGACCACACTTTAAAGGAAATTAGACTTGGATGGCAGGTGAATTTCTCCCATACATGAAGTTAGAATCAACCTGAAAATTTTCAAAGATGCACCCATTTTAAATTTCATCCCAAAATCTTTGCAAAGGAAAATTCACCCTGCTGAACATGGTAAGTCACCTCAAGAATGTTATGTTATGTTATGTTATACTTTAACCATATTTGACGACTTATGTGCCAATTATCATTATTTGTAGTCACTGTACTAATAAAATTCAAAAGCTGATGTAGTGCTGCGGGGCCCAAAGGAGGAAATGTATAGCAGTGTCCGGGGAGATTTTGGAGCATAATCGGTCAACATCCCAGTGTTTCCAAGTCCAACCGGTAACATGTTGTGATCTTTTCGTTTTTCTTTATTAACTTGAGGTGTGTTCCCCAGATTCCTTGAAACCAATGGGTAATTTCCCTCCAGTGTTGAGCTTCAACCGGTTATTCTCAAACTCACCCAGTTATTCTCAAACTCACCCGGTTATTCTCAAACTCAACCAGTTATTCCCAAACTCAACCGGTTCATCTGCAACTTCCAGCAGTCGGTTCTCCCTGTTCATCGGTGGACGAAGTGGGCCCTGTGATTTGTGCTCGTGCAGATCCGTTGAAGGGTCCGGAACTGAGATAAATATTCATGGTGGCTTGCTCGCTCACTGCCTCGCATTGAGGGCCACTTCACACACGAGCCAAGAGCCGTGACCATGAAATTGTGAGAGCCCAAAAGAAAGTGTCCAAAGGCCGTCCCAACACACCTCCAACATCATGTAGTGTGGTCACGGACCCTAGAGTGCAGTGTGGAGTCATATGCAACCGGGCCCTCAACCAAATGCTATTTCAACGAATGTCTATTCATGCGGGTCCTCAAGCACATGATAAAATAGAATAAACCAACGGTTGTGAGCATCGTTCAGAGTGCCATGGTCTCCCGGTTTTGCGTTCGGCCTACCTCCAAGAGGTGGTCTTTGAAAACAGTCCAAGTGGCCATGAAACATGAATCATGATCCATTCGATGCCACGTAAGAATCCATGTGGACTTTCCATCCATCGTGCATTCACATACTCCGTTGGTCCCTCGAGCATGGTGTGGAGCGAAGTTGGACCGGCTCCGCCGTTTCCACCAATGAGAGGGCTTGAAGTGTAATAATGGTCACGGGCTCTCAGCCTCTTGTGTGAAGTGGCCCTGAGTCAGTGGGAAAGTGGACACTGTGGTGATTTCTTTCACTGGGCATCCATGGCAAATAAATCACAAATGATTCAGTGAGCCAGACACCCTGTCAATGTTCTCGATCATCATGTCGAGATGTGCCCTAGGCTGGGGACATGATGCTGGAAGGTTGCAGGCATATGACTGCCTTTATAAGAGCATCTCCACTAGGAGCTCTGGACCAAGCTCTGTAAAAGGAGTTGACACGGGTTGTGTGCAAGGCCACATGCAGAGCCCGTGTTTCCAACACCTACCGAGGGGGAGGCCAAACCGACAACTGCACCAAAAATGATATTTAGTGTTATATGGTATTTTATGTCACTGTGGTGACTTTTCGGATGACGCTTCTTATGAGTAAGTGAACAAATTTTGTCATGGATGATGGATGAGTTCATCCATTGGCCAAAACCATGCCCTCTCTTCTCAGCAACTTGTGATGAAATATCGTCATGGATGATTGAAATTTGGATGGAACATCACTTGGTAAGTGACAGTCATTGCAACACTGTGAATGTGTAATCTCCCCAAAAAAATTTATGAGGAATGACAAATAGTGTTGGGTTAGCATTTAGTGTTGGTGACACTATACTGCGGTTTACAGTTAGTATTGAGCAGGACAATTAGAATTGGTGACACTAAATATCATAGTTAGTGTAGTTTCAGATGAACTGGTTGAGTTTGAGAAGTAACCAGTTGAAGTTCAAAACTTCAAGAAGAGAACCCGTCATTTTAGAGGAATCTAGAAAACATACCTAAAAACCGAAAAAGAATTACCCATCATTTAATGCCAAGAAGTTGTGAACGACATAGGCCACAGTGTTTTTTTGTTTGACATATGCATGGCATATCATGGGTTTAGGCTACGGGCCACTTTACTCTAGAGCTTGAGGGCCCTTGACATGTGATATACAAATTACGTGAGACGTCAAAGAAGCTAGAGACGGTCCAAGTTCGCATTACACTAGACCCTAAGGACCTAAGGGACCAAATCAACTTGAATGGATGGAAAATCTACATGGCGTATTACTTGACACCAAGTGGATATTGTTTCATGGTATACGAAATGTTGCGTCGGGCCCATCAAAATGAGGTGGGTTCGCCGCAAAACTAGGACCATGGCAATCCATTGGGAGCTTTGTTTAACTTTTGCAATGCTGCAACTATTTACTGAGAATATACTATCCTAACTTTAAGCACCCTCATAACATTATCCAGCTGCTATCAACCGTTCCATTCTAATAATATCCGGTGACAATACTTCATCCAAGTTTATTATGTTGAATCTACTTAGACAAGCATGCATAAAAATATAATTCTAGCACCTTACATGACACATTCCCGGTCCCACCTAACCAAGTCATTCAATTCAATAATGTTATGCTCTCAAAGGCTCAAACTTAAAAAAGAAAGAAAGATTGGAAACTAGATCAATTTTGAGAACACACAACATTCTTAAGTTGACTTGGTCACTATGAATTATGATCAATGCCCATGTTTTTTTAGTCCAGGCCAAATAGCTTTAGTTGGTGGAGGGTGGAAACCAAAACATAAGTTACGTCCCCATGATGTTGCTTACATTAGGGGAGGAATGAACTCGAAAGGTGCCCATGAGTTTGGTCCCAAAAAAGGATTTTCTCTAATATTTTGTCTTCAAAATTCAAATGAAAATGAGGTTCAACTCAAAGGTACCAGAAACCGGAACCACTAAATTATTGACACGTTAGGGTGTGGACTTGTTATGGTGTAGTCCTCTAGTACTTGTGATGTTGCCATGACCTCCACAATGTACTTCCGGAGTCACATCGGCAAGGTTGAGTACGCTGAGATGGTGTTTGAGTACGGCTAAGCACGACTCCATTGGCTCTGACCCATGGTCCAAAACCTTGTGGCACCTTATGTGCCATGTGAGCTCATGGGTACGCCCTTGTACTACATGACTTGGGATTTTAAGAATCTATTTTTATGGTTATTACAAGGGCAGCAACCTTTTGAGTCCATTCCTCCCCTAATGAGAGCGGGTCTTCAGGAAATCTTATGCCATGGGTTTAGGCTCATGAGGACAGAACACTGCCCTCAGACATAAGGTAGATGGGTCTTAAATGGTTATTTTTTTCCTGACTCGCCCACTTCTCCTAGGATATATATGAGACACACAATTAGTGCAAGATGGTTAGAAACTCCAAATCAAGGCCATAGTCACTTTCCTCATAATTTTAAGAGCCCATATGAATATCTTAATCAATATCAAAGTGAATATTCTCCTTCTCGTTGAAGTGGTCATATAGGTCTCCCCTCGCCCCCTCCCCCAATTGTATTGACTATTGAACCTAGAATAGTTAGTATATTCTGAGCATGTTGTCCAATCTCTTCGAAATACATCCCTTTTTGGTCTTTATTGTGGGAGCCACATCTAAGTTTCAACCACATTCCACTCAAATATAGGTGTCTAATTAAGGGAAGTGACCGAATTAGGCACCTCCACTTTAACATTCTTCAGCTGAAGTCTTCAGGGAGAAGATTCTGGTACTACAGATTCCTTAGAAAAATCCAAGTCCCAAAGAGTTGCAAAGTGTAAGAATCCAAATGTCTCAACCAACAATGCACACTAGAGCAAAAACACCTCTAAGCAAAAAAAAGAAAAAAGAAAAGAAAAAAAAGGTGTCTCCACTAGAAGCAAGATGCACAAATGATACTTACTATGATATAGTAGTGATATTAATATTGATATCATTAGTGGTAGTAGAAGTGGTGGTGGTGGTGGTGGAAGTGAAATTTCCTTTGTATGTTTGATTGCAAATCAAGCAACATCTTTTGTACATGGTGTTCAATATATACCTAACTGAATACATACCACTACAATTTCTCTAAAATTTGTAGCTTTTGCTTCCTTTTGTAGTTAATTTCCATAATTTTGAGTTGATTGTCCATATTTTGCTTTGCCTATCCAATTGTGTTTGTAAATTCATCAATCAAGTCCTACCTATATGATTCCATCTTTAAATACCTCTATCTGTAGCATGTCAAGTAGACACATCGCAAGTTGGCATGTCACAAGTTTGTAGTCCCGATCTCTTTAAGATGAAATAATTGCTTCTAAAGTCCAAAAACTCACAAGGCTAATGGGTCAAAAATACATCAACGTGGTTTCAAACCAACTAATTCCCTAGAGTGGCGGAATGCGGTACCTTCCGTGAGATAGAGGCTATTGTCAACTTCATGATCCAATTGAAAGATAGGGTTGAGGCTCCCTGATACTACATTCTCAATTAGTGATGGAAATTTCTAATGGGATAATATAGGGACATTCCAACACAAGTGTACCTCATTTTCAATTGCATTATAGGAGAAAAAATGGCATAATCTATTATCTCTAGAGATACAAATAGTCAAACATCGATTAATTCAATGGCAAGTCTATGATTCGAGGTGTGGTAATCAAACAATGATCTTGCGTTGTGATGGCGTCAATGGTTGTTTCAAGTACAATTCACATTCATATTTAAATAAATCCTTGAGGTGGAGGCTATCTAGTTTCTTCTTTCGAATACAAACCACAAGTTAGAAGACGCCATTTACTTGATTTTCAACATTTTCCACTTAGGCCACTAGAACTTAAGCAATTTTCACTTAAGCTCGGGGAGATCACTCCCTTGTAAAGTTGAACAACCACGTGCGAACACTTTACATCTAAAAAATCCTACTTTTTACATAAAGCATCACCAAAATGGGTCAAAATTTTATCAATTTTTTTTCATGAGTAGATATACACGGTATCTATAATATAGTAAAAATTAGTAACTAAATTTGATGATTTGTTTTTTTTATAAAACATACCGTTTCTAACTAGAATGACGCAGAATTGAGCTAAAACAATTACTAAAAAAATGAAGATGACTAAAAATTTCAAAAATATATAAAAAATATACTATCAATGGTTATGTATATGAAAAAAAAATTCATAAATTTTAGAATTATCTATGGCATTAATATAGGGGTAGCAAAATTTGTTCGCACGTGGTGTTCAACTTGACAATGGAGTGATCTCCCCGAGCACTTAAGCCACTAGAACTTAAGCCATTTGAATTGAAGTACAACTAATCCTTAAATATAGGGTTACTTATATTATTTGTGATATGCTCCCTCTGTCCCAAAATGATTGTCCGTGTTCCTAACTTTGGCAAGATTAATGCCCGTTGACCATTGACCGATTAGTTGTAAGTATGACACTTAAAATAGAAACAACAACTACTCCAAAACACCCTCTGAAGTTGTGGTGTCGAAAGACATCGTGATGATGAAAGTTTGGGGCGCAAATATTTGACTTTGAACCTCAAATTTCTAGCCAGGCAAATAAAATGGACAATCATTTTGGGACAAAAATATCTGGGAGGTAGGACAATCATTTTGGGATGGAGGGAGTACCAAATGTGAGCTATACCACTCAAGTGATTGTATAGACTTGATTGGTACCAATTTTGGTACAACTTACTTGTGTAACCTTTTGTGGAATTCAATGACACATTCTGAGCTCAAGCTGACTTGCATTGAGCTTAAGATAAGAGCTTGAATGTCCCATGCTTTGAAAGTACTCCCTCTGTCCCAAATGATTGTCCTACCCCTCGGAGTTTTATGACCCAAAATGTTTGTAAGACAAACATTTTGAAAAAATTATGGGGGTAGGACAATCATTTTGGGAGGGAGGGAGGGAGGGAATATCCATTTTCAAACTTTGAAAGTACGAGCACAAACAATAGGTATTATATGTTTTCTTTACTCTAAATTCCACTCAAGCTAGATCATAACATTATTCATATCCATAACAGTGTTCTGTGGGACTGACAATATTATGCGGAATATTCCTCACATTCAACCTGAATGATAGAATATTCCACAAAATACTATCAGTCCCACAGAACATTGTTATGGATCTGAATAATGTTATGATTGTGATGCCCACAACCTGCATTATCAATAATGATTCTAGTATGTATACTCGATATTTGACAAGATTATGCCAATGTGTGCTATTAAGTATATCTTCCAATTGTATACCTCTACTTCTTTCTCTTTTTCCAGAGCTTAAATATTAGAGCTTAAGCTCTGGAAAAGAGGAAGAAGTAGACGTATATAATTGGAAGATATACTTAATAGCACACATAAGTCTACTTCAATCTACTTGTAGTTTAATTACTTTGCATAACATACTCACTTTTTGACATTATATAATATTGTCATATTCATAACATATCATTCACATTGAGGATTGCATAACATTCTACACTAAATATGATTTTTAGTATCAGTTACTATTTGGAGTTACACACTCCTATATCTTCTTACTATTAATGTATTTTTTCACCAAGTGAAGATGTTAATGTTATGTAATGTCCAAACAACCAATGCGACCTTTGTTGGTAAAAAAGTGAGATGTACATCAAACAATTATAGCATTGCATAATTCCAAATAGTAAACGACACTAAATATCATATTTAGTGTAGCATATTGACGTTCACATACTAAGTTGCCAAGTTGAGGTTCGAGTTGAGTTGCTGGCATTATATAATATTGTCACATTCATAGCATGTCATTCATAATAACATATCATTCACATTGAGGATTGCATCACATACTAACATACTGACATTCATATAAAGCATCATTCACACATTTACATTGCATAACATATGTATGTGTATTCACATTCAAAATTCCAAAAGATGGCAATGGTTAAAATGTGAGCAAGTTGCCAAGTTGAGGTCTCAAGTTTGCCACATTGAGATTGAATCATCAAAATTGGAAAGCTCAAACTGCTCACACATACTATTCCCAACTTCCTCATCTAATCACAAAATTTGTAAAATCCAACTTCCAAGATAATCACTTTTTTTCAACTTCTTGCCAATTTTTTTGGCAACCTTTGAACTGCAAGCATTTGCAATATAAGAACAAGAAAACAATCACATACTAAATATATTAAACAAATTTTCTACATCAAATCACAACTACTACAATGTAGGAAAATTAAAAATCAATTTGCACAAAAGTCAACATCTCACCATTTGTTCCTTCTTGTTCAGGTTGTTTGGGTTTCTTGAACATTGGTGTAGTGTTAGATAGTCCCTTGATGATCCTGCACATTGATTTCCATAATATAAACATTAGTCGGCTTCATAAAAATTTCATAACAAATAGCATTACATTGACATTTTATAGAAAATAGATATAGACAGTTCCTAGATATTAACTAACACTACATAGAAATTACATATGTGATCAATTAATAACTTGTGTGCATGTTAGTAGTGGGAGATGAGTTGCGCTTCCTTTTCCAAGTAGATGGGGGAGTGGATGCTTCAATGACTCCACAATCAACAATGAAGTACTCATACAAAGCCACATTGTAGGTAGCCATGCATGAGGACATTTTTTTTATTTTGTTGCTTTAGATGCAACTCCATGCCACTAATTCACAATAAAGAAGTCAATAAAAACATCTTGTTAGTGGGGGTTTTGGGATTTATACAATTTATCCAAGGATAGATTGACGTAGTCAACCTCTCATAAATGGTCTAGGTGATTGCAAAGGGAAAAAATTTAATTTTTTTTGGACTATTAGATCTTGTTGGCTGCAATATCTAATGTTCTATATTTTTTGGATTTATTTTAAAAAGTTGGTTCAATAGTCGACCAATTAGGCAACTACCCTTAAATCGACAACTACAATCGACCTATAGCATTCGACTTAGAGTAACCGGCTAGTTGGTCAATTGCTACTAGTAGTCGATATCAAGGAAAACCATAAGATCCAAAAAAATTCAAAAATTCAAAAATATTGTATCCAACAAGATCTAATGGTCTTGAATTTTTTGGAATTTTCTAATTTGTTAAAGTGTTTTAGAAGTCAATTGCTTGCAACCATCAACTAAAGCAATCGACCTAAAAAAAACTACTAGATCATTACTACATGAAAGCAAATTATCATGTATGTGGGCATCACGTCCCATAACGTGATGTGATAGCTAGGGGCCATATCACGTCCATTTGTACATCCTTGGTTGTGATTGTGGTTTACTAGCTTTGGTTCACTTTTATGGAAATAAACACACTACAAAATAGCCACAATTACCACACTCTACCCCATCAACCCCACTACTCTGTGTGGTTAACTATACTTGGGGTGGTTGTTCAAGCTCCCTTCATGCTCATGTGGCATCACTAGGGAGCTTCATGGCCAAGGTTTAGGGAGAAAGCTAAGGAGGCAACTACCTCTAATAATATATTCCAATGCCAACAAGGATAATAATCACTTTCATTTCTTCTCAAGTCCACACCTAAACCTAATATAAATTGCAATTTAGAAGACCAACCCCACATCAACCACAACCACAAGGATTCATGCCACTTGACAAGTATGAGTGGAAAAAAATAAAAATAAAAATAAAATTGTGGTTGATTACAGTAGCTGGGTCGTAAATGGGTTTTTTTTTTCCAACTAGCCCATATCTCCTAGGCCTTGAAACACACGATTAGTACAAGATGGTTAGCAAATTCAAAATGAGGCCATAGCCACTTTCTTTATAATTCTCAGAGGGGTGCAAGCATAGTAAAGTGGACCAAAAAAGTGCTCCGGTATATGAAAGCCATGATTTTCTTGGTCAAACGCCTATAAGTAGTAGAAAAATGTTGTTTAAAATAGATTATTTTTCATGATGACCTCTATTGTTAAGTTAGGTACTCAAATATAGAATATCAATATGAGATCTTCAAAACCTATCATCAAAAGTGACGCGTAAAAGCAATTGACTAAATATAGTTTTGAACGTAAATTTCATGACCTTAAATATTTTGAACTTGGAATTTCTTTTCATATTCCTTTAATTCATTATAAACTTGAGGTCATCGTAAATTTTTTTTCAAAAATTCATCAATTTAATGTAATGTAATTGTATTTTAAACGAGTTTTTGACAATTATCTTTTCAATGACACCCACTTGCACCACCACTTGCACCGTCTTCTAAAATACATATACGTTGTTTGAAATTGTTTTTTGTGAACATAAATTGCTTGGCTTTGTAGATTCATATGTTTTCTAAATGTTTATGAATTTTTATTTCATAAAATTCAAAGTTAGTATATTGTTTTGGATCACTTTCACTTAAACCTGAGCAAGGATCAAGAGCTGTCCACTTTACCGTGCTTGCACCCAGAGCTCATATGGATTTCTTATTTATTATCAAGTGAAGATTCTTGTGCTCATTAAGTGGTCATATATTGTAGGTCCCCCCCCCCCTCCCCCTCCCAATTACGTTGACTATTGAGCCTAGAATGATGAACATATTTTGAACACGCAGTGCAATCTATCTTAAACACATGTCGTCATGGTAGCCATTCTTGAAGCCACACGAAACTACATAGCACTCAAATATAGGTGTCCGATTGAGAAAAGTAACCGAATTAGGCACGTCTACATTATTGTGGTCTACCACCACCGCCACTTGTAGCGTAGACAACCCTTGATAACAGCTTTGAAAATTGGTGCAACACCTAAAGTAGCAGAAATAGGTACTTTGAAAAAGCTGTGTAGGACTGTCGCCAAAAATCTTTTGTTTTGGATTGCATGTGGTTTTGGATTGCATGAAAAAGCTTTCCATACCTCGCAACTATGATCGGGGAGAACCAGCAGTTAGTTACAGATGAACTGGTGGAGTTTGAGAAATAACCGGTTGAAGTTCAAAATTGCAGGAAAATTACCGATCATTTTAGAGGAATTTGTGGAATATACCCCAATTTAATAAAGGAAAACCGGAGGATGTCAACATGTAACTGGTTGGACTTGCAAACACTAGGATTTCAACCGGTTATGCCCAAAAATCTCCCCGATCACTGCCTCGCAAGCAGCAATGGTAGACAGAGGGCAACTGTTTACTGGATGTTGAGCAAATTTAGATTCAGATAGATAGATAGAGGCGCCTATTCCCAATCAGTTGATATCCTGGTGCTTCCAAGTCCAACCAGTTAAATGTTGACATCTTCAGGTTTTCTTTATTAAATTGGGGTATATTCTATAAAGTCCTTTAAAAATGTTTGGTTCTTTTCCCAAAGTCATGAATTCCAACAACTCAACCGCTTCATCTGTAACTAGCAGCTGGTTCTCTCCATTCATTGCCAGACGTTTTTTCACAAATTTTGTGCATGATGATGGCAGGATCTCATGTGGGCCATCCATATGCCTTATGTCACCGTTAGGTACATGAGTCAGTCTGTGGCCAAGGGAGAGAGATATATATATGTCGTGCATGAGTATAATTTGTGAGACCAGTTGAGTCAAACTTTGGCACATTCATCAGAAATAATGTTTTTTTATGATCACATCCACATTCTGCAAGATAATACGCTACTCATGGCTAGGTGGATGCATTGCCAAAATCATCTCAAGAGAGGCACAACTCGTACAGAATTATCTCACAAAAGCCTTGCAGTACGTTCATCTGGGAATTAGTTTCTACTGGATATTCAAACCTGCTTCAGGATCATATTAGTGTTTCTTCCGACCTTACCACCATGTTTTAAGATTATTAGTTGCAACATTCTGCACGAGAGTGTTGCCTAGAAGGATGCATGTCAAGTGATCAGTTTGTGCACAAGTTTGTCACAGTTTTGCAACTCAAAAGTAATTAGTTGCTGCAGGATGTTTAAACATTCTTCAAAAGGAAATTAGGGTTACCTCCAAATTTACCATGTTTTAAGGTGTCATGCCACCTGGCAGAAAAATCAAAATCAACTCCATGAAAGACCTCTGAATGTATTGCATGGTTGCATGAGCACAGTTTCAACTGCAGTTTGCTAGAGTAAGTTTAAGTGTCGAAACTACCGTAGTATTTGACGTAAACTTGCCATATACAGAAGTGTTTCCAAAAGTGCGTTGTCGAGGGTGACGACAGGAAGACAACAACCGGTGACAACATTTGCTTGATGTCATAAATCTGTTGTTTCTTGAAGTCCGGATATATATTAATGACCTGGAAAAGACGTCGGGTTGGACTGGATCGATCCGTGCAGAGAACAAAACTTACTCTCGGACGATGATTTTAGTGTGCAATTTGGCAAGCCTCTCTCGTGTTTGGTAGAGATGGTAAAAGTCATCATGTACTACAAGTTAGCTGCAACTTTCGAATCTAGCAGATTCATAACATGGAGAGCTGAGCCGCCCTTGTGTCCTCGATCGCTTGATTAATAAACACTGAAGATCCTTGCCAGTCCCTTGCTACGTAAAATCTTGTGACCGGCTCCGAAGCCTCATCAGTCAAAAATTTCAGCTATCACTACAATCCACATTTTTACTTGGCTGGTTCTCTCATTTGCTATGAGCTGAAGCTAGCAAATTTGTGCTCTTTTAGTCTTGATCGGTGGCAGTTTTGAAGATTTTTGGGGAGCAATGGGGTTGAGGATGGCCGTGGTGATGATGATGATGGTCGGGTTAGTTGAGTGGATCCAGCTCGTGAAGGCGGACACAGATGTAATGGAGAGTGTTGTTGCTGCTGCTCCTCCTCCCGTCAAGATGATGATGGATCGCTTGCCAAATTTGTTGAGCTTCGCAAGAGTTGTGCAAGGGTTGTTTGTGGCAGGGGTTGTAGGCTTGATCGTCATGAAGCTCCTCCGAGCTCCCAGGATGAAGCTGCCCCCGGGTCCTCTTGCTCTTCCCCTTGTCGGCAGTTGGTTACAGGTCTGTGCACTTCTCGACTCATCTACCTGTATAAAGCGCGAATCTATGTATGGCTGAATGAATCTCTAATATGAGGTATAGTGCACGATTCTTAGCTAAATTTGTCCAAAGAAAGCTCACTTTGGAGTGAAAGTGGAGCTTGGATTTCACAATCATGTCCAGGTTTGTTCAAGAATGTTAATGTCATTTTCTTCACCCTTGTAAATTTTATAGTCTTGTGCTTTATAAGGCGGGGGCAGTCGATAGATCACCGAGGCTGCCATAGCAACTGGTTTCAATTTCCACGAGGATTTGAACAGATTCCTGTGAAGCAAGCAGCAACAACTTCCAATTCTCTTCTGTGAAATGTTATGTCGAAGTATCAACTCTTTTGTTTGCTGTGGGAATTCCAACTCTGCAAATCTAACATTTGAAATTACACGTTGATTTGTTCAAGTGCAATAAGTTTGCCTCTGGCGACTTGAGGGAAAAGGAGAACTGAGAATTTCTCCCAATGTGGCACAGATTCCTCTTATGCATAAACTTTGCTTGTTTAATAGGACCCGAGGAGATATGACCCGTTCAAATTCTCCTTGTGACCATAGCATCATCACAACATCCAGGATTTTGCAAAATGAAATATTATACTCAATCGATCGCTATGTGCGAGAATCATATGCAGTTCTGTTCACATATAATAATACATCCGTAGATGCCATTTCCTTAACCCTTACAAATTTGCTGACCTTGTGCATAACCGGAGAGAGATAGAATCTCGCAGATTGAACCTGCCATAGCAAAGTCCAGTTGCGGAAGCATTTTGCACTAGCACTGCAATGTACTCGATCGATCGCCATGTGTGAGAATCATCTGTTCAGGCCATTTCCTAAACCCTTATGAACGTCCTATCCTTCTGCATAAACCGGAGACAGTCGATAGAAACTCGCAGTTCAAATGTGCCATAGCAAAGTCTAGTTGCGGAAGGATATTGCACTTTTACGCGAACATGACGTGACACCGTGTTTTGCACATGCAGGTGGGAGACGACTTGAACCACGAAACCCTATCCGAGATGTCGAAGAAATACGGAGACGTGTTCCTGCTGAGGATGGGATCCCGTAACGTGGTAGTGGTGTCCTCCCCAGAAATCGCCAAGGACGTGCTCTTCACAAAGGGAGTGGAGTTCGGATCCCGCAGCAGTAACATTGTCTGGGACATCTTCAGCGGGCGGGGACAGGACATGGTGTTCACGACCTACGGTGACCATTGGCGCAAGATGCGTCGCATTGCCACCGTGCCATTCTTCACCAACAAGTCAGTCCAGCGGCTGCAAGGCGGGTGGGAGGATGAGGCTGACCGTGCCGTCGAAGATCTCAAACACCGACCAGAGTCGGCCACGTCCGGGGTGGTGATCCGGAAGAGGTTGCAGCTGCTCATGTACAATGTCATTTACCGGATGATCTTCGACACAAGGTTCGAGAGCGAGGAGGATCCGTTGTTTTTGAAGCTGAGGGCGCTTAACCTATCACGGAGCCGGTTGACGCAGAGCTTCGAGTACAACTACGGGGATTTCATGCCCATCCTGCGGCCGTTCTTGCGAAGGTTTCTGCAACTCTGCCGGGATATCAACCGGGAGAGGCATGCCATCTTCAAGAGCTTTCTCGATGACCACAAGTGAGTGAGTAGGGTTTAGGGTTTAGTGAAGATGGCCCATTCACCAGGTTTTGTGACATGTCCACGTCACCCCATGTTTCCCTCCCATGCTTCCCTAGGTTGATTGCCGTTTCAAGTTGGCAAGCTCTCTAGTGAGTGATGTAGAAGCAAGCCCATGCACTAGGTTTTTGATCCACTTCACCCTATGTTTTCCTCCCATTTTTCTTTAGGTGGTAAATTCTTCAACGTTCCTTGGTTCATTGGTTTATTTCCACTTTTATGAAAAGAAAAAAAAGAAAAAGAAAAAAGAAAAAGAGTCTAGAATATATGGTCTTAACAATTATGGTTGTAATGCGAAAACCAACCCACACTGAATGCTCCCTTAAATAGTAGCTCCAAAATCATGTTTTAAAGACGCTGACCCCTGCAGACATAACAGATAGTTGCCACCTGAGGATAAGCCTCAAGTGTTCCAATTCTGTCAATATGCTTTTAGTTGCTAAATGATGGTCATGTGTAGGTAAGCTGATGGGTTTCCAAATTTTGCAGGGGGATTGCGAGTACAAAGGGTCCTGAAGCGGTGAAGGAATGTGGTATTGACCATATTCTTGAAGCAGAAAAGAATGGAGAGATCAGTGAGGCTAACGTCCTCTACTTGATTGAGAACCTCAATGGTGCAGGTACTGGGGATTTAACTACTGATCTCTTGTGTGTCATCCCACCATGGCCCACAGTGCAAATTATGCATAAAATGGCAATACACTCTAATTATTAGAAATGAAAAGGGCATTATGAGATGAATCACGAAATATAAAAGTAACTGCTAGTCTAGCTAGCACAATTTACCCAAAAGAAAAAATCATCAACTATTCATTCTTCTAAGGTTAGACTTCTGAACTTTGAACATTTTCATGTAAGAGTCAGGCTACAAAATGGCATGAGGCAAGCATAAACCCTTAACTCTAAATGGAATGGAATTCGGAAAGCCGGGTATAAAGTATGAAGAAAGACATAGAATATCTGATACCACACTGATCTTTCATATTTAGATCTACGGGTCTTTCTCCAAAACTGTCTCATGATAAGCTTTGTATGGATTGTGGAGATTGTCTAAGTACATGAATTGAACCAAGACCAGTTTTCCTCTGTGCCCTTGAAGTTGAGTCCAAATTTAGGTTTGCAGGATATCATAATGTTTCGACAATGGATATTGGTTCCAAAAATTTATGTTGGGAATTGAGAAGTCGAGTATAAAGTGTGAAGAACCCAAACTAATCATCTGATGTGGCAGCCTTTAGAATTAAGAGAGGCTCTTTCTCGAAGAGATTTTCAGAATGAACTTTGTGTGGATTTGGAGATTTCTACATGTATGGAACCTTGAAGACTAGTTACAGTCTCTGCGCCCTTGATGTTGAGCCACCATTGGAGAACTTTCAGGTGGACATGAATCATTTTCCTTGAAGGTCGACGAATAAATTCAATTTCGTTCCCTTTCAAATTTTCTTTAAAAAAAATTCCTTTTGCAGGAATCGAGACCACGTTATGGTCCATTGAGTGGGGGGTGGCGGAGCTAGTGAACAACCCCGAGATGCAAACACGCATCCGGGACGAGCTCGACGCCGTCCTCGGACGAGGCACCCTGGTGACAGCCGCCGACACACACAACAACAAACTCCCGTACTTGACGGCATTCGTGAAGGAGGTGATGCGCTTCCACATGTCCATCCCGCTCCTCGTCCCCCACATGAACCTCCAGCCCGAGAAGCTTGCAGGCTACGACATCCCCGCGCACAGCCAGGTCAGTGTCCGGGGAGATTTTTGGGCAATAATCGGTCAAAATCCTAGTGTTGCCAAGTCCAACTGGTTACACATGTTGTGATCTTTCACGCTTTATTCATTTTTGGTTGATTTGAGGCACATTCTATAGATCCTTCAAAATCAATCGGTAAATTTCCATGAAGTCTTGAACTTCAACCAGTTATTTCTCAAACTCAACGGGTTGATCTGTAACAACTAGCGGTTGGGTCTCCCCGTTCATTGAGCCAGGTGTTTGTGAACTCCTGGTGGATCGCTAACAACCCCAAGTATTGGGAGCAGCCCGACAAGTTCATGCCCGAGCGCTTCTTGGACGGCCAGCCCGCGGCCAAGATGGAGTTGACAGGGAACGACTTCAGGTTCCTTCCGTTTGGCGTCGGCCGACGGTCGTGCCCCGGCGTCGTGATCGCCGTTCCCGTGCTGTTCATCGTGCTGGGGCGGCTCGTGCAATCGCTGGAGCTGCTGCCGCCACCTGGCGTGAAGAGAGTGGACGTCACCAGCACCTGCGGCCAGTTCAGCAACCGCATTGCCACCCACTCCACCGTCGTCCTTCGCCCAAGGACGTAGCCATGGCCGCACACTTAACCAAGGCATGGTTTTAGGGCATGTCATGAAGTTAAGTTTAGCCATTCAACTGTATGGATGTACAGTAATATGTAACTGTAGACGATGTTTGGCCCACATTGGAAGTGTTTTATCTTTAGTCATATGTGTGTTTCAAAAATTTATACCCTATGACACCAAAAAAAATAGTGTGCCAAGGCAGTTCATCTTTGTCCTAGAGCTTCTATCGCCACTAGACGTGAAAAGGTGGACATCACCAGCATATGTGGCCAGTTCAAAAACCACATTGCCATGTACATTCCTTTCCTAGGTTGTTCTCTGCCCAAGGACATAGGTAGCCATGACTACTAAGCACTATGTTTGAATTCGATTTGAGCAAGATAGCAAGGTGGCAATGTCAAGAAGTTAAATTTAGCCATTCAATTGTATGGATGTACAGTAATATGTAAGTGTAGACAACAACTGGCCCACATTGAAAGTGTTTCATCTTTAGTCATCTGCATTTTTCAAAAATTTATGCCTTGTGACACCAAAAAAAATATTGTGCCTGGGTAGATTGTGTTGGCCCTGTAGCTTCTATCGCCGCTGGATGTGAAAAGGTGGACATCACCAGCATGTGTGGCCAATTCAAAAACCACATTGCCATGTACATTCCTTTCCTAGGTTGTCTTCTGCACAAGGACATAGGTAGCCATGACTACTAAGCAATACTATGTTTAAATTCAATTTGAGCAAGATAGCCAAGGTGACAAATAAAATTTAGCCATTGCCAATGAAGTGGCAAATTTCAACAGATGAAATATAGGTGACCAATTAAGGAGCGTGAACACATAAGGCCCACATTTATCCCATGACCTTAGCCACTGCCACTCCATTGTGATGGCCCTACCACTTGATGGTGAAATTTTTAGTTTCTAGCAGTTTACACTATTAATAGTTAGTGTACATAAAGTAATTTGAGGCCTGCCTGTGAAAAGAGACTTGTATGATTAAGAAAGGAGATGTAACACACTGTCATTTAAGTACCGCACTGCATGTCACAGATGAACTAACGATACTGTAAAAAGGAGTAGTACTTGAGACAAAAACATAGGCTGGGGATTCGTGGCACTCACTAAGGAACATCCATCCAAGATATTGTGGATGAAGTGGCTCCAATAAAAAAAAGCCCCCCTATGGGGTTGAGGGCCGATTCATTCGAATGTGACATCACTAGACTAATTCGGGGCCTTTGACTCTATTTCCGGAATCAAATTGCCGAAAAATAGTCATTTAGATGATTCCTGCGTTTTTTTCATCCGCATGGATGATTTTACTTGAGTGCCACGAATCCCCGGCCAAAAACATACATAATATACATAAGGGGAAGGTAGTACATTGTGTAGCGTGTACAAACAGAAAGGATACTAGCTGAATGGCAATTTGGGCGAACCAACCCATACACTTGTTCCTTGTTGGATGCCTAAACCCTTGCCTCCAAGGAACCAGTGTACGGGTTGTTTCGACCCAGCCGCCGAATGGATACACTAAATATGATATTTAGTGTCATATGGTATACAATGTCACTATGGTAACTTTCCGGATGACGCTTCTTATGAATAAGTGAATAAAGATTGTCATGGATGAGTTCTTCCATTGGCCAACATCCTACCTTCTCTTGTGATGAAATACTGTCATGGATGATTGAAAATTGGATGAAAAATCACTTGGTAAATAAGCGATAGTAATTGCAACACTGTAAATCTATAATCCCCCCCAAAAAATTACAAGGAATGACAAATAATGTTGGGTTAACATTAGTGTCAGTGACACTACACCGTGGTTTACAATTAATATTGAGCAAGACAATCAAAATTGGTGACACTAAATCTCATATTTAGTTTAGCTTGGCACAAAAAATAATTCTAAAACTAGACATTGGATTAGTTTGGCAAATATACACATGTTTTTTGGTCAGGATTGCATTTACTTCCCTCACACAATTGTCAGAATGTGGTAACATTCTCACTTTACACAAGATTGTGTAGTGCTGAAAGTTTGTTGTACAATACTTGCTGGAGCAAGGGTTCGCATTATATTCAAAGACATTCTAAGTCATCACAAAGAATATGGGTTGACATGACATGTGTATTCAAAACTGTCTATGTCGTCAACATTTTTTTGGATCTCAATTTCACATAGAAGATGCAAATACTTGGAAGTATGTCTAACCAAGGAAAGCTAGGAAATCAAACAAAGTACCGCCTCCAAAAGCATTGTTTGAATCGAAGATTTTTGCAAAAGATATGAGCAAATTTCAACAAGCATTTTCAAGATGTGAGGAGGTTTAAAGAGAAAGATGTTATGAACTTATTTTCGGAGTTCGAGTGTACAAAGAATAACATTCTTTTTGGGAGTTGTGTTCAACTAATATAAGTTACACAATCAAACATAGTACCACCTCCCACAAGAAATTTGTGCTTTTGTAGTTGTCTTGCATTTCAACTTTCAACTGCAGAATTCAACTTCCACATATGAATTTTGAAACTTTTATCCTTGGAAATCGATCTTTTTGTGTAAACAATATCATGGAGAAAGGGTGACCCATAGTCCTCAATGCTAAAAGAATGTTATGAGCAAGAACTTTGTGCACTCTGGAACTATCATGACATCTGCATCATGGATCTCACCATTCTTGAATTGGCCACATTAATCATGCCAGCTTCTTGAGTGCCCTGTAAACTTAATCAACATCATCTCACACCCTTCTCACACACAACTCAAGTGTTCAACCTTATAATCTACAACCTCATCAGTGACTGTTGAGCGAATTTGGTTCAGCTATCTCAGCATTGTTGAATCGTTATCATAGTGGAACTTACCACCCTCTCTTTGGAAATCAAAATGAAAAGATCCTAGAGAGATAAAACTTTTAAATAAACAAGAATCTCTCCATTGACAAGCCTATTTGAGACCTACAACATACCTTGCAGGTACATTCCACAATAATTACAAACAAGCATGAGTTAGTGCAATTGCGAATCATACAGATTGTCATTGTAAATCGCAGAGTAGGTGTTAAGATGCAAAATTACTTTCTCCTTACGCAATCACATACACTCTCCCAATCACATTAACAATTAATTAACAATCAAACCTAGAATGACTACAATATTTTGAGCACATAGTTAAATCTCATCGGTCGATGTCATGGCCTTCTGGATATCCCATTAAGGTAGATAGGTCTTCAATGGTTACTTTCCAACTAGACCATTTCTCCCAGGATATATGATACACGTCACTAGTACAAGATGGTTAGCACATCCAGATCGAGGTTGTGAACAATTGCCTCATGACTTTTGAAGCTCATACGAATACATCATTCATTATCAAAGTGAAAATGCTCGTGCTCATTAAATCGTCATATAAGTCCTCCTCAATTTTATTGACTATTGAACCTAGAATGGTTATCATACTTTGAGCATGTCAACCACTCTCTCTTAAACACAACTCTTTTTATATCCATTCATGTCACCACTCTAAACCACATACCACCCAGACATAGATGTTCTAACAATAAAAGGAACTGAATAAGAATAGTCCACCTTAAGAAAAAGCAACCAAATACCTCAGTTTCCTTTCCAACCAGAATCTCAAATAATCCTATAAATTTGTGAGATTTCAGTCTCCTCCATTATAGATACATGTGGATGCTACCTTAGATATGATATTTAGTGTCAGATGGTAACTTTTCGGATGACACTTCTTATGAATAAGTGAACAAATACTGTCATGGATGATGGATGAGTTCATCCATTGGCCAGACCCTACCTTCTCTTGCCAGCAACTTGTGATGAAATATTGCCATGGACGATTGAAACTTGGATGAAAATCCACTTGGCAAGTGACAGTTATTGCAACACTGTAAAACTATAATCCCCCAAAAAATTCACAAGGAATGACAAATAATGTTGGGTTAACATTTTGTGTTAGTGACACTATACCGCGGTTTCCAATTTGTATTGAGCAAGACAATTAGAATTGGTGACACTAAATATCATATTTAGTGTACTTCCGCTTATATTAGCTGCTCCTATTACTAATCACCTCTGAAACTATGTACTATCCTCTCAACCTCAAATTCCAGTGTTCACACATCGAAGCAACACTTCCCGATGCTCTGTCAGACTGGATCCGCCGCACTTTTCAATCTCCTCCAGAATAATTACCCCAATGACTCTCCATCTCAGTTACGGATTCCTAAGCTTTACATTATCTCTAATTCATCCACCTTTTATGTCCACAGATTCCGTTTCTGTCTCAGCGGGAAACATCCATTAATAAATCCAGAGCACCAACTTTCTAGTCTCCTGACTCGAGAATTCCTGATCTCCGAATTGTCTCCATATTTGTGCTTATTGATGTGGTCCTCAAACTTGTTGAATTTTGTGAAGAGACGAGAGGTTTTACGCCCTGGGTCTGACGACAACTGTGGAGTGGGTAGCGATGTGAAGACTGAACTGCCCACCTTTCTCTGAAACATCGACTTTCTTCACACCGGGAGGAGGAAGAAGCTCGAAAGATTGTATGAGCCGGCCGAGGACGATGGATAACAAGGGCATCGCGATGATGATTCCCGGGCACGATCGCCGGCCCGCGCCGAACGGCAGGAACCGGAAGTCGTTACCCGACGCCTCGATCTTGCCGTCGAGGAAGCGGTCGGGGTTGAACTTCTCGGGTTCGTCCCAGTGCTTGGGGTTGTTGGCGATCCACCACGCGTTCACGAGGATCTTGCTCTCCGACGGGATGTCGTAGCCGGCGAGCTTCGCCTGGTGGAGATTCATGTGAGGGACGAGTAGCGGGATGGCCATGTGGAGACGCATCACCTCCTTCACAAAGGCTGAAAGGTAGGGAAGCTTGTTGTTGTATGTGTCGGGCTCGGTGACGAGGTTACCCTTTCCGAGGATGTCGTCGAGCTCCTTCAAGATGCGGGATTGCATCTCGGGATGGTTCACGAGCTCCGCCACTCCCCACTCAATCGACCACAAAGTTGTTTCAATTGCTGCAAAAACACACAAACAAACCCAGAACGAAAACAAAAGCTGATCAGTCCGCTGGTGAAAAGGTGCACCAGAAGAGATGCATATTGATGACTCCAATGTTGCCACCGGCATGAATTTATGATGTTGCTTCATCTTTCAAGTTAGTCTAATTTTATGGGTAATTTTGAAACGAACGTCCAAGAATTAGAGGGGACTTTCAAGACTACTGCTTCCGAGGTTGGCAGGAAACGAGGAGCGAGATTGACAACGAAAGACATTTCATGCTTGGAATATTTACCTGCCACATTGATGTTCTCGATAATGTACAGAACATTGTCCTCGTTGATTTCCCCTTTCTTCTGAGCATCCAGAATGTGGTCGATGGCGCACTTATCAGCATCTGATTGAGCCCCCTTCACACTTAACAATTTCCTGCCGATGTTCCACACCAATTTGTTAGTGAAATTCACCCATTTAAGTTTTGTAATGTCCTACCGAAATTCTATTTGTGAACTTAGAACAAACGAGAGAAAGAGAAAAATTCATCTTCCTCAATTACACAAGAAATTCAATCGATTGCTAGAAATCAATCAGGTTGAATTGCTACTAATAGGAAACATCATGTGCCTTGAAGACAGAGCCCATGTGTGCCATTTAACACAGGGTCGCAAAGATCATATTTTGTGTCAAAATGGTCGATTTCGTGCACACTTGACAGACAATGTGGTTCTTTCTATGGGTCCCAGGTGACAAATGTCAAATGGGCCATGCCAAAAAACCGTTGTTCACGTGAGAGGAAGTCTCGGGATTTTCAATGCACTGCACCATTAATACCTCACCAAAATTGGACTTCAGTGCACTTGGAGCACAGGAAGGAGAGAATGGGAGACAAGACAAAACTTCATCTAGCTCAACTATTTGCTACCGCAATTTCCACCAAGAAAGAGACTATGCCCTCCACCCGAAGTTTCCCCGGAGTGAACCACACATTCCAGAACACCCACCTCCCTTACTCCAAAAACATCATATTGGTTAACAGATTCTCCACAGTTCATAACTATGTTGATAATCTTGTACAGTAAGGTTGAATTACTAAGAGGTGGTAGAATAAGCCACATAATCAAGCGCATCCACCTCACTCACCCAGAAAACGCCGTATGGTCCAACAGATTCTCTACAAAGTTCTACATAATGTACTAAATCTTGTACAACCAGGTTGACTTTCCAACAAGATGTAGAAGAGGCCATAAATTCAAGCGCACACACCTTACTCACTCAGAAAATCTCATATGGTCCACCAGATTCTCTGCAAAGTTTTAAACAATCTACATACACAATCTTGTACAATCATGTTGAATTGCAAATTCGTGGTGGAAGATTCCCAAAAGGTTGAACTAATTGAAATTTTTGGAATGACCCAACTTTAGTTTCTACTTACTTGCGCTCCTCGAGGAAGGATTCCTTGAAAAGAGCCAACCTCCGGTCCTTGACATCCTGACACACCTTCAAGTAACCCTTGAGGAACGGTCGCAGGATGGGGATAAAGTCACCGTAATTGTACTCGAAACTCTGTGCCAACCGAGACCGCTCGCCATTCAACGCCTTCAGCTTCACAAACAAAGGGTCATCTTCGCTCTCGAAGCGAGAGTCGAACATCATCCGGTACATGATGTTGTACATCATGAGCTGCAATCCCTTGCGGATCACCACACCGGTGGTCGCTGCCTCGGGCTTAGCCTTGAGGTTCTTGATCACATGGTTAGCTTCGTCTTCCCATGCCACGCGAGATTGTTGCACCACCTTGTTGGTGAAGAAGGGCACGGTCATAATGCGCCTCATCCGCCGCCAATGCTCCCCGTAGACCGTGAACACCATGTCTTGGCCGTTCCCTGTGAAAATGTCGAACACCACGTTGCGAGTTCGGGAGCCAAACTCCACTCCCTGTGTGTGGAGAACGTCTTTGGCTATGTCGGGGGATGACACCACAACCAAGTTGCGTTGCCCCATCCGCAGCATGAACACGTCGCCGTACTTCTGAGACATCTCTGCCAAGTTCCTGTGGTTCAAGTCATCTCCGACCTGGGAACCCAAACGCCGATTCAAGGTGCAAAGTTAACCCACTTGTCCCACACAAATCAAAAAGCTCTTATTCAAAAAGAATTCACCTGAAACTACCGAAGGTCCAAATTAACCCACTTACTGATCCACAACCATGCTCAAACGAGTATCAAGACATCTCCGACCTGGGAACCCAAACATCGATTCAAGGTGGAAGTTAACCCACTTCCTTCACTCAAAACCATGAGCACTTGTTCAAAAAGCATGCACTGGAAACTATCGGAGGTGCAAGTTAACCCACTTATTGATTTACAACCGTGAACACTAATACTCAAACAGGTTTTGCGGAAAACTATCGAAGTTTCAAGTTAACCCATTTATTTTTCAACCATGAGCACTAGTACTCAAACAAATTCCACCAAAACCAATCGACCACCTACGAGGTTCATATTCACCAAGCCTTCTGTCTGTGGAAAGTGATCAAACTACAGCGCTATTCAGTACGAGGAACGTGATGTTTGGGAAGAAGACTTCGGTGCAGAGGTGTGGAGATCGAGTTTCTACGAGGTTTGGGTGTTGGAAGCATTGACTGCAGTAGTTCTTGAAACCTTCTGTTTCAGCCTCTGTTCAGATATTGTTCCTTATTGCGACACCCTGCATGTTTGAACCTAAAGATAGGTAAATAGTGCTCTTGTATGCTCTGCACAGATTTAAGTTTGTGCAGGGCCTTCGTCTTATCCTCAAACCACCCTTACAAACAATGACTTCGTCTTCTCCAACCATTCAGCCATTGTATGAATATCTGATCGTTCTCAGTTCTTGGAGTGGATTACAGACAAAGACTGTTTGATTGATTAAGGGGCGAGTCGACAGACCTGCAGCCAGTTGCCCACAATTGGCAGCGCAATAGGACCAGGGGGGAGGTTCAACTTGGGAGCCTTAAGCTTCATGATGATAATCCCCACAAAGACTGCAACACACAACCCCTGCACCACAGTCGCAAAGGTGAACATTGAGCTCAGTTGCGGAGCCGACGAGTCCACTTCCGCTGCCGCCACCTGCTGAACCAACAGCATCCCAGCTGCAGCCACTGACACCATGGCCGCCCTCACCCCCATGGCTGGCCTCCACCTACACCACCAATGCAGCTACCCTGCCACCACCAGAATCAAAAACCCACCAATACCCACACCTCCAAAACTTCGTCCGCCGAACACCTCCGCCCCAAGTACTCCGCACCCACCGATCAATTCCCCGAGACACCCATCGAGCTCAGAAACCCACAAAAACGCAAGCTTTGCTCCAGAAACCCACGACAGACTGTTACATGCTCCGAGTACCCACAAAGTCGTCTGCAAGTCGCGGTACGAGCGGAGCTTGCATTGAGCTCGGTTGAAGGGAGCTACGACTAACAAACTTTAAAATAGATTAGTAATAAATGTGAGGGAACCCCCACTGGGGAAGATAAGAGCCCACAACGACGCAAGCTCTGATCCGGAAACCCACAATGGAGTGCGTTGTGCTCCGGATACCCACAAATTGCGTGCAGATTGTGGTGCAACGACAGCTTGCGTTGAGCTGGGAGGTGCACAGAAAGAGAAAGGTGGGATTGGTGGAAATGTGAGGGAAAGGTGATGATGGTTTGGGGGATCGGGGAGGAGGCGAGGGAGGAAAGGAGTGAGGAGTAAATTTGGTAAAAGCCTGGTGGGTGGTGGGTGGGAGTGGGTAGGGAAGGATTTATACGCCTTGCAGGGCGCAGTGAGCAACTGCAGCTGCTGCGCTTTCAGTGTTGGAGTGGGAGTCAGCAGCAGCGGCAGCAGCGGCCAGTGGGCCTCCACGGGTGCGCAGTGCCCCGGTGCGAGTGCCTTCAAAAATGCCGGGTGGGCCACGTCGCCGCGCGCGGCCGGGCGGGCGGGTTTAGGGTCTCAGTGTGTTGTTCGTTTGCAAAAATCTTGCAAGATGATATCGTCCTCAATATCTCCCAAAAACGGAATATTTATATTGAAAAGTGGAAACTTTTTATGTAAAAAAGTAGAATCAACTGTGAGTTACGACTTTTAAATGCAGGAAGTAATCCAAAGTTGTTATTATTGGTATATTTGATAGGATATATAGTCACATTTTATCCAAGTAATTTCTAAATTTGGGAATACTCTTATGATGGTGATCCCCACTTTGGGTATAACAATGAAATGCATCAGTTAGGGTAAGTTGCAAAGACAAATGAACGTGCAAGAACCAGACAACCTCAAGAAGGGTGAGAATAAACCCTAAATGTCCAAGAAGTCAAAAAGCGGTTGCCAATGTATTTTAAAGATATATTTCTCGAGGCAAACTTTTCCATTTTTTTTCCTTGCACCTTGACAAAAATTAAGTTTTGTACCATCCAGAGCAAACTGATTGAAATTTTATATCAATGTGTCTAAGATATGGGCTTTGACGTGGTTGGAACACTTTATTTTTTATTTTTTTTGTTGCAAAACTAGCTATTTTGGGAGTAACAATGTCAATGACATTAATATTTTTTAATTTTCCACCAAATAATGAAACTCATATTTTTAGCCAATCATATCAAAGACCAAGTGGTTTTGATACATCTTGGAATTTTTATTATTTTCTGAAGGAAAATGCATGTAAAATGATTTGGTGGAGACCAAGGATAAAGATCCATATTTGAACCGCACAGATGTGATTGTAAATTAACTCTTTAAAAATTCTCTCATATGACAACACATTCTTAAGGTTCTAATTCATACTTTATAGTATATCATTGATTCAAGCTAAACCCCCAGGCTTTTAGGGGTTAAGCATGATTAACTAAAGCCAACATTAGGTGCTTTAAAGTGCTAAGAAATTCTCTTTGATAGACTTGGAGGTTGTTACCCTCCCAACCCTTCCCTACATCATGTCAAATTTGCTGAGGACATTGTCGTAGATGGAAGCCTCCTCCACATCCTTTAAGGCTTCCTCCCATGCAATTCCTAGTACAGTGAAGGAGACCATCCTAACATTGCATCTGATGTTTTTGAAGGCGAATTATTTTTCCTTTAATCCAATTGGGTTGCGAAAAGTTTAATGATTGCATGCACATTGAATCGCCTATGTAAATCTTAAATATACATGATGTGTTGAAAGATCATATGTGTCATATGATTTTTATTTATTTTAAATATTGAGATTTTAAAACAATGTAAGGTAGCTCAACCTAACAACAATAGTACTGAAGCCAAATCATATGAAAGGGGAATGTACACATTCAAACTTGAATAGGTGTGTACCTACGTGTTAGAAATCATAAGGCACTCACATGGAGCAAATTATGTGTACCGTTTGAAACCATGGGACGCTTACATGGAGAATATTAGGTGTACCAACCTTACACCCGGAGTAGCAGCAAAGTGGCAGTTGCTTTGATAAAACATAAAACTTACACTATTCAAAAACCCAAAAAAATCAACAAACATAGTGTAAGAATAATGAGCTCATCATATGATATTATAGAAGTGAGTACATTCTCTTACCAAAAAGTTCACTGACAAACTTTCATCATATGATGGTGAAACTTGCAAATCAATAGGCTGGTCTACTAGACAATAAATGTTCCAATGATTAAATTATGCTACATCAAAATATACAATAAGCGGAATTTTAGTTTATATACATTCCAAAATTCCAATCATGAATTCTATTTAGGATTAGCACAATATTGTGAGATAGTTGTTTCCATTGTCATAATCCTAGTCCTTCTCCTTGTATGTAAATAAAACAATAAATATTATGAAATGTAATTTAAATTTAAAAATTTGCATAGATTAAATAAAATATATCAAAAAAATTATTTATTTAGACCAACAACCATGTCAATTTCAATATGATAGGAAAATGGATTCTTGAATTTTTATAAAATAAAAGATCGATGTAAATAATTCGATGATAAAGATATCATTTGGATAGCAAAAATTAAGCTTTAGTATCTTTTAGATTAAAAAATGAAACAAAATATTTTGTAGGACATAATTTGTATATATATATATATATATATATATATATAAATTATTCAATCTAGCCATCATGCCAAGAAACATGTGCAATGAAACGTACTATGTAAAAATAATTGATGATAAAGAATTCATTCAGCTGAAAGAAATTGAGCATTGATAGTTTTGAACTCTTAAAATCTTGCACAAACTTGCAAAGAACCAAAAACAAATCATTGAATAAATACCTTTTTCAATCCAACAATCTTGTCAATTTGAAGTTGATAAAACATTTAATAATAAAACTTTATTTGAAGAATAAAATACAAAAAAATTGATTATAATTGAACTATGTGAATGTTGGAAACAAATGATTAATGACTGAAAATTGATCAAATAAAACAATTTGAGCGTCAATAGTCTCAAAAGAAATAAAAATCTATTTAGAATAAGTAGTCACAAGTGGATCAACTTTAAAATGACACATTTCATTAATCAATACACTACATGAATGTATGGATTGCGATATATAACTAGCTTCAAATTGTATTATTCTAACTTCGGGTGCCTTAGCCACACAATTCACATGAGATTCAAATCAAGGCCTTGGATTTCAACAATTTCTAAATCCAATCTCCCTTCATAAACACTTGGATGAAATCACCAATTTTTGGATAAATATGTTCATGTGGATGAAAATGTACTTGATCATCCATATGTGGCTTCATCACTTCAAAGATTGTGCCATTCCAGCTTCCTTGAAAATGTCAAGAAAAAATAGGGCCATTGATTTCATTTATTTTTAAAATGCCCAATTTTAGTAAGAAAGTTAACAAAGAGTAAAAAATCATTAAAAATTTTAAAAACGACAACCATTATGTTTTTTTGGAGGAAATAAAAATACATTAGAGCAAAAAAAATTAAAAATTAAAAATTAAATTAAAATATTATACATAATTCCATTTCTTCCGCTCAATTCATTCAAGATACCCCTCCATAATCTCAAAGTCAAAATCAATCATTTTTTATCCTTGGTCGGGGCTGGCACTAAAAAAAGTCAGAAAACTATGTGGGTTAAAACATGGGGTCTACTTAAATCTTAAGATCAAAATGTTAGAATACATGTAACATCAATATATGCTTCCTTATTGATAAAGATAATGGCTATATATATCTATATATATAACTAGTACTTATAACCAGGCAATTTGAGGGCAATTAAAATATAGCATGCCAAAAAATGGGTAAAACAAATGCAAGTGTGAGGCATTCACAAGGTTGTGAATATTGGTAGTAGTTGTTGTTGGTGGTCATTTGAAAAGCAAGCAAATCCTTAAAGTATGACTCATTAGAAGGATTGCAAGTTTTGAGGTTATGATGTAAATGTTGTGTCTCATGTGATCTTGTTTGATTTGATCAAATATCAGGTTGTAGTGTCTATAAACATTAAGCAAGTATTGGTGGCACTTTATATTGGAATTGTCTCACCAAGTTTCAACCCCCTACAATTTGTAATGAATCATTTACACTCAATAATGTATGTTGAAGTGGGATAGGGTTGCAAGAATGGTTGATTTGGGTGTTCGTTCAGGTGGGGCTATATTATGTGTCATGTGTAGGATTACATTGAATTCAAGCAAGTATGTTATAGTGCAACCAAAAATTTCCATCAAAAAGTTATACACACACACACACACACACACACACACACACACATGTATTATGTCACTAGGAGAAACAAGGAAATCTTGTAATCATAGATAATAATACTAAAAATAAAGAGTATAATATGTCTAATACTAGTAATGTAAATAGTATTAAAGACATATCATCTTTTGAATATCCTAGAGGAGTATATGCTTCAGCTAAAGAATTACATCTTCATAGACAGAAATTATCTAGAGAAATACCATCTCCTCCAAAAGAAATACCATCTCCTCCGACTATGTATAACTTGATTATGGGACATGATTATGTTCAGATACCAGATGATTATAAATGCTTTGCTAGACAAGTCTCATATAATATAAGAAAATGCATAAATAAGGTATGTACTAAAGGAGTAAACAGTAATAATTCTAGTGATCTTGGAGAAGATATTTTAAAGTAGTTGGTTATGAACCTCCTCCTTAGATCATAATCGTAAACGCAAGGAAGAGCCAGAGTATGATTGTCTAACTTATAAATACCTTTTAGCAAAACCTGATAGATATAATTATGGACCTTATGATAGTTTCTTTAATGCTGTGGATTCATATATGGATGCAAAGGCTTTGGCACCTGTAGAAAGAATACGAGACTCTCTAAAAGGCAAAGGTAATTCTGAATTTCCATTGAAGAGAATAAAACATTTTGAAAAATGTACTAATATGAATATAATAGTATATAAAGATGAGATTATAGATGGAGAGCCTGTAGAGTTATATAATTCAAAACTTGATTATAAAGATGGCACTGTTTATCTTATATATAATAATGCATTTTATAGAGCATTTAAAGATGTGAAGAAGAAGTATAAGAAGAATCTATAGTATATGGTTGTTTTCCAGAGAATACTTAGAAGGAAATGTTCTGATAATAAAATTTCCTCTTATATTAAATGGTTTTACATTCTTACTTCCTATACAACTCCTACTAAGTTGACTACTTAGTATATGTACTTGTTTGTACTGTAATATTTCTCTTCACATATGAATATTGTGTGCTGAAGGAAGGTTGTTCCATTCATTGGATAATTCGTGATATCTTTCTTCTGACAGTAATGTCTTTATAAAACATAATACATGTCTAGTACAACCATTTGTTGTGACTTAGCCATTGTGACCCATGGTGAAAAAATGCATAAATAAATCCTTGTAGTTGTCAACATAAGGGTTTTGGTTGCGGTTTTTGGACAATTAGGAACCAAAACCGTATGGTTGACAACCAAAATGATTTATTCATGCATTTCCTTGCAATGAGTTGCAATGGTCAAGTTGCAATGGACGGTTGTAATGGGCAAGTTTTCTTCTTGTGTGTATACAACCTACTTTCGCTTTCATGATTGAGACAATATATTCATATTTCGTATATTGAGAAAGTTATTTACAATTTTCCCTTCAACAAGATATAATTCATAATGATACGACAACCCTACAACACGCATTTATTCTAAACTTTAGGACCCCCTTTAGTACATCTACCTTTCAACTTAAAATTTTGGGTGCCTTTATATTTGTACCCCATTTGTACACACTAGATGAAATCTATACCTCCCCCTTATGTACACAATGCCTCAAATAAAGCCACTTCTTACACCCATGTTAATTTGTGCATGTGATAAAGAGTGGACCTCTCCGGGTGATAGGGTCAATAAAATTGACAAGAATTTGCATTTTTTAATAACAATATAGTGCATTTAAAACAAGGTCATGTACATAATACCACCTCGGGGAGGTCACTTCCCCTTATATTTTGTAACCACGTGCGTTAACCGGGTATTTGTTTGGGGGCTATTTGCCTAGTAATTATGATTTTAAGAGACCCTTTTAGTAAAAAAAAAAGCTACTTGGTCTTAATTTCCAACATCCTATAGGTAATTCTAAGTCAATATGTAGCCTAATTTTTGGCACGCTATAGTACTTATAAAACTTAGGCATTTGCTCATATGGACATTAAAGGTTTTAGGGTAAGTGTTTGGCGTGGACATATGCAATGTACATGAGCATATTTGAACCAAACTATAAAGCAACATAAAACAAATGAGCATAGCAATTGAATAACCATTCAAATAACAAAAAATCAAAAGCTTCACAACAGAACAAAAAACTAGTGCCTCAAAATGCATTACAACTATGGTGAGTGTTCAAAAACACTAAAGATACTATCAGACGATCATTGCCCACCCTTCGTTTACTTCTTTGTGCAGAAAAGAAAGCTCATCTGAAGTAACATGAGCAAAATATGGTTTGACTTGTGTTCAAAAGGAATTGGAGCAAGTAGCACCTGCACATATATTTAGGAACGTTAAATGAATCAAGGTAAAAATTTGTGAATAAAAATATAGCAAACACATAACTACATATTGATTCGGAGTGTTGATTAGTCGTCAACCATCGCCATGAGTGAAATCTTTGATGGTTACGAGCGGCAGTACTGCAAGCTTTCAGCTAATCTCTCGTTCAAGTGCACCTCTATTCCTAGCCTCCATGGCAATAAGAAATTGCTCAACTAGGGTTGAATTGAAGGTGAACACTTCTTACGTTTGGTGCACTTGCTAGAAGATGAGTAGACGTTTCTGACAATGGGCTCATGTTTTGGTTGCAAAGGAAAAGAAGCACAAGCTTACAAAGCTCAAGACCGGCCTCGATGATGCAAATTCTCTAGTATTCCTCCGCTCTGTATGATGAAGGTCAAAAGATGCGAGACGAAGATGCGCACAATTGATCACAATTCCACATCACCAAGCGAATCCTTATGAAAAGGGCACACCCTAAACACAAGTGTGAGCAGCAAGCATAGACACAAGCCTTGTAGCGTACTCTGAAACTTGCATAGCGAGAAAGTGAAAAATAGGAGCAAGCGGCATCACCATTCCTAGGCTCGAAGATGAAACCCTAAACCGATTTGAAAATGGACCAATAATTCTAGCCCACGGGCAAAATTTTCCCTCCTGCACCCGTGATATGCTTTTAATGATGATTTCATCACTATATTGTACTAAAAATGTATTACTTTTCATTTGCTACTAGAAGGACTAGATATTATACTCATCTTAATATTAAAAAAAATTCTCCCATGATTTTATTCATACTAATTTATATCTACTACTGAAAAAAATGAGGGTTTTTCCAATACCCTATTTTACATATAATGACGTTTCAAGCATTAATTGAAGGCTATGGTAGATCCAAGTCTTATATAAAATTTTCCTCCAATGAATAAAATGAACCCTATAGTTTAACTCACGTGGTTTACTACTTTTCACAGGGTGACCTCCCCGAGAATACCACCCAAAATAACACCCTTTTAACGCATGTGTATCCCACAAAATATACTAAGTGCCTGCCTTGGGGGTCATTTAGGGGTTAACAGTTCTACACTATATAGTGTGCTTTAAAAAGTCATGTTTCATGTTAATTAGAGTGGCGTTCATAATTTGTCGTGTAGAAGGAGGTGTTCAATGCCACCTTATTTGGTTAGCTACCCAATGATTGCAAAATCATTTGTGCGTGTTGATGACATTGAATATTGCGGACCACGCTAAATAAGATGTATACCTAGAGCGCATGGGGAGGACTCACTAGTTAGTATCAATGCATTGTTTTTGTAACATATGTGTAGTTGTTTTGCATATTCATAGTTTTGTTTTTATTGGAATGAATTTACAAATTTTTCAAATTATTAGACATTACATTTGAGATCAAAAAGCTCATTTGACCCTTGATAGGAGGTGCAAGGTAGAATGAAGTTTTGTAGTTGGGGTTTTGTAGTGGAATGTTGCGGGCTGTGGTATTAGAGTTATCCATAAAGTCTCTCAAAGAGGAACGAAGCCGTGGATTTGATCCTTCTTTGAAATTAAAAAAAATTCTATTAAGAACTTCCCATTTTAAAAAAATCTATTGTTAGCTCGTCATGTATCAAAGTGTATTTTTGAAAGTTGGGTGAAACTTTCGGGACCTCCTCTTTCCACCTCTCAAACTTTGAGAGAATTTTAGGATCTAAAATAGGATATAATTGGGCATGTGCATGGGACAACCTGTCCTTGATGCTGAATCAACCTATAGAAGGCTAGTTTGAGTCACACATCCTAGTAGGACAAGCTAGAAAACCAGTTTTTAATAGCTCAACACCAGTCTTTGGGTATGATCATTTAAGCATTAAAAAAAAACTTGAGTAACTTTGTGTTATTTCTCATAAACTCAACGATTGGGACTAAACCCATGGTTTCATCTCCTTTACTTAAACAAATAACACTCTATTGGCCAACAAACTTTGAAAGTCGATTAATAAGAGGATTGTTTGTTTTCCAATTCGTTTGTCGGGCTGCTCAAGCAGGACCACTTTTACATGGAGTCAACTAACCTCACTAATTTGGTGGCCCGGCTTTGACATGGGGTTGAAAGGCTTTGGTGGGACCAAGAGCCCGTGGTGGCTTTCCCCATGCATTCTTCACCTTTCCCTTGACTAGGGAATTGGATTCAAAGGCTTCGGTAAGATGAGGCGGCTCTAAAGCACATCTTGGAGAGCTCACAACCAAAACCTTCACTCCAACTTCACACTCGGGGCGATCACACCCCCTTACGTTTCATAACCACGTGCGATAAAAGTTTGCTACCCTATATTATATGCCATAGATAATTTTAGAAATTATGATATTTTTTCTACATATAGATAACCATTGATAATATCTTCTTCTTCTTTTTGAAATTTTTAGTCATCTTCATTTTCGTAGTAATTATTTTAGTTCAATTTTGCGTCATTCTAGTTAGAAACGGTACGTTTTATCAAAATAAAAATAAAAATCATCAAATTTGGTTACCATTTTTTACTATGTAATATATATCGTGGATATCTACTCATGAAAAAAAATTGATAAAATTTTGGCCCATTTTGGTGATGCTTTATGTAAAAAGTATATTTTTTTTATCGCACGTGGTGTTCAACTTGACAATGGAGTGCACCCCCTGGGCTTCACATCATCCCACCTTTCACACAATATAAGGTAGTCGCATCTATTCTCGACACTCTTGGGGAGTTTGGTTGGTACGTGAGTGCCGATAATGTTGTTGGATTAGCTTTCCAAAATTGCATATATATATATATATATTGCATATGTAAATTGCATTTGATTTAAAATGTTTGAATCGTATCTCAAAATTTTAAGAATCTTGCAGAAATATCTACGTCATAGTGATTGTCCACATGTTGTTAAAATGTTTCAAAATAGATGATGATCAATACAAGTAAATGGCTCTCAAGGATCGTGCTAGCCACTGTCCCATAACCATTAAATTGTTACTATTTTCATATATATTTCGATAGTATATAATGGTCAAGAACCATCGGTAATACCACACAGTCCTTATAACACAACCGTAATTTGGTGCATGAGGTGACTTTCTAAGATCGGGGACAAGGATGATGTCACAAGAACATGATCTTTGTTGTCTTCCATCCTCAACCTAAGTTGTAGATGTCCACGATCGGAGGGTGTATACCATATGGTGTCCAAATGGTTATGTCCAAACCCTGGTAACCACCTAGTCCTTAGTTGCAGTAGTCATTGAGTAAGAAAATAATTTAAGAAAAAAAAAATGGGGTTTTTTTTCCCTTTTTTCTTTTTTTTGGCACAAATTGAAAATTCAATTGCAAGAAAGGAACGAAAATACAACCACCTCGAGAGAACCAGCGTAAACCGAGGGGAACTCAAGAAATAATACCCATCTGGGGCCTAACCTTCCACGTGACCACTAAGTTACTTCAGGTCACAATAAGACCTTTGACAATATGAGATTGTTTTTTCACCAGCGTTGAGAAGTTGTAGATTGCACCAACCATTTCCTTTTGTGGTACAATCATATCATCTCCGCTCCCAACTAATAAAAGGGGGATTTTGATCCCATTTTGAGTCCAAACTAGTGGCAAAGTGCAGGAAAAGTGGCAAAAGATGGGCATCCTTGTTGACGCTTTTTGTATTGTTGGCTTTGACGTCGGTCCTTGGGAACCAAATGAGGAATTCGGAGGCTGATGTGGCAACTACCTAAAGGGGCGAAAGGGGTACTGGAGGTCACAAATATGGTGCTGCCGACCACAAATAGACAAAACTTAGTTGACTACCTAGTCCTTTGACTTCTCGAATTATGCTCAATAAGGTATGTGGGTGTTGTTTGGTTCGTTGTTCATGTTCTCCAACTTCTACCGTTTAGAGTTACACGGCAAAACTCGTGTTGCATTAGCAAATCCATAATGAAACATCTGCAAAAATCAAATTGAAAATCAGACCTCCCATGATTTAGTTATGATTATCGGAAGTGCATGTTTGTTGATTTCTTAAGTGGATACGTAGGTCCTCCCGATTGTGCTCACTGTTGAGTGTAAGACGTAGTCTAATCTCTAAATTTAAACATGTGTCTTTATGTTGCTTGCTCTTTGATCCTCACCAAACCACATCCCAATCAAATCTAGGGGTCCGATTAAGAAAACCGGCCACTTAAGACCCATCCACCTTATATGGTGCATGGGAACATGGAGACTCATCCTTGAACTCCACCCACAAACTCCAAACATTATGTGATAATTTTAAAATCAAATTTGCATCCACATAAGGTATTTGGGTGTAATATGGTTTGTTATTCATGTTCTCCGTCTTCTACCAGTTTTTACATAATGAAACTTGTGTTGCCTTAGCAAATCTACGATGAAGGATCACCAGAAATCAAATTGAAAACCGGACCTCCTTTGATTAAGTTTTGGTTATCGAAAGTGCGTATTGTTGATTTCTTCAGTGAATATACAAATCCTCCCAGGTGTGTTCATTAGTGAGTGTGGAGTAGTAGTAAATACAATTTGAAGACATAGTCCAATCTTTTTTAAACATGTTTCTTGATAGTGTTTGTTCTTTGATCCTCATTGAACCGCACACCAATCCAATATAGGGGGCCTATTGAGAAAAGTAACCAAACGACACCTACATATTTTAAGCCTTAGTAAACATCACTTTATAATATTGTTGCATTTAAAAAAATCGATAGTAAGATCATGTTTGAAATGTATTCTACAACAACTTGAGCAAATCAATGGGTTGAGGACTTGTGTCAATCACCCTACTAGAGCCCATGGGTTGGATTCTCTACACCACGTACAAACTAACGTGAGTGTAGGTATTATTTGAGGAATTAGTGTACATAGTATATATAAGGGAGAGGCATTGTTTTTCTTAAGTGTGTACATTTAAGAAGGCTATTGATAAATTTAAACTAAAGTTAGTTGTACAAAAGGGGCCCCTCAGGTTTAGAGGAAATATTAGCAATACATGTGCTAGTTTCATCCAATTTCCCTTGTTCATCCAAATGGCATGTGTTATAGGGTCAAAGTATTACGAGTTATATCCTAAGGATGAAAATTTGTTTCCATGACTTTCTCAGTGAAAAGTGAAAGTGGGTTATATATGTAATAAAGGCCCATTTATTTCATGATTTATATTTTGTGTATGTAGAGTAGGCATTTATTATATTAAATGAAAAGCTTAATTTAAATACATGAGACTATTTTCCAGCCTACTGTTAATACGTATACATTTTTGTCTCTATAAATGTCTCGTATATAGGGGGTTTAATTTCATAGTCACCCACACATGTCATTTATTGATAGTGTTTCGATAGGTTTGTGTTTGCTTCGTCCCAATCTCATCAAAAATTTATGATCCCTAACATGTGAATTAGGGATTAATGCTATTAATAACAAATCGAACTATTCGAGATTTCTAACAATTCTCACCTTCAATTTACATGGATGTTACAAATCCTTTGCCAATTCAGTGTAGTAGTTGGCCTTTGTATATATGTAACTCCAACACATTACATGTTTATGAATACAAGATGGCCTTTTAATGTGAAAGTTGAAACTTATGTCTAGTTGATGTTTGTGGAAAGATGTGTACATGGAGAGTTTCAGGGTACTATGTATTGAGCTCCACTCCCATTACTTACCTCCCAAGACCCAAATCTAAGACATAATCATACTTGGTGAGGTGGCAAAATGTGATGGCAAAGCAATGAAGAGAAATTGATAGTGGAATGGTCAATGTGCCCAAATGGTCAAGAGTTCGGAGACGATCTTGATGACCCTAGAAAATCAAGAGAAGCTTCACTTACAAGATGTGGTGATTGATTCAGAAAAATGAGGAAGATGTGGAAGTGATATCGTCATTTGAAGAAGTTGGAGGCGTTTCTTGAAGGCACCACCTTTACCAAACATGTGTTCACTTGGAGAAATTAAAAACGGCACTGTCAAACACTTAGCAAGGCGTCGCTAGTCTAGATAAGCCCCCATTCCAATCTAAATACACACGCCCCCATTTCTCTTCCCATTGGCCATGAACTTTGTGTCAGCCAAGCTCCCTCCCAACCCCCAACTCCCCCAAAAGAGCTTAGTACCCTATTGGAATGGGAAAAGTTTGAGACTGTAGTGGATATTCTCAAAGAACAATGGTAAATTAAGTTAGATACAACCAAGACCAATGTCTGGGGAGATTTTTGGGCATAATCGGTCAAAGCCTACCTTGGTGATGGAGTTTAAAAGAAGATCATGTGAGAATGTGCATAGAAAAAAAGTCAAGTTTTCATGATGTGGCGGCTTCTTTGGATAAAACCACAACATGTGGGAAGAGCCATTAAAATTCTTAATAGCCTTTTGAGGCTTGGAAACTAGTTCATCCAACCCATTGTGTGAACTCACATTGTGAATAGAGGGTTCAAGGTTTTTTTCAAAGATGACAAGTTTTAGCTAGGGTCAAGTGGGGGGAGACCTTAGGTAAGGCACCCATTTTGTTATTCTATTCTACTCATTTTGTGTAGAGAGAAGAGAGGAGATGAGCACAAGCATGAGCATGCCTATACAACCAAATTTTTGGGACATGTCTAAACGTATTTTGGACTATTGCAAGGGGATCTTAAGCCTTTGTAACCAAGTGTTAAATGTATTTGAAGGGCGGTATCCACACACATTTTGGGCACGGCCATGACTTAGACCATGACTATTTTCAGGATGCCCAAATCTATTTTGGGGTTGTCCATGCACATAGGGTTTGGAAAGAGTCAACAAGGCCTACTCAATATCCTTATTTTTATGGCTTTTTAGTTTAGTGGAATCAACCAGCATATTTAAGACATTATTAGATGCAAACCTCAAACTGGCATTTATTTCAACCATATGTTGGATGAGCTTGGGACCAAAAAGAAATGTGCACCGACACAAATTGTTTCATGGATTGTTCTACCGTGTAGTCATACAAGGGATGGTGTTGTGCAATACCAACTTTATTCACACACTCCAACCATTAGTCCCACCCTCCGAAACTTCATAACAAATGCATACCAACATTGTTTTCCTAAAAAAACATATGTTTTCAATATTGATGGACTTTTCATTTCTACATTTTCATCATAAATTTATGGCTTCCACAAGAGTTGTAACCACGAAATACATTTTCAAACTATTGCAAAGAAGTGCACATTGCCATAGATAATACAATCATGTGTAGTAAATGACATAATCATATATACATGTTGACAATCTACAACAAGGACGGGTGGGCACTGAAGCAAGCACCACTCCAAAGTTTCAAAACAGTCGGCTATTGACAACAACATATTGAACGACTACTACTTAACATGGAGATGCATGTAAACTATAAGTTTTAAAACCATGTACGTACGGGTGCAATAGGGCGGGACAACATGGGTCTAAACTGATATACTTACATGGCCTAAAAACTCAGTGAATCCAAATGCAAATAGTCAACTTGAATGATTAGTACTTTCCTCAAATTGGTAATGAAAGTGCAAAAATGTCCATGGGTCATCGCTCAACAAGCACTAAGCATCCAATGAAGAGGGAGAGCTGATCGCTAGTTACAGATGAAGTGGTTGAGTTTGAGAAATAACTGGTTCAAATTCAAGACTCCGGGAAAATCACCAATTCAATTAGAGGAATTTACAAAATATTCCTCAAATTAATAAAAGAAAATGTGAAAAATGTGAACATACAACCGGTTGGTCTTGCAAACACTAATAGCCCACCCACATTTACTGGTGTGCGCCACCCGTGAACAGTTCCTACCAGCAGGGGCCACTTTTAGAGTTGGTTTAGCCAGTGAGAGCCACTGGATGTAACTAGTGCTGGTACTCACCGTTCACTACACTGTTTTTTGCATTTAGTGTTGTGTGGCATTTAATGTTGTTACTATTCATTTACCTGCAACACTATCTACCAAACACTTGACAAATAATGTTCAAGTAGTGGTGGTAGAGATGGTGGTGGTGCAACCATGCGGCAACAAAACACAAAACATAAAAATATTATAACACTAATTGTGGAGATGTAAACATTAAGGGCGTCACTGGTATTTAGTGTTGTGGTTCGTAATTACTGTTGACAACACTAAATGCAAAAAACAGTGTAGTGGCCTGCACCAGTAAGTGTGGGTGGGCTATAAGCTAAGGATCTCGACCAACTATGCCCCAAAAACTCTCCGGACACTGGTAAGCATCTTCCTTGCTTTATCAATAATGGCGGTTCAAAATCATTGGCTTCCAAACCCATCTGTAACATGCCGCTCCATGTTTAAGTAGCAGTCGGCTGGTGCTTGGTAGCTTATACCAGAAAGCATGGAGGCAGTTTTGTTTGTATTGGACCTGAGCGGTATGTAAGTTATGTAAAGCTCATCAGAAAGGCAGAACTGGAACCCCAGATGATGAATGCACAGACTGACAAAAGACGCACAGCTCAATGGCTCACAGCTATCTGGGTGACATGTCTCCCTCTTCACCCCACAGCCTCTGCGACTGCCCATGTGGCAGCATAAGGAGTCCCTTGTAGGCCATCATCACTTTGTGGCTGACGGCTCAAAACTTGTCTGTTTAGTTCAATCACACACCAGCTCCCTTTACATGCCAAGTTTTCTGGGAGAGATGGGATTCTCGCATGAGGTGAACGAGTCTTAAATGGTTACTATTTGCTGCTAGCCACTTTCGTTAGGATGTGAAACACGCGACTAAGCTTAGTACGAGATGGTCAGTGATTCCAAATCGAGGCCGTAACTGCTTTCCTCGTAATTTTTGGAGCTCGTATGAATATCTAATTCATTCTAAAAGTGATGATTCTCGTGTTCATTGAATGATCGCATTGCCCTCCTCCCCACGATAAAGTTATACAAGAATCATCGTTCGCATGTTATAACTCAATGTGTGCATCAAACACGAGAGGTCTAATAGAGACATTTTAGGTTGCATTCATACTCTGGCAATGTGTTTCTTTCTAGGCAACTAAAGTAGTTTGACATGTGAGACCTATGGCGGTAACCCGGGTGTGCGCAGATTACGATAGCTACCTCAAAATTGCTCCAAATTAGAAGGAAAAAAAGGCTTAGATTGTCGGGCTTGTCAAGCTCTATTCGCCTTCAAAATGACAATAATTTTTGAGACTTCGGTTTTTATTCCGAGAGTGCGCGATTGGTCAGTGTGCTTGGGCACGAGCACAACGCATGAGGAGTGTTTTAGGCCCGGTGACGGGAGACTATTTCTTTGAGAAGAAACTCAGGATGGACGGCTACCTGGAGTCAGCCGTCGCCTTATGCTTCGGGCGACCGACGCGAGCTTTGGACGCCGGCGCCTCTACACCAAGCACGACTTTCCTCTTCGGCGTCTTCTTTGGAAAATTAATTAATTAATTGCGTTCTTGCACTTTATAAATTTGGTAACCTGCGTTACCGCCATAGGTCTCATGTGTAGTCTCAAGCTCCAACCCATTGCACATGTGGTCCTTCACCTTTCCAGAATGATGGGGAGCGGTGGGGCAAGGGTCTTAATGTTCATGCATGTCCTCGTTGTATGTTAGATTCTTGAGGATACAATGCTTAGTCGACAAAGAGTCGTTTACAATACAAAAGTGGTTGTGATTGTGGCTGTGATTAACCGCCACAATCAATCGCAACTAATGTAACTTTTTTCCATTCACAATTGTCTTGTGTGAATTTTTGTGGTTGTGGTGACCACTAATGGTGGGGTTGGTCTTTTAAATTGCAATCTATCATTGGTTTAGGTCTTGGGCTCAAAAGAAAGCAATGCAATTATTGTCCTTGTTGGCTGTGGATGTATAGTAGTGTCAAAGTGGTTGTCTCTTCAACTTTTTGCCCGGACCTTGGCCTTGAAGCTCTCTAGTGATGCCACATGAACATGAACAACCACCCTTGGTTAAATTTAGCCATACGGAGTAGGGGCATTCATGGGACAAGGGGTGGTCGTGGGGGTGATTAGCATGTATTATACCTTTTCCATGGAAATAGAACCAAAGAAAGTAACTGACCACCACTACCACAAGCAGAGGCTGGGGCGAACCAACCCCTATATTCGTACCTTACCGGGGAGGGCGAACGGCTAGGGATTCGTGGCACTCACTTAAAATCAACCATCCTACATATCGTGGATGAAGTGGCTCCAATACAAAAAGACCCCTATGAGGTTGAGGGCCGATTCATTCAAATGTGACATCACTAGACATCCGGTAAGGTACCAATGTATGGGTCGGTTCCAGTGTTGGACCGGTATATATGTTAGGGCCTGGTATAAGCACTGGTATCAAGTAGGGTATCGCAGGCCATACCCAACTGGTATCAAAGGGGACAGTACAGTAGGTCATACCTGTGCAACATGGGCAGGAGATATTTATGAACATACCAATACCAAGGAGGGGTTTCGAATGCAATACTAAGACCATTATTGTGCACATGGTAACGTCATTTTTCCACAGTACTGTTCTTCACTTTCTTAGGGTTGTATTCGAAGGTTGTAGTTAGCAGATAGGGATGGAAGATATTGGCGGCCCACCTTGGTTTTGATGCAGAATGGGAAGAGATTTGCTGCATTAGTTGTTGAAGATTCAAGCCATCACTGCCTTCATGGTGGTTGTTGAGGTTTGGCCCTAAACCTGTATCACTTAGTTTAATTCAAGATTTCATGTTATTGTCCCTTGGTTGATGGGTGTCATTTTTGTTTTCTAGTTGTGACAAACACATGTTAACAAGATCCTTGTGTTCATGGCTTGGAAGGTCTCATGAATAAGATGTGATCTGTTTGCAAAGATTAGCTCTCAAAGACGAGGGTTCCTCTTTTAGGGTTTCGTAGTTAGATTTTTGCAAATATGACAACAACTTTGGTTCAATCTGAATGGGGAGGACATGATTTAACAGGAGGAGAGCCTTCCAACACAGAGCCAAGAACAACAGAAGACACACACAACACCATTGCAGATGCTGGAGTTACAATAGAAGAGTTGCATGTTGCAGAGGAGTTGGCAGTTTGGCGTGTGCGACTCACTCATCTACAAGACAACCGCAGGTTTTGGATACCTTACCATAGAACCTCTTTAGTGTGGGCATTTTTCTTGTTGCATCTACAAGGAATAAAGGTTGATGTAAAGGTGCCACAAACAATGAGGTGTGTTTTGTGCCATCCAACATCATCCACTCCAACTGTGTCTGAAGGGCAGAGCTCCACTGTCTTGCAACCTACTACTCGTTCCAGGAAATGTATCCTTAACTACAACCCTGCACATGGATCTACCTCTATAATGAAACATGTGATGAATGAGCATGCTGCTGATATGGAGAGATATAAGGAAGTTGTGGCAGCCACTGATGCAGAGGGAAAAAAATAGAAATGCAAGAAAAGAAAACAGGTGAACCCTAGTGCCATAACTGAATACTATGGTAGTACTAGCCCTTATGGAAAGAATGATGTAGCACAACAAAGATTTTTGGAGGATCTTGTTCTTTATATTGCAAAAGGATACATTGCATTGTCTGCAGTAGAGAATCCATGAGTTGCATGTTGCAGAGGAGTTGGCAGTTTGGCGTGTGCGACTCACTCATCTACAAGACAACCGCAGGTTTTGGATACCTTATCATAGAACCTCTTTAGTGTGGGCATTTTTCTTGTTGCATCTGCAAGGAATAAAGGTTGATGTAAAGGTGCCACAAACAATGAGGTGTGTTTTGTGCCATTGTGAGGCCAAACCACCCACCCTTAAGCGTCCTAGTCCGGGTGAAGGAATGGATATCACATTCATGTTTCCACAACTCCATTTGACCAAACTCGTGAGAACCCATGACATTTCCCATCAATCAGTGCACACCAATCCATTCCACGATAATATTACAAGCGTTAACAAACGCTCGTCTCTATTAGTACAATCATAGCCTCGTGTTCTCCTATCTTGCTAATGAACTAAGTATCTAAGTAATATTAAGTAACAACCTAACTGACTAACTCTCACCGAGTCTAATGTAACACCACGGGATCCCCCCCTTTATATCACTACGTTTCTCCCTTAGTCATCTACCCAAATCATTCAAGCCTAGCATTAAAGCAAGCCAGCAGCCTCCCAACAGTAAACCCAACCTTGAATTATCAAGCTCGCAGCCTCCCACAGTAAACCAATAGCCTTGAATCAGTGATCCTAGCCTCGAAACAGTAAGCCACCTTCGAAACAGTAAGCCAGTAGACTCCCAACAGTAAGCCCAGCCTCGAAATATTAAGCTCAGCCTCAAAACAGTAAGCCAGTAGACTCCCAACAATAAGCCCAGCCGTGGAACAGTAGAACCAGCGGACTCCTAACAGTAAGCCAACAGCTTTGAAACCAATCCCCACTAATCCTCTACCTAATTCCACTAATTATCCAAGCCCCCTACCTAATCTTCCTACCTAATTCCACTAATTTCCCTAATACCCCCTTACTAATTACACACTTTTTCTCTAGCTCTAAGAGCTCAAAATCCTAGAGAGGAGGGGGAGAGAGAGAGAGAGAGAGGAAGGAGAGGAGAGAATGAAGAGAGAAGAGGAGGAGGAGGGGAGGGCACCCAAGACCACAAACCCCTAACCTTCTCCTACTTAGTAGGACCTTATCCTATCCACTAACTCCTTACCCCCTAAACCAACAAGAACACGTTCTAATTCAAACATTTAAATCCAAGTACCTTCCTCTTGCTTCATCAAACACTACTCACTTGACCACCACACTCCCTAATATCACTAAGCTTCTAATTAATCACACAAAATGGCTTAAGGCCTAAACATAAATCCACACCAAGCCTCACTCTTTCTATACTTTTGATTGTTTCAATAATACTCCAAATGCAATTCTAAGTAAATCCTAAGCATAAAACAAATATGAGCACTCATTTTGGGCTCATAGCCATCCAACATCATCCACTCCAACTGTGTCTAAAGGGCAGAGCTCCACTGTCTCGCAACCTACTACTCGTTCCAGGAAAGGTATCCTTAACTACAACCCTGCACATGGATCTACCTCTATGATGAAACATGTGATGAATGAGCATGCTGCTGATATGGAGAGATATAAGGAAGTTGTGGTAGCCACTGATGCAGAGGGAAAAAAACAGAATTGCAAGAAAAGAAAACAGGTGAACCCTAGTTTTTGGAGGATCTTGTTCTTTATATTGCAAAATGATACTTTGCATTGTCTGCAGTAGAGAATCCATGGTCAGGTTTCCCACACGAAAACAGTTGGTGAAGGAGATCATCCCGTCTAGTTTAGGTAAAAATAAGATTCGCAAGCAAAGTCCTACTCTTTCAGGTGACCGAAACCGAAACCGACCGAACCGAAACGAAACGAACCTGTGCCTACGCCTTCGCCTTCTCCTTCTCCATTTTTTTTCTTATAAAATGGTACCTAAAAGGGAATGTACAATGCTTATGGGAAGTGCTTGGTCTTGTATGTGAGCTTGAGCTTGAGCTTGAACTTGATCTTGAACTTGAACTTGAGCTTGAGCTTGAGCTTGAACTTCTTGAACTTGAGCTTGAGCTTGAGCTTGAACTTGAACTTGAACTTGAGCTTGAGCTTGAGCTTGAGCTTGAACTTGAACTTGACCTTGACCTTCTACTTGAACTTGAACTTGAATTTGAATTTGACCTTGACCTTGACCTTCTCCTTCTCCTTCTCATGAACTTCAATTTACTGAATGTTGTTGTTATGTTGCAGGAAACACAAGAGTATGCAACGGCGATTAACATATGTTATGGTAGGCAGACTGCACCCTTGCAAGCCCGAGTTCCAAGTGGGCTGACTTGGGCTGTGGCAAAGGCAGTCACAGAAACTTTGCGCCTTGTCATGCAACAATGCATTTTAAACCAATCTCGCGGGTATTGGCTTTTGAGTGATGCATTGTATGCAGCCTTTCATATTAGCATCCAGCTATAAAATGAGTATGATCGGAGGATGCTTGCGGTGCCAGCACTTCGATGTGGGCAGATGGACTCGGAGCTGCAACTACTTTATGGCCGCATGGCTTTTGAATCAATTGAAGTTATCAAACCATGTCTTACATTTGCAGTTGATTTCACTCATGAGAAGGCACATAATATATTGTCGTTGATGTTAGACCCTAGGTATAAGGGGTTGCATGTGATTATTGACTACGTGGGACGCGAGAAGGCCATGCACATTGTGGCCCCAGGGAAGTCACTGTCGAAAATTTAGATAACTATGAGAGAACAAATGTAGGGTGACATTTATTCATGGTTGATAAAAATTATATTTTTTTGATATACCATAGCCTTGAAGAAATGTGAGGTAGCACATTATATATAATATAGGGTCACTTGTAATACCCAAAATTATGTCTATAGTATTTCTAAAATAGCATTATAGTAATTGGTAGGGAATTATTATTATTTTTAGGTTGAGTTTAGGGTAAGAAAAATTCAAGAACTAGATGAAAAATAATTACAAATCCATCTACAAAATGGATGAACTCGTTGGATGAGGGTTATTAAGTGTACTTTTGAGGAACATTTCATTGATGTTTGTATAATTCTCTGGTTGTTCCTCCCACCACTAGAAGAAATCTTGTCCATTTCAACCCTCCTTGTGACTAGGCCATCGCGACTCCCACCAAGAAAATGCATAAACAAATCAATTCGGTTGGGAATCGGGGGGCACCTTCCATGGGTACACCATGGGTACCTTCCGGTTGCCTACCAATTGAATTGTTTATGCATTTTTTTGGTGCGAGTCGCGATGGCCTAGGGTTGAAATGGACACAATTTCTTCTAGTGCACACAAGACAAGAATAACATGCTTGTTGTATACACAACTTAATTTTAGTTGCGTGATGAATTCCATTTCTAATGCTATAGTACAATGCTAATGTCCACGAAGGAAATTCAAATAAATATAAATAATGAAGGGTCTGAAATATTATGGAGATTTTAATTTATAATTACACATAAGGTGGTAAGAAATTGAAGAAAATAGAATTATTAAAAAATATAGGGTCCACTAAAATGCAGTAAATGAGCTACATAGCCCCCCAAAAAATATGTGTTGTACGCTCATGTGTCCCCAAAGAATACACTAAGTGACTTCCCCGAGATTGTGGCAGAATATGATTAACTTGTTTTGGTGCCTTTGCTTGTGAAGGTGTCACGGTTATTGAATCCGAGCTTGGAGAATAACTTGGCACCTACATTGGAGGCTACAACTGATTCTCTCTTTGGGCACACTAGTTCTACAGAGGAGGCTAGTGAGGGCATGCTGAAATCGGAGCTCATCTTGTTTCGGAAGCTTTTTGTACCTACAGATAAAGACATTGCTCCACTTGTTTGGTGGAGGGATAATGCCCCTCGATTTCCGCACGAATCATTTCTTGCGAGGCAGATTTTAGCAATACCAGGTTCTCAAATCGAGACAGAAAGAATTTTTAGTGTTGCTGGACTTTTGTGTGCCTTACGTCGTTGTAGGTTGGGCATCCAAAATTTAGATGCACTCGTCATGATACTAAAAAATTGGCCCGTAGATGCTAGAGATGAGTGCAACTCTTTTGCAAAATCCGACCTCGGTGAATTTTTTGTTGACGAGGCTGAATTAGTGGATGCTCATGAAGATGAATTACAAGTAACAGGTTGCTTTGAGGAAGACCCTACTTGCTCAGATGACGAATTAGATGAGTATAATTAGTATAATATCTAGTTCAAGATGTTGGATGGCCAACATGCATTTTTGCTTTTTTTTAAACAAATGTAACATTTTATTTCATCGCCAACAAACCAAGATGCATTTTTTCACCACTTGTATTTGTATGTTCGCATTTATAAACAAAATTTGATGAAGTTTCATTTATTTTGGTGACATGGGCCAATATGTTTGTCTTGAACTTTTAATTCAACAACAATTGGAGCTTGAAAACTTTATTAAACTTCACCACGCATTGAAAAATAAGACTTCAACTCATAACATACCATTGTTTAGCCTTGGATGTTATCAGCAAGGCATTTGAACCGGTATTTGATACCATTGCATAGCCATGATTCTTGCATGTTTAATATCATACCAGGCTCTACATTTCATGAACCCCCTAGTACCTTGACAAAGCCTAATAGTGAGCTACAAAGTCATTGCATACCATGACCCCACTGGTATCATAAAATAGTAATACCAGTCCAACACTGGTCGGTTCACCCTGGCCCACAAGCAGAACACCATGTTATCATTTCTTCTGCTGAAGGCGAGGGTGCTGACCCAAGCGAGACACACTCTTTTTTGATGAATTTACTGGGTGTTGGATCCCAGTAAAGTTTTAATTGAGTCACTTGTGTATAGGATGATGAAATGCAGTCACTTGATGATGTTTAGAACATTAATCTGATGCTTGCTTTCTCTGATTCTATTGGCAGATGAAAGAAAAAATCTGCAAATCTAAGTTTGGACACAAACCGATTGAGTTGGTGCAATTTAATTAATCTCCCAGGAGAGAGTAGACGATTTTACAAAAGCTGCAATTTGAAACTAATTGCAATTTGTGCACAAATTACGAGCTCAGCATACTTTCCTCCCAGAAATTTGAAACTGTTGAAGTGACTCAGTTTATGGTTATCCTCTTCTAAAAAGCATGAGGGCAAGGACAACTGATAGTTTTGCAGAAACATATCAGCATCAATAAAGAGACTGCTCTCAATGTGTAAGTATATGACATCTGCCCAGTATGTTCAGTTCTTTGAAACTGATCAAGAAACTTTTCTTTAAATTTGTAGTCTGACCAGATTGAGATCAACTTGTGTTAACTTCCTACCGCATTTTCAGAAGCTTATTTACATTATAATTTCTGAAGTTGGAGAGATATTCAGACATTCTGATATTTAGTAAATTGACATCCGAAACAAAAATGAGGAACCTGCACAGTTTCAATTGCATGGTTCAAAAGAGGCACTCAGGTTCTACTTTCAGCACCATTAGAGAACATCACAAGAGTGCCTTCAACTTTCAACATTCTTCCGTTCCATACACTAAAATGACATGATACAATGCTCAATTGTGATAAAGAATTCTGTGGCTAGTGACCCCTCACAGAGAGGTTACATTATGTGTGGTTGAACAACAGCTTTGGTACACAAGAATCCAAAATTCTCATGTCTTGGGGTCCTTGCACCATGATTCAAGTGAATGGAAAACCGCAACTTTGCCTTGGAATATTGTAGATGTGGTTAAAGTTTACTATGGTTCTCAAAGGGCACAGACAAAGGTACTCGACCAATGTCATATTTGCTTTATTTAATCATAACCGTGCTTGGTCACAAAAGCCCACAAATAGAGTGCATCACAGCCAATGCAGAACCACAGTTCAACAAATAAGAAACGGAAACAAAAATTTCCAGTATACCACAATACAAAGACAACATGTATATTCTGTGGTTCAAAGGTTACAATAACTGCACTCTTGACATGGCGTAAACGCAATATCAGTGACCCTTCTGCAAGAAAACCCACAGCTGAGCCTGGAGAGTAGAGATACAAATTGAGTTGATTGAATTACCAACAAGCAGGAAGCACATATCAACAATGCACATGATGTTTCGAAAACACAGACCGAGCTTTTGCAATGCCACACACAATCTAAGCAAAATGACAACATAATTTGTTCAGACTAGCTAAGCCACATACACTGAAGCTCCTTGTTCAGTGTGCAATCTCATTCATCGTATAAACATCCCTATAAGTTTTTCTGGAAAAGGTTTCGCAGTACCCTAAAGTCAGGATCAACATCATCCTACCATATGTGCTGACCGATGACATCATTTTGTAGGCGACCTTCAGGATTTAACGCACTTTATCGACAGAAATTCGGAGCAGAACGAGCCTCCGCATTAACGACGCCTTAACACGACGAGATCCGAACCCTAATTGTAACTCTAACAGGTCTCGTACGCAAATCCACAGTGGCCTGTTGGAGACCATTCACTTGATTGACTTAAGCAAAGATAGTGTTTCTATGTTTGTAGTCGCCTTCCACTGGGATTACAAACATAGCAACATTATGAAAAAAAAATGGGTTCACTAAAAAAAATCATGTGTCTTCCTAAGATTGAGCACTGAAAGTTAGCACACACCTGAAGACTGAAAGTTACCGCACCTTGAAATTCAGCAAGGTAAGATAGGAATGCTTCACTTATCAATTCCTACCGACCATTTTGAGATCCATGCAATTCTATGAGCACGCTCATGGGAAGGTGCTAGTTTAACTTATCTTTCACCTGAAACGCACTGTGTAGTAAAGTATGCGGGTGTCATTCGGTTACTTTCCTTCATCGGACACCTATATTTGATTGGCGTGTGGTTAGGTGAGGATCGAAGAACAAACACCATAAAAAACACATGTTTAAAAGAGATTGGACTACGTCTTCAGATTTTATTAACTACTCCACACTCAATGCTGAACACAATTGGGAGAACCAATATATACGTATTCAGTCAAGGAATCAACAAACAAACATTCACTTCCGTTAACCATAACTAAATCATGGAAAGTCCCATTTTCAATTCGATTTTGGCTGATGCTTCAACGTAGATTTGCTAATTGAACACGAGTTTTATTGTGTAAATCTAATAGATAGAAATGAGAGAACGTGAAAAACAAACCAAATAACACCCACATACCTTAAGTGAAAGTGCTCCTTTTTATTACACTTCCAGCTACAGAAGAACGGGAATTTCAAAATTCTTGGCAGTACTGTACACATTTCAGCTTGGGTTGAAGATTTCTGAGCTCTGACAAGCTCCGGAAACACGTGAGACAAGTGAAGCAAGCTCGTGAAAGGTGTGTACCACTGTACCCTGTACTTTAGCAGCTACAAGACTCTTCGACACTGCGGTGAGGAGGCCATGTGTGGTGTGAACGCGTTCAGTGGGACCTGCGTGGGTGCCGGAGCAGCTGCCACCTGGAGATTTCTTATTGAGTCTGTCAATCAATGAGCAATTGGCTACCACCATCCCTATTCTAAGTAAGGTAACCTGGCCTATTTTGCAAGGGGTTGGTCCACGTCATTGAGGCATTGTGAAGGCCTTCCTCGTGGTCGGGGGTTAGGAAGATCTTGGCTGTCGATTGTGATTTGACAGATTTAAAGGCTCCTATGTTGTCCCAGCTTCTGGTTTTTCTTCCCCTCGGGTAGAGCTTCAAAAACTTCACGTTGGATGAAATCTCCACCTCCATTCACTCACGAATCTTGGATGAAATTTTTCAAACTAAGTCTTTCATTAAAAGGACTTGCAAAGGAGATGATGCCAAGGGGGGGAGGGGTTCAAACTCCTAACTCTTCCTTGTGAAAGGTAGAACCAAGGGTGCTAGCCATCAACTCCAAGCCCCTATTGATGACCAACCTTGAAATGAAATGAAATTTAACCAGTTGTATGAGAGCATTTGTGTGGGATTGAAGGTTCCCAAAGGGTTCCCTAAGTTCCAAATGGAGTTCCCCATTGCAATCCATTGGGAACTCAATTGGGAACTTACGGAACCTTCTAGGACCTTCAAAATCCCACAAAAATGCTCTCATACAATGGGATGAACAATCAAACCTTTCATCTTGCAAACATTGATTTTTCATCCACCAAAATTTCATCCGTCAAAAGTTTTTTTTCGGGTTGCCCGAATAGATTTGTAGACCGTAGGATGGGACTTTGTGAATGGATGGCTTGGATATGGTCTGCCCACGACCACACACACTCCATTCACAACGCCTCAGTGACATGGGGGGTTGCACTTTTGTCGACCTCTAGGCAATGTCCAAGGAGATTTTTGGGCATATTCAGTCAAAATCCTAGTGTTACAAGTTGCGATCTTTCAGTTTTTCTTTATTAACTGGAGGTATATAGTTGAGGCATCTATTCTCAATGAAAACCCCATTGGCAATCTATAAAGTATCAAAATTTTGATCAGGTTAGGACCGAATTTCAATCAAGTCAAAACCCAATAGTGCCATGACACATGTCTTGGTTTTGGGTGTCAAAGTGAGAAGGAACGAACGGTTAAAATGAGCGGTTATGGCATACTCTAGACATTGGTAATATGTTCGGGCCAACTTTTGGCTTCAAAAATTCACAGTAATTTCAATTTAAGGAATAAAATTATCAAAAAATTGTAATCCTCTTGATTTCTATCTTCCTGCACGGGAAAAATATTGCACCGCCTTATACTTCTCAAGATCTGACACATAATCACTTTAGTGATAGGTTATGGACGCCTCTACTCTATTCCATAGATTTCTCTAAAAGGATTGGTAATTCTCCTGAAGTCTTGAACTTTAAGTGGTTATTATCAAACTCAATTAGTTCACCTATAACTAGTGGCCGGTTCTCCCCATTCATTGGCTCTAGGAAACAAAGAGAAACTAAGATAGATCGGCAACATTTGATTCTATGATAGGAGTTGTTCAAGTCTAAAATGAAACCTTATGAAATCTATTATAGCACACCCTAGAAGAATACTTTGAAAATTCATAACTAATTCAAAAAAGATAAATACATTATGATATGTTTTTGTTCACTTCCTCTACGTATGAAAAAAAAATCCATGCCAAATGTCAATGCACATAAATAACAAAAATTGCTCAAGATGTAGAACTCTATAATAGGGCATGTTACCTTACCTATTGCCTGCACCTGGTACTTGGATGATAGCTCTGCCAAAGCTACAATAAATATTCCTATTACTATATTATATATTACTATTCCTACCACAGTAGTCTCTAAGGCCCGTGTGAATTCTCTTAATAAGAATTAGTGTGGACCACATTAATTTTCAACCCATGCTATATTTTTAGTAGAAAATCAACATGGGCCACAATAATTTATTTTCTTAAGAATCAATGTGTGTGAATAATTTATAATGTGCTACTTATGTCCTATAAGCAACATTCAATGTGTTGGTCAGAAGTCTTCATAGAGACTTAGGGGAAGAGCTGGGGTCTTGGACCCAAGTTCTCGGGGAGATCACTCCCTTGTAAAGTTGAACAACCACGTGCGAACACTTTACATCTAAAAAATCCTACTTTTTACATAAAGCATCACCAAAATGAGTCAAATTTTTATCAAATTTTTTTTATGAGTAGATATACATGGTATCTATTATATAGTAAAAAATGGTAACTAAATTTGATGATTTGTTTTTTTAATAAAACATACCGTTTCTAACTAGAATGACGCAGAATTGAGCTAAAAATTTACTACAAAAATGAAGATGACTAAAAATTCCCGAAAAATATACAAAAGATACTATCAATGGTTATGTATATGCAAAAAAAATCATAAATTTTAAAATTATCTATGGCATGTAATATAGGGGTAGCAAACTTTGTTCACACGTGGTGTTCAACTTGACAATGGAGTGATCTCCCCAAGCCCAAGTTATTTCCACTTTGACTAGAAAACTAGTGTGGCCCACCTTAATTACTATATTTCCATGTTGATTTTCTATCCACACTAATAGGTTTAGTTAGTGTACACGTGCCTTAGGTTAGTGAGTGGGATCAACTCTTGAGTACCATACCCCTGCCTAAGTCTAGTAGAATGCCTAGAGTCTAGGAGTATAAGTAAATATGGACAATATGTTTGTCTAGAAAAATAAAATTATGCCTATAGGAGTAGTGTTTGCACAATTGACACATGTACATAGCAAAATAAGTTATTTGGAAGTAAGAACAAGTCTAAAATCATATGATGAAATTCATGATTACACAATAACATTTTGGAACCAATGTGTGAAGAAACACCACTTCACATGCGTATATTTCACAAATTACACAGTGTCCATGCCATATAACTATATTATGTATATATGTAAGGAAAATGTGTTTACACAAGATGCGCACTCCACATCTAATGTTAGTTTGTCATTTCTATCACAGACCCGCAGATAGAATTACATGTATACAATTCCATAATGTTCAAATGCAAATACACTATTCATTCAGATTAGGTGTCTTATCACTGTTCAATCAAGAGTGAGATCCACATCTATTTGGCACAGTGAGAGTTTGCTATAGTTGCACAGTTCGAACAATTTGTTCTCCAGTCATCATTGAGATTAAATATAAGTCGATTTCTTGGTCAAATTTAGAGGGATTCATTTCAATCTGATTGCAAGTGTCTCCTAATTGGATTGATGTCACTGCAAGATCAATGAGCGAATGAGTTCGAAAGGTGAACCAACCTGATAATTGAATTATCAGCCAAAATGAAGGTGGGCACTCTGAGTGAACCCCATGAGCCTCAGCCATGTCCATGGCCTCAATCTGTGAAAATGACAACCCGGAACCCAATAATGCAATAAGTGCAACATTGAATCGTAAGTACTTACAGCCTGGGACTGTGGTGGAGATGTTGCTTAAGAACATTGTGAATACATCAACCACAAAAATACCACCCCATACCACCCAGTAGCCGCATTCATGAGTGCATCAACATTCTGAGGCTTCCTAAGAGTATGTTGTCGAGAGCACCTAAGGGTGGGTTTCCGTGTATGTTGTTCGCACACCAGACTTTAGTGGGAATAAGGACAATTGTAGATGAAATCTAGTGGGGTAGGGTTCGTAAGTGCCAACCAGCCACTGTCACCTTATGTATTTAGTGGGTGCATGAAAGACTAGTGTCATGGTCTCACGGCCCTACACATTCTGAAAGACAACAAAAATGTGGTTGTTTGGTTGTTTTTGTTGTTTCCATGAGAACACATCCAACCCACTACTATCAAGAATCTAGTGGGTCAGCGACATGGTGATTATCAATCCTTCATTAGTCTTTGGCACCTTCCACTCATCTCATGCAGGCTCAACCAGGAAATTCACTAACAATTTCACAAAATGTGCATAGTGTGCTTTAATAAGCATAGATCCCACAACAGTATATAGACTTTGCTTGCAGCACATGGCAGGGCACTGTTCATGAGCAGCTGTAGATCTTCAATGCAGTTACCCTGCTAGTTCTACGAAGCGTATATATGTATTTGATCAGCCGCGAAACCGCGTGGTTATATACGAAAGGGATACGAAATTTAGGATGCCTTCTATGCTTCTCCGTCACAACCCCCGGCGAATTAGGTATAATGTGGGATCCAACCCCAGTGGAATCTGTCAAATTGGTTAGAGTTGTGCATCATGTCATGAGATGGCATCAGATGATATATATATATGCGTGTGTGTGTGTGTGTGTGTGTGTGTGTGTGTGGGGCGCGCGCATTGATCACAAAATTCAACATCCAGTACTAGCCACATTCATGAGTACATCATTATTTCGAGGTTCCCAAGAGTACGTTGTCATCAAGAGCGAATTACTGTCATGATGGTTCATTGGTATATACTATAAATTGAACTGGTACAATTGGATAGTTAGAGTTGAATTAGGACACATTCACAGCGACGTCAATATGATGATTACAAATCCTTCATACTTGTGACCTAATTCTACTCATCTCATGCAGGAAATTCACTAAAATGCTGTACGGGAAACGGAAGTGGGCTCAATTCTTGATGGGTAATGAGTTTTCGATGAAACTTCGCATTTGGAAAGTACAGTACAGTTGTCGCCATTCTGAATCGCTTGATTCATTTCAAACTTGGCACTTCAGGTAATCTAAAATTTGTGGTGCCGATGTTCGATCGACTCATGCTAAACTAAATTTCTCCAAATTGGAGCACAAGCATCCTTACTCAGCAGTCACACAATTTGAAGGTAATTGTGTCAACAGCACACGAGGATCTGAGCAGCCACTAATTTCTCAGGCAGCTACACGAATGAATGAATGAATTGATGTCGGTTGTCGATGCAATATTAAGATTGCATCATTGCATACTCCATCGGTCGGTTCATTCAACGTGTAACTCATGTCTTGTTTGAAATTTGCTGTCATGAACAAAAAATTGGGGACGACATCAGGAACTGGAACTCCCTGAAATCCACCATCTGGTCACCGTCTCGGTCGACACTGCGGATCATGCACCGACAATCCTCCAGGGTCGTGTGCTTGTCGCCCAGGCTGACCATCACTCGGTGGAGCTCGTCTGCCGAAATGAACCCATTCCGGTCCACATCGAACACATCGAACGCAGATTGCAATGTTTGCTTCTCTTCATCATCAACACTGTCTGCAGATAATTCCTCTCCACCATCTTCACTAATTCCTCCGCTACTGCTGCCACTGAGTGTCCGGGATAATTCTGCCGAATTAGCAGCACTGGTGCTCTTGGTTGTGTTGAATCTGATGAACTCGTCAAGGTCGATAAACCCATCGCCATCCGCATCCGCTCTCATCATCATCTCATCGACTTCGGAGTCCTTGAGAACGTTGCGGCCATCATCAAGGCTGCTGAGTACAGCAACGAGCTCGCTTTTGGAGATTTTGCCATCGCCGTCCCTGTCGAACACCTTGAAAGTTGCGGTTAGCTCTTTCACAAGAGGGGCAGGTATGTCACTCCAGGTCCCCGAATTACGCCTTGATGACCTCGAGCTACTGCTCCGGCTCCTCAACCGCAACTTCATTTTCGAAAGATGATTTATATGTAAAGTTTAACCCTGCAAGTTTCTTTCAACCTCGCTTTGAAAACACAGTTTGAGACTTTACTCTGCAGATCACAAAGTCACTTTGAAATACACGTTGAAACTTAAACCTAGTGCAAATCACAAACTCTCTGTGAAACTTAACCCTGCAGGTCACAAACTCATTATGAAACACACTTTGGAACTCACAAACCCTAACTTGTGCACATCACAGATACAATAGAGATGCTGATGATTCACTCAAGCTTCTGCAAATTCTGATCCTACTAGACTCATCCACCCTTCTTATACGTCACAGACACTACTGCATCTTGCCGACGGTTTGACGCGGCAAGATGAGGATGGGAAGAGGGCAAGGAAGCTGATGCAAGCCAAATGATCACTGCAACTTCCCGACCTTACCCGATGATCTGGCAGAACTCACAAATAGTTGTAACTTTCAGTTGTTTCATCCACATCCACCTAAACTTAGTACAGCCAGATTGTTGGATCCAAGTCCTGAGGAGCGCTGCTCCCAAATCGCCACCGATCCGACCTTCGCTCGGAGCTTCGCGTTGACCGCGTGCGACTCAATCCAAACAACTGGGTGGTGGCTCCCACTTGAGCAAAAACCGGTGCACTTTCGACTCCGAAAATCATATAAAATCACTCAGTTCGGCGGACCCCGGCCCCCTGATCGGTCTCTCTCTCTGCACATAGGAAATGCAAAATCACATAGGCACTAGAGTTATTTGTAAGTTAAGCAAATGAAACCATGGGTTTCATAACAATATTCAGATCCATAACAGTGTTCAGTGGGACTGACAATATTCTACAGAATATTCTATCAGTCAGGCTGAATGTGAAGAATATTCTGCAAAATATTGTCAGTCCTACAAAACCTGTTATGGATCTGAATATTGTTATGTTAGTCCCAAACCCTCAGTTTATGAGAACTAACACAAAGTCACCTATGTTCTTTTAATATTTAAAGTAGCATTATACATAAAAGAGTGTTGTCAGGCTAGTAAATAACGGTTTTCTAGGTTGTCCTACTAGGATGGGTGGGCCAAGCTAGCCTTGCATAGGTCGATCCAGGATTTAGGACAACGAGTCCCATGCGCATGCCCTAGTTTAGATCTTAAAATTGTCTCAAAGTTTGAGAAGTGGAAAGAGGAGGTCCCAAAAATTTCACCCAATCTTAAAATTTCAAGATTGGTTCCGAAACACAACGAGCTAAGTTCAAGCTCCTAAAGTTTTCTCAAAGAATGATCAATCCCACCATGGTTTCGTCCCTCTTTGAGAGACAAGTTTACAGATTTAACTCTACTATGGGTTAGGGCTACACGCCCACCTCTTTGATCTGGACCCCACCAATAGCGCCCAAGGCAAAAACATAGCTACTTATATTATAACATGTAATTCTTCTTTTTTGGGTGATTTTATCTCATTAGTAGCATCAAAAGCCCTATATAAGCCTAGCGGTACCCAAGCCGAAATTTATGCAATTAGTTATAATATAACATGCACTAAATTCTCTATTTTGCAGGTCAATTTTATTCCATACATTAACATTATACACCCCAAATTCGTTCAACATGACCCACTTGGAATGATTTAACCACAAATCTATGGGGATCAAATTTTTGTACTACATTGATTACCCCAATTAGTGCGTGTTACTATTCGGAGTTACCCAATGCTATAACTATGTAACGAGAATGTAAATTCTTTACCAAGCAAAGTCATTCAATGTTCTATAATATTTGAACAACTTAAAGAACTGTCGTTAGTAAAACTCGAGCTTCCGAGGAAGATGTTATCGCACCGCGTAACTCCAAATAATAACACGCAGTAATTGGGATAATCATCAGTATAGAGCCCCTTTAGCTCGGTAATAGCGTCGGGGCCCAAATGAAAGAGAACCGTGGGTGCATCTAGCTACATTGTTTCGTCTAATTAGTGTGGGCGGAAAATTCATGTGGGTTGGAATCAAGCATGGCCCACATTAGTTTCATAGTGCTTGCCTCGCCTTGAGTTCTCATCCAACTTGCAGACGAAAAAATCAACACTAATTTTTCACACTGGAAATTACAGTGGGCCACTTCAAATTACAATAACCCAAAAATAGTGTGGGTAATTGGGAATTAGTGTGGCCCACACTATTAGACAAACACAGTGTAGCCGTCTACTGGAACTAAATGCTGGGCCTCGTGAATGGGAATCTTCATTTATGCTTTGTGTCTGTCCACTGTCCACTCTTCTGACTTCCTTGATTATTGAGGAAAAGCCTGCTGCAACTGTATGCATCTAGGAGGTCGGTAGTTCTAAAATCTAGGAAATCTGAACATTATTTCTGTGCACATGTCTAGGACCCAAGTGGAAGGCTAATATTATATGGTCGCGAATCGTGATGCGGGCTTTAAGCAAAAGCAGCAGGGGTTTCACTTCTACTGTGTGTTCGGACTAGGGAATGCTCATCGTGATCCTATTTGGCCGCCATGTGGCGGCTTGCCACACACATCAAGGTAGACTCACGAGGCTAAGTTATAGTCTATAATAATGTTGCAAATTGTGGTGGGGAGAGACTTGCGATATAGGCTCATGGCCGGGAGCAGCCTGCACATTCACTTCGATGCACGGGTAAGGTAGTAGCCAAGATGACGCCAAACGAGACGTACACTAAACAATCTTATTAGTGTGGGTGGGAAATTAGCATGGAAACGATTAGCGTGGGTCACACTAATTTGCTAGTCAAGGTGGAATTAACGTGGGTTCAAGGCCTCTGGGCTTTTCCCTAAGTCTTCATGAAGACTTCCGATCACTTACATTGAATATTAGTTATAGGATAAAAGTTGTACACATATAAAATAATCACCCACATTAATTTGTTGGAAAGTGATTGATGTGGCTTGCGCTAATTTTTTGTTATGAATTTAGTGGGGGGTGGGAAAAAAAATTGTGGCCCACGTTAATTCTCATCATGAGAATTAGCATGTGCTCTAGAAATCTATTCATGTGGCGCACATTAATAATCTGCTATTTAGTGTAGTATGTTTGCCACTTGGAAAGCCGAACAATGTGTTGAAGTAACCACTGTCATTGGCATGCAAGTACAACATCCATGGGTTTCAACGGGTGAGTGTTCACAACACGTATCAATGGGGTTTTAACGGGTGAGTGTTCACAACACCTATCAATGGGGAGGGTGAACCAGGGGAGGGGAGAGTGAAAACGTTGATTCTTGTTTCAAAGCCCAAGGATTATTATTCTAAGCTAAATTGATTTCCAAAGACCAAGTCCGAATTAGTTTGCAAACTCATATTGAGATGAATCGGCAACAAACTTATAGGGGTCACTTTATACTATTAGGTAACCCTCAGTAGGTGTCAGAAAACCAAACTGGGTTTCAACGATCACCCAAATATCTATCTTTGTGGAAAAAAAATTTAGTCTTGACATCATCCCAATTGTGAAATGAAAAAATTGGAGAAGAGTTGGCAAAAAGTGGAGTTACATGATTATGATAAATGACAAAAGACTTGTTGGTGAAATCCATCAAATCCATTGTTGTGTGCAATTAGGTGGCCTCATGCTAATTTACCAACATTCCACATTATTTGTATTATCTACTACTACATATTTTAAACATATTTTAATTTGATGTGGTTGCTATACATATGGAAATATATATATATATATGGATAAAGATGCAACATGTTCAAGAAGGCAAAGTTATATTACTAGTGTATTACTAGTTCAATAAGGCACATATTACTAGTGTATTGGTTTGTGGTTAATGCATCTCAAGACTATTGTAGTTACATTCGGTTCTATACAACTAACTTCAATATCATATCATCTTCTTTCACAAACTTCTAGACTACATACTATTTCAAGGCATATTACCTTGGTCAAAATCCAACCAACATACTAATCATACAAATCATATAGTCCAACACTATTCATAATATTCATACTAATCATACTGGCATTATTCATTATTTGCACCCGCCATTTGTTTCTTCCTATTTCCTAAGTTTCTTCCCATGTAGGTCAAATAATGGAGACCCATGTGAGATGCTAAATCTAGAATGGAACACAACCATGTAGCTGAATAATATTATGATGCGCACACACACACACACACATATATATCTCTATATCTATATCTATATATCTATATCTATATATCTATATCTATATATCTATATATCTATATATATATATATATATATATCTCTATATCTATATATATATCTCTATATCTATATATATCTCTCTATATCTATATATATCTCTCTATATCTATATATATATCTCTATATCTATATATATATCTCTATATCTATATATATATCTCTATATCTATATATATATCTCTATATCTATATATATATCTCTATATCTATATATATATCTCTATATCTATATATATCTCTCTATATATATCTATATATCTATATATATATAGGTTAATTGACCGCCACCTACACAGACTATTAGTCATTATTAAGTCCCTGGCAAGAAGTCTAAGTTTAACTCATTTTAAGTACATAGTCTAAGTTTTTCAAGACACGACAGTCAAATTTGAGGCAACTTGATGGGATCACATTTTCTTCATTGCAATTTGCATGGAGTGGTTGACTGACCAGAATCATAATACATTCGCCTCCCATCATCTGATAGGTGTGTATTGAGTCAAAACATGATCCAAATTTTCATGAGGTCTTTATAACTTTAAAAGTACATTAATTTGGAAATGTGGAAAAATAATCGTACTAGCCTTTGAAGTTTGCGGTATGGTTGCAGTCACAATTGTGGGGCGAGACATGTCCATAACACCTACTGAACGGGACTCGGGAGGGCAAATTGGGGGAAGGAAAGGGTCAAAATGTTGATTATTAGTGTAGAGCGTGGGGCTAATTTTGAGAAACTATAATATTTAAATCAAGATTAAAGACCTCGAATTAGTCTAGTGAGCTTAAATTGGGATGAATTAACTATGACCACCTCAGTATATTAGGAAACCATACCAATATTGGTGTCTACAACTATACTACATTGTGATGGTAATTTGTGGCATTGACCCAATAGTATAGACCCTCAAAATATAATAGTTGGATGCTCGAAAAGTTGCGCATGGAAACTCAAAGTCAAGTTGAACTCTTAGCATCACATTGTTATATTCTAAGGGCCCACGTCACTGAATAATGTTATCGCCATATTATTTTGTGGTATTAAAGTAAAAATATGTGTATCCCATGTGTTTGGGGTTGCAAGTGGGTGTGTCAAGAAATTTCCAAGATGAGAGGTTCTCTCATCATATCTATCTTTCACTTTCATATGACCCGCTAATAGTGTCATTTACCATAGTCATTTGAAGTCTATGTATATATATATATATATTTATATATTTATATATTTATTTATTTTTGAGACAAAAGGCCGACAGGCCAGCGCCAAAGCACAAGAGGCAGTTAACCACCTGGCAAGTTTCTATCAAGTAAAGAGGAGATTTCACAGCCAGGAATCGAACCGCCAACCTCTTCCTTAAGATTTAGGTATCTCTCCACCATCATCCAGTAGTTTAGGGTCATCTCAGACCATTGAAGTCTATGCATAGGTTACACTAATTGCCAAGATGTTTATTAAGTAAATCGAAGTACAAGTAAGTTCAAAAATATATGGGACTACATCATTATGTACATCTTGATTATACATTTAGAAATTATAAAAGAATCACTAGTGTAATTTGACACATCATAAATATTAAAGACAAACATTCAAGAAAGGTCTCCCAGTGTTTCGCATGTGTTGGGTAAACATGAAGGAATCCAATAAATTTGGTAAATATTGTCACTTCACTTAAACTCATTTCTCATTCCTTAAGTACATTGTTTTGTCAATTAGTGTGGTTACCATTCGGAGTTACGTGTTGCTATAACTTTTTACTGACATTATCAATTTTTACCAATTAAGTTACATCATATTCTTTGGTGTGCAGACTAACTGCTTAAGTTTATTTGGGTATAAAATGATACTCTCAATAAAATGTTATAGCTATGCGTAACTCCAAATGGTAGCCCACACTAATTAGGAAAAATAGTGTAGTACACTAAATGCCAATCTATTAGTGAACATACATTATTCATCTCAAAAAAAAATCTTTGGAGAAAAATTGTCTTGTTGATAGAACAATAGTGAGCATAACATTTCTAGTCTATTCATAAGCTTTTAGTATTAACTCTTTGCAGATAGTGCACTAATATGTGACACCATATACCATGAATAATGTACATAATGTATCATGTGCCATATACCATAAATAGTGTACATGACACATATTACCATAGTTAATGTATAACAACTACACCGTTCACACCTTTTACTATGGGCTAAAAATTAATGTTGGTAGAAAATACCATGGCCCACAATAACTGATGTGTGAATAAAAAATTAAGGTGGTTTATAAAAAATTAAATTTAGTACTCAAATATAAAAATGATAAATTTTCAATCAAATATTGATATTTTGATACAATAATTATGTTATGTTATTCTCCCACATAATTCATATTCTTTAAAAGAAACATTGACTCTATATTCCTAATTCTAAATGTATAATATTATAGGTTCAAAAATGACATGGGTCAAGAGAAGTATCAAAATTTGTCAAAATTACAGTGGATTATAACTATAAGTAAAAACTGTAAAAAGAGTAGATCACTCTTGCACACACAACAATGTTGTTAGGAATGTTATCATGGTGTCGCGGACAGTGCCACTCTAGCTCCCCTTTTCTATATATAAACGAACAAAGAGTGTCCGGCAAGATTTTTGGGCATAATTGGTCGAGATCCTAGTGTTTCCAAGTCCAACCAGTTATATGTTGACATGTTTCGTTTTTTCTTTATTGATTTGAGGCATATTCTCTAGATTTTCCTAAAACAATTGGTAATTTTCCTAACATAGTATTCGTGAAAATGTCACATTCACATGTGACTTTTTTTGGTTTAAGGCTGACTAAGTTTTTAGTCTTGCGAAGTGCACTTCAACTGTGGAAAATTTTGCATTTTGAAACTAACTTTGTATTAGCACATGTCTATGGTACAAGTTCATACAGTAAAGAAGAAGTCTTTTTATATCATGAATGTTATGTTTTGATTGCTATCAAGATTCAAGATATGAGTGTTTGAAGTGACAATGAAGAACATAACATTCATGACATTAAAAAGACTTCTTCCCTTGTTGTCGCTTGCACTGTTGCACATGCTACTAGCATTTAGTAAATACATCCGGATGCAGTTGACAAAAGCTGGCTCCAAAGACCAAGTCAGGCCAACCTTCCTTGTATTCGAGAAACGACATTTGTGACATTTTTGCGTGCCATGTGACGTTTTCACAAATAACATGTTTCCTAAAGTTATGAACTTCAACCGGTTGTTTCTCAAACTCAACTGTTCATCCTTAACTAGATCGTTTTATCTAATTAACGTGGGTTACCATTCGGAGTTACGTGCTGCTGTAAATTTTTACCGACTTTATCATTTTTACCAATTAAGTTACATCATATTCTTCGGTGTGGAGACTAACTGCTTATGTTATTTGGATATAAAACAGTACTCTCAGTAAAATGTTATAGTGATGCATAACTCCAAATGGTAACCCACACTAATTAGACAACAGTGTGGCGGTCGGTTCTCCTCATTTGTTGAAAACAAAAACATACACCGCTTTTTGATGATATCAGACTTGTGTGATCTGTGATTCCGATATAGGCTTGACTTTGGAGATTAGAACAATTTCCTATATTTAGAAAAAGCTCTACAATCCAAACCCGGTGCCCTAAAATACAATGTTATCCACAATTCGATTTTCACACTGCAAACCGGCTACGGCTCTGCCCATTGGGCTAGTCAGCAATTAATAATTTCTTCGGTTCTGCTGGGAAGCATCCTCCCCTGTGTCTCCTTTGCCGCATCGACGCGGTCGGTATGAATCTTCTCTCACACATGTTCATGCTCTGGAAGGATTCGGTGGATTAAGCACGCACACTCATTGCGTATTGGAGTGGCCAAACTCCACAATTAGGTCACAGTATTACGCTAGTCACAAGCTTGTGATAAGAAGCCTTCAATCTTGGCAAGTTTCCTCATCCTGAAGTGGGGGTTACGTGAGGTATATTTCTGTGCATCTTTAGCGACCGAGTGGGAGAGTACTGTGAGTTAGGTGATGTTTGCCTGAGCAACCAACCAGCTGAGTGGATCAGATACATCATCTAGTATAGGATTTGTGAGTTTGGGTTTCGAAACCCAAATTTGAAGCTCAGCTGCACTCCTCCCATGAATGGTAGAGTGCTTTAACACCTGAGAATACAACGTTCGATTTTTATCGTTCATTTTAAAGATGTGTATGAAATCAAAAAGCTGGCACCTTTGATTGATTGGGGTTTTGGTGGTGGTTTTTAAGTTTCAAGTTTGTTGGTACCTTTACATCTGCTGTGGGCTCGAGAGAAGTCGAAGTGAGTGTGCCAGATTTGTGGTCAGTTGAAGAGTGTGGGTGATTGATTGCCTGAGCAACCTGAGTGGATCAGATACTTCGGGGTAGATATGTGACGTTGTTACATTTTTAAAACCTAAAATCAGAATCAGGCTTCAAAGCTGTGTTAGACTCCTGGAAGCTGAGCTTTCCACAACCTGAGAGGCAAAAACGCTTGACAAGTTCGTTCTAACCTTCATCGTGCATTCATCGATCTCAGACCCTGTCTTCGATTGGGGTTTAGGGTTGATCCTCAGTTTTAAGTGTGTTGTAGGTTCAATGTTAGAATCAGAGTGCCGAATTTGAGGTCACAAGAGCATCTTAGATTTGTAGACTTTAGAGCTCTGTTAAACTCCTGGTACCTGAATTTTCTACAAACCGAGAGGAAACACGTTTGACAGATATTTATTTATTTATCTGACCTTTCATCATTCATTCGTCGATCTCAACTGAACCCTGTGTTTGGGTTGATCTTCAGTTTCCAAGGTTGTAAGTATTGTCCAATCCGAGAATATACAGTCAGACTGCCGAAATTTGAGGTCACAATGGCGTCGGTTTCCGAGAATCAACATGCTCGTGCGGTGGTTAAGAAGCTCACCAGTTACACCGATCAGATCACTACCCGCCCCGGCCTCCCCGCTCACCTTGTGAGGGAGCTGAGCGAGACATTCAAGATCATCGATGTGAACGGCGATGGCAAAATCTCTAAGGAGGATCTGGGGATAGTCGCTCGCTCTCTCGGGGACACGGTGGAAGACGCCGACCTGGAGAAGTTGGTGGCCGAGGTGGACGCAGATGGCGATGGGTCCATCAACTTGCAAGAATTCATTGATCTCAATACGCGAGCCGTCGATGGCGAATTAAACCATGTTGACAAGTTTGCAGAAGATTCCGAGTCTGCAGGAGACGCATCCGGTAATTACTTTGGAGAGTTTGGTGTGGACCGTGAATCCCTACTGTCTGCGTTCAATGTGTTCGACGCAAACGGCGATGGGTTCATCTCCGCAGATGAGCTTCACAGAGTACTCGTGGGGTTTGGTGACAAGAAAGTGTCCCTGGAAGATTGCTGTGCGATGATCGAGTGCGTCGACGAAGACGGCGATCAGAAGGTCAATTTCAAGGAGTTTCAGTCTCTCATGATGGGTAGCTGCCAAGATTCCGAAACTTGACCAATTGTTGTCTGCGTCACTGTTGATATCATATCATACCCTGTGATACCCTGACCATATACCCTGCTGGATTGATACTGGGTTTCAACTAATTATGTCTGGGTGTGGATCCCAGCTAACCCGCCCACAGTGATGAAGAATCATGAAAGGCATCATAAATTTCGTCCAGAATCACGCGGTTCCGCGGCACTGGAGTCTGAATTACATACATACACTAATTCTTAGAATTAGCAGGGCAAGTACTGCATTCAAGAAGGAGTTCTAAACTTCTACATACAGCTTGCCGTCTCCTGAACAATGCATTGCCACCCCTCATGCCCTGATCACACCAACGTTACCGTCCGGTTCCAGCCGTGAAATTGCCAGGATTATGTTGAGAAATAGATGTTGGTCCAGTATTTTGCACACTATTACAACTGGAGATACCAACAGATGATGGTGCCACTAGTGGTCGGTGTGATCAACACCTCAAAGTAAAGGTTATCTAATGCTTTCCAAGCAAAGTAAGTTATGTACATTTAGAGCATTCTTAGTGAATTGGCTACATACCACCACTTGCACATATGTCAAGAAATATCCATTACATGTAACCTTACAATTTCGAGCTTTGGATCTTATTTCTAAACATTCGATGTGTAATTGTTGTTGGATGTTGCTAAACGAGGTGTGATTTGCTAACATTATTCACCTAACATCCGGAATCGAACCCTTTGTCAATCTGCTCTGTACATCCATCAACGTTTCCTCACACTAATTTATTGTCATTCCAAACTATTTTGAATATTTGTTATCAATAATTACAAAAAAAATTACAAAATTGTGCTTTTACTATGGTTGTTATACAAATAAATTAACAATGTTCGTGATATGGTTGGGTACCAAGGTAATTTGAATAAGTAAAGAGACAACCTATTAGCGAAGGCAACCTATTAGCAAAGGCAGACAAAATTGTGTAAAGGGTAGACAGTTGCAAAGAGTTTGCAAACCTACACTAAATATGATGTGCCATGTTGATTAGAGTGGCCTCCATGACTTTGTTATGTGGTAGCAATTTTCCCATGCCTCCTTTGGTTGCCACAGTCCAGTGATTGCAAGATCATTTACATGGATTGATGATGAATATTGTGGGCTTCACTACATCATATGTTTAGTGTACCTATTTGGACATAGGGTAGTTGGAAAATGCTGTTCATACATAACTTGTTGGGATCTCCTTGGCATGGGATTGGAGGTTTCATGGTGCAGGTACTTATTGATGCTTTCATGATATACCACTCTTTTCTATCCTTCCAATACGATCCTACTTTTCATGATTCATACCACACTTGCCATGATATCATGTAAGGCACATATTTCATTGAGAATGCCTGCAAATTTTCTTACATCAAGTGCTTAAAGTATTAACAACACCTAACAACATCATAGAGATTATTGCACAAACTAAAAATAGTGAAATCATCAACAGAGTGAGAGTTGCTTCCTGTTTGCTGAACTGAACCGGATTTATTGTCCTTACTACTTTCACTTTCTATCTACATAAGTCGTATAGTATTTTGAAAGGAAGGCATTGAGCCCTATGATGATACACGGCTCCACTGCGTACAGAATAGGCCAATCGGGCTCATATCTATGTTGGTGAATATACATCGATGTTTCTGTTTGCCTTTTTTTAATAGTATTTTAAGTCAATGCCACACCTTCAGAGTGGTCAGGACAAGGTGCTTCAAGCCGCAAGTAATCATACATGACCCCAGTGAAAGGCCCTATAGCCTTCCGTTGTCTGAGAAAGACAGTGTTGTGCCCAACGTGGAAGAGCTTAGGATCAATGTTCATAACCCAGAACCTATAGATGCCTCGAATGCCATGACGAGCAATTGAATTGTCTTTGCCATACTGCATTGTGTCAAATACTGGCTTTCGAACGTCGGGGTTATTTACAAACAGCTGCATACATAACAGTTGTAAGTTACAATTTCTCACCCCCACACCTTTTATAAATCCCACAGAAATGTAGGACATGTTAACCCTTAAAGGATTGGGTGTGTGTTTATACAGGATACATGACAATCTTTACAAAACCCCCATAAACTATTCAAAGAATATTTTATTCGGTCTATGATAATGAATCCATATTTAGCACAACCTATTAAAATGAGGAGGTCAAAATCAAGTCATATGTGACAATGGTGATAAGACATACATGATATGTATTTAGATCTATGTCATTTATTTGAGCTCAAATCTCCCTGTCATTCGTTTTACATATATGTATGCTCTTATTAGAATAACGCATATGATAAGTGCGATAATTTTAGATAGAGTTATTTTCGGAAATTTTAGGCGAAAAAATAAAGAAGTAAATTTGAATTCCTCCATATGACACCTTAAGGCCTGGAATGAGCCTCTCGGACCTTTAAGAGTTAAGTAGTCTTTGAGGGAAAGTTGGGAAATACATAAGGATAGACATCTTACCTGTATGGCCGCTGTACTTGAAGAAGCTGTTGCAACAAGCAATTTGTAAAACCCCTGCGTGCTAACTTCAGGAAGCTCAAACTGCACCTGCCATGTTGTAGGTGTATACGAACCATCTGGCATTATCCTGCCATCCCCCGCCCCCCCCCCCCAACACACACACACACACCTTTGTTTATGGTGCTCGTCCTGATTTTTCTCAAATTTTGTCGAGCTCAAGAGCAATTGTCGGGGCTAAAGTGGATATCATAGCTATAAATTATCAGTTGTGAACCTCTCAAGTTTCCAACAAAATAAAGCTCAAGAAATAGTCCAATTTTGACACCCCTCATCTGCCAAATTGTGAGTTTCATCATTTATCTGATTCTATGCTACTAACTGAGCACAACCTATCACTTGTCAAATAAAAGTTCAAAACCTTAGCATTTCTGCTTCGAGAGATACACCTTGAGATGAAGAGTCCATATCCGAGATTGGTAGTCCAAAGCTTCATATTCATGTTCTGACTGAATCTTTAAACTAAATGAATGTCAGCAATTATGGATAGAGAAGAAAAGCTTTTGTCCTACCGATTAAGGTGTGCGAAGAACCAGTCTGTCTGCCAGTTGCTTGTGCCAACTGTGTACACCAAGTCCTCATTAGGATAAAGCTCTGTGTACCGTTCCCACAATCCATACTGCCTCCATCTGCCACATGAAACCTTGAATTAACCTTTAATTCACATACAGATCCGGCCACTTCCTTTACACGCAGCAGAAAAATCCCTGAATTTTGTTATATGAGGATGCCCATCGTCAGAGAGTTCAGAGATCTTGAAGTAATTTGGTAGCTTGATTACTTATTGTTACCTACAATAGTGCCAAGGATTCTAGGATTTGTGCACCTAACATCCATGGCACAGAGGTCACCTAAATGCATGTGGAGCTCACTAAACTCAGTGAAATCTACAGTTACGACAACCAAAAGTGCAACTTTCAGGGGATGCACTCTTTATTAGGATTAAATCCAATGTGCCCTTCAAACTATTACCCTTGTATACAAAAAAAACATTGCAAGAAAAACAAGAATATGCATACAAATGTAGAGATTTCACATAGCCTCGAATACATGTACTGGCCCAAAATATATGCACCCAATCAATCCTAATTTGGCATTTCCCGCCCAGATGATGGGCCTAATGTAGTTTTACAGATAGAAGCACCACAAAATAACCCGAGTATACATACAAAAGACTCCAACAATATCCCTCCTATGTATAAGAAGGGACCTGCCCGATTAATACCCTTTTTGGGCACCCAAGTGGGTAGGTACTGCAGATGTTTGACTATCTCACGCAAAGATGGAACTATGTGCAAAGTTGCATAGTCATTGCTTCAACCTCATCACAATCAAAGCCTAAGGTTACCGATGTTACCTACTTCTGGGGGCTGTTCAAGTAAAGCCTGTTGACATATTTTGGATTTGGATCAGGAACATAGAATCCTGTTGCTGTGCGATCAGGAAAGCCAATGTCCCAGACTGTAGGGCCAAAACGTGGAGCTCTGTATGTTATCTCACCAATATGTATGTGTACACCTGCCACACATTAATGAGTTATTGAGCTCATCAACCATGCAAACCCAAAAGCAAAATGCCAGAGCAAATCCTCGAATAAGTTTAGGGTTCAGGGTTTACGGTTTAGGGTAACATAACAGGAAATACAGAGTTGCTTGTGGGATTTGGTAATAATTTTACGCCACAAAGGTTTCAACCATATTAAATAGAGAAGCCTAGGAAGTTGAACCTGATTCAAATCCAACGTTTTCAAAGACAAACCTGGCTGGATGTGAATGGGGCCATTCTCATATTTGTAATCCCCAACAACACCAGGGACCCATCCGTAAAGGTCATATACGCCAGCTTGGATATGCTTTATTGAGAAGCATCCATCACCATCAGCTTCAGTCCAGAATTGGTAGCCCTGTTGGTAGAAAAGGAGGATGGAAAATCAGCCGTAGTTTTTTGTGTCATACCTTTATGGTGCTATCTGGTTTGACATAAATATATTATTTCTTGGGATAAGTTTCACACATGTCATATGCCCATTGATTAGAATCCCATTGAATCTTAGGTGGAAATGAAGCCACCCTTTGGTAATAACTTTATGGGTAATCAAGCCACTCCATAACAGTGTGAATGCTTTTTTGAAGACTGCTTCAACATCATGCCAGAGACCATCACTTGTATCAAAACAATGCTATGGGTGTGCAGTCTATGATTCGGAATATTTACCTTACTATCCTTTTGCCAAGAACCTGCATCCCCAGGAGTTGCTAAACCCACAAAGGCATGAGCACCTCCCCAAACATAGGGTGGCGTAAACCTGACAACAGAAACAATATGGATTTTAACACATGCGTTCCAATTTAAAGAACATGGGATGCATGTTAGATTCTTGAAGCAATCATATAGGAAATTCTACCAATTTGTTTTTTTCTGGAAGGCTATGTCCACCTACTGATCACAAACCAAAAGGCGGCCTGAAAATATGCCACGTTCTTGTGCTTTTGCATAGTCAGGTGACGCAGGCCAAGAATACGGCCATGACCTCATCTCAACTTCTACCTGCATTACAATCAAAAAAATAAACCTCACAATTGGCTGAAGAATTGATGCAATGAACGCAAAATGAATTTGAAATGAATATTCTGAATTAATTGACTAGTCCATATTATTAGTTGGCTGTTGATTGCATTACTAATAATATGGAATTTGTGTACAATCACTTGGAGATCCAATACACTTGTCCAATGCATATGGCATTATAACTCTGACTCTCCACCACAGAATACTTATCCTCCTATTCAGTGGATTTTTGCTTACTTGTGCTTTAGCATTCTCCCAGAGTGAGAAGTAAGGTGCACCATGCGGTGTGGCATTAAGGTAGATGAAAATTGGCCCAAAGACCTTCTGCCAAGCTTCCCCTTCCTCAAAGCTAGGGCAAAGTTCGAGTCCAGCATAATGTGCACTATGAAATACCTGACAGATCATGATTGCAAACCACCAATCAACACTGGAATTTATGATAAATTACCTCAGAGCCATTCAGGGAAAGGTTGAGAAAAGAGGCCAAGACAATCTCAGGCATAAATGGTGAGTCTCTCTACGTGCAGTTGGGTGAAAATACAGAATTCATTCATAAAAAAGACCACAAAGCTTGACCTTGCAGCTTAAATCAGTGGACAGATAATTAGGTCTCACATAGAAATGGATCCTATTTCCACCTGCTTGTAGGTGATATCTCAGGAGGTGATAGCGTGTACTCAAACAAAGAACAGAAGGAAATGTTGGTTTGAATAATAGGTGAAACTTACAGAGAGACACGTGGGGCCCACATGGGAAGTTAAATTCTGCTTGGTGGGGCCTCCATTACGAAATTCATCGCTAGGTGTTATTATCCAGAAACCAGCCATTGGGTTGCCACTGATCCAACCGTGCACTCTATGGTCCCAGTTTTCTTTTGAATACTGATACTTGTCATCCACCTGCCACTCCAAGAACCCTTGATTCAGGAAATGTCATGTTCTGGCCAATCTACTTAACTGGCTTCATATGTCATGAATTTGTGGTAGCCAGTGACTACGCCTGAGGCAGTATGTGATGTGAGAGCAACTCCTATGGTCACTGTAAACTGATTCTCTCAAAAATTGGCTTTTAAAGTACAATTGGGCCATGGTTTTTAAAGTACTATCAGGCCAATGACACATGCTCATCTCACACAGAAAGTCTATTTATCTTATAAATCTTCGTTGCCCATAAATTATTGAGAGAGACACGACCCTCTAAAGCCCTTTGACGCTCAATTCTTAAGGGTGGGAAGGGGTTTAGAGTGTTGCCCTCTCCCAGTGATTGGTGAGCAATAAATGATCAGAAAACGTATGGGTGGAATGAAGATGCGATCTTGCCCCAGACAAACGGAGAAAGGGGGTTATTGAGAGAATCATTTTCCAGTGACCATAAGAGTTGATTTGAGAAACCTAAAGGAAGGCATATATTCAGAATAGTGTAATACGATTGTTCTACTCGACTATCAGTCTGGTCATTCAGATATTGTGGAGCCCTTTTACTCTGATATTAATGATGTGCACAAAACCATGTAAGTTACTGAGGCGACTAAATTGGAAGATTTCCAAGCATAGGATATGCGAAAATCCACAGAACTTACCTCGTCTCGGAGACAGGGTTCAACTGGATTTGTAAGTATGTGTGCTTCTGGATAGGCTAGTTGCTGACTCCTGTCTGGATTGAGATCCTCAGGGGCTGGCATTAACCTCTGCCTGTCATCTGCTATGGCCATGTACCGGAACCTGAAAAAGTACATAAAAAAAAACTTACAAATTAGATCGGTTGTTTGCACAAACCCCCATATCTTGAGCTTACACACAGAATTAGGGCCATGACTATGAAATTGTGAGGGCCCTTGAAACTCATCCGAAAGCCGTATTGACATGGAAAATAAAAGTTGAATTTAGTAAGGTCACAGGCTTTCAATTTAGTGTAAAGGGCATACACAAGTGAGCTCTCAACAGGATGCTAAATCATTACCATCCTACTCATGTGCGCCCTTTTACACAATAAGTATAACAAATCAATGGTTGTGAGAGTTTCAAGTGTTATGGTCTCCCAGTTTTGTGTTAAACCCACCTCTTTGACGTGGGCTTCATGCAAAATCAGGTAGACCATGAAACATTATCCATTGCATGCCATGTAGGAATCCATGTAGGGTTTACATCCACTCAAACTTCCTTGGTCCCTTAAGCGCTCAAGCTCTAGTGTGAGGTGAAGTGGGATGGTCTTGGCATTTTCCACCAATGTGAGATTTTAGATTTCAATGATCAAGGGCCCTCAAACTCTAGTGTAAAGTGCCCCTTAGTGAGGCAAGAAAACATGCAGAATGGATGATCATCAAGTTAAGGCCCACTACATGCTGACACCTGGCAATCTGAGCTGACACCTCATCCAATATCCATGAGCACTTCATTGCATCAAATAGACATGAGAAGGATGTCCAAACCTATCTTTACTGAGCTTAAACACGATACGGGTTTGATTGAGGCTGAAGGCTGGCCAGCCATTTGGTCGCTCATAAATGCTGTAAGTGTAAAAGCCTGAACACCCTTGCATCAACGCAAATCTGAGAAACCAGCAGACATTCAACTTTTGTGTAAACCAAACAACGTAATTAATGTTTGAACTGGACCAAAGGTCCTGAAAAATCTTAATTGGTTGTAAACTTAGAACTATGAAGGACATTTGCTTTCTAATCAAATGCAACTGCAATTGAGACTCAAGTACATGCCACTGACAGCTTCCACAGACGAGCCATAAGACCCAATATATAACTAACAATTGCAAGGTTATGCACTCACCGCTTATCAATGTTGAGAGGGATGCCTGCCCCAGTGCTGGGATCATAGGGTCGGTAAAATGAGACCTCCACTCTGTATTGATCCTTGTGCACTACAGTGTAGATAGTTCCAGATATCCTAGAATCATCAATACCATGGGAATTTTCAGAATACAACATAAATTCAAGTGATGCATACTTAGATTCTCCTGAGCGCTAAATAAATACTTAGGAGCCAACCTGAACTCTTTACAACACGTAGCCTCCTAAGGTGCATACTAGTGTTCACCTCCGAGGACATTAATGTCTTCTTAGAGAGTGCCAAAGTGTTGGGTATATACCTATTAAATGAATCGATTTCCAGACAATTTCTATTGAACTGGGTAAGGATAAATTTACACCACAATCCCTCCCCATAAGTTTTACGTTCTTTGTCACCCCTTTGTCAATAAATACAGAGAATTCTAAGGTGGAGGAATTTACACGTCAAAGATGTCCTTTCCACCAGGTTTACTCCAGTTCAAGTCCCAATACCTGCAACGCAAGTCCCCTAGAGCATGAGCATTGTCCATTCCACAATAAAGATTAGGTGCATTAGAGGTCTAAAATGTTTTAGAATCTACATGGGTTTGGCTACTACTTTTGGGCAGGGAAAACATGTCACAAAAATTGGTACAAATCAGCAAATTACAAGGAACAGGAGGTAGAGGATACAAGCATGAATTCTGAAAAGGAACATGGTTACATGACTTTGAGTTAACCCACAGCAAGAACAGTATGGAATGCTTGAATCCTCAATTGGGTTCCTGGCCAATGGTTTGAATATTTTCAGGAAGGCAAGACATATCACAATACAAAATGACAAGATGATTGTCACAAGGAAGTGACAATGCTGAAGGCATCGTTGAATGAATTTGAAGATAGTAGATACCCTCTGTTGGTTTCCTTGTTGCGATACTCGAGAAGATTGTCAATGCCACCATACTTGACACTAGTTACAATTCCTCCTGGTTTGGTGATGGTGACTTGCACTATCCCATTGTCCAACACAACCTGCCAGCATCCCTCTTAAAAATCTCAGTAAGCTCCTTATGCTCACATGGTCATTTAAACTCATTGAATAGTTGAATTCAAATGTAAAGAGAACCACAAAAACAATTGATCTCAAAATTTGCACAATTTGGCATAAGCAATATACAATAGAGTTATCCCTTCCTCAAGTGGGACTTTACTCAGGAGTTGGTTGTTTTGCACACAACACCTGCCATGTTCGGTAAGTTTTTCAGTGCATGCTGGGAATTAGTGTGGAAGTTTGAACACAGAACATTCTACATTCGTTCATTGAGGGTCAAACTCATTTTGGCATGGCAAGAGGTGCTAAAATGAGTTTGGCCCTAAATGAACCGAAATAGGCTGCTCTTTGTTAAAATTCAAACACTACCTTCAAGGATGCCCCACAAGTGTAAGGAAATCATTAATATTGTATGCAAAACAACCGATAGAAAATCATAGGCGACCAACTCCCAACAGAAAGTCCCCTTGAATTAAAGGATACCTTTTATGATATTGAAACTTGATCAAAAGTGTACAACAATTTGTATAACTCATGGGCTATAAAACTAGCTGGATTTTTGGAGGGGAGTATGGTGAAGTCCTGATGATCATTACATAATGAGGCTGCTCAATGAGGACAACATCACCACGAGGAGGTTGTGTCACCGAACTCTCAGCAGGATCAAGATGGTGTATGATACGATCCATCGCCTTTTGAATCCCTGCAAACAATGTTCCAACATTATACCTTTTCTGGCCACAACACTTGACATTTTATTAATGTGAATTTGATTCTATTCAGTACTATTTGCATCGATAAGTTGGTGTGAACTGATTTGAAATGGTGATAGCATCTTGGCACACATAGCTTTAGAAAGGCAAAAAATTGGGACACTTATGGCACACAATTCGCACCAGTCAGAAAGGCTGCATATGAAATTAAAGCCTTTGCAGTATCAGGATCTGTGCTGTGAGCCAATCAAGCAACCAATTCTTTCAGAAAAGTGTGAAGCAACATCTTTTTCTTCATGGACTTGTTGGTGGACCATGTCAACTTCAAGTCAAATGTTAAGTGTCTGAAGAAGTCAAAACCTGACCTGTACTGATGGAGCGCTGCCAACAACTAATTGATCACGCCATTGCAACTCGAATGGAAGCTAGGCAAGTTGGTGTTAAATCTCTTTCAACATGGATAGCTAAACCCTAAACCCTAAACCCATGTTGAACGAGATTTAACACCTACTTGTACCACCAGATTCAACAAGAATTTCCTATCCCTGACATAATTTACATGCTTAAGCATCCCTATTATTTGAAGAAGAAAAATGTCGCACCTAACCCACATCACTCTATTTGTCTCAACAGCGACAACATAATAATTAATACTAGAGTATTGTTCTTGTCCGACTCGTTGCTACTAATTAGCACTATCGAGTATATTAAACTATCACGTTTATTGAGTGCCAAGAGCAAGTTGGTTTCAAATCTCTTTCAACATGGATTGATAAGACCTAAACCCTAAATCCATGTTGAAAGAGATTCAACACCTATTTGATCCAACAGATTAAACAGGACATTCCTATCCCTGACATAATTTAAATACTTAACCCAATTATCTAAAGAAGAGGAATTATGTCGCACCTAACCTACATCACTCCATTTGTCTCAACAGCGACCACATAATAACTAATTATTAGAGTACTGTTCTTGTACGACTCATTGCTAGTACTAATGAACACTATTGACTGCACTGTTTCTTAAAACCTCAGAGAGCCAGTGCCCCGTAAATTAAACTTATGCAAATTGAGCCTTCATTAGGGAGTGATGAGGCGTCATAGCGGGCCACATTTCTGGCATGGCCACATTTTGAGCAGGCCACATTTCTGGCCATGACTGCATGTCAAGGGTGAGAATATACATGTATCCAATTTGGAATATATGAAACAGATTTAACGAGATGATTATGTACGAGGAAAACACTAATTCAAAGGTTGCTCCTACTGTAAGTACCTCGCTTGATCATTGTTGCCAGTTTCTTTTTTTCTGTGAATATGGGTTAACCCACAACCTCCTGGATCCTAATAAGGCGCTTGAAGGTCTTCAAGTGCTGGATTCGCACCGAAAAACGACCTCTACTCCTTATTGCTAAAGTTGGAGCTAGCCAGCCATCTTGCACAGGTGAATTGCTCCGAACTAAAACCATTCCCGGAATTTGCAATCCACCACTTGGGCTGTCTACAAACTGCCCAAATTTGCACAGAAATCCTTCAAACTTGAATTTCGAGGGACAACAGAATCTAAGACGCCACACCTTAACGCTCCAATTGTACTCTGAGAAACCGAGATTTGAGAACCCAAAGAAGCTATACAACAAATTTTGCGAGAAGGAACGATTCCCGGCACTTCCCGAACTCCATTCTCTCCTTCAATAATTCCCAAAAGCTTCTGCACAGATTACCGAATACCAGGCTGCGCCTGTCAGTTGCATACATAGTTGATTCTAACCATGAATGCCTAAATGCCACATGTCGTGATTGTGTTGCCTAAGAGAGTTCACAAATCTGATGTGGCACCTCCGAATTATTTATTTTGTCACATATGTGTATGGACTCGCAACCGATCGTAACCTACGGGAACTTCAAAGCCCACAAACTTTTACAGCAAAGCTTCCCTTTGAAGCTCGGGATTGTGGACCAAAAAACTACACTAAATAGTCCTATTAGCGTGGAAATAATTAGTGTGGGCCACATTAATTTTCTAGCCAAAGTGGAATTAAAGTGGGTTCGAAGATCTCAAATCTTGCTTTAAGTTTTCATAAAAAAAATTAACCAACACATTGAATACTAATTATAGGGAAGAAAAAAAGCCACATTGATTTTCTAAATAAACAATTAATGTTATCCACACTAATTTTCTACTAGTAGAAATTAACATGGGTTGAAAATGAGTGGAAAATAATTGATGTTGGATTATTACTATGGCCCGCATTGATTTTCATTATGACAATTAGTGTGGACTCTAGAAAAATATTGTGGCCCATAGTAATAGGACTATGTAGTGTAGTTTTCGAGCACACATGGTGCATTTTTCTTGAAGGGTCTCAAAGTTTGCGAAATTTGCAGAGGATGTGACTTCAATTTGAATGCAGCATGTTAAAAACTCAAATTCATATTCAAAAAAACTTTTAAATAAACCTACAAATAAGAAAAAGACAAGTAGAAAATTTATATGCTAAAGGCAACCTCAAAGATTGCTCGACCCAAAAAGTAGGCGATAATTGCAAATAATGGAACTGATGTTAAAAGCACATGATGAGGAGATGCACATGCCCACGTATGATGCAAGAAATCTCTAGTGCAAGCTGGGAGTGTTTCTTAGATCTTGAAAAGTTGAGTCAAATGTTCTAAGTCATGGAAACTTGCCTTGTTGGAACCTTTGCCGTGGGGAGTTATTTCTTTTTCCTCATCTGATTATGGGCATTGGATCGTATAACATTACTCAGGGGTAGTACCATGTTCTGTGGGCCACTGTATCCCACCACAAAGTTTGAAGAATAAAGCCTTCGGATTCCGGCATCTCTTCTCTCTCAGACCGAATATGGGGCCGTGGCCTAAGGTAGAAATAGCATAACCTGTGAAAATAAGGTGATTCGCATTGAAGATATGGTCTTACAATCATGAGATAATTTTCCAAGATAGACGAGAAGGATTCATGAAGAATGCAAGTTGTTTCATATTTTTCTGCCTTGTACAAAAAGTTCTACAATTTTTCAAACTGGAAAGTTGTCAAACCCCCTATTCGTTCACTAGATTCTCCCTACACCGAACACGGTAATCCACATTTCCATACAGAACGTCACCTAAATCGGTTACCTCATGAGTACATTAAAACTTGACTCCCATTGGCAACACTAAGTGTACACGCATTGAAGTTGCCGCCTCGCCATGATCAGGAGGATTGGCAATAAATGATAGCATGGACTTGCTGGTCGAGGTGGTTGGGGAGGGGATGTGTTTTTGTTCGTAGCCTATTGTGGCAGGGGTACAAGTGTCAAGAGTATGAAGTTTCCGAGATTAGAAGGCGGAAATACCAAGCCAAGGCGCGTGTTGTGTTGTTGTATGCACAAGGTACAACAATAATTATATTAAAGTTTGTGTCAAGTGCGAGGGTTGCGATTTATAGTCTTTATTGTGGATAAGTAGTTGTGTGGGTAGTGAATGTTGGTTGTGTGTCACTTGGGGTGGTGAATAATGAGTAAAACGCAATGTCTTTGTGGTCATGAGTACTTTGTTTTTCTTTGTGTGAAAGTGAATATCTATGAGACAGTATTGGCCCCGAGGACAAATTTTCATGTTCAAATTTGGTGGCTCCACAAATTTTGGTGTTTTGGTAGTTTGTGACACACCAAATCTCGAACTTGCAGTAAGGTTTAGCATAATTAGTGTGATACATTCTTATGATGCAACTTTGTCATGCATAAATTTTCAATCTTTTCTTCATGAAGGTTGCAAGCAAACTAGGAGAACTAGAAAGATCAAGTGTCATTTGGTTTCCAGTGCTACCCGATTTGTTGCTCAAACTATAACTTCATTTTTTTGCAAGCATTGTAGCACGAGTATGAGAGAACTAATTGGATGTAAGCAATGTGTTGAGAGGTTTTGTTCAATCGGTCACATGATATGAGGACGACTACATCCAAATCACAACATAATTTGAGCTTCAAAAGAGCCTCGAAGGAACTTGGTGTTAAGGAAGTTCTCGATGCATCTCTAAGTTCTATGGTAGAGTTCACAAGATCCCCACACCTACTGCATCGAAGTCACACATGGCAAAAGGCTAAAATAATAGTTTTACAATGCTCAATTGATGTTGCAATATTGTGGTGAATGCAAAGGCACAATTCTTTTTTTTTGTTTTTAGCAAAGTGAGTACCAAGCATGGTTATTTTGAGGAGGTTTTTTGAGTTCCAAATGTTTTCTTCTGTTGAAATAAAGTATGTTTCTTTAAGTGTATGTTGACGTGTTTTTTTTATGGCGGTGCGTGCTCGAAGACCCTTTAATTAATAGGACTCCCAATATACAATAGTTAGCATGAATGGCCTTGCTTTGCCATTGTCACATGTGATAGAATGAAGGCCAGAAGGAGACTGGCCCCACTGCTAACTGGAGCCTAGGTCATACCAAAGACCTTGTGGAAGGTTCAATTCAGGGTTTACATTAATGATGGCCCGGATCCACTACCCAAATCCTCTTACTTACCTACTTGTTGGCGACACCAGGCAAGGGAATTGGGATGGTTGGTGGGCCTCACCTTGGCCCATTCCTTGCAAGTGAACACATGTCATTCTCTGAGTAATGTTATGTTGATAAGGAAGTGTCTCATTTACAAATGTCGTTTCAAGTCTCATAATTAAAGTTGAGATCTAGAATGTATAAAAAAATAAAAGCAAAGATTATTATATTTAAGTGATTATAAAGGCCCTTCCAAAAAAAATTACTATTGAATATGGTTATTAACAACACAAGTTATTATAGATATTAATGAACATAGTACCAAGTTATGACATTGGGTGGGTTGTTTGAGAGTACATGATAGTAGATATTGTGGCTTTTGGAGAGCTTAGTTATGAAAATGGTTGAGTTTTTTGAACATGCATAACACTACACCATATATGGTATTTAGTGTCACATGGCACGTATTAGTGCCATCTACCCTATTATGAGATGTATGTTAAGCTCCACTACCAACCAACAACTTGACAAATAGTGTAACCTCATGACACTTGGTGTTCTAGTGTGCTTACTAATATCTTGGCATTAGTATGCTCCATAATATTATGAGGTATGTGCCTAGGTTACACAATGGTCAACAAGTTGACTATAAGTGTAAACACATGACACTTGGCATTACACCCTAACCTCCGTAATATCACCCTCCTTAATGTGACTCCTTCTCTTATATCCCAAAACCCCAAGGAACATATGTTCTTAGTTTGAATCTGGGTGCAAAGCACGGTAAAGTGGACAGCTCTTGATCCTTGCTCAGGTTTAAGTGAAAGTGATCCAAAACAATATACTAACTTTGAATTTTATGAAATAAAAATTCATAAACATTTAGAAAACATATGAATCTACAAAGCCAAGCAATTTATGTTCACAAAAAACAATTTCAAACAACGTATATGTATTTTAGAAGACGGTGCAAGTGGTGGTGCAAGTGGGTGTCATTGAAAAGATAATTGTCAAAAACTTGTTTAAAATACAATTACATTACATTAAATTGATGAATTTAAAAAAAATTACGATGACCTCAAGTTTATAATGAATTCAAGGAATATGAAAAGAAATTCCAAGTTCAAAATATTTAAGGTCATGAAATTTACGTTCAAAACTATATTTAGTCAGTTGCTTTTACGCATCACTTTTGATGATAGGTTTTGAAGATCTCATATTGATATTCTATATTTGAGTACCTAACTTAACAATAGAGGTCATCATGAAAAATAATATATTTTAAACAACATTTTGCTACTACTTATAGGCATTTGACCAAGAAAATCATGGCTTTCATATACCGGAGCACTTTTTTGGTCCACTTTACTATGCTTGCACCCATCTCCCTCCTTGTTATCACATTTCCCTCCCATATATTATGGGTTTTGACATTAAAGTAATCCACTAAAGAATCTGAACCACACACTCGCACGCACCATGTTGTCATCATTGTAATATTGTCATTATTGCAATGTTAACTTCATGTTATTCCACAATGTCACATGCTGCATCAATTCTCTATTATCATGCATCCATGTTAACACTACATACCTCCTTAATATCACATGCACTTTGGTTGCCATAGGCATGATATTAGGGAGTTTAGAGTGTAGTATGTTGAATAATAACCTCCTCTATAGCTAAACTAAGAACACACGACACTTGGAATTAGTATGTTCAATAATATCTTCCTCCATATGCTAAATTACAAACACATGACACTTGTTGTATTAGTATGCTCAATAAAAATATCATCTAGTTGCATACCATATTTAAAACACGATGACACTTGCTAATAGTATGCTCAATCTTATCTTCCTATTGCATACTTAATTGTGAACACAAACAATTGACATTAGTATGCTCAATAATATCTTCCTCTTACATACAAAAATGAAAAATTATCAGCTTGACAAACACTCCAATGTGCTACGCTAAATATCATATTGTAAACAAATCATTACATGAATTTCAAAAAGTTACTTATATTGACAAATAATGTCATGATGACAATTAGCAAACATTACTATTGGGCATCTAGACACCTAGTTTAAACCGTTCACCAATAGTGTTTATGACACTAAATTCCATAAAGGTGTAGATCCTAGAGAAAAATACCTCATGGCAATGGATTGGGTTGTTTGCCCATGGAGCTCTAAGAGCATGTTCACACATTGTACTCCAAACACTAACACAAAAGGGTACTATATCAAAACATTCTTTTAGGGGGAAGTAGTCTTGTTACATGTCCCACACGTTCACTCTACCATTCTCCCTCTTTAGTATGACACGTTTGGGAAACACAAAAAATCATATTACCAAGGTGTTGACTTCTCATTAATATGACAAATGGCGTAAAGTTGTCATATTGTCGAGGGAATACGAAAACATAAGTGATATGAGCTTTAAATATATATACAACGAGTTTAAGCAATATAGATGGTATGAAATAATAACTTATCACTCCAAACAAATACAAATATTCTCAAGAACTCTTGAAATAGGAGTCCAAAGATCTCTGGTGTTGCCTACCCAAGTTAGCAACTATCATCTTATCTAAATTCCCTACTAACTTTTGAGAACTAATAATTTCATTAACACCAAAATACAAAGAGTTCTCTAATAAGAAACTAGACAACAATGATGCATGGCGTTTAGCAACATACTAGGCAGGAGGCCACTCTAACCCTAACCATGTCCATTTTGCACTAGTAACCCTAATTCTCATTAAGTTCCCAAGTAGTTCCCAAGTGAAAATAGATGTACTTTAGATGTACATAACGTAGATGAAAGGAATTTTAGCATTAACTACCTCTTTAATAAGACAAAACAGAGATTCTAAATGTCGCATTATCGAGTGTCGTAGTCGTATAAAAGAGGGAGTTTTGAACTAAAAAGTTTGGTCGCGCAAAAATGTGTCGTAATATTGAGGGTGTCGTATAAACGAGTGTTGTATTAACGAGGTTAGATTGTATAGGAGCTTCATAAATTGTGGGTCCTTCTCATGACCAAAACTAATATCTTACAATACATAAGGCTTTACATAGAAATAGTTGAAGCTAAGATTGTATTGGTCAAAGATTGTGAGGTATTAGAGTTATCCGTAAAGTTCCTCAAAGATGGACAAAATCGAGGGGTTGATCCTTTTTTGAGACAACTTTCTATTAAGAGCTCGCAAGCTCATTGTGTTTTGGAGCCTATTTTGAAAACTGGGTGCAAATGATTGAGACCTCCTCTTCCCACTTCTCAAACTTTGAGAGAGTTTTAGGATCTAAAAAGGGTATGTGCATTGGACCCGTTGTCTTAAATCTTGGATCAGCTTATGCAAAGCTACACTATTGTGTCTAATTAGTGTGGGTGGGAAATGCACGTGGGTTGGAAATTAGCGTGGCCCACACTAAATTTCAAGTGTTTGGGTCACTTTGGATGAAAAATGTAATGTCATCCATCCGTGTGTGTTAGGGTTCTCCGCAAACAACCTCCGTTAGGTCAATGTGGGGAAAGTCTTCAAACACAATTGGATGGAATTATGAAGTTTCATCCAATTGTGGAAACGACAAAACCCACACAAATTTTTCACCTTTGAAATTAGTGTGGGCCACTCTAAATTATAATTTGAAATTAGCGTGTTTTATTAGGAATTAGTGTGGCCCACACTAATTAGACACAATAGTGTAGCTTGCCCACCCATCCTAGTAGGACAAGCTAGAAAGTTGGTTTTAAATAATTGTTTGACACCACTCCTTGTGGATGATAATTTAGACATTAAGAAAACTTGGGTGACTTTGTGTTGATGCTCATAAACTCATGGTTTCATCCATGGGTTTGAATCCCAAGTGTCCGTCCAAATTCTTGGACACGTTACACCAACTGCATACATGTTACAAACTCTAGAGGATACGAATCGCATGTGCCATTCTTAGGGTAGAGCCGATGTTACAGTTCAGACATGAAACATTCCATGGCAAACTTTGTTACAAAACTCCTGGATGAGAGCATGGTGTCCGTGGAGGCAAAGGCGTTAGTGGTGTACATGAAGCATTTGTTTGCCTAGAGGTCTATCATGTGTAGCTAGGCACATTGGGACCAACAAATATTGGAGAAGGTGTAGGTCGCCATCGAGCTAGCCATGAAGGACTTTGATAGGTGTTAGTACCCACGAATCTTGCAACACAAGTGTGCATTGGCACCCACTGTACCAATGTTTCATTTTGAGTCCCCTTTGCACGTTTGTGATTTTGCCTTTTCTGTTGGAGCACGTCAAATCGGAGGCCCTCCTCTTGCAAGCCACCATCATAGAGCGGTTGGTTGTACCACGGATTGTTCTAGTCCCATGGAGTGCGTTGCTACTTTGACGTTACTTGAAATTCTCGTGCAAGACACCTCCTTGTCTCTCACATCCTCGCGAGGCTTCAGTGATGAGAGGGTGTCATGTTGGTTGGCAATGGCATGGGAGCCCGCACGGAGCAGGTTCTTTGTCTTGGCACCATGCTCCCAAATATTTGGAGGACGAGGTTACATCATACATGTTGCATCAAGACCGTGACTCCTCCACGATGAGTGGGTACTCCAAGTCAATGCAACTTGGATGGACCTACTCAATACAAAGCCATAGTGATGGGCCAAATTGAGATGTTGGTGCCATAATGTGTAGACAAGGCCATCCATGAATATGGTGAGGGAGGCATAGAGAATTTGTGGGGGCTTACACTTCAAGCACTCTCATTGGTGGAAAAGACGGAGCCGGTCCAAGTTCGCTTCGCACTACACTTGATGGACCAACGGAGCATGTGAATGCAAGATGGATGTAAAGTCTACAGCGACCTCAACAAATGAGTCAATGCCCCTGTCATGGAGCATTAATGAGGGCCAACTGGGAAACCTTAAGGCGGCTGAAGCCTAAAAAAAATTCTACTGTGCCTAATGCACTTTTAACACATACCACATGGTGCTTTGCCTAAATAATATCTACATTGTGAGTTACGATCACAAATGTGCATGTACCCTTATAGACTCATTTTTTGAGGTGGCTTTTGGAGCAACTTCAAATGAGTGTAGAACATAGAGAAATTTGTGTTTTTTGATGAATTTTTTTGTGATTTCTCTTCTCTTCCTTCTTGTGGAACATATTGTGGAGAATAGGAATTAGAATTGGCATGATGAAGCCAATTTCAGGAGACAAAGTGAGAGATATTGTTGCTCTTTTGATGAAAGGTAAGAGTACAAGAGTGGTTGTAAAGTCTTTGGGTTTCTCACAAAGTACGGTGAATAGAGTGAGGAAGAAACATTGTAGTAACTTAGAATTGCCAAAACAAGGTGTTCCAAAGATTCTTACCACTTCAAAGAGACGACGTGCAATGCGTTTGGTCACGGTTGGAGGGCTGGAAACGGCAGTACATGCAGCAAAAGTGTTGAGAGAGGGTAGAGAAGTGGGTTTCTGTGATAACACTTTGCGGTCTGCTTTGAGAGATGCTGGATTGAGTGCTTGTGAGAAGATTCCTAAACCTTGTTTGTCACAGAAAAATGTACGAGAGAGGCTACAATTTGCAAGAATTCATAAAGAGTGGACAATAGAGGATTGGAAGAGAGTTGTATTCAGTGATGAAACGAAGATAAATCGTTTCAATTCAGATGGGAGGACTTGGTGTTGGGTCAATGACCAAAAAAGCTTGCTTGATCGTGCGGTGAAGCAAACAGTGAAGCATGGTGGAGGGTCTTTGATGCTATGGAGTTGTATGACAACAAGAGGTGTAGAGAAGTGGGTTTCTGTGATAACACTTTGCGGTCTGCTTTGAAAGATGCTGGATTGAGTGCTTGTGAGAAGATTCCTAAGCCTTGTTTGTCACAGAAAAATGTACGAGAGAGGCTACGATTTGCAAGAATTCATAAAGAGTGGACAATAGAGGATTGGAAGAGAGTTGTATTCAGTGATGAAACGAAGATAAATCGTTTCAATTCAGATGGGAGGACTTGGTGTTGTGGAGTTGTATGACAACAAGAGGTGTAGGTGATTTACAAAAGGTGGATGGGCGTTTAAATGCGAAAGACTATATTTCAATCTTGCATGGAGATTTGTACTTGAGTCTAGAGAGATTAGGATACTTGAACCTCGATAACGTCATTTTCCAGCATGATAATGCTCCTATACATAAAGCAAAGATTGTTCAAAAATGGTTCTTAGAGCAGCCATTCATTATTTTAGAGTGGCCAGCTCAATCCCCATACCTAAATCCCATAGAACATGTTTGGGCAATTCTCAAACATCGTTTGAATTCCTATCCAACTCCTCTTGTAGGTCTTTTGCAATTATGGGAGCGTGTGGAGGAGACTTATAAGACGATCACTACAGAGCAATGTGAGAGATTGTATGCTAGCATGCCAGATCGAATTGCAGCTGTTTTGGTTGCTCGTGGAAAGTGGACAAGATTTTGACCACTCTGTATATAACGCGTCAAAAAATGAGTCTATGTACATAGTCAACTTTGGCACTATGTATTTTTTTTAATCTAGTGGCAATTTCTTTTCAATTTTCTTGAGGTTGTCAGTTACTTCATGCTCTCAAACTTTCTAAATTCTCTTCATACTCTCTACATTGTTACTTTTCTAAATCAAATACCCTCATAGACTCATTTCTTGAAGTCGCTGTACATGGATCCCTACATGGCATCGAATGGATCATGTTTCATGGTCACTTGGATTATTTTCAAAAACCACCTTTTGGAGGTAGGCCGAACACAAAACCGGGAAACCATGGCACTCCGAACGCTCACAACTGTTGATTTATTCTATTTTAGCATGCGTGAGGATCCAAATGAATAAAATTTCATTGAAATAGCATTTGGTATTGGGCCCGGCCACATATGACTTCACACTGCATTGAAGGCCCGTGACCACACTACATGATTTTGGAGGTGTCTTGGACACTTTCTTTTGGGCTCTCACAATTTCGCGGTCACGGCTCTTGGCTCGCGTGCAAAGCGGCCCTAAGTGGGCTGCCATTTAACAACACAAATCGCGGGCCCGGCGGCCCGCCCCGCTCCAGCCGAGCGGCGAACGCATTGGGGCTCGGGAACCACAATGTGTACCAGAATCACGGGGCCAGCCCAGCCCCCTTCTTACCTTGGAAGAGAAATCACGGTGAGCAGATACCGGGTCGGGCGACCCGGTCCCTCCAACGGTCGCATTTCGAACGCTTCCCCGCCATTGCGAGGGCGTCGATGCTCTCACAGACTCTTCCTCCGACGCATCCCTCGCCATCTCCCGCATCCTCATGCCTGCACCGCATAGCGGCGGCCCCGCGCATCATCACCACGATGCGCGCGTCCGTCTCCTTATCATTTTGAGCTATCTAACTACTTTTTCGGTGCACTGTAGGCCAATTTAGACCCTCGTAGGGTTTCATGTAACTTACGGACCGTTTGTTGTGTTCTCTAGGAATTTAGTCATAGCTGCAAGTAAGTCTCGCCAGAAGGTCTCAATCGATCCTTATGGATTTCAGGCCGAAGGAATGCCTCGTTAAAGCTCTATAGGTTTCTATCCATATTAATAGTTGCTGCTGTTGCGTACTCTCGTTTACAGAGCTTTTGTTGCAGCATTAGAGTGGATTGAATTGCAACACTAGATATATCAATAATCGGTAGGCTTAGGGTTTAGGCTTGAGTTAAGTTTCCCCTTTTCCAAGTGTTTTGGCTTGAAGCGTTTCTTACAAGTCTCCGTATCCATAGATTGATGAACTACGAAGGCCTTAATCCATCTGCTGCACATGTAGTTCGCATTTCTTAGCTGGAGAGAGTGTGAGTTCTATCTGAATTCGGAATTGCCAATCCGTCGACCGCTCGTCTATTGTTGTGTCCGACAATTGTCAATAGACCAGGGATTCATTTGGATCATACGAAATGGGAGGCGTACAAGGTATATCGTCTTCTGGAGTTGCCAGTGACGAATCTGCGCAATGCACCGAAGAAGGTACGTTGCATTTTTATTCATTCATTTCGCTTGAGCAAGTGGGAAATCGTGATCTCGGACACTTATATATGCTTATGCTGCTGCTTCTTCTTCCTCCTCCTCTTCTTCCTCTTCCTCTTCTTCTTCTTCTTCTTCTTCTCTTCCATGTACACAAACAAATTGTGTGTTTCCAATACTGACATTTTTCTGGTTGATCAGGATACGTGATGGAACTTAGTAGTCAGATGTTCTCACAGCGCTGTGCTCATACAAGAATGCCTTTTACTCTGTCCCTGTGACGAGAACAATTAGGTATTAGTGGCATCTTGGCATTGTAGAGTCTGATTAGACAACGCTTTGATCCGTCATGATTGTGTGCCACAAAAGGGTGGAACTCACACCTAGTTTGGTGAGGTAGCCTTAAATTATTGGGCACTTTGAAATGGGCACCTTCGTTGCTCATTGGGACCTTCTTAGCTTATGCTTCTTCTACCAGCTTATGCTTCTCCACTCTGTCTCGTAAGTGAGCACATGCAGGCACCTGAGTGCTACAAGGAGCCTTAAGAACCACCATATAACTTTCATTCTCCGCCCCTTCTTCCCATCTTTGAGTGCTTCTATCAATGCAACAAGGCACTAGTTGAAGTAACCTGAAGCAGCCTGCATGTGCATGATCCAACATGTGCATGTCTAGTTCCATTTCCTGTCAGTTCTCCTGTAGTTTTCCTGTTTCCAATGCTGCTGATTATGTTCCAACATGAGAAGCACATGAATGCCTGAATTGTTCGACTGTTTCTAGCTTTTCCTTTACCAGCTTATACTTTCTGCACTCTGTCTAGCTAGAGACAGAGTGCACATTTCAGGCACCTGAGTGCTGCATTTAAGTAACTTTAAAGCCACCGGATAACTTTTATTCCAGGCCTCCTTCCCTTCATCGAGTGCTCCTATCAATGCAACAACGAATTTCTTGAAGTAGCCTGTATTTGCATGATTGAATATTTGCATGTTTATTTCCATTTCGTGTCAGTTCTCCTGTAGTTTCCCTGTTTCCAATGCTGCTGACTATGTTTCAACATGAGAAGCACATGGACGCCTGAATTGTTTCGACTGTTTGGTATGTAAAGGGGCAGGGAGGCAACGGTGGTGACTGGCACGCAACAAGACAGGTAAGCAAGGAAGGAAACCATGGCGTCTGTACAGAGCCTGATGACAAAATGCGACCCAAGAATGGAGAAGGAAAATATGGTGCCACGGGTACAGAGGTCTGAACCAGGATCTGCAGGGTACTCCACTGGGCGAGCTAGAGGGTTAACAAGCAGCGAACACAGGTCAAGCACGGTTCTCAAGGAGTCGCTGTTGCAAAATGTGGTAGGTTTCCGCTGGAAATGTCCAATTGTGAAACTTAGTTGGAACCCATTGTCTTGATTGAATACGATGATGACGTAAGGCTTTGAGGCACCTTGCAATGCTTTGGGTTCAGCACATCACAACTTAAGCGCAAATGGCGTGACTTATTTGCTTTATCCACCTGCTTCTGAGCTTGTTCTAATTGTCCGCCTGCAGGCTCCTGCACATGTGAACCCAAGCAAGGCAAACCTAGGATCTGTTGAGAAGGATCGACTCAAAATGTCCTCATCTGATCTTTACAAGGGAAAGGCAACTACTGAATCACTTGAACGATTAATGGAGAAAATAGGGCAGCTGAAAAATGCCAGTGCTCCAAAGCAACAATCTCAGAGAACACCATCTACAAATGAGCCTCATCCACATGGGGAATCAAATCCTCGAGGCTCAACACCAACTGGAACTGAAAGTAAAGGTCAAATCTATAGGGATGTGAAGGTATCAAATTCAGGAGGCTATGTGAAAGAAAGTTCCAAAATCGAAAATCAAAGACGCATCCGGGAGATCAATGCAAAGATTGGTTCTATGTCTGTGCTTGAGCCTGCAATGGAGCAGGTACCTGAGGAGAGTGTCAGGACAATTTCACCTTCCACACCAGCGAAGTCCATTGGAAAGGAGAAGAGCTCTTCAGTCCGGACTCGAGCATCAGCAGCATCCACATTCTCCCGAAGCAGCAATGGAACACCTTACAAGAAAAAGCTCTCCACTTTAGATGGGGTTGACAATACAAGTATGCACATGACTCTTGTTTCCACCATGTAGTAGCTGTTGTGGCTTTGGGGTTCATATTGCTCTTCTGGGCTCCTTGCAATGTGTTAATAGTTCATCATAGCCGGTTCAATAAGAACTAGTCTCTAAAAATTAGTGGTGGTGTTTTTCTCAAGTGATGTTTGAACTCTATGTATTCTGCGTATGATCTATTTTGATATCCTCATGGCTGACATATTTTTGACAGGTCAAACACTCCAAACCAAGGTAGAGGGAGCTGTGGAAAGCACACATGAGAAGCATCATGGTGGTAGTTATCAGGTTATTGAAAAAGTAGTAGCCAAAGATGTAAAAGGGCTTTTGGAGCAAGGGCTGGATCTTCACGGGAGGAACCTGAGGCTATTATCCAGTGAAACCACACATACAACTAATCATGCACATGGAGAGGAAAAGGGCAGTCATGAGCATCTCGTTGAACACCTTGCACTACCGAGTAGCGGCCTTCTAGCTGGGATTGAAAAACCAAGCAACATCATCAAGCGTGCAAAATGCTCAAGATATGGTAATTGTATATTCTTGCTTCTGAGAGATTTGGTGACAAAACATCTTGCCTGCTTACACTGTTGCTCATACTTTTTTGGGGGAGGTGCTTCTAGTTGGGAAGTTGTGCATGTTACTCCTAATCCTCAATCAGCCTAGTTTTGACTCTAGACTTCATTGATATGCATTTGCAGGGCCAGCATTAAGGGTAAGGAGAGATGACCCCAGATTTCCTAACTCAAAGGACGATCATAGCCCAGGTTCAGAAACTTCAGCTGATAATGGTCAACGGAGTCCGGAGGTATTGCTTACCTCTAATCATGATGACAATAGTGGCAGAAGCAATATAGCTTCAAAGGCAGAAATTGACGTCATCAATACTGGCCATCAGCAAAGAAAAGATAATGAAATCCAACATGGACAGGATTACCTTTTAGATCTGAGAAAGCGAAAAGCTGATGCAGATCCTTCTACAACAGATACTTCTCTTCTTTTGTCAGGAGTAACTGGTGACAAACAGATCTCTGGAACTATGGCCATGGAAACACAGAAGGATGGCCTTCCTAGAGGTGGAAATACCCTTGATCAAGAGGTATTTGGAGGCATCTCAGGGAGAGAGAGCCGGACTGAGATGACTGCATTGGAGCAGAGTGGAGAAAGCCTTACTGCAGAGTTCGTTGATAGACCTCTTACAGGGTCATCAACCAAAGGTACTCCAGGAACTGAAAGAGAGCCATGGGCGTGGAAAAGAGATGCACGAGCTCATACTTCACCCACTTTACCTGAGCACTCAAAATCAGGGAAAGGCATGAATGGCATACCACCACGTTATGTACATCCAGTAAGACTCAGAACTGTTCAGCATGGAAATAACTTAACTAGACATTAATGAGTGATGGGCTTGGACTTTTCAGTACCAAGTGATTTGCAAATTGACTTTCTTGATTGCAGTGAACCTTTATGTTCAGTAGATTTTTGTTGGGACCTATGTGAATGGGATACAGAGGTAGATGCTTGTGAGAGGAGCCACAGTTATGTAACAATGTCATCTATCTGCGGTTTGATATTTCTCTGATGCTGAATGTGCTGGACAATGGGCATTCTTTCTGACAAGTTCTGCTTTGTTGGCAACAGAGTGTAGGATCCCGGGACCCTGTTTCACATAGAGGCGATTTAAGTGATTCACCTGCACCGGATGCCCACAAACCTTATGTTGGGGTTGCTAGGCAATTGCATGAAATAGAAAGAAGTGAGTCAAGCAAGGCAGTCACTCCTCAACCTAAAGCTCATGAGAAAGGTATTGCATCCACAGAAGATGCTGCTGTTAACCATCTGTCCAACACTCTAAGTACCATCACTATTGGGGAAAAGAGTGCTCTTGATGGACGTGCCAAACATTCAGTACAAGGGAGAACCCAGACTCAGATGTCTGGTCATCATTTGAACTTTGCCCCTGCTGAGAGTGGATCACTCTCTGGGCTAACAGGTGTGACTGGGCTCAGTGGGATCACCTCCCAAAGTTTGGGGCACACACATAAGTCTGCTCTGCCCTCTTCACAAGGAGTCGAGGTTAATAGCATTAGTACTGGGGAAAAGGGTGCTTCTGGACTTGCGAAGCATACACCACAGGGAAGGACTCCTACTCAGGCTCCTCCACAGCAGATGACTGCTGTCCGTGCTGAAAGTGTATCTGTCTCTGGAGTGACGGGAATGACTGGTCAAAGTGGAGTGACCTCTCAAAGTGTTGGATCTTCACAAAAGCCCCTTCCACAAGGGATTGAAGTCCCACAGAAATCTCATCTTCCCCAAACCATCAAAGAAAGTGTGCGCTCAGGAACTGAATCAATTGATCAGAATGGGCATTCGAAGGTCACGACAAGAGCGAATGTTGCATCAGCAGAAGTCCCATCACATGAAGCACATGAAGGTCATTCCGCGAAATCCAGTGATGCCCCCAAAGAAAGGGGGGATAAAAACCAGGATAACCCCCCTCCTTACTCACAACCTCAAAGAAGACCTCGAATGGAGACTGAGAATGACAACTTTGTGTATGTGAACGGAATTCGTTACCAGAAGTTGGGAAAAATTGGCAAGGGCGGCAGTAGTGAGGTGTTCAAGGTTATTGCCACCAACTGCTCAATATATGCTCTTAAGCGGATCAATTTAAAAGGACGAGATTGGGGAAGTGCTCGAGAATTTTATCAGGAAATAGAGTACCTTGAGGCATTGCGTGGCAAACGGCACATCATTCAGCTAGTTGATTCTGAGGCAAGTCCCAATTTCTGAAGCATCATGACATGTCAACGATTAAAAGGGAGTAGACTAACTTAAAATGTTTATCAGGTGTTTGTGGGATTGATTGCAATCATTCAAGAATCAAGAGTGCTTGGCATATCCACAATCAGAAGATGATTGAAGAGTAGACATTGAAGTTTCTCATGTGGAATGATAGTGAAGTGTACTGAGATTTCTGTTTTGCAGGTCACAAACAAGAAGGTTCTTGACAAAAGTCGGAGTGGTGGAGACATCACTGAAGATGCTTTCATATACATGGTGCTAGAATATGGGGAGATTGATTTGGCTGGCATGCTATCTGCCAAGCGCAAGGAAATGCAATGCAATAATGAGAGCAAACTTGATGAAAATTGGCTACGATTCTATTGGCAGGTAAGGAATATGTAACCATTCCACTGCTTATATATGTATCCAAGTCTCAGTGGAGTTGTGATTTGTACCTCCTTTGTTATTGAGGACTTCATTGTGGGTTGGATACTACATTCCAGTGCTGTGGGTGACAACCTTATATTGAAATCAGTGATGTCATTCTTTCAGATGCCTGGAGATGATATGTCAGTTCATCAAATATAATAAGTCATGCCTATCATGAGTTCCAAAACTTAGCATGTCATACATAATGTGTATGCTCACTGTGACAGTAAACCTATAAGCTTGATACAGGATGTGCAGTACTTAAAGAATCTCAAATTATATCTGATGAGATTTTCTGTCGGTGATGTAACAGCAAATATTGGAGGCTGTGCGGACAATACACGAGGAGAGAATTGTGCACTCTGACTTGAAGCCAGCTAATTTCATGTTGGTCCGAGGGGAGCTCAAGCTGATTGACTTTGGAATTGCCAAAGCTATACAGAATGATACCACGAACATTGTGCGTGATTCTCAGGTATGGAGCAATTTCCTAAGTGCACCCACATGATCAGCAAGATTTATGGTACTAACATTGTTGACTGGAAAATGATTAGCTGGAAGATTAATTTGGTAATTGTCAACTTTTGCGTGTAGATGTTGCTCATGCACTTTCCAACAATAACTCGTTTTGGAGTTCTATAAGGTCAATCAATATTCATCATAAGTTTGCATTGATGACGTAGTTTGCACCTTACAAGTGCAGTGAACCATTTAGAGCTGACACCCAGTTTGTCATTTTGTCGTTGTACCTGTTTAGTCACAGATCATTGTTCTATACAGACATTAGTTTGACATCATTGGTAGTTTACCTCTTTTGTCCTCAACTGAAAAAATGATGTAGAGCCATCAACATTGACCACAGAGTAGTGCTGAAATTTGTTTATTTCTGTTGCTATAGGCAGGCACATTGAATTACATGTCACCAGAGGCATGTTTACAAAATCAAACAGATGACGAAGGTTTGGAGATCAAGCAAGGCCGTGCTTCAGACATCTGGTCACTCGGCTGCATTCTTTACCAAATGGTGTATGGTCAGACACCGTTTGCTGAGCTTTCTTTCTACTCCAAGATTCAAGCCATCACAAACCCGCATCACAAAATCCATTATCCTCCTGTTTCAAATCCCTGGCTGCTGGACATTATGAAGAGATGCCTTACCTGGGACCGCAGGAAGCGGCTGCGCATTCCAGAGCTTCTCCAGCACCCATTCTTGCAACCTCACTTGGCTCCTGTTGTTCCCATCAGACATCTCCTCATAAATGGGATGACCAAGGATCAGATTTTACAAAATGTAGCGGCCGAGATCAGTGCATCCTTGCCAAGTGAGTGGGTGGCAGAGCTCTTGAAAAGAGAGTGGCGAGATCCAGCCAAAGCTTCACGAGATGAAGACAGTGCTAAAGATATCAGGAAGCAAGGGTAATGAAGCTGTGGGACTGAATGACAAGATGAGAATTCATCCCCAGCAAAATCAGAGTACTCTCTCCTATCCTGATCTTATTGATCTGGACTTAGTAGTAGAGACTATGTGGGTGGAAGAGTATGGGATGATCTGATCACTGGTACTGATTGTGCACCCCCAAGTAGATGCATGCTGCATCAGTTGTAAAATAAAACCAGTGTGAAGTTATCTGATATGCGTGAGATCTCTTCCACTTAAAAACTTAGAGGTATATAGTGGTATCCAGGTCTTGTGTCTCCAACTTAGAGACCCTTGTCAGACGTGTTCGCCGAAAACACTGTTAATGAGAACACGTGAGCACCAGAGGTGTTGATTGATCATGTTGGCAGAGTTTAAGTCTGGAGCTTGTTTCACTGGAGATTGTACGACCGCCCTTCAGGCTCAAAAAGTGTCTGAAGACACTACAGGGCTCTTGGTAAACTGCGCTCGATCATGATTGATAAAAAGCAGGGAAAAGAAAGTGCAAAATTACAAAGTGGAGGCAGGAAACTTTCCATGTTGGATTAAGTTTGGCGCTTTATTTACGATGATCCTCCAGTGTGAGGAAGAACTTCACTGCATGCAGGTGTGATGCGAGCATGCAGGCTGCAACAACCAGCTGATGTAATAAGGTCAATCTTCTCTCTGCCCACAGCTGGTTCAAATTCTACACACTTGGAGATGCTTTTCTGTTCTTTTCAGAGAGACCACACTCTCTTTGGTCCTGTACATACCTGTGTGCTGGTGCAGCATTTTGAGGCAACTAATATTGTTTGAGGTTGGTAACTTGTATTGTAAGAGCCTTGCCAACACAACCATGCGAGCCATGAGGTCATGGAACTTCATATTTGTTTGTCTTTCCTTGATGGGGGACTGGCAAGGGATAGGCAGTAATGAATTTTGTAACTGATAGTGTACACTAGATTATTGAAGGTTGCGGTCTAAGCATTCTGAGACCAGTGCTTTTGAAAGGCAGTAGAAAGTAGAAACATTCAAGTTGTTTCCTGCTTCCTTTTGTTTGACTTCATTATCATACTGGACAGGCATTTGCTGAAGCTGCCACAGTAGTGGCTTGACCTTTTCACTTCACATTGACTGTAATCTGCTTGTTTCTGCAGTGTTTGTAGTGCCTCATATAGTTTAAAGAACCTGTGTGTGTTCATGCTGATTCACACAAGTTGATTGTTATGATGTAAGGTATGTGGCCCTACTGTGGGCACTTCTAACTCCACACCCAAAATTTACCATTTGATCGAATCTGGAATTGCCTAATCTGGTCAGCATTTGCAAATTGCAGAATCTGACTTGAGATGCAAGTAAGGTTGAGGAGCTAAAACCAGACACCTCACCCAAAATCAACACATCTTGCATCCATCCAGTACATATTGATTTTTGAGAATATTAGTACATATTAGTACCTTATTACCAGGCTTCCATGTTGATTGTGGGTCATCTACCAATAAAACTCTGAACCCTTTCTTTCATGATCAATCTTCACGATTTGTCATTTTGAAGTGATCACATAGGCCTTCCCAACTGTGTTAACAATCGGACTTCAAATGGTTGATATGTTTTGAGAACATCGTTTCATCTCAAAGCTTTGGTACTTCCAACCTTCACATATGGTGCAGAGACTCGGGGGAGAGATTTGAAGAAATCTCATTGAGAGGTTGTTGTATAAGGCATGAGGATACATATGATGACTCACGTCAAAGTGCTCTCTTTGACATCCTATCATATATTGTTGGCAAAATTTGGAGAAATTTCCATGGAATTATTCACACTTGAGAGCTAATTATGAGTTTCCAGCAACAACTTGCCCACCTCTTCTTGGTTAGTCAATCAATCAACATCACTTTATCAACACATGGTTGAACAAGGATTTGACACCTAACCCACTTGGAAGGCATCATGGGGTCTTTCACAATGCAAAACCCATGACATCCCAACACCACAAAAATTACCTTCGCCTCAAGGACTTTCTCAACTACAAATGTGAATCATACTTGAAGCAACCATTGACACTACTACCCCAATGCAAAAATCATTGTGTCATATTTCACCTCAAATCATAGACTTGTCATTGAAATTGATTGATGGTTGCTTGTCCTAGAGATAACAACTTATGCCACTCATATTTTTTTAAGCCTACAAATACCCCCCTTCATTGTGATCCCCCTCCCCCTCCAAGCTCTTTGGGTGTTTCCATGAGAGGGGTTGAACATATGTGTAATATGCAACAAAAAAATTGTCATTTTTACCCATTCATATGGTAAGGTCTATGACCTCAAAGCTATCCTCCAGTGGTGATTGTTCATTTTATGTGTAAGTTTGTCCTTGCCGGTGGTCCATACGGAACTCGCATTGTTGGAACTTCATATTTTGGTGGGTAGTTGAGAATTTCTAAGGCTCAATTGAGCCATCAATATGATTTAATGCCCACACCCTCTCACCCATGAAGCCAAAAGAGTGTTTTGGACCATGGTGCCCGGATCCCTCCATGAAACTTGACCATAAGGTAGAAAATGGAAAACGGTGAAAATAAGTTGATTCAGCTAGAAAAAGTGGCTTGAAATTTGTGCAATATCTTCTAGAGATGGAATAGAGGAAATGATGAGGAATGCAAGTTGCCTTGTAATTTTATTCCTTGTAATAATTAATTACATGTTTCCAACGAGACAAGTATGTCAAAACCCCTGCATGTACAACAAAGTCCCCCTAATTTGAGCATCAAAATGTCCTACTTTGCATACAAATGCACACAAAATGGTTAACCCAATGGCACCCAAAAGTGATCCCAAGTGACGTGAAACAAGACCTATCCAACCAATCACTACATCTGGCCTATCAATGCATCCTTTTCGGGCCACCACTTTTACAATTACCCATTTTGGGTCTACATAAGAATATGCCTACTCATAGTCTATTGCATCAATAGTGGTCATACACTGTTTTCCATTTTTCTACCTTAATAAGATGAGTGACCACATAAGGCACACATATCTTATAGAGAATACTTTTTGTAAGAGTATGTAGGCCACACATATGTGTGCAAAGAATGCTTCTCTATAAGGGTATGTAAGTCTCACCTCGATAATACGACACCTTATTATACAATGCACTTCCTACCGACCAAACTTTCTAGTGTTAATTTACCATGTTATTATGACTACGACGCTTATAATACGTCGTTTATTAGGCCCAATGTCTCATATAATAGAGGAAATTTATGTACATACGTGGTGGGACCCACAATATGATTTGCCTTGGGATAGGGGAGTTCTTCCAAGTACAAAATAAATTCATCGGTGGGTTAACTTAAGCTAAGTTAACTCAAGTTAATTGTTCTAAACCTTTGTTCCAAAACAAGCATTGCACTTTTGAATTTTTGGGTTTGGGTGGAGGTTGAAGGGGTTTAGGGATTGTAGTTGTTCAAATTGATCTCTGAATCCGGGATACGGTGAGCATTGTAATTGAGAAATATTACTATTTCTCTCTGACCACCTAATGTTACAAGTGCAGTACAACTCTTGGATCAAGGAATAGTTGCCTCATTCAAAGTTTAATATAAGAAGAAGCTTTTGGAATGGGTTCTTTCTCATTTTGATTCTTCTACTACTCACTGAGAATTGCGGAAAATATTGCATAATGTAAGGCATGTTATTGTGTGAAGCTCTCAAGTGTGAAGAGAGATGAATACCCAAATCATTCGAAACAGCTGGAGGATGTCCAACATTTTACCTACAGGCTAGAGTGCCAATTTTGCCATGGATGATGAACGTAAGAAATCGAGAATGAAAGAAGTAGCAAATGACCTAGCAAGTCTCATTTCATCTTTGAAACTTAGAAGTGAAGAAAAGTCTATTGAAGAATATGTGTAGTTGATAAGGGAAGAAATTTTTGATCCAAAGTACAACATGGTTGAGTTGGTGGATTTGGCATGAAATAGAGAACTCCATTTGGGTTTAGATTTGAATGAGGAGCCAATGGAGGGGAATGATGTGGATGACTAGCCTACACCAATAATCCAGCTTCCTCAACCCCGTGAGTATGCCCAATTAGTATCAAATTTTACAATGGAGCATTTTTCTAGAGTTTCAGTTGTAGATGTGATGAACATGCAATCTTTATAGATAAAATGAACAAGATTTCAATTTCCAACATCAACAAACATCATTAGAAGACAATAGATTCTTTCTTTCATAGTGTGCGATATGATGAAGACATCATCCTAGGACTTTTTTTTTAAACTCCATATTGTGTGACATTGTGAGCATATTTCTTCAATAAAAATGTCCTTTCATATTTATGTATCTTCATTGTGTATTATGATTATATTTAATCACACTTTAATAGTTTGAATGCATATGAATACTTGTGAAAGTAGAAGGCATTGCCTAAACTACCATTAAATATACACACTAAAATCAACACACTAATTTAAGTTTCATTCTAAAATGAAACTTAAATTAGTGTGTTGATTTTAGTGTGTATGACAAAGACCCCTTCAAATGGTAAGTCACGAAAATTATGACATCAATGTTACGAGGATTTTGTAATGTGGTTGACTTCTGAGTTAATTACATGCCGTATTGACATTTTCCCAAGCTTCCTAAAAAAACAAATAAAATTTTGCGTTTTGGGGGCTGTTTTGCTTTGGGCTTCACCCGAGCTCCATTGGCTCATATTGTTGAGCTTCAATGGCATATTGTTGAGCTTCTTTTGCTCTTAGGCCTTGAGCGCGTCTTTTGTGCGCGTCAAGACGTCGTTGCCGAGCTTCGGCAGCTCTTTGGATTTTGGCTTGCTTCGCGGCTTTGGCCTTGGCGAGCAAGCTTGCCATGGTAGGAGCGTGGGATCGCTCAATGGGAACGGAGCTTCCGTAGAATTCTTGCTCCGGAGCTGGATCCGCTGCTACCTCCGCCACCAATCGGAGGCATGGCAAGCGCTCTTCTTTGGAGCTCATTTTGGTGTGGTTTTGGGTATGGTTCCAGGTGTGGTAGGGCGAGGCAAGCGTGGGCGCAAGGATTTGAACCCGAGATTTCGTGGGTTGTCAAGATAAGCGCCTTGCCATCGCCTCTTCTCAGGAACCATGTCCAGTATACGAGCACTAACCCTTTTATTCCTCAAAAGGAGTCCGAATCCACTTCAGGGTACTCATCCAGCGATATGTGCGCGCGTGTGTATGTGCGTATGTGTGGGGGGAATATGACGGAGACGAAGGAGAAGAGACAGGAGCCGACGAGCAAGGAGTTCCTGCAGCTGGAGCGATAAAGCAACCCCTTGCAGACACGCTTACGCGTCGTTCAGAATAGTTGTAAACCTGGAGATCAGAAGCGCAAGACGCCTCCCATGTCCTTGCCAGAAACCAACGATACGTGCTTCCTAATCTCCCACATTGCCATGAGCTTCTCTTGATTACCCTCGGTTGTTCCTGAATCTTTTTAAATTCACAAGGAAAGCAGTTCAATGCATGAAGCATATGACAGTGGTGTCTTAAACCCTAAACCTTAAGTCTTGTGCTTTGCCACTCTGCAACACTGGCATAATTTACGTCCAGAACAGGTTTATCTTCACCTTGGACAGGTATTTTTTGAGTTCGAATTTTGGCTGCATTGTAGGACGTTGCTCGTTCCTGAAATTCAAAATTCGCAAGGAAAACAATGCCCTGCATGAAGCAAATGCAAGTAGTCTCTTATACCCTAAAACCCAAATCTTTCACTTCGTCACTTTGCAACACTAGCATAATTTAAGCAAACAAATTCATTTTCATGGTGGACAGTAATTCGTTTCAATTTGAACTCTGGCTGCATCACAGTACGATTCTCTGTGTTCTTCTAATGACTTTGTGGCAGCAGTGCTGGATCGGGTCAGAGCATTTCTTCCCATCGTGGATGAAGCGAATCGAAAGCTCATGGCTGGCATTGAGGAGAAGGGACAACAGGAGTTCGACATAGAAGCAGTGAGTGCGAATAGTGCAGCACCACACATAGAGATGGTATTTGCGACAAAACTCTGCTTTCTTCCTCCAATACTCATTGCTGCCATCTTTTGCGTCACAAAAATTCCAGTTACCCTAATGTTTGTCCACGAATGAGATCCCTTGCCAATTCTACATTTAAACCTTCTGCAGTGGCTATAAAGGACCTATCCTTCAGCTCGAGTGCTAATTAAGCTAAGCGGTCCTATTGTGAGCACTTCCAACTCCAGAGACATATCTGACTCTTGTCTTGGCTTGGGAATTGTCTCATCTCGTTGGCAATTGTGAATGACAAAGATTGTCATTTCAAGTTCAAGAAACGGAATCTCAAAAGTCCATAGCGAAGATTTCCATTCTCTTAACAATCATATAGGCCCTCTCAATTGTGTTCATCGGTGAACCTAGACCGGATATTATAATTCATGCACATACTCCAATCTCATCATGCTAACATGTGTCTTTTTGGTGTCCGCCCTCTGGGGAGCCTTAACTGGTTAATATATTTGTGCACATTGTTCAATCTCGTCGTAACACATGTCTCTTTGAGTACCGTTCTTAACTACAACCTTTGCCGTGTACGACTCAAATATAGGTTTCTCGTTGACAAGAGTGACCACATAAGGCCCACATATTCTAACACTCAAATATTTGTGCAGGACTTAGCTTTGGGAATTGCTGATCTCTGAAGCTCTTGCAGCAGCTCAGCGAGCAAGTGCCGCCCAAATGCATGAGATGGATGTACACGAAGATTCCTCCCAAGATGATAGTGAACATGATTCTGATGATAACACTCACAAAACAGCAACAAAAAGTAGGTGATATGAGAAGCTCCTGCAAACACAAAATCGGAACTCTCTAGAAGTAGCAAATAGCAATTTCAACCCACTGCTCCTGGCTTAACCTCCTATTCTGAAAGCAGGCTTACAACTGAACTACTGCTTTAAATGCTGTGCCTCTTCTGAGGATCAAGCGGCATCCAGTTGAGAATCTGAAAACAAAATCTGGCCATTTTTTGGTGACGAGGTATTACGTATGCCATTGCATTCTACACCCATTGTGAATAGAAGGCTCAGTATGGGCTCTAGCAAATGCAGAGGAACGCACAACATTTCACTACGATCACTACGATCAAATCTACGATCTGAGGAATGTAGTTTTGGTATTTAACACTACACCTCACAAGGCAGAAGTTCATAAGCAACATGGGCTTCACCTGGCAGTTCGTTCACCCACTCATCTTATCTTATCGCAAGGTCGGTGCACAGTTATGTCCCGATTACATAATCAGCAACTCATCGTTTCATTCAACACCCACGAGTACTCCTGTGAGCAGAACTTCAAAAAGATCCCATTTTTTACACATGAATCCACAAATGTACTTCCAATGTCCATTGGACTTGAGATCATCAAAACAAATGTACTGACCATATTTATCTCTACACCTCACAAACCAGGAGAAAGATAAACGACACAAATATGCGAGTTCTCAACATGCATTGTTCACTTGGTATAAAATGAAGGTTGCAAGTTTGAATTTATTTTTGGAGAGAAAAGTTGGTGATACCGATTTTAAAATCATATGTGGTTGTTGTCCTCACCTAAAGTGGTGCACTCCATGTATTTTTTTAGATTTTAAAATTTGATAATTTCAACGTAAATCAAGCATAAATCAAAACTACATAGCTTTGGTTTGAAACTTTGTAGGTGCTTTGAGCACATGTAGGTCTATGGTGCATGAAAGGAAGTTTGGAGTTTTAAATATCTATGTATGGATTACATGATAAAAAAATATAGCAGTTTGAATGAACAATGATATTAGTTTAGGAAAACCCTAAGTGAATATTTACATAGTATGAATAATGATGATATTTGTCCATATGATAATTTTCAACCAATTCTAATATTAGGTGCATTTTAATTTTAAATTATGAGACTTGGTTTAAATCAATTTTGGAACATCATAGGGTTCATGCATCGTATATTAAGCAACATGGATGTCTTTTATGCAAGCTTACTTGAAACCTTTTGTTTGCGAGAAGCATTGAGATTTGGACTTTGAACCTCTTGTTCCAAAGATTCAATGTTTCTCTTGGCATAAAATTGGTGACCCCACCAGTGAGAACGTTAAGTGGTTGCACATGGATTTTGGACACATGTGTGATTAAAAAGAAAAGAAAAAAAATAGCTCCTTATGATGATTTTGACCCATTGGTTTCTCACAAGTAATTTTTACATGTGCCATGTATTGCCACTCCAAAGTTTGACCACAAAATCATATGATCTCCATATGGCATCCATCCCTCCACTTCTTACCATTTAGACTATTTTCAATCAAAAGTTTTTAAACTGTAATTTCTTTTGCAATTAGTTCATTGATCAATTTAAATCTTCCAATTGTAACATACAAATGTATTAAAGTGCATGTGTATGATGAGATACGCCGGGAGCAGTGAACAAGATGAGTAAGGCGAAGGAGAAAACACTAGCTAAGAAACTTGAGAATTTGGGGCACAATTGTTCTCATGTCATGTTGTCTTATTATGACTTGACCCAAAATTTTGATACGCTCTTGTGGGTACTGATAACCCTTACTTTTTACCACCCTTTTTTACTGTTTTTCACTTGCTATCTCACTTACTAGTTACCTAACTCTTTCGCTGATAAGTGGATGACACCTGTTCAAACACAACCCCCGCTCTCACCTCTTGCTTACCCAAAATCTTGAGGAAGTAACTGCCTCGGTAACCAAACATGCCAAGAATCGACCCCTGGTGGAATAAGTAGGACCCTGCTGGTCTCTCTCGCCCTCTTTCTCCCTCTAAGGCTTCCTTTTCGGGGAGCTGGGATCTTGCCGAGTATTGGAAGGAAGTTCTAAGCTCATGTCTGAGGGATTCTTTTTGATGGAATAAAGTGGCTACTTTGCTCACAGCTGAGGTGTTGTAAGGCCTGGTAGTACGTTCTTGTGGTGCTTGCTGTGCGGATACATATGACAACACATTTCGATGAGTAGAGTTGGAATGAAGAAGTCATAAAGTGTAGTTTAAGTTCGCTGCATGGACTTCGTGGGTTAATGTTGAGTTCAGGTTCTACAGGTCGTTTGAGGATCCGGTCCCTTGTTCGTAGAAATCATGAAGTAAAGTCATACCCTTAGTTGCATGTATGCACAACTGAGCTTCTAGGGATGAAGTCTGATTCAAATCTGTAGGAAAGATGAGTTTGTAAAAGTTAACGATTGTCAATGATGCATGGGATATCACATGAAAACAAAGGAAATTAAAATACAGTCTTGGTTGTCATTGTCTAAACGCAAAATCGTAAGATAAGCATAGAGTCCTCGGAAAATTCTACGCATTTCAATACAATACAGTCGGAGAAGATTTCATACAAGCGGCAATAATCTCCCAACTAGCTTCATATGTAATTTTATCATGTGTTGCTAAAATTCAGTCAAAGTGTGCATTCATGCAATTTCAATTTTGTGAATCTTCTTGCAACACATATTGATCCAAACCCAGAAGCATCCCATTGCCCCTAACAACAAAGGTTCAATTAGGAGAACCTCAAAAATACCCCACTTATTCAAAGATCAACAGCCACAACGTGCGATGGTTCACAAAGCCACAAACTAATACATAACACAACCTTCATAAGCTCACTCCTGAGATTTACAAGGACACTAACATATCACATGTCTAGTCATTGAGGTCACTAGAGTGTAATCTACTTTGAAATTGAAGTTCTTGCAATCTACAATCATTACCTAGAGGCTATTGCAATACAGTTGATAAAAAATGAGGTTGCAAGTCTTTTTGAAAACACTACAAAAGATTCAATCTTGACCTTAGACTGTCGCTTGGGCTGACACACTCCTACATACTCCATTTGAAGTACGCAGAGGATTCAATCGTATTTAAAACCTCACAAAAAAACTATCACATACGTTTCTTGGGAAGATCAACACCAACACCAAGCAGCTGATTGAAGGTTTGGCAATCGAGAGATGAAATTGAGGCTTACCAGTATGTGCCCAAGATGGGAGCGAGTAGAGTGAGAGCTGACACCCAATTCTCATTGAACTTCTTGCTTAGTTTATAGGGATGTCCTTCACCAACCCCGTCATCACCTGATGATGGTAAGGAGACCGGCGTAGGTCACCTATTTCAGCCACACTGGCACCTTCCCCTTGGCTCCCGACCCTAAACCCTAAACCCTAAACAACAAACCGATCCGCAATAATGAATGTCAACTGATGAGCAATTCCAACCCCAAATGTTGTCAGCCACAAGACTACAAAGGCAACATCAACAATCAAATTTCTCCGACCATAACCTCTGAAAGAAAGAAACTCAAAGCTTGCTCAAACAACACATGCATCCAGCACCCAAAGACTGCAACTAGAAGGTCTGGAATTCAAACACAATTCTAACATACAGGATGAAGTCCACATAGTAGCATCTATGCGATAGGTAGTCGTGTTTGTACATTTTCAAGGCTTATACCTTCGAATAATGCATGGATTGGTAACATGTAAAGCCGCAGGAGCGCGAAAGGATTGCCAGAGATATGCTTCGAACTTCACCGATAGCGTTCCACAATGGTCTACAAGTTGACTAAAGTGTACAAATGACACTTGCCATTAGTATGCTCAAGAATATCTTCCTCTTGCATACTGAAATGTAAATGCATGACACTTGCCATATGTAAGCTCAAATATCTCCCCCTTGCATACTAAAGTGTAAATGCACGATACTTGCCCTTAGTAAGCTCAAAAATATCTTCCCTTGCATACTAAAACACAAGACTATCATCTAATGTATCCCAATGTGCTACTCTAAATGTCATAATGAAGAAAAAAATTTCACTTGATAAAGTTACTTATGTTGACGAATGGAATCATATCAACAATTAGCGGGCGTGACACTTTGAGACCTCTAGACATCTAGTTTAGGCCCTTCACAAATGGTGCACGTGATGCTAAATACCATAAACGGTGTACTCTTAGTCATGTTTTTACTTCACAAGATCATATATGACATCACATCTCACTTAATAGCGTACATGTGTATTTCAAGTAACCCCAAACTCCAAATCCTACGCCTATCCTCTTACCCTACAAGCTGAACCATGTTCATAGGCACCAATACTATATTTAAATATGTATTGGTACCTATTTGAACTCAAATTAGGTTTTCAAATATAAATTCCAAGGTTTTTGTAGACCTTAAACTCTCGAATTAAAGCACCTAGTATTGATTATCGATCTCACACACCTATACCTTATACCCCATGCCCTATACCTAGCCTTCAACCGTAGAACCTATAGCTCAATGTATTCATGAAGGTTTGATATTTCAATATTGCCTACTTATAGGGCCAAAATAATAAGCTAAATAAAGTTTGTTACCTATTTAATAACTTCAATTTAGAATATGGATATAACAATGACTAATCGTTTGGCACCACAAAAGGATGCTAGTACAAACCCCCATAACCTATACTCTAACCCTAGCAATCAAACCATAAAGCCTAGATTCGAAAGCCCACATATGTATGTCTGAATATGAACAATATTTTATTGTCACCTACTCATAAGTCCAAATCAATAAGCTAAATATATATTAGTAACCTCAATTTATATTAAACATTGGCCAATCATTTTGTATCACTAAAACATGCTACCACGTGTCAACCCCTAAATAATTCATCCATTAAATCACTTACTTATATCCCATGCACTAAACCTTATACATTAGACATCTAACCCTAAACCCCTGAAACCTATACCCTTGTATACTTACAGTGACTGCCAAAACTGAGTACGAAAAAACCTAGTCTACCTTTAGCCATTCATATTTTATAATTTATTGCATTTAATGCCAAATCAGTTGACGGCTCAAGTATACATGCATGTAAATGATGTGGCTACCAAATTACAAGTCCAGCAATGCAAGATAATTTGAGAAAGATCTAGATCAATGTAAATTAGCTCCAAAACTCAGTTATGCTCACACTTGGATTACGCAATGAATGCTACAAATTTGACATGTACAAGTGGTTTTCTGGGTCCGATTTTTTGGGTGGGCATGTTCTTGGCCTTCACATTTATAATTGTGTCCCCATTCAGTGCACATCATGTATGCAAATTGAGCAAAATGGTTTCATTGAGGTCTCTCTCTGCTGCTGGTAGAAAGCAAATAGAAGAAGCTACTTTAGAGAAGTTGAGGAGGGGTGAAAGTACTAGAAATGTTGCTAGAGACTTACAAGTATCCCAAAGTTGGGTTGCACAATTTCGTAAGCAACATTTGAGTGAATTGAGTGATGTCAATCACAGTTTTGGTGCCAGGCCACAGGTGTACAATGCAGCTGATCGTAGAGCTTGTGTGAGAGAAATCACTGTGGGTGGCTTAGAAACTGCACACAAAGTTGGAAATTACTTGAGAGAAGAGCTTCATGTTGGTATGAGCGATAGTACTGTGAGGCGAGTGTTACGAAAAGCAGGTTTGAAATGTAAAGTGAAGCAAAAGAAACCAAAGCTCACACTTCTTCAAATTTAGGGACGATTAGAATTTGCTAGACGTCATTGCCATTGGACTGATGATGATTGGAATCGTGTAGTATTCTCCGATGAAACAAAAATCAACCAATTTTGCTCTGATGGTCGCAGTTGGTGTTGGTTTCGTGATGGACAGAGTAGAAGTGCTAGAATGGTGCAACAAACTGTCAAGTTTGGAGGTGGGGGAGTGATGATGTGGGGTTGCATGACTCCGAGCGGCCTTGGTATGATGTGTAGGATTGAGGGAAAAATGGATCAGTACATGTATAGAGAAATTTTAGAGCGAGAGTTGATTCATACGCTGCATGCATACAATTTGGATCCTGCCAATTTGATTTTTCAACATGATAATGACCCGAAACATACATCCAAGAGTGTGCGCCGTTGGCTGAATTCGCAAGAATTTACTGTTTTGAAGTGGCCAGCGCAATCTCCAGACTTGAATCCGATCGAACACTTGTGGGCAACTTTAAAACGTCGACTAAACCAATATGAGAGACCTCCCAAAGGAATGTTAGAATTGTGGGAGCGTGTTGAGGATTGTTGGGCTTCAATTACTCCCAATGAGTGTAAGAACTTGTATAGGAGCATGCCTAAGCGCATTGCAGCTGTTATAGTTGCTAAGGGTAGGTGGACAAATTTTTAACTTTGTTCCAGCTTGTGTGAGCAAAACTGAGTTTTGGATTGAACTTCACTTTACTTTTTGTTTGTACATGCATACTTGTGTGTAATAGGCCTCAATTCCCATGGAAGTATGACCGATTGCAATAGTAATCCTATGCAATTTATGGTTTCATTTTTGGTGCATCCAATTTCCTTACATTGTTTGTTGAATTTCAATATGTTGTGTTTGTATTCAGTTTTGGCAGTCATTGTATATCATCTCCCTTGATACATCCAAAACAATAAACCAAATCTCAAATGATACCTATCTATGTAAATCCCAAAGTCGCCAAATCAAGCACTTAGTATTGATCATCAACGACATACATCCTAAAACCTATACCATAGCCCTAGCCTTCAAACCTCAAACCCTAGAAAACATGTAGCCCAAAACATTTATTAATTGAGGTTCAATATTTTATATCTCACATACTCATAGGCCCAATCCAAAAGCTAGATACATGGTCATATTTATCCAATAACCTCAATTAGAATAAACATTCGCCAATCATTTGGTACCAATCAAAAGTTGGCTAGCCAACATCTTTCATTTAAAATAAAAAAAATAAAAAATGTAAGTGATGCTCAATGTGGTTGTGGGGTATCTCCTTGTTTAAATCTCACCAATAGTATAGGGCTTGAGGAGACGAGGTCAAAGGTAAGACAACTAGATTTAAAATTCAATGCACTTTAAAGCGCACTAGATGCGGCGACAGTTAAGCTTGATATTCTAATGGAATAGTTGCTACCTCACCAATACGTGGCAAACGTCCTTCAAATGCCGATTAAAAAAAAATCAAATTCTCCTAAAAGTTTGTCTCCTTGCATGCTCAAGGTCAAAATACCCCGTAAGCAAAACTTAAGAATTTGGTGGCATAGCTGAAAAACCAATTGTGGTGGAGGCACAAAAACCTTATGGGTCCCAAAAAACCTCGTCAAGGCATGAGGATTGTGATCAAGTGCAAAACTTGATTTGATTTGTTCTTATGTATGTGATAATCAAATAACAAACTCATGTGTTTGACGTATAATGAACAATTTTAGAGTTGATTTATGTGGTAGGTAAATTTGATATATGCGGTATTATGATACTTTGTGGCTTATTTCTAGTTAATGTATGTGACATTTTGTATATTTTAAAGAGCTTGATCATATGGAAATTGACCTTTTAGAGTTAATATATGCAATTCCGTATATGTTGACAAATTTGGTACTGATTGATGCAACCATTGGAAACGGTGTTTTGAACAGGTTCAAGAGTATTCTAGCGGCGCTATTCACACATTTGCGAGGCCTTCATCAAACCAAGTTATCCCAAATGATTATGGGGATGTAGGAGTGAAAAATGGACCTAAATCTAAGCGGATACGATTTTGCGAAGACAAGAAGTTGACTTTGGAGGTGCAACCAATATTGTAGAAAGTGGACCCAAAGACAAAGGGAGATGAAGATGAGTAATCTTTATGCTAAGAGGTGAGACCGATATGCAATAGAGCTAAGTAATTCAAGTTATATTGCGTATGATTTGAGGTCAATGAAGGTGGACGTAAATCTTTTGAAGTTGACCAAGGATTTAGTGTTGTAATGAAATAGAATTTGGTTTTCTCAATTCCAACCGTATGGATGTGACACTACCATAAAAAATTTATGTGAAAATTTAGAGACCGGTGGAGTCATGCACAGCCGTGATCTTGTCCAGTGGGGGGATTAAAAACAGATAAAAATTTTAAAATTTTAAAATAAAAAATAAAAAATAAAACCTCACCCAATTTGGACATGCTAGCTAAAATAAATGGGTTGCAAACAAAAAGTCACATGTGGTTATACTTGCACTTGACACACATTGGGCAGCTCATAGGACCACTTCCCACAACAAGAACAATGGGCAACACCCTAAAACATTACATACCTTCCATCCATGTAGATTGTCACCTAGTGGATTGCAAACCCATGAGAATATTAGGTGGCGACCCATTTTGAGTTGCATGAGCAACTAAGGGTTAAATAGGGAGACAAGTAGAGGCGCCTTAGGATACTATCCTCTGTGCACCCACTTCTAAAAGAATATGAAACACACAATTTAGTGTAAAATGATTAGCAAGTTCATACCATGCCTGAAGCGATTTGCCTCATAATTGTCAAAGCTCTTATTCATTATCGAAGTGAAGATTCTTTTGCTCATGAAATGGTCATATAGGTTCGCCAATTATGTTGAGCCTAGAACGGGTAGCATACTTTGATCACTCAGTCCAATCTCTTTTAAATACATGTCTTTTTGGTGCCAGTCTTTAGATCCACACCTATCCATATACCACTCAAATATAGGTGTCCAGATTATTGTTGAGTTCAACTTATACACGTCTACCATATGCTTTATGTTCTTAGCAATTGCTGCAATGTCCACGAGATGAGATTTTGTTATTGTATGCAATAGCTTTTGTTACAGGCATACAATTCTTCCCAGGTAAAAGGAAGGAAAAGAAGAGAAAAGAATGAGTTATGACATCTGCTACAAATTTTGATATTCATAATTGTAGGGTGAAATGAGAGTGGGCTGCTAGCTAACAGCTGACAAATAAACCCAACTGTCAGAAATTTACAAAAACTTGGTGTGTGTTTGAACAACAATGAAGAGTAGCCATAAGTGTCAAAAAAGGGGCGCTTGTCTCTATAAACTCTTCCAGATGTGGTCACTATGGTCATACTTCAATCTACATTGGCTATTTGCCGGCATGGGAAAGAAAAGTAGCTGACAGCAGCGTCAAGTACAGGCCAAAATCGAAGCAGCAGTGGTGGTTAGAGTTCCCTCCCATTGAAGCCTCTCAGGTTTTCTGCACCAACAACAATACTAAGTTAGTTCCACTACCACTTCCTGCTCAGTAAGACAAATAAATGATGACATATATTAATGTTGGGAGTATGCTTGTTGTAAACAGGAAGAGGCTTGTTGTATACTAACTTGGATAGGTAGAAAAAGTTTGAACTCAGGGGGTAGCTCCTCTTCGGAATACAGCCGATCGGAGAAGTAGATGCGGCGGATCCGGCAATTGGCATGCACTTGCACTCGCAGCGTCTCTACGTAATTGGTCCCGTAGGCACGTCTCGTGAAATCTGACAGGTTGAACTGAATTTGGTTCCAGCCCTCATCCATCCTCATGGGCATCGTACAAATGAAGGGCTTCACTCGCGTGGATGACTGCCCCAATTTACACACAAGAATTACAAATAAGATCGACTTCCAATTCAAGAACTCACCCTGCCAACAATAACAACTTGTTCACAAGAGAAAGGTCCAAGAATGTGAGAGCTTTTCTTTCTTAAGCTGGCAACCACATCATTACCAGGGATCCCAGAAAACATCATTGCTTGACAAGGGATTGTGTTCACCTGGTAGTTGGATGCCCGAAACCGGCGACGCACGTTCTTGTCATCAAGCACCTGCACTTCAAATGTGAAGTATTTCTTCATGTTCTTAACAATCATCACAAGAAAAGGTAGCTTGATCCCAAGTGTGAGACGGGGATCCGCTGGGCAGGTTATGTAGTTGGTACTGACATTTGTGCCCATAACTTCCAGAACAGTGGACTGAATGTCCTCATCAGTACACCTCTTGATGTGTCCATTTTGAACTGCACACATTATCACCTAGATCAGTGACCTTTTTCCATGTGACATGTGACAACCAATACTAGAACCTAAACTGCAAGTCTAAAAAAGAAACCTTCCACAATGCAGAAACTGGAAAACTTCGAAATATGTGCCCAAGAGAAGCAGCAGTGTGGAAGAGGAAAGAGATAGATCGTCACAAATTGCAATGACACTACTGCAACCTCTTGACTCAATTTCAAAGAAAATACTGACCTTCTTTGTCCCAAATCTGCAAAGGTTTACTCCTGCCAAAAGAAGGAACCACAAAACAGAAATTCGTACAATCAACACAACTTGGAAGTCCAGGCACTTCAGAATGATAAAACTAGGCACATATAAGGAGATGTCACGGAAGAATGTAAGGCCAGGATGTGCTCATCCTTTGACCTGTATAAAGAAACATACCTAGATGCATGACCAAGATAAGCTACCACCATTTCTGCTTTAAATTGAATGGATGAGGTACTCCTAACAGAATTAAGGATTCACAATGCCATGCCAGACTTAGATTCTAGTTAATCGTATAACAGTAAACTTGGGATTCTGACCATACAGAACTTAAATAGCTCCTCGACACATATGATACAGACAAGCTGCCAAAAGCACCTCCTAGGTGATAATTTGACTATAAAGACAGACAGATCATGAGCCATAATCAGTGCATAGCTGCACTACACAGGCTTTTTAGCCAAATAGTGTAGGATCTTTTTATCTGCTGATTCTCATATTGTGGCAGTTGAGTAGACAGAGGGACTTACCCAATGCTGTAAAGAATAGAAAGAAAACCCGACTGAAATGTGTTCCTAAACATGTTGCTTGTCAGTACAGCCGGGTTTGCTCCTCCAGTCTCTTTTTCGATAAAATTTGGTTGTATTCGGGCCTTGCAGTCTGCTCAAAGAGAATCACCAATTCAGCATATGGACTTGCCAAGACACATCTAATATCCCAACACTATCAGCGCCCAGCATGAAAAGCTCAATAGAGTCAGAGCCAAACGCCAGCACCTTACTTGTGATTGATTAGTAGACAACTCACAAAATATTTTCTCCTTGAATGCACTTCTGAGGTAGTGACTTGCAAAATCAGAGAAACAGTGAAGTTATAGAGACAGTATCCCTACTATTAACAGTTCACCAAGGGTGTGAAGTGAAACAAACCCAATACTCCCACCTACTTTTAAGACGTCGTCAGTACATATTAAGTCACCAAGATTCGATTTATGTGTTGTTCCACCCTCTGTGTTCTACATGAGATGACAGGGAGGGAGGAGGTTTTGAGATATAAGGTCCGTAACATTGTATCGATCACAGATCGCAGCCCAGATACAAATTGACGAGAATTTCAGTAACCAAAACATAGTCATCCTATATCCCCTTCATGACGTCTGGAACTACAGTAAAATAGAAGAATGAAAATTGTTTTAGTAAGTGTTGACAATTCGATAACGAAGTATGTCACCTGAATCATCGTCACATAAAGATCAGGAGGTGAAGCATGACATATGAATCAGTCAAGAGCAGTCTCAATTCTTAAAACCAACGACATTCAGTGCTAGAGGCCTGATTCATCTCTACTACGGTACTGGAACAACGTGCTACTACTGCTCATGATCTGAACTAGAGGGTACACAAGAAGCTCCAAAACAAAGTACAAAACCAACAGCATTCTAGAAGAGACGTTATTAGTCCCTAAATGTCAAAAATTTGTGTAGTCACTGCCTAACCTCAAATTTCCAGAGTAAGCCTCTGATACATCCTCTACTATACCAATTCCCGAACAACACCAGAATGACGAGCTGAAAAATAGTAGTAGTAACTCCTTCTGGAAGCTCCTTGATTTGTACGAAACAATGGTGCTTGCAGACTTACAATAAAAAGGTAACCAGTGAAGATTAAAATGATGTCCATGAGGCTGGAGGTACCAAGAAACACTCCAAACCTAAGCAAGAACAAGAGCTCAAGAATAATGCAATTCTTCGTAAGCAAGCAATGGCAATGAAGTGAGTCGCCGATGACCAGTACTGAAATGATCTTTCAGACATAAAGCTATCTATACTGCACGTGTAATTCTTGATACATCAAGCGTGAGGGGAAAAGAAAGAGAGAGGATGCTACAAGTAGAGACTCTCCTAAGAACTACGTGCCAAGTACCTCCGGCAAAAGAAAGCAAAGGCAGCACGCTAATGCTCCTCATAACTGCAATTTATCATGCGCTAAGAACGAGAAAGAAATGATGCAGAGAGCCGATAACGGAGGGCAATTAAGCTCCAGCTACATAAAGTTAAAGGAAGAACGACTAACACTCTGCGAAGAGGGAGGGAGGGCTATGGAAACACTCCAAACCCAAGCAAGAACAAGAGCTCGAGAAATGGAATCTTTGGTAAGCAAGAAATAGCAATGAAGTACTTGCTTACGAAGGATGACCAGCACTAAATTTAGCTTAAAGACATGAAGCTCATCTATGCTGCACGTGTAATTCTTGATGCATCAAGCGTGAGGGAAAAAGAGAATGGATGCTACATGGAACACTCCTGAGAACATTTCAAGAGCCTCGGACTAAAGAAACAAAGGCAACACGTCAATAATGATCATAAATGCAATCTAGAATGCGCTAGAAACGAAAAAGAGAAGATGCAGAGTGCTGATACCCAAGGGGAAACGAGCTCCAGCTACATAAAGTTCAAAGAAAGGATGCTACAAGAAGGGACACTCCTGAGAACGTTTCAAGAGCCTCCGACTAAAGGAAACAAGGAAGCACGCTAATAATGATCACATATTCAATTTAACATGCGCTAGGAACGGAAAAAGAGAAGATGCAGAGCATTGGTAACTGGGGGCAATTGAGCTCTAGCTACATAAAGTTCAAGAAACGACTAACTCTCTGCGATGATGGAGGGAGGGCTATGGAGGATACAAGGGACATTCCTAACAACGTTTCAAGAGCCTCCGGCTAAAGAAAACAAAGGCAGCACGCTAATGATGATCACAACTGCCATTTAACGTGCGCTAAGAACGAAAAAGAGAAGACGGAGCGCCGATGACGGAGAGCAATTGACCTCCAGCTACATAAAGTCCAAGAAACAGCTTAACTTTTGTGATGAGGGAGAGGAGGGCTATGCAGCGTACCAGGTCCTTGAAGAGGAGCACAACGATGACGAAGAAGGTGATGAAGAGAATTTCGAACTCCGCCACTTTCACGAGCTTGAACACGGATTCGACCGCCCTAGTCAGCAGCGACCGCTGATCGGCAGCCCGCTGCGGCTGTCTACGCATTGGAACTCTCTCTTCTTCGCCTCCACTCTCTTCCTCGCCGCTGCCGCTGCTCCTCTGGCCTTCCTCTTCTTCCTCCTCTTCCTCCCCGGCCTCCCTCTTTCTCAAACCATTTTGGTCCACTTCTGTTGCTCTGAAGCTCGGCTGCTGCACCGACCTCTGCCGGACATACATAGAAGCAGAGCACGCGTGTGGCGATGCTGCTGAACCGAAGGAGAAGGAACGCCGTGCCGCCGCAGATCAAAAGCGATGCAAATGCAACAACAACAACGCGAACAACATCAACACGCAAATCTCTCCGCAAACCCCTGCTTCCAGAACTAAGCTAAGCAAACCCTCCCCCCGCAAGTCTAAGCAAAGCTCCGACCCCCCTGGCCGAAGCATTCTCCCGTCTAACGTACGCCGGCCTCAGCCCCTTGGGGATTCCGCTATCCCGTCCTATGGTCGGACTTCATTAACTACCGTCCAAAGGGCGGCTCCTCTTTCGCTTTCCTAACAATCGTCCTCCACGTAAGTCCAGTGGACGCGCTCAAGACTCTTCCTGTCCGCCCTCCCGGTCCAATGGACGGACCGCAGCATTCTCCCGTCTATCGGAAGACGCCGCGCCCCCTTTGTTAATCTACTACTGCGTCCTTCGGTCAGATGCCATTGGCCACCGCCCTAAGGACGGCCGTAGCCGCCTCCTATTTCGCTCCCCTCAAATCGTCCTCCACGGGTATCCAAGCGGAGGCGCCACAGCCATTCCCCGTTATTGGACGGAAGTACTTTGCCTTATGTTTTCATCTACCGTCCATTGGACGGTGCAATTTTTGTTTGCGTCCGGAGGACGCAGGATGGTTCTTCATTCGGATCCTGAACCCCTGCGCGGGCGACCGTTGGACAAAGGATAACTCGTCCACTAAGCGGACGGTGACAGATTTTCGTCCGTCAGTCAGACGCGATTAGCCCTGCCAACGCGGCTCCAGCGTCCAAAGGACGGCCACGAGTTCACACCGCCCAAGGGACGGACGGACTAAGCGAAGCTCTCCTCCCCCCCCCCTTTTCATTTAATCAATGCTAGTAATTCTTGTAACCAACCAAAACTTGTACAAAATATTTTGCGGTTTGAGATACCGGAGCCACATTACGCCAGATCTTGGATGAGGTACATTAGGATCAAAGAAAGTACTCTAACTTTGGTTCCAAAAAAACCCATCCCGATTACCTATTTGCATGAGTTATATAGATAGATAGATAAATAGAAACACGGTTTCATGTGCGGTTTCATGTGCGGTTTCATGTGGGGTTTCATGTGGAAGCAAGCAATAAATGAAGAGTCTTTTTTTTCTCCTACGGACTACTAACAATATCCGGTGAAGAACGAAGAAAAATAATGGATGAGAGGAGGTGACTTTATTTATGTTTGAGTGATATGCAGTTAGTTGGGTTTGGCTTCAAGAACGGATACCAAACATACACGTGACCAAAAGACATTAGACTATGAGCTCAAAATATGGTAATCATTCTAAGTTCAATAATCAACATAATTGGGGGAACCTATATAACCATTTAATAAGCATGAGAATACACACTTTGATAATGAATAAGATATTCCAAAAATCACAAAAATTGTGGCTACAGCATCGAATTGGATTTTGCCAACCATCTCGTTACTAATCAACTGTGTGTTTCATTTCCTAAGAGAAGTGGGCTAGTCAGGAAAAGGTAACCATTTAAGACCCATGTACCTTAACTCCTAAATAAATTTAGTCATTTCTATTGAGCCCTAAAAGCCAACCCTCACTTTCACCATCATCTTGCATTGATGAAGGAAGTAGCGGGGCATTCTATACAATATGCCTACGAGGGTACTCACTCACACTAATTTACTTGAAAACATATTTCAAATCGCACTTTAAAATGTCGATTTAAAAGATCATACTTGTTGTACTTCAAATCGCATGTATAAGCCAATCAAATCGATACGTGAGTCCCATTCACTCGCTACAAAATTGTCGCACTTGTCCTTCAAATCGCGGGTTTGCAATCTCGTTGATGAGGACCACTTATTATTATACGTCCCTTCCCAAGCTTTTGCCTTTAGCGCTCTTTGGCCGTCGGAGGGGGTCGGACTCATTGAGCGGTCAACCGAGTCCTTTCTCTAGAACTTGTAGATTGCCGCCTAGGGTTAGGTCTTTCAGGGTTAGCCCCAAATGGCCAGGCCAGGCTTCCAGAAAGTGGGATGTGATTGCTTTCTAGAGTGACTTTTGCCAAGAAAAGAAGTAGAGAATAAGGGCCACTTCACACACGAGACTGAGTGCCACTTCACACGTGAGACTGAGAGCCCATGACCATTGCACTTGAAGCACTCTCATTGGTGGAAAAGGCGGAGCCGGTCCAAGTTTGCTTCACACTACGCTTGAGGGACCAACGGAGTATGTGAATGCAAGATGGATGTAAAGTCCACGTGGATTCCTACATGGCATCAAATGGATCATGTTTCATGGTCATTTGGACTATTCTCAAAAACCACCTCTTGGAGGCAGGCCTAACACAAAACCAGGAGACCATGGCACTCCAAACGCCCACATCCATTGATATATTCTATTTTATCATGTGTGAGGACCCGCGTGAATAGAAATTCGTTGAAATAGCATTTGGTCGAGGGTGCGGTCACATATGACTTCACACTACACTTGAGGGTCCATGACCATACTACATGATTTTAGAGGTGACTTGGGACGGCCTTTGGACACCTTCTTTTGGGCTCTCACAATTTCATGGTCACGGCTCTTGGCTTGTGTGTGAAGTGGCCCTGCGAGCCCGTGACCGGTACACTTCAAGCACTCTCATTGGTGGAGAAGGTGGAGCCGGCCCAAGTTCACTTCACCCTACGCTTGAGGGACCAATGGAGTATGTGAATGCAAATGGATGTAAAGTCTACATGGATTCCTACATGGCATCAAATGGATCATGTTTCATGGTCACTTGGACTATTTTCAAAAACCACCTCTTGGAGGTCGGCTTGACACAAAATCAGGAGACCATGGCACTCCGAACGCTCGCAACCGTTGATTTATTTTATTTTATCATGTGCGAGGACCCTGCATGAATAGAAATTCATTGAAATAGCATTTGGTTGAGGGTCCAGTCACATATGATTTCACACTACACTTGAGGATCCATGACCACACTACATGATTTTGGAGGTGTGTTGGGACGGCCTTTGGACAATTTTTTTTACGCTCTCACAATTTCATGGTCACGGCTCTTGGCTCGTGTGTGAAGTGGCCCTAAGGTAAGATAAGGGGGTCTTAAATGGACACATTTCTCTCTCTTGTTGGATATGAAACACGCAATTAGTGTGAGATGATTAGCAAATCCATTCGTCCCCGTAGTCACTTTCCTCGTGATTTTTGGAGCTCGCATGAATATCATATTCATCGTCAAAGTAACAAATTCTCTAAAGTTATTAAATGATAAAGATTCCCCCCAATTACGTCGATTGTGGTTTGGTTGTAAATTGGTTGATAATATTATTCGAGCACGTAGTTCAATCTCCTTTCAACACATGTCTTCTTTTTGATGTTGGTTCTTAGATTCACACCCAACCATACAACACTCAAATACAACTGCCCGTTCAAGATCACAAACCGAATTATGCACATATGCTTTAACTGGTGATTTTCACCTTCTTGTGATCTTCACCATTGCTCCTATGAGAGCCAATGCTACATCTATCTCTTTACATGAGCCTTACTCCAAAAGATCCTTTTAATGTATGTTTAAAATGAACATGGTTTGAACATTGAACATGACACAACGTATTAGGGTCGGTTTTGGACACACCCATAATCAACACTTTTGAAGTTCATAATATACTTAAGCAATGGTCAAAAAAGTAGACATTCGTATGTATCGAAATCGTCTTTCAAATTTTGACGTGACCTAATATAAAGTGATGCAATATAATAGTAGTAAGTGTGTTGAAATGCTTAAATTTTAAATTTTCGGTGTAGGAGTGCCATACATGTATATATGTATATCCGAGTTATTTTTTTAATCGGTCACTTTTGATTATTGGATTTTCCACTAAATGTTTGATGAAATGACTGTGTGGGGGGGGGGGAAATTACGATGTTTTGATGAAGTTTGAAGTGGTCATACCCGAGTCTACGTGTGTACATTGTTGGAAGTTTCTTTTAGTAGCATAGCTCTCTAGCAGCAGGAGCAGAAAATAAATAATTTTAAAGGTGCCTAAATTTCTGGGAAATTAATTTCATTGAGTGTCCCAAAAAAAATAACATTCAAAGAGTGCCTAAAATCATAATAATGCAAGTGACATTCACTGGAATCCAACAAAGAAGCATCAAATCAAAGCAAAATATGTTGCCGAGCAAAACCTTGACATACAAGTAAAAGACAAACTTTAGGGTAAGAAATGTTGGTTAAGGGAAGTGTTTAGGTTACTCGTAGCCGTCATAGATGAAATTAGGAAAACCATCCATGAATTCTAGAAAAGACTTGGATGAATGTCTAACTTATTTCAAACTACTTTTTAAATCTACCCAATTTTAGAATATTATTTTTTGGGTTGCCTAACTTACTTTTGCA